>JAOYRR010000371.1:0-637469 GCA_038994665.1 Podotricha telesiphe | reverse complement strand
ATTTTATATATTCTATTAGACTTATTGACGTGTAAATTATCCGTTGTTTTAGCTAAATGTATGTCACTGTATAGAACCTTACATGTGTGTAGTTATACAAAAAATATTAGCTGTCTGAACTTCTACACCAAATAAAATTTAGGTTTGTCAAATTGCATACTGCTTAAAGCTTTAGATCTATTTCTTAGAAAAAAATGATCCAAAGCTTTTGATTATAGCTTAACATAAACAGAGCACTTAATAATTTATATTGAGGTATGTTTATTTTATTCAATGTATATCTAACTTCACAATCGCTTGCGGCTTCACCCGTGTGAACTATAGCTGTTTCGTATTTTTGGCGGCCTTTTCGGAAAATAATAAATTCCTAAAAAATAAAAAAAAATGGAAGAAAAAAGTGTTCATCCCCAGACCCTCAACTATGTCTTAATTTCACTTTATCACAAATGGTTCAGCGGTTTGGCCGTGATAACGTCACAGACAGGAAGATAGAGTTACTTAGGATAGGATAAAATATTTATTTGTTTCTTTGCTGTGAAACATGATGATATCATCTGTATTTTATCCTCTGTCGTCCTCTCTTTACCTCTCTGTTCTCTCTAGAGCCTTACCTTACCTTACTCTTGCGTTCTCTAGGCTATGCACAACTAAGACCCTTGAAACGCTATAACTAAAGAGCTGAATTGATTCGTCCTTTGACAAATTCTCCAGTTATCAATACAAACAATAGTCCGAATGGTAATAATTACAAATTAAATCCAAAAACACATTGGAGTTGTACTTCAATACAGTCAAATACATATTCAAATTAAATTTCAATCATTTCACCCACTAAATGACAAGACAAAGCGAGCTGATAGATTACGCGCTATAATATTTATTGCGCATACAATTATTACTTGCAAATAATTCAATACTATCAAATCCCATACTAAATTTACTAATTGACAGTGAGCGGCGGATGTGTTATGTGTATTTGTACCGATTTAAACGCTTATTGATATATCTTAGTATGGCTGTTAGAGACATAAAGAATATGTTTTAAATATAAGACATTATTAAGTCAGACATATTGTTGTCTTTGTTACATAATTTTTATGTATTATTTAAAAACAAATATTATAATTTTGTATCTGTTCTTAATATAAACTATAACTATGCCGAATATCAAACTCCTCATAGGTCCTGCCTGCTTCACATATCAATATATAGATAGAGTAAAATCGACACAACTAAAGGCAGCATTGCCCAAAAATGTCACTATATCGTCCAAATAGTACCAATTTACTTTTATATTTCAACAAAGCCAAGTGAAAAGGTATATGTAAACGTGCCAAAACCTATTTTAAACTGAAAAGGCTTGGGTGACCAATAAAAAAATGTTAGATTTCATCCAATGTGAACTAAGTCAATTATTTTTTGTATAAACATTGCAGTCCCAATCAATGTCCCGGTTATATCCGCCACACTATTTCGAATCTATAGTGAAAATATGATTGGATGTACAAATAGAAATTGGAGAAAAGAGCTATTTCTTTTATAAAAATAAAAGCCTATCTAAAATATTATTTATATATATACTTCAACTTTACTATTTACTAAGCCTTACCACCTTGATTTATACAAAACTGGGATCAAACTCTACTATAAGAAGGCTCACCTCATTGTTTGACATTCAACAATAAATGTAGTGTATCCAGAGATATTGCCATTTTTAACATGCCGTTAATGGAATTATCAACCGAAAAGGGAATATATCAACTATGATTTTAAAAATATTGTTACAGTTATATTGTATTTCGCCATTATTGTGTTTACTTCGCCATTTCATTTCTCTTTTGCATGAGATGGTTACCTTTAATATACCACACATTAGTTGTATTAGTTTTAAGACAAATTTACTGGATATATATTAATGTAACAACCGTTGGTAATTTTAATACAATAAATAAAATAAATTACTGAGCGTTTGAAATTTAACACGTTGGCAGCGTAATTACATAAATGATATTCCATTATCAATGAGTAGCAGTGAATTTTGATATGAAAAGGCATTTATAACTGTGCATAAAACTTTCAATTAAAATCTCATTTAGATAATATTATCGGAAACTTCAGGCCACATCAGCATAGATGTATAGATAAAGTTTTTTTTTATTCTTCAAAAAAGAGCCGTATATGATATAACCGCTTGCTCTTTTTCGGAAATGAGTCAAATGATTCCGAAAAAAATACTTTCTAGAAATGGTTATATCACATAGCCACCCAGTGTTCAGTGTCCAGATTTTTTATGGGGTTTTTTTAAAAAAACATGTTTATCAATAAACCAAAAACACTGTCTGCACTAAAAGAAAAAAAACACCGAAGAAGTCTCACGGTCTGTTTGCCGACGAGTAATAGAAAACTTTAGTACTCGTTTAGAGGAATGTAAAAGGCGTTTATTTAGTGGACATTATTTTTAAAAAGTAAATAGCATTGAAGAATCTGTTTCGCAAATAAATATTATTCATATAGTTCAATTAAATTTTATTGAAATGTTAACAAGGTCATGGCTATCCCATATGTTGAAATAACGAGAAATGAAGATAAGCTAGTAACCCTACAACCTATTCTAGATTGGCCACTGCAAAAATTTTAAATTAATTCCAACAAAAAAAATGTTAATAAATAAGCTTATTACTCTGTAGAATATTTAAAGGATAAAAATGTGTTGCAGTAACATGAATTTATTTTAGTACAGTTTAACAACCATTGTATTAAATAATAAAATTGAGACCTTTATATTTTAAAAAAATCGAACTTTTGTGACGTTGGCTCTTCTCGGCAGAACTGCCTTACGAGACGGTAGTATCTTCTTTTTGATCTGATAGTTCAAAAGTGATTGCAAAAAAAATATTTAAATACAAGATATTTTAAATTAGAATTCTCAACCACACAGGCTACTTCGCGGTAAAACATGACATATTATACTCTCTGCCAGGTACTCTCTGTCAGGTGTAACACGTTCAGGCTTTTACCCGCTTAATAGGAGAGGAAGATAAAATTTTGTATAGAAACACTCTATTCCTGCTTTCCGACGGAATTCAATACAATGCATGGTTATTAACGGAACTTAACAGCGGGCTTGTTCTTACTAGAACCGATAAATATCATATTATATATATATAAATATTTTTCTTACTAGAATCGATAATAAATGAAGTAGATATAATCATTGCTCGCGTGGGATAGAACTTTTAAGTTTTCAGTCCGACTCTGTCGAAACGCAATCTCATCTAAAAATTAAATATGAGTATAATAATATTAATTTAAACAAGCTATTTTCTGCATATAAATTAAACTGATTGTTACAAGTTATTACTAAATACAAAATAGACAAAGGTGACTAATGGTGACTGTTAAATAATATTAATATGAATTTTAACTATAATTTATTTATTGCAAATGTATACACGAACGCACATTAAAGTGACATTAACGTATTCTTAATTATGCTGCGTTTATACAGAATCAATCACTTGCTAAAATAACTTTTTTCTCATCTTTACGTAACTATTGCTTTTCGAAGTGTGAATTGGAGCCTAGTGAAAGGTTGTATACTGGAGAAATATCTATATAGGTATTACATAGATATTTCTACAGAGAAATACCTATATAGTTATGTTATAATGTCCGATAATATTATCATTATATTAATATGTTAAGGAAAAACTTTGGTCCCCTTTTCATTAAAATTGTGCGGACGGAGGAATATGAAATTTGGCATAGCTAGTTTGTATGGAGCTATTTTTTTTTTATTGTAATCCATTAGAAATACAATATATTACTAAAATAAATGTAACACACACTACCATATACTTGACAAACACGTTGCTAATAAGGCAACGTTTTTTACGTGTTACCGTGATATCTAGTATTTATAAATATAGACTTAAGGATTCAAGCTTAAAAATTTGGACGCAGCGAGATTTGAACCCGTGCCTCTTGAAAACCGTTCAAGATTTTAAAAAACAGTTCAAAATATAAAAACAAACTGTCACCAATTATCAGAGTGCTCTTGGCGCAAGGTCTTATGTACCTGCACTATTCAGGATAAAAGCTGCAGCTGTTAATAGAATAATTATTTCAAACACCAACACAACATTCAATACCAAAATAATACATTTAGTTTATTACTTGTTTGTAATCTAACAACCAAGTCTATAAATGTCAATATAGAGACGTCGCTCTGTTCATATTTTCATAATATTACCATTTCTATTCTATTCAAGTAAATCTTGACATATAGAAGGAGGCAATCAACAAAATAATTAACAACGACAAATATATTTCTCATCCAGTTAGATCTCGTATCCAACGGAAATGCAAACGTCCTGATTAGTTCATGCTCCCTTCGTAGAACTCGTGTGTACTAAACACCAACGCTTGAAGTGTGGTAGAGTCAACATTCAGTCAATTCTAAGAAACGACGAATATATATTTAATAAGTATGCATATACGTATGGTGCATATGCACCTGCACTAATTCTTACATAAATTAAACTTCAAAAGTTATGCACTGACATTAGTGTTCATTTGTTTATAGTTTTGATTTTGTATGGAGACGTAGTCTAATTTATATAAAAGACTTTGCTCTCCTTTTTTCATTTACTTAGAGACAATATATTTTAACTCTGTATTTATTAAAAATGCGTTTTTTTTAATATATATAAATTTCACTGTATAACAATAGAACAGTTAACAATGACTTCAATGATGTTAGGAGTCGCACATTATCAAGTGGAAATTGTAGATATATAAAATAATATATAATTATTTTGACACAATATACACCTTACTAAATTAAACTTTAAAATATCGTAATTATTAATAAATAGCATTATCGAAGAATAATCGTACCAAATAGCATAACTTTTTAATCTTAAGAATAACAAAAATATGTTGTAATAAGCGTATAATAATTTCGATGTAGCTCGATAAAAACATATAGAGCTTAATTGGTGAGTGCGTTTGTACGGTTAAAGAGACACGGCTTCTAATCCTGCTACATTGTAACTTTTATAGGATGTCTAAAATTTCTTTATAATAAAGTATTGTAATATTTTACTTACTATATTGTTATTATGGCATGTGTCTCTATATTTATTTAAGACAAAATGTAGCGCTTGACCCACCCACGATTGCAAGCAATATCTTGATAGGCGATACTGTCGGAAAGTGGAACGAAGTGGGTGGTTAACTTAAGTACTGTGGCATTCTTAAAGCAACATGAAGTAGTTTACATCTACATATATATTTCACATTTTGAAATAAAACTATTTTTAACCGGATTAATCGCGTATAATATTGGTATAATATTGGTATATATATAGGTATATAGTACGTGGTCAAAGGCAGACTGAGTCTAGACGACGGACTACTGTAAAGTGTTCGAAACTTCGGGTTTTAAAATGTATTTTCGAATACCAATATTATACGTGATTAATCCGGTTAAAAATAGTGTCATTTCAAAATGTGTAATAATCGTGAAAATCAAAGAACTTATAATATATATTACAAATTTAATTTTGCTTCCAAAATCCTTCCTATGACTATTAATAGACTTCACATGCCTGCCGTATTTCTTAGTACAGATCACTTGTTTTGTCGTCAACTAGAGTAATAGAATAACAATGGATACTTTTTTAATATATTATACTAGTTGATGCCCGCTACTTTCTTTGTATGGACATTATGAATTTATGACGTGCCATGATAAAAAATTGGGCCCAAAACCATGATAACTTTTACTAGGTAGTCATTGTCTTATCTTTTAGACTTCTACATTGGTGTTCTAGAATTAAGGAAGAGACCTAGTGATACTAACGTTCTCAAATTGAAGCCTCCGCTTTGTCTGATCGGCGAGAAAAAATAAAACAATTTAAGTACCAATCCCTCAAGTGAGAAGGGCACATTGCGTTCAAAGATTTTAATTTGCTAACGAATACTGCCACCATACTGATTTTTCTTACTAATCAGTTATAGTGTATTTCAAATCCACCAGTCCAACATGTCCCTAAATATTTCTTAAATATATTAAATGTACAGCACAATATTTCCTAATCTTTGCTTGGACAAAAGAATCTCAAATTTTGGCTATGTATACCTAAAACATTATAATTTACAGACATCCACTTATATAGGTTTTTTATTAATTCAATCTCTAATATAATGTAAGTAGGAAATTAATATTCGGATAGTAATGAATAGCAATTATTATTCGTTAGATGTAACATGAACAAAGGGATACTTTAAACTAATTTAACAAACGATATAGGTTATCTCGTGAAATACTTGATGATTTAGCGCTAATCACTGTGGAATGTGTCGTCTAACAAATGACGCTCGCCAGATTACAAGTATTGATTCATGAGGGCCATTCAAAATTTAATCTCGGATATATTTCAGGCCAGGCGCTAAGCTGAAAGTGAGCTTTGTTTATTTATTACTTTCTAACGCTGCTATTGTAAAAAGTTGCGGTATTGACAGTTTGTTGTGAATTTTGAGATAAACGTTGCACGTTGGAGTATAATTTTAATTCATGTTTGAATTGGAAAAAGACTAATTTATTTTTAGAGAAGAGAGTTTTCTACTTTCTTTGAATTCAATATAAGTGTTATGTGTGAACTAATTAAAATTATATGAAAAACATATATATATTTAGAAAACGTATAAAAATTTAAACGCAGCGAAATTTCAAACCCGCTCCTCATGAAGACCGTTCAAGCGCTTGATCTCTAAGCCACGCGTTCTACATCCAGCTACGTTGAAATTCTTATACATTTATTACGACTTATATTTGTTGTTCTTGTTTTTATACGTTTTGTAAATTTTTATACCTTTTCTAAATATGTCTTAAAGATGAGAAGGCACTGCATTTAACCTGCCCTTTGTTAGAAACACCATTTTAAAAAAAGCCAATTAATTACATTTTAATTTATAATCTAAAACCAACTAACTTATGCCATACACAGGAGATGTCTGAAATAGTAATACAATTTGAAAGACAAATTGCCAATAATAAAATACTATATTTGTACAGTAAACTCCTAAATGTGTAACAAAAATGATTGATTGAGTTTTACGTATGTTCGCCTACAAATGTTTCCATTTAAAATCTATTTCATATGTATAACCAAATTGTCATTTTCCCTGAAAAATGATGTGCTTTCAAGTATATTTCTTTTTCATAATAATCACTATACGATTTTTTATCTGATAATATTTTTTTACAGTACTAGTTACTTGTAATGTAATTTAAGGCATTTTAATTGTATATGTATGTTTTTTAAAATGTTAATTTAGAGGCCCTCATAGCGCAGTGCTACAACGTCTGCCTGCAAACGTAGTTGGTTGTAGCTTCGTTCCCCTTTCGGAACAATGAAAGCGGAAAAAAATTTAATTCTGTCAGTCAATACGCAATGGCTCGAACACGGGCGGAAAGCGGCGGAGTGTCTTGACACTAGACTAGTTTCTCTCTGACTACCCTGCTATGCGGGAAAAAGCGTGAAGCTGCTTTAAACAATGAAGAGATAACATTTAAAAATAGTATGGAAATCACTTTTATAGACAATTTTATTTATTTAAACATGAACCTAGCATATTATATAGCGTTTTTAATCTTTCTTACACAGTTACGTATAGCAAATTTTAATTAAAATTTCCAGAAAATCCAACGGAAACAGAGGCACAGACGGTTCACAGTTGGAAATAAGTAGGACAGAAATGAAAATAGTAATGTAATTTAGATGTATAATTAATTTGTATAATAAATACATTTAATTTAAGCAAAGGCAAGAAATTTACAAAGCTCGGATACTTTTAGGGTATACACAGAGACGCCAAGCTCTCTATGATTCGTTTATATGAATATAAGCCTAGCTTTAGGAACTGGAAATGTTAGAAAAGATGGTGATATAAATGATAATGGATTAATATAATAATTCTTTCGCATCGCATCAGTTTTTTTTTATAGCTTAATGGCATATCCCGCATAACATGTCGGAGAGAACCCAGTATCATGACACACCGTTCTCTTAATCTTAATACCTCACACGTAGAGAAATCACGTTTATCTTAGGTCTTAGGTACCAGAGCAGAAAAAATTAAAATAATATAATATAATCTTTCCCCCGAGTAGGTATCAGACCCACAACCAATCGCGTTTACAGTCAGAAGCTGTCACACTGCGCCACGATGGTCTCAGATATTATTTACAATATACAATATTACTAGCTTTGCTTATTAATTTATAATATTTCTAGCTTTGTCCACGCCTTCATCCGCGTGGAATTGTAAAATAAAAGTAACCTAAGTTACTTCTAATTCGCCTATCTGCCACTGAAAGTCTGCCAGAGATCAGCCGGAACAAACAGACAGACAGACAGACAAAAATTGTAGAAAATGTTATTTTAGTATGCACCAGACTAAATACACGTAAATACATACATATGCATTTAATAAAAAGAGGTTATTTTAATATTACAAACGGACATTCCAATTTTATTTATTTGTGTAGATATTAATCAATGTAAAAGGTGCTTAGTATCCATAATCCTACAGTTAAATCTAAATAGAAGTGTCGACAATTTCAAGTCTAACCTGTCCCACTGCGACCGCACTCCAGTAATAAAATAGATATAACAATCCGAACATCCAGATAATACTCATTGTGTAGCGTTAGCAAAAACGATCCTATTTAAAATTTTACAACCCGTGACAAATGACGCTAATTGCATTGGCGAATGGTGGAATATATGCACCTATCTCTATTATATATATTTATGTACTTTTATAGACTGCCAACACGTTTGTGCAAATAAAATTTCAATGTGATTCTTTATAGAGCGGTGTGATTTGACGTAAGTATTGGACTCGCGTTAAATACCTCAGTATGTGACTTTGTACAAAAGCGTATTGTCAAAAACATTGTATAGTGCGTTTTACATATTTTTTTTAATTGTAAATAATGACTTTAAATTATAGTTATTTGGTTATGGTTAATCATCTCACTTATTTGTTGTCATTGGTTTATTTTTATTATCATTTTTGGACATAAGTATATAATTAATACAGTTTTTTATTTCTTTTAGGTTAGAACCAGACTAACCTATCATTCGTTTATATTTCATCAATACATATAATTATCTACAAAATTTACTGCTTTGTCGCTTTTGTGTTTTCTCTACTGTACGAGACACTGGCAGAATATATTGTGCCTATCGTCACTGAATCAGGCCATTAAAAGATTCTGGTTCATATAAATTTTAGTAAGAAAGTGTGCAACATTTTTGCTTTACGAGTTAATATGAAAGACGATTTCATATATTGAATGCGATATTCGATTGTATATTTTCTACCCAATTTAAACACTTTTTATACTGGGAGTAGGGTAACTCCTCCGAGTGTGAATCATTATAATCCTCACCTATATAATACCTACTTATTAAGCAAGTAGTGTTCATAAGTAGTAGTGGTTTATTATGTTATATACAAGAAACATGAGTTTAAATTACAGGTATACAAATTTTTAAACTCAAAAGCAATATTCTTACAATTTTCTTTAATAAAAATATAATAATATATTTAAATATAAAAAATATAATAATATTTTATATTTTACTAGCGACCTGCTCGCGGCTTCGCCCCAAGTGAACTTAAGTGGTTTCGTATTTACGGCGGCCTTTTTCGTAAAACAGTAACATTCACAGAAAAACTAACAAAATAGGAGAACTTTTGTTCATCCCAAGACCCTCCACCTCAAGTTTCTCATTATACAATTTCATCACAATCGATTCAGCAGTTTGGCCGTAATGTCGTCACAGACAGACAGACAGGAAGAAAGACAGAGTAACTTTCACATTTATAATAATAATCGATTAGTTTCTATATAAGTTAAAAGTAGAGTAAAATGTGCTTATCACTGAATTGAAAACAAAGTAAATAGCTCTGATGTATCTATTAAATACTCGATATTCCGTTGACGCGTTAACAACGCGTTGCCTTAGCAACGAGTATGTCAACAACGTGATGGTGTGGGTAGTATGTATTTTGTTAATTGAATGTATTTCTGATGGATTAATATACAAATTAAAACTTTTGCGCTTCATCTCCATACAAGCATTAACTCCGTTATTTTCTTCACGTATTAATAAAATTTTAAATGATGCTCTAGCAGCCCAAAACGTATAATGCTGGTAGAACTTACTGCTAGATGGAAAACAAACATTCCTAGAGATTACCACTTTAAAGGAAATATATAAATAAATTAATAAACTTGCTAACGAACTGACCTGGAATAGGTTTAGAGTTAATTTATATGCGGCAGAAGTAGGCAAGAGAGGTATAACAGCGAAATCTCCGTTTAACCCACAAAAAAAGGTTTAAAAGATGGAAGTCAAAGAAGGTGTCACAGAAGGTGTTTCGTGAAGATATTTCGAAAACGGCATTAGTAGGATCTTTTCAAATATAGTCAGGTAGAGAGGTGAGCTTTCAAACATGGGTCGCAAATCCTAGGCACTGCTCGGAGCTCCACTTTCTGCAACCCATGAAATGTGAATCCATGGAATGCTAAGGAGTTTATTCTCTCAATTGGATAATTCAGAATGTAATTAATTTAATATTATTGAAATGTGCTTTCTTATTTTAGGTTATTTTATTATGAGTTTAGTTTTTCTTATCTGTTCACATGTCCCTCGTAGATTTTTTCGTTACCAGGCTATAACATCTTAAAAAGTTATCGCATGCAAGCATAATTTTTTGAATTTCCATAATTATCGTCGGTATAAAAAATGTGAATAGAAGAAAGTACATCATTCCAACACGGAAGTTTTTAAATAATACTATTGATTAATCTTAGTTTAGGATAGCTATATATCTGTCTACAGGCAATCTTCAATTATCATTTAATTTGAAGTTACTGAATGCTACATTAAGATTTAATATCAATTAAAAACTAATTGTCAACTTCAAGTCCAGCTGTAAAATTCAGCTCCACGCTTTTCTTTGCACAGCAGGCAGGTCGCGTTCAAGCCTGACGTCGAAATCACATATAAATCGTATAGTTTATTGTATACATATATATATAATCGTATAAATTGTTATCATATATTATTACATTGAAGATATAGAACGTATATCCTATTATGCATTTCTGACGGTACCTAAACGGATGAAACGCATTATGGACAGATTCACCGTGTTAATTTAGATGGAAGTGGGGCAGTGCAGCGACCTCGCGGCCAAAGGACCCTTTGTTACCGTCTTCGATTCGAGAACAGTGTTATATTCGCTCACAATTTTGTCTCTCCTATTTGCAATTTACAGTTGGAAATGAATTTTCTAATTGTACAATGAATATATTGTTTTAGGTAGAATTTAGACTGACATTAACACTTCTTAATACCTAACAATATTAATTTACGTAAATACTTGACAATAAAAAGAAAATTTTGAAGTTATGAAATTAATTAAATCATTTAACTAGAAACCCCAATTACTACTTTACTGTCTAATTATCTTAAATTATCTGTAACACAACACTGTACTTAATTTTGCTTTAAAACATATAACACGAATTAAATGATTTAAAGCAAAAATTAAGAACAATTCAAATTTTAGAATAAATCTCCATACCTACAGCATGTTATGATAATATTTAGTAAAGAATCAGTATACTGAGCTAAGCTCTTGAGCAGCTGCGCTTGTGAAGCTGGCTTAACTTATAGTATTTGTACTTGGCTGTATAATTTAGTTACTCTAAACAAAACCAGGGCGGGTCCAGTAACTAACTGCAATTAGCTATTCCGAAATCCACTGGACTTCCCAAAACCAGAAATGTTTTGTCATTATACATCCAACCGAGTTGTTTGGAGCGCTATGGCTGTGGGCTACCATTTTTTAAATAAGCTTTAATTTTAAATATTTTCCGCGACCTGATAGTATAAAGTACGGCGTTATATCCAAATTGTATGAATAAAATACATGAAAAGTGGAGATCATTTCTTAATTTTTTTTATATAAATTGACGTACCTAAATATATTAAGTATTTATTGTATTTAAAAAAAGAACATTATTTTTTAGAAACAAATGTGTTACTGTAGACAGTATTTCTGGATGGTATAGTATTACACCGCTAGAATGATACAGTACATTAATACAAAAAAGCTTTAATCATAAACCTGCCAATTAACAAAAATGCTTACATTGAAAAGAATAATCCCTACAATTGTTACATAAAAGTACTAGGTTTATAAAAACAAATACCAAATTTTTACTTTGAACATTTCGTGAATATCAGCATTGTTTCAGAACACGATGTTCCAAAGAACAAAGAACGAACAAACAGTCAAACGATACAGTTCACTCAAATTAAGTAGATTTGTATTGTGGCCAAGTGAAGTCGTTACTAGCACCTATCCATTCTATACCATTCGTCTATGTTCATTGAAAGTCTGGTAGGTATGATCCTAAGCTATCGATATATTATATAAAATTATTTGTTTCTGATTTATTTAAATGATTTACTACTAAAAATATTAGCAAAAATGTATATTAGAATATACTTGAATTTTTTTATCTATTTTCTGCTCTAATACAATCCATGTGAAGTGGAAGTCAGGTTGAATGGTGTTTACTTGTACGGTTGTAGTTTCAAATCTTACTCCAGGGAATATTTATGGTAATTAAAATATTCCTTCTAGTAGTAGTTCTAGTAATCGGTTTCCCGTACTAGCTAGTTTATGACGGCGTGGAATTTCGCCACATATCATTTAATGTTTCCAAAATGTAAAATGGAGAATCGAAAGCCACATGTCTTAAAATCAGCAATTGTGATATAAATAACGTTTTACCTAATTTTTATCTAGTAAATATTATAAGATATATATTTTAAAAACGTATAAAAATTGAACGTAGCGGGATTTTTGTACATTTTTATACGTTTTCTAAATATATGTTTTTCAATTTTGTAAGTGTGTGAATAACAGTTTAATAAATGTATATTTTAATACAAACATTATGTAGTTCGTTATAGGTAATTTCATAAAATAAAATAAAACATAAAACGACTAAGCCTTGCAACATCTTAGGATCCTATAAGGATCACCGTAAAAGGCGTGGTTGATAAAGAGCTGAGTCACCATTTCATATTATTACGTAAAATTCCTTTATTTGAACAAAAATAACGTGACACGGCAGATACGCGAAATAATAACATGACAAATATTAACATGTGCATGTACTTACTAGAAATAAAAAAAATTCAAAATGGTATATTTGCTTTACAAATTTCAGGCTTAATTTCAAGTAAAGCAAAGATGTAAAATATATAAAATTCTTGACATGAGAGTATACCTATCGCAATAATTTTTACAATTATATAAATTACACGCTTATAAGTATTTACAAATTTAAACAAATATATTAACAATATTTTTTTATAATACATACAATATCGTTTTAGAGAGAAATAGTAGCAAAAATACTACTGCCGTTTCCCCATTTAATCGCAATCTCGAATATTTGGTCTATGCCAACTTTTATCACGGGTAGAAAAATAATGTGTGATTTTTTATTTATTGACGCCATCGTTGCATATTTAAATACTTTCATTTCCAGACGCATATTCAATTTTCTTTTTATTTCCAGACGCATATTCAAAATATTTTCATATCTTCGCTCTGGTAAAAAAAAATGTTGTCTTGTTGAATTCCGCTATTCAACACGCAATGTTTCGGTTTCGGGTGGAAAGTGGAAAACGGAGTATCTTGGCACTAGATTCTTTCTGACTGCTATGCGGGAAATGGTGAAGCTGGTATTTTTTATTACATTAAGGGTTTTTTTCGATATTTTCATACAGAAACCAATTCTTTTTTTTTTTATTTTCAAAATGTTAATCGCACGCTTAGGAAATTCTAAATATGTCTTTTCAAACCAATTCTTTATCATCGATTTAAGCACTTCCCTAGCAGCAGATAAACCCGCATCGATATAGGGAACAGACATGTACTTACGTTTTCAATCACCAAGGAAATCTCAATTGCGGTGTCTGCAAAGAAGCGGATCGTATACGATATGTCTTTATTGTTTTATATATAAAAAAGATCGTTTGTCTGTATTGTTAAAACGATTAGTGTCAATTTTTTAATTGTATATTTATTTTATTTTTGTAGTGAATTCATGATATATTAACAAATTTGATTTAAATTACTCATAACTGATAAACTTGGTGGGAACTCATTTTTTTCCCTTTAAGAAAATTTCTTAAGCATAAGTGCTTAACCGCTATAAGCGCGCTAGCAAGTCATTTTCTATATAGTTTTGTAACGCATATTTTAACTAATTCCCAGTACATTAACTTTAAACTATACAGGACTAAACATTTGCTTAAATTCAACATTAAGTAAACCCCAGCGTACATGTTCAATATCCTCATACTAAATACGTCCTGTGTGCAAATCGTACCGATTGAAATCAGTCGAGGCGGTCGGTAAATAACGTCTCGCGATCTAATACTTTCCGAGATTGCTAATCCAGTCTCGTTCTAATGTTTACAGTCTGGATGGATCCTAAGATTATGTTATTGGATTTCGGATGGAAATATAAATTTGAAATACTATCCTCGCTTCCAAAAATTTGTGTTTGAAGTACTTTTCTGAAATGTTTGATTTATCCGTTGGAAATTCATTGAAACGTTACTATTTAATTTTCTTTTCTTATTGTCTGAGACCATTTAAAAAATAATAATCCACAATTAATTTAAAATTAATTTAATTATAATCCCTTGTATCTATCTACTCGTATTATTCCAAATAGCAAAAACTACTACTATTTTGACTCGTTTCTTCTTCTTATTTTCTTGAAAACTTGCAGACGTGACCGTTTCTGATGACAATACAATATGTTTATAGCATAAATCTAATTGTTCTGGCCGAAAAGACGAACGACAACGTTAAAGAGAAATAGTTCTAAATGTGTTCTCTTGAATTTCTTTTTTAAACGAATTTGTTTTTTGATGCCAATCCGCTATTGATATCAATTATATACAAGAGCTATCCTCATGGTGCATTCGGAATGCGTTTCACACACACACTTTATGGCTACTATTTACGTTCCACTTACTAGTTACTTTATATATTTTGAATATAGATCTCGTAAGACAAAATGTAATGTTGAATTTAATTACCTAACGCACAGAAATTCTAAATGACCGGAAAGAATTACACTTCCACAAAATTATACCTTCTATCCCACAAAATACGGAGGGAAAGGATTATAAGACATTTTTTCTGAACTCAATGAAATTAAATACATGCGTTTCCACTGTAATTGTATAACGCTAAAATTCTAAACTTATAAATGTGTAAATGCTCGCTCGTTTTGGTTTTTGCAAAAATTACAAAAACCAAAGATCTCATTAAATTAAATTATGATAATTCGTGAGTGGAAATTGACCCATAACCAATCGCGGTTAAAGTCAGACACTGACCGACTGGGCCTCGATGACCTCTATTATTATAATCATAATTTATAATCAAAATGATTTCTTTTAATTTTATAATGTAATTACTTATCTGTTTTAAGACGTGATTCTTTTTTATATTTCTTGTTTCTTTTTAAATTATTACAAAGCCCACAAAACTTAAGTGAAATATATAATTTAAGTAAATATATATCGTTGCGATAAACATCAGTTGGGTTAGTAAGTAATTCACCGATCCTGCCATCTCCCGCTTTCTAAGATTCCTAATCTCGAATACCCATATGTTTTCTATCTGTATAGAGCCCGATGTTGTTATTAGATAGTATAAAAGATCCTAAAACCAGCTTTATTATTCGTTTTTAGAAAATTAATATATAACTATAAGTATAAGTTTTCATAAAATTAATCTCGAGTTTTAAAATTATATTCATAGTCATATATATAGACTTTAAATACATTTAAAAGAGCGCGTTATAAAACGAATTTGAAAGGTTTTCTTTGCACCTTTACACTTTTTCGTAGCAGGATTAGTCAAAGAGAATCTAGTCATGACACTCCGTTCTCCGCTTTCCACTCGAATTGGTGAATTTGCTTGTTGAATGCCGGAACGTGGGCTGATCTCATACGTAACACATTCATCAGAGGTAGTCTTAGAATCCATGACGTAGCGGACATTTAAGAGCGTCACCTGAGATGGTATGGCCACGTTGCGCGCCAACCTGAGAACTATGTCGAAAGAATATACCTTGTTATATCTGTCCCTGGAGCAAGACCCCCCAGGACGCCCAAGGAAGCGATGGCTGGGTGTGAAGCAAGATATGAGAGCCAATGGACTAACCACTGAGGATGTCAAAGAATGTGCTAAGTGCAGGAAATTGAGTACGAAGGCAAACCCTGGCTAGGCCGGGACTAGTGCCAAGTAAAAAAAAGCGCCGGTACTCAGTGCTGAGTTTTGTCGTACCAGAGTGGTAAAATTAAAATATATTCATTCTTCTGAGTGGGCATCGAATCTACAACCAATAGCATTTAGTCATACTTTGTCTGACTGCGCCATGATGGCTTCAGAGTACAAAAGAGTTTATATATATATATATATATATATATATATATATATATATATATATATATATATATATATATATATATATTTTAACTAAAGAATCGATAACGATAAGAAATCTCTTTAAAATATTTAATACACTATATCGAGGGGTACTTCGTAGACAGGAACAAGTGCACACATCTGTACGAGATAGCGATTTGACAGTTTTTAAGGTAGACTGGTGGGTTTTGACATTATTCATGGGAAATGATTAAAATTTCTGAATGCTGTATAATGCATATACTGAAATATTCATTATTTCCTTCGAAGTTAAGTTGTGTATTTGCACTTGTACCAGTCTACGTAGGAACCATCAATACAATTTTAAAATTTCAATCAATTTTATTTATATATGTATAATAATCTCATTTATAAATAAAATAATTAAAAGCATTCGCCGTTTACAATAAACGTCGTAGGTTTAACATTTAATCGAAATCACACTCAATCAAAGGTACATCTGGTAATACACCTGTAATGGTAATACCAGAGTACCGTCAATGGCCAAATAAACAAGCGAATTAATTAAAAACGTGTTTGCTGACTAAATATAAAATGCAGTGCGGTGTATTCTGAAATTTGCATTTTTATAGCGACCCTAATGGAGAAATGCGTATCGGACAGTTTTTTCGTCAAAATGAAATATTATGGCTAATTGCCTTTTATATGAGGTTGGGCGTGACGTGAATATACAATGTACTTGGGAAAATACAATTTGTTCACGACAAAGACTGTTACGTTTTGTTGAGCCTAACAAGCGATAAGCTAAAACAATGTACAGTTTTCTACACCGAAACTATTGGGCACAACAATATTCTACCGCATTTTTTATGGGGACACTCCCCATTCACACACTCTGGGGAACTGTTTGACTGACTTGAATTTTCCAACCGCCGGCTGACCAACGTAAGCAATTGAAATATCATTAACACCATCTGGATAAGTGGCGTTCTACTACTCTGTGGCTTCGAGGAAGTACCAGCAAAACTACCAGCAGAACTACCAGCGGCAGTATTTCCAGGTCGATTCGACATAAGTACCTTCACAAAGCGCGTCTATATCCACCTTAAAGGCCGGCAACATACCTGTAGCTTCTCTAGTGTTACACGGGGTCGTGGGCGGCGCTGATCACTTACCAGCAGGTGACCTGAACGCTCGTTTGCCTTGCCTATGGAATAAAAAAAAACCAAAACCTGATGAGTAGGTCCTTTGGGGAGTTAAGAGGACCAAGAAGGGACTAACCTAACCAAACCAGTGTTCGACGAGTGAAAATACGATCTCCTTTGCAAAATACATTGCTTTTATTTGCGGGTTAATTTATAATAATTTTCATATAATTTAAATCTGTATCTAAATTTGAAGGTGTAAAACTTTAAGTTGTAACCGAAATTCACTAACGCCTCTCTCCCCAGTGATTGTCACAAATATGAAATAATGCAAGCTTCTGCGGTAAAGCGATTAATATCGCGGTCGCGAGATTTAATGAGCGACAGTCGTTTTTAGTACAAAAATCACCAAATTACTCTCATTGAAATTATCTTCAATTTACGTAGCTTAATTAACTCAAATAATATACTTATAATAATAACATATAATGTTTATTTAAAAAGTGAATGAAGCTATATAAAAACTCTTTTTAAAATGTAAGTGCAGATTGATTCCAGACAAAAGACATCTTTGAACTTTTGTCTCTTTGAGAAAATTCAAGGATTTTTCATATAAATTACCGTCTGCAGGTTCACTATGCTTTTATTATTATATGCTAATAAATTTAAGTTTCAGTTAATTTCAGGCTTCATTTTATGAGCTTACTTTAAGCGTAAGACTTTTTCTATTCATAAAATAAATGAGAAAATCCCTTTTTCTATCGAACTAATTATATACGTATCAGAGTGTAATTTTTTTAGAAATAAGCCGGCGTTAAAAAATATTTAAAGCTAGGTTCACCCTATACGATAATATAAATATTTCGTTTAGTTTACCAAGTCCTATCAATTAAAATAGTTTTGTTATATTATTAAATAATTATATATATAAATTATTTATTTATTTATAATTTACAAAAGAATAGCCTGTGAAAATCGTGTTATATGGACACTTCGTCCACTGATAGATATATATTTTATAGTTTAGTTTCTTCAGTTTTTTTTAGTTTAGTAGTTCTTAGTCCTTGGTTGATAAACTGATTGTTATGTAACCAATTATGTTACTGTAATATTTTCAAATTCCAGTACTAGAGTACTAGTACTAATATTTCTATTAGCTAACCTATTTAAAATGACTATCTTGTTATTTTTATTACATAATTCTCGCTTAAACTCTGTAGCTTCTAGGCCGTATCTAAACGCTGCGATTTTTCATAGCAGACCTATGCTGACTCTGCTATAATAAAGAGAATAGTTTAAATATAATTATTACTCCGAATTGAGATTAAACCCATAATCAATAACCTTTACGTTTGCGTTTGCGTCAGACGCGTCAGTTTGAAAGCCTCAATATATATAAATAAAAAAATTTATAAATTTGAAATCCCACCTAACATTTATATAATATTGCAACATATTCTAATAATATATTAGTATACATTATAATAATATTTAAAGCTTAAAGCCAGCTTAAATATTAAAGTCAGTTTTACTTTTTCACCTCGAGTAAGATGTCAATATTTTTCTGAAACTTAATCCTGAAATGACAGTTCCGATCGTAAGACGCAGTTTCAATCTGACGACGGAAGTAAGGTTCTTGTTTCGAATAAATCCACTTAATCAAAGCAAGGCGAAAGTACGCTCCTCTTCGCTCTTTTGTCCTTTTGACGATTCCAAGAATTTTTGGTTGGTTTAGCATTCATTCATTTAAATGATGTAATAGTGAAATGAACTGTGTGGGCGGTATTGTTATTATATAATAAATTAAAATTATATTTTTATTATTTTATATCAATACAATGTGCTATTTAATAGAGTTAGAATTGCGAACTTTGTAGAAGTGGAAAATCGCGTTGCTTAGCAACGTTTCTGTTATACAAAAGTGTCAAACACATGTAAGTGTGTAATACTTATTTTATAAATTTAATATACTACTAATACATTATTACGGAAAGTACTCATTCTATCCGCACTATATTTTAAATCGAAAATTTTACCTTAACGAATTAATATACCGATTTATTAATTGTACTAAAAAAAAGTCCACAAAACTAACACTCTTAACTTCATACAATATTAATTTCAGCTAAGTATTCAATACAAATAACATTAAAAAGCTTTTAGTTTTAAATTTGCCTTGAAAAGAAGCACTTAAGCTACAAAGCTCGAGTTAATATTAGAATTACAATAAGTTGCAATTTATTTGCCAAGTATTTGCAAGGAATCGCTAACCGGGCGGCAAAAGGACGCGTCCTTCTATGAACTATCTTTTTCTTTTATTTCAGCTCAAGAATGGTCTGTCGCTTTTCTAATGCCAGTTTTTTTCCAACTGCCTTTTACTTTAAGACTCTTACGTGACAATTTATTAAAGAACTTTTCTGCAAGGCAAGGATTTTAAAGTTTCCAATAGAGGTTATATATTTTCGGCTACAGTTTTTAATATGATGTAATTTCGTTACAAGAAGTGTCTTTGTTTTTCATGTTGTCCTTGAGCCATTAATCAAAGGCGATAAATCGATTTGTCATTTTTTCATCTAATATATAATTTGAAAGATATATGGTGTTAATATTTTAGTTAACACGCGATACATACTTTTACGTCCATTATTGTATAAAGAAATTTTAAGACTTTCAGTACTCAATACAAATCGACAAGTTTTGAGTCAAATTTATGAAGTATTGAGAATTTCTGAGCTTCAAATTTATTATGAATGAATAGACTTATGCTATGTATTTATAAGTGTGTATAAATACTTATATATAATTATATATAAGTTCATAATAATAAGGAATTCCTTAGAGGCTTGCATCAAGGCAGGCAGTGGAACAGATTCTGAGTGTAATCGTGATTTATATAATTATTTTCAATTCATCACTCTGGTGAACATGACAGCGCAGCGTTTTAGTTGCGCCGCTTAACAGGCAAACCATTGCCTGTTACGTGAAGTAATTTAAAAATTAGGACGGAAAATGGAAAACTTAGTGTCTAGACACTCTGACTAACCTGCTATGCGAGAAGAAGTGTGAAACAGATAAAAGTAATTCTATTTTTTTTTATTTAACAAAACAAAGGAAAACGGCTGACGGCTTCTATTAATATGGAAACACACAACGTTTCAATTTGATAGATGTAGAAGAAGTAAAGAATAATGAGCTTTTACTCTATTTTCACTAAAGAAAATAAAATTGGCTTCACCCTTTTTTCAACTTATTTTTTGTTGGCAGAAGTAATAAACTCCGATCTCCGCTTTCCACACGAGTTTGAATTATTGCGTATTGTGTTGCGGAACTCAACGACACATCTGTATTACCAGAGCGGTAAAATAAAACTAATATAGTTATTCCTCTGAGTGGAAATCGAACCTACAATAGTCTTGTGTACAGTCACACGCTATCCCACTATACCATAATAGCTCGAGACTAGCAAACTAAAATTTGTTACATAGTTTCATTTTAATTAAATAGCTAGAGGATTAAGCTTAAAAATGTATGTATTTATTCATAAATCTTTTCTAGATCAACAATAAGGAGTGGTGCAAGAAAGGTAGAAAAGGAGGCCACTGCAGTATGAAGTGTGAAGGTACGAATACTTTGCTAATTTAATTAATGCCTTCCCCCGAGTTATTATTTCACACTAGCACCTGCTAAATACAGGCTTCCGTTGACTTTAATTATTGCTCGAGTGAATGTAAAATTATTTCAAAGAAAATCGAAATATATATTAATGTGATATTTTGCACAAAGAGAACGAAAAAAATATACTTATATATTATTTTTATATATTAACGGTAAGTTATGATTCATACCGCGACTAACTTGAAACCTTAAAGATGTCATTATATTACAAATGTAACCTTTTTAAATTAATAACAATTAATTACAATATTTAGAAAACCGTACTTGAACGATATTCAAGAGGCGCGGGTTCAAATACCACTGCGTTCATATTTTTATACGTTTTCTAAATATGTATTTTTCAATTTCCTAAGTGTGCGAATAACACAAAATATATATAATTAATTACAATTTCAGACGAAAGCGTAAACAAACTTATTGTTGAATTAATAACAGCGATACTCCAGAACTTTATAGCCAGTGTCAAACGAAATGCTAATTGAAGTCCGGGTGCGAAATCCCAAGGTACACGCTACCTGCGGGACATTCTGATTTCAAATTTACAAAGTAAAACATTCTATGTTTCAGATCTCCTAAACGAGGACTTAGCTGATGACGTTCGTTGCGCCAAACGAATATACGACCGAGTTGGTTTTAAAGCCTGGCCTGCTTCATACGCCTACTGCAAAGAGAAGAGCCTACCCGATTTGTCTAGATGCTAATTAAATGCTTTATTTTTTTATTTGTAAACGAATTATATTGATTATTCAAGCATTTGTATTTAGTGTAAGTGACGTGTACGTTTTTTATAGGGAATATTTAAGCTATGTTAATTTCAATTATTTCTAGTTAAGCATTTACGAAGGAAATCGATTTTAAATTCATATACATTTCATATAATATTAAAAAGAAAAATAATACCGATTCATATTACAAATAATATTTATATATTCGAGAAGCGTAGAAATAAATAACTTAATAAAAATAATTCAAATCGATTGGAAAATATGCAATTGAATTTTACACTCTATTCATAACTTTGTAGCGTAAGTCTAATCTAATATCACCTTCGAGTGACATATTTAGTTAATAATATCATTTATATTCTAGAACAAGTGACAGTAAAGTATTAAGTTTTATATATTTGTACGTTTTATTTGAAATAACAAATAAATTGCATTGAAAAATTACCGTGCTATTTTATTTAAAAACTTTACACTTTATTTCAAGACCATACCCTTATTTGTACCGTATTACCGCATTGTATAATATTATTGTTATTCATGCTAAAACACCCCGCTCTCCGCCTAAATTCCGCTACTTAATCCACAATATTTCGAATTCCGGCGGATAATGAAGAATGGAATGGATGTAAGCTGCCTATGTTTATTAAAGAATCTATATCTCTAAAAATATGTGGACGAGATGCAAAACATTTTATGAATACATTTACTAGATTAAGTGTCTTGTAAGTGTTCATCGAATGCTAAATCGTTTTTGATAAACTTCTATGAGTGACGGTAATGTTGTAAAAACTTCAAGTCACCGTTGTAAATCATTTTAATATGACTAAGACTTATGTCCCTAGGTCCCCATGTTGAGGCAGAGGGCGGCCACAGTGACTTTCCATTTCGGTCGATCTTGAGCGTTAAGTTTAATTTCGCTCCAATCTTGCCAATCTTCTTCACCTTATCTAAGACTGAATGTCGCCAGGTTTTCTTGGGGCGACCTCGTTTATGCTTTTCTTGAGGATCCCAATGTCCCACCTGCTTCGATATACCGACAGGACTCCGACGGATGGTATAGCCACAGGCGCAGTTCCATTTGCGGCGCCCAATCTGCTGGTAGTGATTTGAATTCTTTTTGGAAATATTCTTTCAATTTCATATAACAATAATAAATGATTCTGGAAGTTCAATAGGGATATTATAGTTACGTTTCTAAAATCCGTTATTTACTGGTCTACTAACACACAATGCACAACCGAAACTACTGGGCGCAGAGTGTGGTAATTTGGTATATATGTTCCTTGTGAAGTGTTGGGAATCACTAAGATGCCCAGAAATGAAAGATGAAAGAAATGCGTCTGTACATTGAATATATTCACGAAAAAAATTATTTGGAATTTCAATTGAAAAAAATATCCTCTAAACGAGCCAACAACTGTACAATCAAACACCCGACTAAGCTACTATAGTGTCGATAAAATCTTATATTTTACCTAAAATTAATATCTAAAAATATTAACCAAGATCTAACTTTAACTTACTGAATATCGCTGTACAGATATTAATTGAATATTACATATATTAATTGAATATTACATATATTAATTGAATATGCAATGAACATTCGATCTATTTCGTAATACTATATTTAGTAAATAGGATTAAATAATATCGGTTCGCTTTCCAAAGACAAAGGCACTTCATTCACATACAGAGTGCATATAACACATAATGCTCTCAAGATTTTCGAAGTATGTAATATAACGATGTTATAACTTACATCATAGATACATACACAAGTTCGGTAAAGTTGTAATTTAGACAGACAATATATTATTTTTAGACAAGCTGATGCCCGCAACTCCGTTTGCTGTGGACTTTACGACTTTATGGCATACTATTTACATATACCATATTGATATTGAAACTTGAACCCAAAATTATCATTGTCCTTTAAACTGGTAAGCAGGTAAGAACTTGTCTTTAAGTCTTCCACGTCAGATGTTACTGACGATTGTATTATTTTTTTCAGCATAATGCTTTTCTTTCAGCAGACAAAATGATCTAGTGACACTCCATACTCCGATTTCGAGGTTCCGAATTCGAAGCTGCATATTGAATGATGGCACTCAAGGCCCTTTGTTTTACCGGGGAGAAAAGTGAAACCTACTTAAATATAACCCATTTAGTGGAATTGAACTCACAACCAACGGTGTACGCTGTCATCTTAATTTGTTAACAAAAATTGCTAACCAATATTAAACAATTTCTAACAATGCGATATATATTTATTTTTACACAAATAATTAGTGATATTCCATATATGATTGTAAACTTTTTTTTGTGCAGAAAATATTTAAAAAAAAAATTGTTAGTCAATAAATGTTATGGAAGCATATTTTTACGAAAAGATTTTAGAAAAAAAAAATTGCCTGTTAATAAAAGGTTATGGAAGTATATTTTTACGTAGCAACGCAAAATCAGGGTAAATGGCAATATTAGCAGGATTAATAATGGAATATTAGCAGGTAAAGGAAGTTGTATATCTGGGAAGTATATTTAGAAGAAATGGAAGATACGATATCGACGTAGAATGGCGTTGAAGTGGCAGCAAAACGTGTTAAGTCAGAAGCAGAATGCACATTTATTTACATTTAAGATATGGAACAGCTGATGAAGAACCATGATATTATGGCGAAACTATTAGAAAATTAAATTAAACTATTAAACCATCACATAACAATTATAAATCTGGAAAATCTGTCGCGGAACCATGATAGACCAGCTAAATTATAAGAAATAAGTCAATGCCCGCATAAGTAAAATAAGTTCGGTGTGGTGGGCTTAACGTTCACAAATAAAAATTATTTAACTTTGCGGCCATCGTGACACAGTGATGCGTCTGACAGTAAACGCGATGGTTGTGGGTTTGATTTCCACTTCAGAGAATGGCTAAATTTGTATTGTTTTCATTTTTACTCTCCGGAATGACAAAAAACTCAACGAGTCCAAAACATAAAAGGTACGCCATTCAATATGCAGCGTCTCGAATTGGTTTTTTCCGATAGAGAAAAGCGTTAAGCTGGAAAAAAATACAATCGCCTACGTATCGTATATGTTAAAGTTGTTTGTTATATATATGTCTTTTTCTTATTATTAATAAGAAATATATTTATTAATATGATTTTTTAATTATTGTAAGAGTAATTTTTGTTGGAAAATTATTGCATTGCTTTAATAAATTTGTGGACTATAGACCTTCGACATAAAAACATAAACACTATAAAAAAAATCATTATAATTTTAGGCCAGATTCAAAGCCAACATATAGTAAATGGTAGTAATCCATACTAATATAATACATGTGCGAATAACTCTGTCTGTCTGTAACATCATCACGACCGAACCACAGATCCGATTGTGATGAAATTTTATAAAGAGATACTTGGGAGTCTAGGAAAAAACATTCTCTTAGTTTTCCAGGAAGTATATTGTTTTACGATAAGGCCGCCGAATATACAATAAATACTACTAATACATAAAAATACGAATTATATTACCATACGAAACGATACGAATAGTTTACACGGATGAAGCCGCGAGCGGGTCGCTAGTATTTTAATACATATACATGTATAAAATACAGTGCCTAACCAAGTTAGTTTTGCACAACAGAATATACACCATATTGCTATATGTAAACGTACAGGCGCCGATAATTTAATTCTACAATACGTACTATGCTGGAAATTAACATTTGTTTATGAGTATGTTTCATAAGCTTATACAAAAAACTATTAATTGTTATTTATTATTATTGTAAATGGAACAAGTCACAAGATCTACTCTTCGCACCTTTTGCAGGACGCTTGAAGTACGTTAGTATAGGAACTTATTCTTCACTTTAAAAAGCAATAGACCAAATAGTGGTGCTAAAAAATTATCCTATTTATTTTATAAAAAATTGATAAAGTTTTTATTACTCTACCAATATCTAATTCTAATAAGTGAATTACAACTAGAATTTGCGTTTAAAGTGTTTATTTTTTGCTATTAACCCTAAATAACAACATAACTTAATAAAAAATAACTTCTATAAACATAACCAAGTTTTTAACTTTATATGCTTAAAATAAATATTTAAAATAGGTTTCAGCTTTTATCAGCTTACAAAACTAATTGAATTCATGTCCTGCAATCACACCACTACCATAAGAGTGTGTCACGAGTAAAACAATAATATTTAATAATAAACGGCAATTAGCGAAGACTAATTGATATTTGCAGAATAAATCCACACAGCAAACTTTAAAATAAACGGCTATAAATTATAATTAATTAATAACGACAAAAATGATGTCAACATTCTATAATGAAGCGCCAAAAGCCTATTGAAAGTTCATTATTACTGGCTTAATTAAGCCCAATCATGTGTTACGGATTTTACCATCAGATTACGTTATAAATTATAACGATATTGTGTCAGCTATTGTATAAAAATATTATAATAATTTGATACATATCATATAATGTGTGCTGCGACTGATAAGAAAATTTCATAAATTGTGAAATAGTTCTTTTAAATGCTAAGTTTATTAGATTTTGTGTTCAAACGTACATGCGACGTTCGTAGGTACGATGAATCATTTAAATGTTAATGTTTTAAACATTTTCATTTTTCCCCGTTTAATAATTTCAAACTTTCCTCATTCAAAATGCAGTCTGCCAAAGTTTCTAAGAACATGATAGAAGACGGAGGAAGATTGATGTATGTACTCGTAGGTAGTGACAAGTAGTCTCCTTTCCGCATTTGGGATCCGCGTTGAGAATATATATATATATTTTGATTATTTCTATTTAATACTTTATTTACTTAATACGTCTAAAATAGAAATAAGCTTAGGATTATAATTTTTTTTGTTATTATTTTTTATTATCAGAAAGAGAAAGGCTACGCTTGTTTACATTTAATTTTTGTACAACTGAAACATAGTTAAAACAATGTCAAAAGTAAAAAGGTCAATATTTTTAAAGAACACTAGACCGTAAAAGAATTAAATTAGAAAATGAAATTCCTCTGCACATTTAGCACTGAACGAACATAACATTTCAATCGGGAAATGTGAGTTTTTAATTTTTTTACAAAAATCACCAATTGGATTTGTGAATTCGATGGAATGGCTGATGAGTATAAACAAACGGTATTTGCACTTCCCATGCCAGACTTCTTGATTTACGGAAAATTGTGAGTGATTTATGCGTAGAATATGATTTTATACATTGCCAAGAGAAACGGTAATCGTATTATACATAATTCGATATATTGTTAGCGTGTTTCATAAAATCTTGAAATATTTTATATATAGTAGAAGCCTCGTTGACACGTTAAGTATGAGATGCTTTAACAAAGTGTACTTTATACAAAACAGCTTATCAAATACATGGTAGTGTGTGTCCAATCAATCAATTATTACATATATTGTATACTAATTCTTATCACTTCTTCCCCATATAAACTATATATATACCAAATTTCATAATCCTTCATTTGCATTATCTTCGTAAAAAAGTCTGGAATATTTTAAGCTGTACGAATTACTATAAAATATAAATAAATAAAAAAAAGATATAGTAATATGTTAAAAATGTTATTCGTTTATTTATTGTTTGTCTTTCTAAACTTAACTACACAATAGCCTTAACTATTGGAAGTAAACAATTACAGATGGTTGATTGGTCGTTCATACTAAATCCTCAAAAGAAATTGACTGATTTACGTAACCTCTAAAACCTCTACACTTCATACTAGAGTAATAGTTCTAAAATAACATAAAAACATATAGCAGATACAAAAATATAAAAAAATATACATCAATAAAAAATTATATTACGAAATGAAACATTTCTTCTCTAATCAAATTTGTAGATAACTTATATAGGAAGAAAATAAGGCTCTCGAGCAATTAAAAGCACGGTTTTATAAAAAACAGAGTGTCTTTATACTAGGCTCTCTCTGTCGACCCTGCATATGAGAAAATTCGAGTAGCTGCTTTTATATACATGGCCACTAACGTCTCCTTCGTGTGTTCTTCATCCAACTTGACATTGGCGAAGTGATTTGAGCCCACCTGGCAAGCTCGATATGTCATAATATATATAATACTTGAACATTATTACTATGATCATATTTCTTTTAACCCTAGCGGGGTGGACCGGGGTGCCAAACGCTACGGCCCCTGCATACTTCTTTCGAATCGTCAATCATCAACCTCTTCACGACTTATCGGAGGTCTTCTGCTTTTTACGTAACCTTCCTCCAGTGTCATTGATACTGTGTTCACGAAAGTCAAGCGACGTCTTCTCTTATATCTCTCACAGATACCGCAATTAAATTTTTAATATTCCTATGTATGAGATAAATATCTTGGCGTGTCGTGACATGTTCCATAATTTTCTCACATATGGCTTTATAACCGTGCCAATAAAATTAGCTCTTAATACGCCTGTCGGATAGATTGAACAGTTTGGTTACTTCCTATAATATTTTATATTACATAGCAATTTGCATATGTAAAACTATTATTTTTAATAAAAATATGCTATAAAGTCAAAGTGGTACTGTTATTAAGTGCCTGAATATACGTATATACACGGCGGTGTTAGGTTCAATTTACTTAGTAAGGCAAAAAAATATAGACAAAATGATTATGTATGAAAGATTTTTACAAGTTAAACAATACAGCATAGTCAGCCACTAAACACATAACTATATGTAAGCTGAAAATGGAGAACGGAATAATTATAGAATATTTCTCTGCATATGCAAAACGTGTAAAATTTGTCGATATGAAAATAAAATTTAGTTTTAGTGCAAGAACTTACTAAGACCAATAATATGCATATATTAAATACAACAAATATGATAAAATTTCATAATATTTTATAATTACTATTACAGATACATAAATAGGAGTTAATTTGTTTTCGATCTAATTAGGGCAATGTAGACTTCCAAAATATTTGTACTACTAACTCCTGACTCAAACAAAAAAACTAATTCAATTACGGACAGCGCTTCTTAATGAATTTTAAGTAAATATATATGTAATAAACAAAGGAAATGTGTTATTAACGTCATTTGTATTAAATTTTAATTACTTGATTGCCGACGCCTCTAAATAAATACACTGTAACTAATGACATTATAATATCGAATTAATTATTAACATAATCTCTTTCATTCAATTAACGCGGGTGGAAAATTATCATCATCAGGCTTTTAGGCTTCTAGCCCCTACGTATGGAAATCTATGCTAGATTAGATGAATCAATAAGTTCCGTATTATGTACACAGAATAGAACCCGCAACTGACCCTATATTTAGAATGTTTGAAGGTAAATTAAATATGCTATTATAAATTATACAGTCACTTTTTAAGTTGACACAAACGTACCCCTCCTTAGGGCTACTCTGCAGAGGCAGGAGGTGGAGGTACAAGCCCAGGCGAAGTATATCGGTCTGACTCGGGTTGGACGATGTAGCATTTCGCTCAGCTTCGCTTCGGCGCACCGAAGCTTATGAATTCAGGGGCACGGGGTACGCTGGGCCTAGAGAAGTTCAGGGGTCCTGACGTTCAAACTGGTGTAGGTACAGACGGGACACGGTTGTTTTGGTAAATGCCTATACCATATTGGTAGTCGGGAAGTATCGCCAGTGTGCCAAGAATATGGCGCACCCTTCGATTTGGTGCATCAAACTATGACCGATGGGCCGCTTAGGCCCTACAACGCCACGCTTGAAGGTTTCCGCTGTGCTCAAGTGGGTAGTATCGGCCTTAAAAAAATGTTAAACGCACGTAAATGTTAAAAGTACCGGGTTTAGTTACCAGTGAGTCCCACTGTACCGTCCGTCTCCGCTAGGGCTGCTTCGCGCAAGGCGGTCTGTGTAAAAGGTATATCCCAATGTAAAAAAAAAATTGAAACATGATAGTCAATTACTATGAATGTAACAAAAGTTTTAAAGGACGAATGCGTGAAAATGAAATCGCGCGGCTTAACCAACGGAAAATCTAACACCATTAATTTGTTTTGTTTATTGTGGAGGCTATCTTAGCGCAGTAAAATGGCGTGGCATCTGTTTGTAAACGCTATTCGTTTTCGCCACTGGAAAGAATAATTAAATTTAAATAAAAAAAGATAAAGCTCGGTATTAACTTTGCCACTCAAAATGTCACGAATTCAGACGGAACGTGGAGCTCTGCGGCTCATAACACTAGGTTTTCTCTGACTAGTCTGTTATGCGGGAAAAAGCGCGAAGGTACTATTTTTTATTTTATGGTAAATTTGGCCTTTTAATATTTTTTTTACCAATTTTTCAGCAATATAATATTTACAGTTTTCAGCAATTCAATTATTTTCATTTTTTAATTTTAATTTTTCAGCAATATCATTCATTTTTCAGCAATATAATATTTACAGTTTTAATATAACAAAATTTACATTTAAACTTAACTTTTTATCTAGCGTAGATATTGTATTTTGAGTGTAAACCCAATCCTGTTCTTTTTCTAACCAAAATAAATACGCTAAAATGACAGACTAACAGCTTCAAGCGTTTCCAACACGAGTTTTTAAGTAAGAAACTAGTATCAAGACTTAGTAGAGTGAGGAGCTCCGACAGTGGCGGCGACCATTAAATGGCATTAAATAGTTTAAAAATCTATAAACATTTTAAATTAGCATATTATAATCGTCTTTATTTACTAATCTCCCATCGTGGTGCCTAATGCTCGGATCGGCTGAGACAAACGGCTGGTTGTTTTAATTTAAATATACCTACTTAGAATGGTTTCTTTGTTTAGTTAATGTATTATAAATTATACAGTTACCAAAGTTATGTTATTGACCTATCTATAAAGATTAAAAATTTAAAACTTTTAGTAATTAGACAACACACATTATATATGGCAGTTACACATTATATCTATAGAATATTAAGATAAATTAAATAATATAGGTATGTTGAAAGTTAACTATATAAAGAATATATTATATCTTTTTTGGTTAAAAAAACTTTGATATTTTAATATTTATTAAAGTGTTATTCTCCCACTTAGGATATGAAGAACATTTTTAGAAAACGTATAAAAATTTAAATGTAGCGAGCGGGATTCGAACCGTTTATACGTCACGTCGTATAAAATAATATTATTACTAGGTACCCGCACGCGGCTTTGCCCGCGTAAACTATAGTATTTTCGTATATTTGTCGGCCTTTTCGTAAAACGATGAAATTCCTAGAAAAACTAAAAAAAATGGAAGAAAAAAATAGCCCATGTTCATTCTAAGACCCGATAGTATATAAAATGTCATCACAATCAGTTCAGTGTTGTTTTTGCATTTATAATATTAGTATTGTCAACGGTCTATCTTTAATACAATAATATTTTTAATTTTTAATGTTCTCCGAAAGTATTTAAAAATATATATCTACTAGCTGACCTGGCTAACTTTGTACTGCCTCAAAATTAAATAATGTGTCAAAATTCAAACGTTAAAAATACACAACGTCATTCTCTACGAAAAAATATTTAAACATATTTTTCACGGTGATTGGTTAGGTTAGGACAGGACAGGGAACCTTGATTTTACAAACTTCCAACGATTGGTCTAGCCATTTGTTTGTCGTCATCGCAAATGCAGGGGAAATTGTAGATGCTTTAAACCAAATGTAAGTGTTGGTTCTCTATCGTTGCCTCGATGGTATTAGCTTTGTCAGTCTTTTTCTTTGCACAATTAAAGTTGATTAATCGTACGCAGCATGATGACAACTGATCCAATTTTTTATTATAATCTGTGAGTTGAAGTCCAGGAATGCTACTAAACTCAAAAAATCTGTGGAATAGCAGACTAGCCGAGGCCACGGGAACCCCAACCTTCCGTGAACCCCGGCGGCGGGACCCTGCAAGGCACGTCGTGGAGTCAAGGGTGGTGGGCATCCTCGACTGTAGCGCGCGGAAGCCTTAGGATAGCAGACTACGTCATCCTGGGCTATTACTGGGTCAACTGATAATGACAAAAAACTATCCCGGCATCCGGTGAAAATAAATGACATATTTGTTGTCAAATCTTCATAGCGCGTTTAGAATTTTGCTTGGAAAAATAATAAATATTAATATAAATATTAACTTAAAGATCAAATGACCGGCCAAACTAATGAATGCATATATTATATAGCGTTAAATCATGCGGCTGAATTTAACTTATGCTAGGTCGTTTAATATTCAATAATCTATGCTTTTTTCCTAGCTTAATATTTAATTTCCGAACGCATCTTGTTTGACAGGTACGCACAGCTTGTTTGAGAAAAAAAAATTATTTTTTACTATTCGTGCCATTTCTTTTTATGTTTTCTGACCAGATACACTTAGCCTAATCGACCCCATCTGTTCTCGAGATTTAGCGAGAGACCAATAAACGTAATTTCATTTATATAGATATACATATATATATATATATATATATATATATATATATATATATATATATATATATCAAATATTATTACATGAATATACTTAATCTACCTACTCTGAAAATCTTTCATTTATAAAATAAACCAATTTTCCTGTTTCCAAGAAATTTATCCATGTAGAGTCCATTGTTAGATACAATTTATGGTATCCTTATGGGAAAGTCGTGTCATTACCATTTAAACGATTATTCTTAGAACAATATTCTTACGCCCGTGTGGGTTCCCCATTGATTGCCTTTTATTTATAGTGTATGGGAAAACTTTATAGTGTTCGTAGCCATACAAGGAGATAAATCTAACTGTAAAAATTATCACTTCCGCCTAAAATCAATGACCGTCGATAAAGTGGCCGCAACGTTACTTCATTAAAGTTGTAAGTTAAAATATTGTGAAACATAGACACGGACTGTAGGTTCAAATACTACTAAAAAATTGTGAAAAGACGATAGTGTGTTTCAGATTATTATGTCACAAACTATTTAACAAATAGTCTTGAACGGTTTTTAAGAGGCGCGGGTTCAAATCCCGCTGCGTTTAAATTTTTTTTATACGTTTTCTAAATATGTCTCTTTTCAATTTCCTTAAAGTGGAATAACACTTTAAAAAATGTCAACAAAATAGACTTGAGGTGGATTAAATGTTGGTTTCGTCTATTTCAAATTATCATTATCGTGATGAGTGATGAAAAAACGAAATGGTTAGATTTGAAGTTAAAAAGCATTATTTATAACGTGTGGCGTTAATTTTAAATATAGTCTTTAACTTAGAAGCTAAGAAATTAACAAATGAACAAATAGATTTTAGACTCTTATAAAGCTACTAAGTAATGAGCGCCTAATCGATAAAGACATGAAAAGAACGTAATTAGAACCAGACTAATTCTATTACGTACAAAAGTTACAATTACTATGGCAATGATGGATTAAATATGAACAGAGAATAATATATTTTTGTCTCAACGATGTTTCTTTGTTTTAAAGTTTCTTTTCTTCTTAATGAGCCCTGCCACAATATTTCCAAGTATATATATATATTTACACTTAACCTACCTACATAACAAATTTTTGGTTTTTAAGTCGAGTGATTTCGGCTGCGGGATATCAGAGTCATTCAATTTGTAAAGGAAGACTTTAATGTAAAGTATTTTATTTTTTTACCAATAATAAATCATCTCAGAAATAATTGAGCAAGACACTCCCCGTTATCCGCTTTTCACCCGAATTCGCGGAATCACGCTTCCTCCATATAGGAAATTGACGGTACCATTATTCTCGGCGCGCGGTATAAATACTTAACAGTGCAATCTGTTCTGCTAGTGGGGTTTCCGAACCCATCAGCAGTATCCTATGTACCAGTATACATTGAAAAAGCACTAAGCATAACATTAAGCCACATTGGGAGCTTCTTACCTAAAGCGACCTGTCGAATCTCTCAGCCCAAATTAAAGATACGCGAAATTTTAAAATGCAGATAATACATAATTCGTTGTATTATATAAATAAAAAAATGTTTAGAAAAATATTTAATAAATAAAAGAAGGTTAACGAGTCTTTAAATAACCTAAACTGAAATGAGTACTATACGTACGGGATGTCTCGATTAACATTTTTTTTATATTTAAAGAAATTATACTCTGGTTAATTGTAATTTCTTTATATGTAAAGAAATCGAAACGTTAACAAAATATTCTCACGATGTAACAGATTAAAGTTAATTTGAAAGTCTGCCTACAAGAAATATAATGAAATAAAGATACTCGATTAAAATAAATTACTTACGATCAAAGTTATACTGATGAGTATAATTGCTAAGCTTACTTGAAACGGCCCGTACAGGCTCTATATGATTGTTAACTTAATACTAAAATGAAAAATAAAACGAAATAAAACTATAAAACAACTTCTAGATCAACAAACATCGAGCTAGTATTATTAGCTATTTTTTAAATACACGATGTCCTTCCACACTCTTGTCCAAGTGCCCCTACAAATCGGCAGTATTGTACCGCAAAAAGCTGACAATGCTGTATCCAGCCGGATTCCCACATCGATGTGTCGTTGACATCGGATTGATTGGCAATACTTTTTTCCATGAATACCGGCCATTCCAGGATTCCAGCCGCTAACGAGCCTCTTTGTTTATCGGATACCTTGGAAAATATAGCAAAAACTTCAACCTTTCAATGCCAAAATTGGTTACGAAATCAAATTTAATGTTCTTCGTTTTCAATGTCAGATACGTAGCCTTATGTAGAAGCTTTGTCTAAACACTTCTTATTCTACCTCTGTGGTTTCGTCTGATCGATCGTTTATGGAAGCTTACATATTTATGTTTTTGCCCTTTATGGGTAGGTATACTTTTTAGGTAGGTATATTAGTTTGTAAATGAATTTATTTTGAAGTACTTGCACAAGAAAAACATTTGTAGTTTTTTGGGAAGTATTTCAAAGAAGACTGCATTTTTCACTGGAATTGGGACGCCCTCTGGCCGTTGGTTGTGGATTCAATCACTACTCGGTAGGAATATGAGTATATATTAGCTATCTCTGTATCACCACTCTATTATCACTAAGCGCGGCATTGTGTTCTGCTACTAAAAGATGCGATAGAAGGAGGAGAACGGAGTGTCATGACACTAGGTTCTCTATGCTTGCCCTACTATGTGGAATCAACTTTATATTACAAATGTTATTTATATTCACAAAACTTTCTATTACAGGCTAAAGTCGAGCCAGTCAAATAACAGTGTAACGAGAGCGAGCGATGTAACTAACAGCCTTAATTGTTAAACAATGCTAGACGCTATTCTGCGTATGCGTTAACGACTCAGACAAAACGACTCAAAGTAAGCGTATAGAAATTGTAATTTTCTTATAATGACTGAATGAACATTGGAATAAGATTTCTGATATTTAATTTTAACTCTATCTTGAGCTCACAACCATCATTTATAATTGTCTAATGATACACGATGGTTTCACGAGTTTGATTTCCAATCTGGTATAATTTTACTTTTTTTATTTTTTTTTTTATTTTAGTCTTTGCCCGTCGAATACGTCATATGTGACCAGTTTGTACTCAGACTGAGCAAACAAAAGGAAAATTAAATAAAACTATACCTATAAACCTTACTGTTAATAATAGTAAAGTCTTTAGGTATATTCAATTAAAAATGGCTTATTTCTTGGATATCGTTATATATATTTAAACTAAAAAAAACTTATCCAACAGAAAATAAAATAAGGGTATTGAGTATGCCTTTAATTAAACCTTAGTCCAATAACTAGATAGATATACATACCTGAGATATTTTAGATATTACCAAATTTTAATTACTGAAATAAGCATGAATTACAGTTATTAAGTTATTTGCAAGCTGAAAAAGCAGTCAGGTTATTTGTTATGCCTAGCTAATTAAAAATTTTGATAGCTAATATTCCTTTCACCATTAAATTACTCAGTCTGATTTGACTTTCAAATATATAATGTACACCGAAATATTGTACCGAAGTGAACAATTTAACAGAGCTTCAAATTAAAATCCCAAAGAGCTTGCAATATGTATTATTCAAGTAGGCTTTCATAAGCTCTTTTGAAACGTCATAAATACCATTTAGTTTGCAGAGTACAGTTTGCTTCACTGAGAGGGGAGGGGGGAGGGGAGGCCGGTACCAAACAAGTGAGTAAGTATATACCTTACATTATGAATATTTTAAATAGAAATGTGTTTTTCATAGAGTTTTGTGTACTATTTTTCAATGATTAATGGATTTTAATTATTTAAGGTTTCAATTAATAAAAAAATATGTGAAATTGCAATGATATTTTATTTATATTTATAGGATAATCAGAGAGAACCATGTGTCCAGACACTCCGTTCTCCAGTTTCCGACGAAATCGAGACGTGGAGTTTTAGAAATCAAAATGTTTAAAATGTAGTCATTCCCCCGAATCGGTATCGAACTCACAACCAATGGCGTTCACAATCAGACCCTGTCCAACTGCGCGACTATGGCCTTATGGATGGATTTAATATATAATATAAACGAATAAAAAAATTTATTAAGAATTTAATGTATGAGAGTTTAATATATAAAAATTTCGATATAGCTCGAAAAGAGAGTCTAGAGTGCTTCAATAGTTTGCTAGGTGCGGATTTTATTCCTGGTCCGTTTAAATATTTTATACGTTTTTAACCGATGGATAAATACGGAGGAGGTTCTCAATACGACACATATATTTTTTATGTTAGATCGAGCATATTTTTTTTACAGAATAGACCAGTTTTGATCATTCTTTTTTTAAAGGATAAGGTGTATTTCGAAGTAGGTTTCATAAAAATTGTAACCCTAAGAGTGCAAAAATAGAGAATGTTTGCGTATTCACTTACTCGTCGTTTTTTTTCTCATCTCAAGTGCATGTAAAACACCTTTAAAAATATTAAAATACAAATCCTCTTATAACGATGCGAAATCAAACCGTTCATTGAAATCAATTTCAATCTCAATATAGCGCTTTAAATATTTAAATAAAATATTTTCATCACAATAAAATATATTGTGAGTCAAAGCTATTTTGTAATTTGCCACTAAATTACCACCTACATGTCAGATAATCTCATACTCCACATGCTGACCGTTAAACAAATATCCTACTGGAAAGCTTGTTTAAGAAAACCTAAAATATATTCATAGAAATATAGTTGTTATTGTGTTAGAGAAAAATACCAGAGCTCTTTGGACGTTTTTGTTTTTATAGCGCTTAATGCTTAGTAAGTAGTCGCCCACGGCCGCGTGGGCTATGGAAACTACAAATACAAGTATGCCATTGAATAATATTTTAGAATGGTATTACGTTTATGAGAGGTAGCGATTGCGAAATTATATACGAATTATATACAAAAAATATCATCCTGACCTTTTTTTGTTTAAAAAGATAGGACAAAAGTCTGACGGGAGACTTATTTATCTAAATATGAATACAGAGAAAACCACTTCAGGTGAAATTTAAAATGTTGCATAAGTACTTAAAGTTTACTAGAGATGCGTCGCGTCGCCTTATCAACACGAATGGAACTATATACGAAAGTGTACAGACACACGTTTGTATATAGTATATATATTTATATATTATTCAATTTTTCGCGTCAACAGGCTTACTAGTAGATAAATGTACGTGCCATAGACTTCAACTATGTAAATGTTTTTGAGGATGTTAACCTTCATTTCACACAGAACACTACTAAATATATATATATATATATATATATATATATTTATACATATAAAATGTAACTAGTTGCAGTCTGTACATGGAAGATACATGAAAAAATATATAAGTGGCGGCGGAGCATTTGTCAATGTAATGGAACCCAAAATGACTATTTTTATTTTTTTTCTGTTTGTCTGGCTTATGTGTTTGTCTCTGTGTTTGTGTATTTGTGCGTTTGTGCACAATAATCTATGAAACGGTTTAACTAATTTAAATTTAGCTTTGACTATTGTGTTTTGGTAAACTTTTCATAAAATTTAGTGTTTATTTTATTTCAATCAGATCATAAATAAAAAAACCAAGTTTGTGATTTAAGTGAGAACGCGGGCGGGTGATATAACGAAATACTTAAGTCTTATAATTTACCGCAAAACAGCAGCGAGCGGGTCGCTGGTGAGCAATAAACATGATGTTGACATATTTAGAAAACGTATAAAAATTTGAACGCAGCGGGATTTGAACCGCACCTCTTGAACGATTTTCAAGAGACGCGGGTTCAAATCTTGTTGCGTTCAAATTTTTATACGTTTTCTAAATATGTCTTTGACAATTTCCTAAGTGTGCGAATAACACTTTAAAAAATGTAAAAAAAATAAACATGATGTTATGAGCCGGTCTCCTTTAAATTGTTTTATTATTACTTTTAAGCGTCATACTTCCTTTTAGGGTTATACAAATGTTTGACATGTGATGACAGTCATTTCAAATTCTACTAGGTAAAATTTTTACTATATCGGTCTGATTAGAAATGTGGCATAGATTTCCAGCAAATCGGCTCTTTCCGTCTACCATTCAAAAGTAAATTAAGGCGAGTAAAATAAGAACTTTTTAAAACAATTTATACCGACGAGTTAATAAATTCGCAATCAACCCCTTTTTTCTTTCCTTTATGTTTTAACCCGTGAACACTCAAAAATTTCCAAAATAAGTTATGGGATCATCTTCGGAGTATATACCATCCATTAAAAGTATTATCAAAATTGATATATTCTGTAAAAATGTATGCTTGGTCTAACATATTAAAATATTCAAGGTGGGCCAAAAGAAGCCATCCGGGCCAAAAGAAGTCGTCCGATATTGTATGGCTCTCATTTTTTTTCCAAACAGCCACAGTATATACGAGTCGAATTGAGAACCTCCTCCGTCTATTCGTCGGTTAATAAAAAAAAAGGAACTACAAATTTATTAATTACGTCATCACATTCACTAAACAGTAATAAATTTATTCATTAATTCGTTGATTAAAAGGAAATTGTATAGTATATTTACTGTTAAACAAATAAAACATTTAATTTTATAAGAATCAAATATATAGCTACCCAAATCCAATAAATGCTAATGCTTATAACACTAAATAACAATTTAATATATTCGTAATTATAAAAGAATTCTCTTCGAAAATCCATTGTAGAGGCGCGATACCAAATATAGTCATAGTTCGCATAAAATTATTGTTATAAAACTGGTTTGGCACAAATATCATCTAGCGGCCATCGTGGTGCCATTTCCACTTGAAGTAACGATTATATTTAAAACATTTTAATTTCTCCGCACTGGTACCTAAGACAAAGCGCGGCGTTGAGTTCCGCAACTTAACACGCAATGCCTTGATTACGGGTGGAAAGTGGAGAACGGAGTATTTATATCCTACACTCTAACAATATAATTAGTTTCTTTAGATTTTAACTGACAGACCTGATAGGGCTGATAATTCGTACATGCGGTATGAGTTTTTATAAAGTTATATAATGGTATTATTTACCTTTGTAATTTGCCAGCCATCGTGGGGCAGCAGGACAGTGTAAACGCCATTAGTTGTGGGTTTGATTCCCAGTAATTAATATAATAACATTTATTCTCCAATCTGGTAAAACAAAGCGCGTTGTTTAATTTCGCTACTCAATATGCAATGTATCGATTTTGGGTGGAAAGTGGAGAACCAAGTGTCTTGACACTAGGTTCTCTCTGCATCTCCTGATATTCGGAAAAAATGGTGAATTAGCAAAAATATACATTATTGAACAAATGATCGCTTCTCCCAAGCTTAAACGGTACTCCCCGGCCCACTCATCTCACGTCGCGCCAAGTATTTAACTGCTATACGTTTTGCTTTATTTATCAGTACGTTTCCATACGTCGCATATGTGTAGGGTCGTTATGGGTCTTTCACGATTATCTCTTGTAGATTACAACCCAACAATGCATGTCTCTTTAATTAAATATAGAAATGTTAATTAATAATATATATTTTACTTACTATGTCTGTTTTTTTATCGAATTAATAAACAGCTGAGATTGTTGGATTCTGGTATAAGGTTTTAGTAAGCAAAACATTGCCTGAATATAAATATAAAGGTATAAAATATAAATTAGCGCATTATCATACAACATACGATACAAACAATAAAGATTAATATTATTTACTTTTGCTATGACAATTACTAAATTTAACGAGGACGCAGTTTTGGGTAAAAGTTCGTTTTGAATTATTATATCCACATATACATTATATTTTAATTGGTGTGTATAATTCGTAAAGTTGGACTTTTTAGACCCGATCCCAGAACTGAGCTTTCCTCTTTTTAGTTTAATATAGTTATAAAATATATATCAATCTTGTGACATGAGAAATCCTTGGAGATTGAACTCACAACTCGTGTTTACAGTCAAACGCTGGCCGACTGCGCCACGTCATACAATAAAAAAATATAATATAACCACACATAAGTACTGTGACATATAAGATCGCTATAATTATAAAATCTAAGTTAATCTAAGTTTTAGATATTATCAACAATCAATAATCAAACCTACTATCGCAAATGCTATAAAAAATAATATAACTTATTTATATACGCATAGTATTTTGTTTTTAATATTTTGTAACAAAATATTATTTCTTTGTAAATCATTTAATAATTAGTAAATATTTCTATAACAAGTTTAAGCTGGTATAAATTTCTCACGATTATTATTTCAATAAATCTTCAGATCAAAGCCTCGTGATAACGTTAGATTTCGTGTGCTCATATTCGTAGGCAATACACGCCATTGTCTTAGATGGGTGGGCGGTATATTTTAAATATGTTAAATGTAACCTTTTTAACTTACGTAAGCATCTGTTGAATATATGCTGTCTTCGATATTTTAACTTACGCACATATGACAAAATAAATAGAGCTATAGGAAGAAGGTGAATTAATGGAAAAAATGTATATTATAATATTGATATGTGAATAGAAAAGGAATGCAGAGAGCCAATATTTTTTTTAAATAACGTTTGAGATTTTTTTCACAGCTTCACGCTGCATAGTCATACAGAACCTGAAATCGAGACACTGCGTGTTGAGTGCCGGAACACAACGCCGCGCTTTCACTCAAATACCAGTGCGAAGAAATGAAAAAAAAAATAATATAATCATCCCCTGACAGGGTTTGAACATATTAAATTACAGTCAGAAATATATTAAATTAATAAAATAAATATTATACACACTACTATATATTTGATATATAGACATCTGTATAAGAGACATATATGGCAACGCCCCAATGTCTAGGCCTATTCGGGCCTATTTTGTTTCTCGGAACAGCACAATCCGATTCTAGATACATTATTCAAAATTTATATGCATCATATATGATAATATTTGCAGTGTTTTAAAAAAGTGTATTCAATTATATAAATAAACAGGATCTATGGCTTAAATAAGTGACACTTTACGGATACGTGTTTTTGTACAAGAGTGGGTAACATGTGGGTAGTATGTGTAATATTCTGGATTTCTAATCTAATATTATGAAAAATATTGGGCTTCTGCACTTCGAACTAACTTCTTCGTTCGGATAGTTTTCTTGAAAAGGTTTTCTTCCACTTATTAATATAAGAATTATTTTATAAGTAATGTGTTTGGAAATAAAAATATATATACAAAAATATAGTAAAAGCTAAATTGAAATGATGAAATATAGTAGTAAAAGCCGCCGTGCTGGTATAACATTGACTGTACACGCGCTTTACTATTTAACATTCGTTTCCCGTTCAAAGTAAATATTATTATTTTTATTTCCGTGGTATAAAAAATGCATAGTGTAATGTTAGGTTAAACTACTCAGTATGAAGTGTTTCTAGTTTGGGCGAAATACGAAATGTATTTATAGAAGGACTTTCGGAGATAAAGAGGTAAATTTAAAAAATACTGTATTAAAGATAAGACCAATATAATAACTTAATTTTACAGTACGTATTATAAATGCTTATTAGTAATGCATTATTTTAAATACAAAATTTACTTTGATTCGTTCTACATAGAAAAACGCATGGCTAAGCCGTCAGACAGCTTGGACGTTTCTAAGAGGCGCGGGTTCGAATCCGTTAAAAGTTTTTTTATAAGTTTTCTAAAAATGTATTTTATTTCCTAACTCTGTGTACAACGCTTTAAGAATGTTAAAATAATATTAACTAATCGTTATGCATCTTATAATACCACATATTCTCTCATAAAGCAGCATATGAAGTAACTAGTGTCTCAACTGGTTATTAAGAGTATTAAAATATGACTGTGTGTGTGGGTTAACTCGTCGTAAATTTTTGGTAATTAGATAATTTATCATTTTGATTGACACTTTACAACATGTCAGTCTAGTTTTATTGCTAAATTCAATTTATGCTTCATATAAATATTATAATCACAGCATTTATTGGTGAAACTCGTAATTTTGAATGTGGCAAGAATACGTAAAAATATTTACAATTATTTTTTCTATAAACAGGTATATGCTCAATAGATATTCAGTGTAAAACCGAACTTCTGCATTGAAATAACAACTTCTGCTAATCATTCTTCATAGAAAAAACAAAAACGTATTACATCCTCATAAATCCTATCTGAAAATGGAAAATTATGAAAGCTTATAATATTATAATTATACCTAAGTACAATAAACTTAAACGGCTTAAAGCATTTCTTCTCACACAACGATTGCACTCGTCACAAAACGACGCTGCATTCTATTCAAATGCGTTCTAGTTTATGCTATTTCATTCAAATACAAGTTATCAAATTGCAGGAAGTGTCAGATTGCCGCATGCTTCGTTAACGTCGCATCTGTTCTCGCTAGTTTAATAATATAAGTGTTACCTTTGTACGTACATATGTTATATGAACTTTTTTTTATATAAAGAAACGGTATATAATATATTTTTTTTTTGTTTAAAACAGATTTATAACTCTTTATTAAAAAAAATATATTTTAAACCATAGAGGTTTTTTAAACAAAAATAAATGGTAAATTATATTTTCTTTTGTCATAGATTGCGTGTTACGGAGAAGAATTTGTTTTACTGTTTATAAAATTATTAATGTCGAAAAAAAATAAAAAAACTTAAATTTTACATATATGCAACTTTTGTAAAAAAAAAGCAGGATTTAATGAAAACATAGATTACATTTATTTATATATAATTGTTATTTTTTTCATTATATCACTTATTAATAACTTAACAGAATATACTACAAGTCTTATCTAATTCTGCCGTTCTTCGTGTACTCGTACGCCTAAATATTAATACGGAAAACTGAATAATAGGTCATATCTGGTTATATTGATGCCGCCATGCCTACGGCTATTGTTTAGCTATTGTGGGTGTTAATCGAGTGTGGTCGGGCTTCGAATCACATGCACTCATGCAAATTAATAATTATTACATTCAGCCGCCGCCGCTTGCAGCCCGCCGCCCGCCGCCCGCCGCCCGCCGCCCGCCGCTTTCCGCCCGCCGCCCGCCTCCGAGCGTGTATCGAAATGAAAGCAACTATTAAATCATTGTTGCCTATGCTAATCTTATTTATTGTATAAACTTCAAAGGGTTTTCAAAAGATTTAATTTTTCATGAAAATTAGCTAATTTTGTTTGTATTTGTTTTGTATATTTATTTTGTCTTTTTGGATAAAATATATGAAATATCATATTTAGAAACCGTATCAAAATTTGAACGCAGCGGGATTTGAACGGTTTTCAAGAGGCGCGGGTTGAAATCCCGCTGCGTTCAAATTTTTATACGTTTTCTAAATATGTCTTTTTCAATTTCCTTAGTGTGCGAATAACACTTTAAAAAAATGTTAAAAAATATATATGAAATATCAATTAAAATATTCTAATATTCATAATTGTATTTATATAAAGCATTATTTAAGTATACATTACTTAAGAAATCGGTTGGGTAAGTATTTTTACTCAATGAATTAATCCTAGCCAATCTATCTATATGTATAAAAATAAAATGACATGGAAAAATATATTTTTAGAAAACGCGCCTCTTGGAAACCATCCAAGCGCTCCGCAACCGCTAAGCCATGCGTTCTAAATCCTGGTCCCGGGATAGTTCTTTGCATTATAATTTGACACAGTTATAAAACAGGATGACGTAGGCAAATATCAGACAGAATTTTTGAATTCTAGGACTTCAACTAACAACTTACAATTAAATGTGGGATCAGGCGGATATTTTTTGTTAGTTTTTGTTTAATTTGGACACATTATTTAATTCTGAAGCCATACGAAGTTAGCCAGGTCAGCTAGAATAATAATAAAAATATAAATCTAACTAAAAATTTTAACCCACTGTCTTTACGTACGGTAAAGACAGGTAGTTCTGTTTAAATAAATGATGCACCTAAAATGGTTTGTTGAAACAAACAAAAATGTTATCAATATATCAGCTTTCAGTTGCATTTACGTATTTACAAAACGACATTCCTAATTTTACGATGACACTTATCTAAGAATGTCAAATATCTAAAAGAAACTCGGTGTAACATATAAGAGTATACAGTTTCAAATCGTATATCGTTATATTTGCATTTAGTTGTACCTATTAGATCACTCGTAAAACAAAGTTTTATGGGATTTTCACAAACTCGCCCAACGGTATCTTGTGTTTTTAGAACATTCCGTAGCACCTCCGTAAAAATTTAAGTATAAAGCATGTTCACGCATAGTATAAAAGTCAGAGAGAACCTAGTGTCAAGACACTTTGTCTCTCCACTTTCCACCAGAAATCCACCACGAGAAATCCAATTTACTATTAAAAAAAAATTATCTTATATAGAATAAAGTCAAAATTTAAAAGCTAAGCGAAAACAAGTAGTCAATATATCGGTAAAGGAAAACAATCTCAAATTAAACTCTCATGACTAACAAAAACTTCTTAATAACCTATATTGAACTGAAAAAACTTCAGTCTAACAGTCTTAAATTACAGGGCCACGGTAAATGAATATCTGTAAAAACATTAGAAATCATTTCACTAATTAGAAATTACCAAAAAAATCTGAGCGCTGAAAGAATCATCAAAAATATATTTAATTATACGTTTTACTAAAAGAAATAATCAATTTAAGTACCTGTCAATGATCCTTAGACCAGTAACAGTGAAAACCTCTTTAATTAAACGTAAAAACGAAAATATAATATAATTTACTATAGATAGCATTATTATTGAAAAAAAATATTTTTAATTATATATTTGTTCTTATTGCACATAGAGCCCCCTCGTGGGATAGTTGGACAACGTCTGTAAAGGCGATTGGTTGTCGGTTCGATTCCTAATCGGAGGCATGATTACATTTATATTATTTTCATTTTCCCACTCCGGCACGACAAACGTCGTCGTTATGCCAATCAACACACAATGTATTTCAGGTGGAAAGTGGAGAACTGAGTGTCTTGACTTTTGACACTAGGTTATCTCTGACCTCCCTGCTATGTGGACCTTTGTCCAGTAGTTTAAACAAGTCTAGTATTCAGTCGAGTATTTTATTTTACATTGACGTCCTGCTTAGCTACGTTGAGAGTCGACTGTGTAAATACGACAGTAAGTCTTTTATAAATATAAACTTTGTGATGTTTAGTCCACGAATTAAAATGTTATACAGTTTTTATTGTTAAAAGATATATATTTTTATTAAAAGAACAAACTGTTTGTCAAATTTGAAAGTCGCAAAATATTTTTTTAAAAGAATTGGTCGCAACAGCTCAATTTAAGTTATTCTTTTTTATATGAATACTTGTTGCTTCTAATCTTTCATTGCATTTACTTAGTCTGGCCATAAATACTGTTATATTTAAAAAATAAACAATATAACTTTTGAATTTGGAATCTGTCATTTTTTATGAATATTATTAATTCAGCATCACACTTTAACCTGCATAGCATAAGTAGGTAGAACCGTACGCTGGCAAACACTCCGTACTCTACTTTCCGCCCGAATTCGACTCTTTGATTGGTTGGTGGTGGAACTCAGCACCGCTCTTTTTCTCTTACCAGGCAATAAGAATAATTTAGAGATAATAATTTCTCCGAATAAGAATCGAACCCACAACCAATCTCGTTAAAAGTCAGACGCTGTTATACTGCTTCTACTTAATGTACCAGTGTCTAAAATACTAGTGTCGATATTTGATTCAGCATTCTTATCTAAAACGATCTTCTATCCGATAGATAATTCTCTACATTAAATCTGTGGGTGCACTGTCATCCATCACGATGTTGACATCCTCGTGTGGCGTTAATTTGGTTACAACATTTGTTAGCGTTACTGTCTGCATCAAGGAAGCTGAAGTAAATTGATCATAACTCATCGAAACTGAACTATATCTATATCAATAGTCAAGCTATTAAAAATTAAGTCCTAACCTAACCTAAATTTTTAAGCACATTTATATTTCAAATACAGAAAAAACTTTTTAAATATTTATAAATATTGCACTAAAAGTTGAAACTAAGCTACATATAAATGGCTAAGCTGACTAGTTCCCACAGTATACGAGTATATTTCTAAAGTTATTTCACACTTTTAACATTTTACAATGCAAGAACAGAAATACAAAGAATTTAACTATACTTCCTTATACTTAAATAACTGGTTTTTAATTAAAATTTACGTTGGGCGTTTTAGTAGTCCAGTTCAATTACTTGCAAGTAGTAAGATATATATTAGATGCGTTTAAATGTTTATCTTCGAGATTGGAAGATAGGTGAAGTGATCACTGGACGTAACAGCTATATTAAACTATTGTGAAACTGTAATATAAAAAAGTGGCTCCTCGTTCTTTCCCGCATACCAGGATAGATAGAGACAATCTTATATACTCCGTTTTCTTCATTCAGCCATACTAGTGTCGAGTGACGCAATTGAATGCCACGCTTTTCATTGGCAGAGAGTTAAAATTAAAATAATTTAAATATAATCATTCCTCTGAGTGAAGATTGAACCCTCAACCATGGCGTTTACAATTAGACGCTGTCCCTCTTCGTTACGATAACCTCAAAATCAAACTATAATATTTTTCCCTATAAAGAACGAGATCAAAATTTTATAATATATCCTTATTTAAAATAAAAATTCTTAATATCTATTTATATAAGATTAGAATACAATTATTCTAACAAATATAAAAATAACGACATTTATTAATATGTATACAGATATAACAAAATTTCATTGTAATTTTATTAAATACTCGTTTTTTGGAACACAAAACGGTTAAAAATTATTTAACCTTATATAAAAGCTATAGTTAAACATATAATATGTATAGCGATATCTCCCCGTTAGTTTTACAACCTAATCTAAGAATTGGGAAGGGACTATTGACTGTCGTTATCAGATATGTGTACAAGTTAAATGAGTTTGGAATGCTGTAAATTGTTTATAAGTGGGCATTTCACTTTGTTTATAACTTTAAACGGATATGATATCATAATGATATTCAATTTTATTTTAAACTTCACGCGTTTTACCGCATAACACGATAGGCAAAGATAACCTAGTGTCAAGTCATTCCGCTCTCCGCGTACAGCCCAAGTTCAAGACAATGCGTTTTAATTGGCAGGACGTTTTATTACCAGAGCGGAGAAATGAAAAAAAAATTAAATATAATCATTCCCCGATAACCAATCGCGTTTACAGTCAGACGCTATCCCAATGGCCGCCTCTTCTTATTTACTTAATTTATACATATACCTTTTATTTTTTTATTTTAAAACTATTTTTTTATTTATATTGATCGAATTTTTAAAGCGATATTGCAGTATTTTGTTAATTTTGTCTATAAGAAAAAAAAATCTTTTATTGTTAATGTTTTTTATTGTTTCGCTGTCCGATATATTGTTGTCGTGGCGGTGTTAGGAAGTCGTTTCAATAGAGCAAGTGTGGCGTTAGGTTCCACCAACACAAATTTTATTATATTATGGACAAGACTTGTATGTAGATATTTACATAGTCAATAAAATATGATAAATGCTTATTAAGATTAACGTACATTGATAAGAAAAAGAAAATATTATTTGTCACTTGGGATTTCTAGATTTTATAGCGCTTTTAAGTTATACGATAAATCAACTAGTGACTCATTTTAAGGTGATTCCATATAGGAAACCCACGCGAAATAACCATTCATTTTTTTAAACGATACAATAAATATCGAACGTATACAATTTTAGTCCTTGATATTTTTTATTTTAATTATTCGTAAGTAATAAAAAACATATAACAAAAAGGTTATTTAGCGTCATACTAAAAATACTGTATTTTTGTTCTATATCCTAAGCGATGCGTATCGATGGAAGACGAAGAATTGATAACATTTTACATAATATGATTAACAATCTGCAAAATTATTACATCATAGGTTTTCTTATTAAGCACGTCCATTAATAACTGATAGATAATTGAAAATATGGTATAATATATTATTATCTACAGTTACATATTAATACTACCGTCTTTAAAATTGTTTAATTTTTTTTAAAAGCTCACTAGAGCTTTTTCCCACAACACAGGGTTATGGCTGACTCAGTTCACAACTTTTAACCCAATATCGAGACTGCGTTTTGAGGAGCTAAACGCGCTATAGCGCTTTTTCTAATCAGCGTGGAGAAATGAAAATAGCCAATCGCGTTTACGGTCACACGTTGTCCCACTGCGCCACGAGTAATAATAGGAATATACTATCAATAGTATATATATATATAATGTAGTTATAACTACAAAAAAGTACAGCCTAGTTACGATTATGGATTTTCAGTTATTGTTTAGAGTTTTTTCTTAATGCATCATTGAGTATCGTTTGAGGAACGGTCAGGTAGATCCTACCAATAGGACACCTTATTGTTTTTTAACAGACCGTATTTAAATATATATCAGTAATTAATTAAAAACATTTCCACGAGCACAGAGATGTACCCACAATCATATTGCCAGACTTAGCCCAATTGCGCTACAAGGACTTTTCTGGTTTCTTATTTATTAACTTACAAGGTTTCGAAGACAAAACTTAAATGCAGTATATACGAGTATGTTCGTCAATGATACATTTATAGCGGTATAACAAAATATCGAGAAAGCATTGCATAAAATTCAAATGTAAAGTGTTCATTCTTGTCGTAATAATTTCTTGATAACTTTTGTATAAAATCGAGTTTTATAACATATATAATTATATATATTTGTTTAAACTTTTTTAGCATATTGTATACTTCTTATATTTATCCTGATACTCTTCTAGTGAGTCAATATTATTAATCGAAATAAGCAAAGTATAAAAAAATTTAAGTTGAAATAATATTATTTAAGAACATAATTAAAATACTATTTGCGCTTTAAATGCACCTACCCAAGTTCAACATGTAGTTGCTTAAAACGCGACTTATTTAGAAAACTTATAAAAATTTGAACGCAGCGGGATATGAACCCGCGCCTCTTGAAACCCGTTCAACTTGGACGGTTGTAATTTTTATACGTTTTCTAAATATGCCTTTTTCAATTTCCTAAGTGTGCGAATAACACTTTAAAAAAAAATGTTAAGAAAATATATTTGGTTTCTATGGTAATATAAGCCTCAATCTGGACGGTGGGTTAAATTCCATACGGAATAATTTTATGAATTTTAAAATAAAGGTTGCAATAGCAACATTACATATCTTCACCTAATACAGCGTGAGCCATATGTCTAACACGATAAACCCAAAAGTCATTAACAGCGTAAGTTATTATTAGATTTTGGTAAGCTAACAGTGCCAACGGTGGGTTTGGTCGTGTCCTCACCTCCACTCGGGATTGATTATAACTAACTTATTACCCTCGCCGCTCACCACAATACAAAGACAATAGAATTGAGAAGCACAGAGTGGCAGTGACTTGACACTCAGGTTCACGCTTCTGTGTGGGAAAGATGCTTTAAAGATGCGTTTTGATAATTCTTATCATATATAATACGTATATGTCAAATAAAACATGAAAGTTTTTTCATATTAAATATTCTCGAAGCGTCTTGCCTCCAAGCGCAAATAAGCGTATAGCTAAAAAAAAATGAGAAAAGAGAAAATTATAATAAACTCGTAACTACATGTATGTAACGTGAGTATGAAAACGGATTCAACATTACATCGATATAAAAAAAAGAACATAGAAGGGATTTCCAATTCAACTGCGAACAATAAAACCCGTAAAACAACAAAGAATGTCGATTATACGTGCGTACGGGTCAGGCCTTACCAATGCCTATGCTAAACAATGGGCCGTCCGGTAACCCCGATATGGAGTAGCGACACATTTGATGGGAACGTTTAGTATATTCAATGCAACTGCAGCATAATACATGGAATTGTGCATTTTTTTATCAATATATATTTTAAAAGGTTATATCTTTTTTCCGTTTTCTATATAATTGAGTTTTATAATTGCTAAATCGGACTTGCTATGCCATGCCATGCCATGCCATGCAATTTAAGTTTAGGATGAAATTTTAACTTTTTTAATATGTTTATTCGTTTTGCTAACATCGCTCTGTCTCTTAGTATATAAATATACAGAAATGTTAATACAAAATAAAAGATACAGTGAAGTCAGTCGGTTAGACACGCAAAAGAACGCACCGTGGCTTAAGGTTGCGTCGATCGTACCGTACTCCTCGACGTAGCCGTAAAAGATACGACCAAGAGATGTCTGTTTATTATGATAATGAGCGCTCATCCCTAAATAACCCACTTCCAGCTCATGCGCTACTTAAGTAAGTGTAATAATATTAACATAGAGTTCGTAAAAAAATACCACATCTACAAAAAATTACAAATTAGCCTGAATGTAATTAATTTAACTGCTGTATATTATTAGACATTATGCCACGAAGCAAAAACCCTGACGTGATTATATGTGCGGGTTAAACATTTTCGCGTTCCTCGTACGGCCGTATCTAGAGGACGCATCAAATTCCTACACAAATAATTGTTCCAAGGATATCTTGCATTTTGGAAGTCTAAATAACTCGATGGGGCGGGCAACTTGACATCACCGCATACGTCTTTACAAAGTAACATGACATTTAATTATTTTTTTACAAGATTTGTTGGCAAAAGTAATGTTCAAAAGTGCACAATTATTTATTATACAATGTTATTTTAATTTAAAGAGAGACTGTAGTCATGTAAGACTATGACAACTTTTATACTGTTTTGAACAAAAATATATATTTATAATTCAATTTAATTCGGATATTTTAGTCCTTGATTGGAAATTGAATCAACAATCATCCCGCATATAATTAACAAGAAGACTGAGAGAAACTTTGGTTAGTATTAAATATTATGTAACGCGTATATGTATGTAACTTACAATTATTCTTTGCATACAAACTGTCAAGGCTTCTAGATCCAAGATAGGTCTAGAATCTAGATCCTAATCTAGTCTAGAAGTCTCTAGAATCCAGTTTTAGTTAGTTTGTCCTCGTAGTAACTTAGTGGGCAACAAACGAGGTCAATGGATGAAGTAAAAATCTGAACAATCTCGTGAATTATCATTAAATCTAATAATTATTATGATTTGAGAAATTGACTCTCTAAAAGGGTTGTCCCTAAAATTTTAATGAACCATACTTCATTCCAGTAAACTTGTTGGAATACTAAACTGGCTTATGAAATATATCCTTTGTTACGATAATGAGCTCTTTATCAGAGGGCACTAAAAAGATAACGTTCCTAATAAGTAGGTGACCTTTGCCACTTTTGAAATATAAAAAATTTAAAAACCAATTTTTATATAAACATGATTGTGTAATTTAATTATAATTATTTAATATATAAAAATATTATGTAAGTTGTCAGTACTATTGAATATTAAAAGTAAAAAATGTTATAGCATCGATTTTTCATAAGCAGAGTGGAGGTAGCAACGTCAAATACTACTTTAATGTTTAGTTAAGTTAAATTGATAGATTAATCAATTACTCTATTCCGCTGTTCTTAGAAGGCAGTTTTTTAAGATATAAACAATATAACATTGAAATATTTCTTTTATATTCGTAAACTGGTAATACATCTTGTTACCGGAAATCAAGATATATTAGTCTTGTTACGATACGTGATGCAATATAAATTGAACTAGCTACATTATAAATTTAAAAAACAATTACAATATATATATAACTTAAAACGTATTTGTTTTTATTTTTTTTTGTCTTTACGCATTATGTGGGGGAGGGCAGTGGGAATTAAGACACTCTGTTTTCCATATTTCGCATATGATCGAAGATATTACAATATCAATAGATATTATATTATTTATCAATATAAATGTAAAATATACATTTCCGTCACTGGGAATCGAATCAACAATCATCATGTGTACCATCAGACGTGTCAATTTATTTCCTACCACCAACTGCACCACAGAGGTATCAATTTATTTTATATAATCTTAAATCTTAAACATTTAATGTTTAATATTAGAAGCTAAACGCCTTTTTCCGGAAAGCAAGAAATCGAGACATTGCGTGTTGAGTGGCGGAACTCAACGGTGCGCGTTGTCTTAGGTACCAGTGCGGGGAAATTAAAATATTTTAAATATGATCATTCCTCCGAATGGGAATCGAACTCATAACCAATCGCGATTACAGTCAGTGCAGTCCCACTGCGCCACGATACCCTCCGATCAATATGGTTTTATAATCATCACCTAGACGTTCTCAGTCTGCGGTTCCGCTTGTAGTTATAGCTCGAGAAGTATATCTTTGAATGTAAGTACATTAGTAGAATTAAACTTAGTATTATTTTAACTGTATTTACCGTATATGCAGGCAGGCAGAGAGAATCTAGTATTTAAGCTCTCCGTTCTCCACTTTCCGATTGGAAAGTTTAATTCCAGAACATTTATTTTTAAGCCTTCTTATTTATTTTTATACGTAAATTTTAAAAATAATATAATATATATAAATTAAATGGAACCCAATCTTTTTACCTTGTCACTTCACGTCACCCAACTAGAAAATGTGTCCCGACTCTCTGGACCTTTTCCAAACTTTAACGAAAACAAAAGACGTGGAGATAACGAACTTCTTACACATTTTGCAAACTGCGAAACAATTTCTACTATATAAAATTATTTTGGTGAATTCGAATAACATGACATTTTTTTACTTCGTAATAACTATGCCACTATATAGCCTACTTTTTAAAGCTTTTAACCTCGTAGTAGGGTTTTCAGAGGGAACCTAGTGTCAAGACACTCCGTTTGCTACTCTCCGGCTGAATTCAAGACATTGCGTGTTGACTGGCGGAACGCAACTTCTTGTTCACCAGAGCAGAGATATAAAAATATTTAAATTATGATCATTCTACCGATTGGAAATCGAACTCACAACCAATTACATCAGACGCTGTCTCACTGCTACGATGGCCTCCTAGTTATATTCTACTTGTTATAGATAAATTGAATAAAAATATGATTTCTTTTTCTACTGATATTATATTATATAGGGTAATCTACAAACCAAATTTAATTATTTTAATGAATGAAAATTATTTACATCTTTTTGAAAGGAAATTGAAAGGCATATTTGTAGAAAGCGTATAAAATGTTGGACTCTTGGACGGTTTCCAAGAGCGGGTTCGAATCCTGCTGCCTTCAAATTTTTATCATATAAGTGTTTAACCGCACACTTAGAAAATTAAAAAGCATATTTTTAGAAAGCGTATGAAAGAGCGGAGAACGGATTGTTTTCACACCAGGCGCTGCCTGCTATAAGTAAAACTTAAAGCTCCAACATGCACTACGACAGTATTTATATACATAAAAAGTGTAAAGGTCAACGAAAGTATGTTAACTTTTGTTTTTTACGTAGATTCTTATTAGCAAATGGAAGGATTGTTTTCGAATTATATAAGAAATATTTAATAACTTAAATGGCTTTTAAAAATATGATATAGATTTATTTGTATGTGTATCATTAAAATTCACCAAATTACTATAATAATAAATACCAACATCCATAATTGGGCATGACATTATCCATGACATGATCCGCTCGCGGCTTCGCCTGCGTTATAAGTTGTAATATTTTTATTTATTAACTAATACAAAAAAACTTAACAGTAAATGTTATGGGAAGTTTACTAAAATACAATAGTTTACACTGTATTTAAATAAATTAACCTGTTTCTGAGATTAGCGTACCACAAACGCACAGACAAACAGAAAAAAATTTGAAATCATTGTTTTGGGTTCTATTATATTGGCAAATGCCCCCAATAATATTATTTTCGTATATCTTCCTTCTACAAATAGCGATCAGCTAAACGTTTATTATACGTATATATATATATATGCAACAAATATGTCGTTTACATAACATATGCACATAGTAAATGCTTTTACAGTATTCATAGTGATTCAGTTCTCAAACAATATAATAAGCTACACTTGCATATTATATATTTATTTAAGCAAAAACTAAATTCTTATTTTGAACGTACATGAGGATGTATGAGAAACGAGTACGAATACACGTTTTACAGTACAACAATATAATATCACCTGTCTCTCTGAAATAGAACTTTATTAAAAAGTGTCTTCTAAGGCCACGAACACACCTCAAGAAATAAAAATGTCAAACCATATGATAAGAGTATTATTAAAATACTCTTGTGTAACGGCTAGATGTAATTGGGAGAGGTCATATATAAATTGTAACTGAAAAACATATTTAAAAACGTATTAAAAAATTAAACGCAGCGGGATTCGAACCCGCGCCTCTTAGAAACCGTCCAAGCGCTCTGACCGCTAAACTAAGCAGGACTTCAAATTTTTATACGTTTTCTAAAATTGTTTTTCAATTTCCTAAGTGTGTGAATAACACTTTAAAAATGTAAAAAATAAATAGTAAATTTTACTTTTAAATATAAAAAGCTTCATAGAACCTTTTTTAAACTACAATAGTGAATGGGAACCCATTTAAGCTACTACGTAGATGAATAATTTGAATATTAGCTGATGTAAACATGTCTGATCGATATTGAGCTTTAAGTTGTATGTCATAAAGGTGTAAAATAATTTAGAGTGGAATTATAAAGCTAATTTTGAAATGTCGCGACATTTGGTCTGCTCACCCACGCTTTCATTCAAATATTTTGTTTGCATGTGTGTATTATATAAAATACATAGGATTGAGAGAATTTAAATAATATGTAGATATTTGTACCACTAACAAGTATATGTGAAACAGCAGGTTGCTGCTGTTAGATAGAATATTTTATCAAAAATGTAATCTCACACTACACTAGGTAGGTAGCAAGGAGTTTTAATATATTTTTTAACTCAATTGCTTTTTATATTATTAAATTAATGTTTCATTATTGATACATACTCAAACATAAATAATCATAGTCCCAAATTGATACCCTTTTTGAGACTTGATTGTAGACTTTTTTTGAGTATTTTATCTCAATTGAGATTTATAGTTCAATTTAAGCTCATTATAATATTTTACTATATGTCTCATTATAATATGTTATAATGAAATCTCGTAGGTCTAACTAGTTAACCGCCCACGATGCCATCTGTACTTTATTACTAAACCAAATGTATTAGTGTAATATATGCAATATTTATTCTTGAATTTTACTTGTCGTACATATTTAAAAAAGAAATTTTAATGAAAAATTAATAGTTAATGTTTAACTATAAGTTATGTGATTGGTTTTGCTGAATGGACCTCTGTGTTAAGACAAATGCCGTGGGCCATTAATGCTAATAGCCGCTAACTACAGCTTGTTTGTTGCCTCTGACAAATGACGGTGGCTTAGTGTTGCCCCATCAAATAAGTCACTGCACTCACCTTTCCAGTCTAATGATCACGCATTGTCAATAAATGAACGCACCAAGCCTCGGCACACAGTCACAACACTAGGCATGACGTCACATCGAACTCCATTCATAAACATCGATCACCAAACTCGTGTCATTGACAACACTAGCCGGTCCTATGAATCCTTCGAGCCTAATCTATGGAACACTGCACAGAGTATAAACCGGTCCCGCGATTTCGGTTGTTTATTTTTTAGTTAAAAAAAGTTTATATAGGCGCGTGTGTATCGCCGCGCGCGCACGTTTGAATGCGTGAAGCCTCCAGCGGTCGCCCCCGCGATTTTCGCGTGGGCGCTATCACCGACGCTACCTCCCAAAGCGATTCTACGTAATATATATTTAGTAATAAAACACAAATAAACTCGTCCCAACGTTTCAATGTACCGATCTGGACGACCGTCGACAGCAGGGGACCGCTCAGAAATGGCAAACTTTCTTTATATGCTCATTTTAGAATTTTAAATGAGTATCGAATAATGCATCGGGCATAAAAAGCTATCGGCGGCGGCTAACAATATAATGTGGTGGTGCGTTGGGAAGCGACTTGTCGAGGAGAGCCATGTATGGAGAAACAAGTTCGTCTGCAGTCCCACACGTTTTCACTTTTTGCTGTTCAAGTGCTAGGGCTTACTTTGTCCGATTTATGTTGACACCCTGGGGCTCATATATGCAAGGAGTTGCACAGTGCATATGACTAATGTGCAGGGATCACTCAGGGGTGGTCAGTGGCTGGGATGGAAGGAGCATTGTACGGTGGGTCGTGTGCTTGCAAGCCACGTCTTGGTCTGCTTCATACATTCGTAATGAAATCGTCGCTGCACTCGGGTTCCTAATTAGACGTCCAGGTCGGATCGCGCTAATGTTCTTTACGCTTTAAGTGGCCGGAGACATCGTGAAATGCATTTAAGTACATCAATACATGCTAGAGACTAAAAAGGTAACTTTATTTGCACGTCACTGTTGTTCCAACTTATTGAATTCTGCAAAAATAGTAAATTTGTATTTATTCCCATGATATGTCATTGTAATAAACGAAGCTATACTCTATAAGTAAATAAAATGGCAGTTCTGTTTGTAATATTAAAATAACCGCTTTTCACTAAATGTATATATACGTATACACGGTACATACTCGTACACCAAAATAAACTTTGTTACATTGTTTGTCTTTCTGTGTGTTTGTTCCGTCTAATTCCTGAAATAGCTTTGACTAGACTTTCACTGACCGATAGCTGATGTAATAAGTAGTAACTTGGGCTACTTTTATTTTAGAATTCCACGTCGCTGCCACAAATAGTTAAAACACAAAATAGAAAATGTAAATAATGACAGTTATTTACATTATTTAATTATATTCCATTTTCATTACCCACTGCACACCAATGTGTCCGTTTTATTTAATTAAAAACCACATTATTAGACCCTACATGAGAGCATATAATGGATAAGCTCAAGAATTAACCGAAGCCCGGTTGTCACTACTGACTAACCATTTCACCATAGAACCTTTTCAATGTTATATAATTGAAATTTATATATTTCAATTATGTAATATTGTTAATTTATATTGCAGAGGTAATATGATATAAGACATACCTAAGTGAGTTTATAAAAAGTTTTATATATATATATGTTTTTTTTTTTTGCAACTTTACGTTTTTGCCGTATAGTAAGATGCCGCAGGGAGGACCCAGCGTCAAGACTTCGTGACAAGAGATACATGAGATCATAGTGGCGCAGTGGTACAGTGGGACAGCGTCTGTCTGTAAGCGTTAATTAGTTGTGGTTTCGATTCCCACTCAGGAAGTGGAGAACGGAGTGTCTCGAAACTAGTTTCTCTCTGGCTACCCTGTTACTGCGGGAAAAAGTGTGAAGCTAAAAATTGCATGATTAGATAAGCCAAGTAGTGCTGGTTCTTTATTTTAGGATAATTTTTTTATTCAAAATTTTAATCCTCATTTTAATTTCAATGCTATCGAGGTGCAGTATGTGTTCTGGTTTTTACGGAATAGAGGAATTAGATTATTACTCGAAGTAGAGTTGTAAATTAAGAATATTTGCGTTGAGTAACGAGGTATCAGATTTAATCAACCAACATGTAAAATTTGTTGAATGATTTAGAGAAGAAAATCAAATTTGGTATCTTAATTTTAATGGTAGCACTTACACACATAAGTTTCATAGACAAAAATTAAAGAAAAAAAATATTATTAAACAACATATACGTCAATTCCATTAAGTGGTATTTGAAACTACAGCCATCGTTTATAAACAGTAAGCAAGACTACATTTAAAAGTACTGCGACAACGTCGTCTAAGTTAAAACTTTGTAACATCATCTGTCAGTGACAGTTCCGCCAAAATTAGCCCAGCCGTTCCACAGATTAGCCAGAACAAGCCGATAGAGAGATAAAATTTAAAAAAAAAATTGTTTATGTACCGTGTATACCAAATGCATTTAGTAAAGAACAGTTATTTTATTATAACAAACAGACACTTTCATTTTTTTTAATTCTATAAATAAGTAAGATATAAATGAAAAAACTATAAACTTAAAATGTTTTAGCATTTTCTTCGCATGTAGGTCATATCCACACGCGGCTAATGAATATGCGCTAGCAAAACAATCAGGACTCGAAACGTAGGTTGAATGCTGTTTGCTGCACACTGAATGGTGATTATACTATACTATGTAGAGTGGAGAGATTTGTTTATGACATTGTTAATTAGAACTCATTAACAGGATATACATGAATTAAACTGAAACAAGTGTTATTTCACTTTTGTATTAACTTTTTCCTTTAACGTCTAATTGGCATTGGCCAACGATGAGTAAGGAATTCTTTTTAACAGCTTCAAGTTTTTTCCCGCATAGCAGGATAGTCAGGGAGAACCTAGTGTCAAGATATTCCATTTATTGAATGCGACGCGTGTTGGGTGGCGGAACTCAAGACGACTTTTTGTCTAACTAGAGCGGAGAAATAAAAATAATTTAAATATAATCATTCCCACCAGTGGGGTCGAACTCATAACCAATCGTGTTTTTATTCTCACTGTGCCACGATGGCCAGTGATTAATGAATTTATAAATATTGAAAAATACATATTTAGTAAACGTATAAAAATTTGAACGTAGCGGGAACGTTTTCTAAATATGACTTTTCAATTTCCTTAGTGTGGGAATAACACTTTAAAAAATGTTAACAAAATTTATAAATATTATTGCCACTAAACGAGTAATTTCTGGATATCAGGCAAAAGTGAAAAACGGAATGTCTTGCAACTCGGTTCTCTGTCAACGCGACTACCATGCTATTCGGGAAGCGTTAAGCTGAAAAATTTTTTACAAAGTTATAAGGCGGGCTCTGTTCTTTTTTAACGCTTATTTACTAAGCAATTAAAATACAACGTATCGCATACGTTTTAAGCTTACTTTGATTTTGTTAAAAAAATATATGAATATGCTTAAGAACTAGACGAACAAAATAATGTGTCGTAAATGTCGCAAAAGTAGTCCTGAACGGTTTTCAAGAGGCGCGGGTTCAAATCCCGCTGCGTTAATTTTTTATACGTTTTCTAAATATGTCTTTTTCAATTTTCTTAGTGTGCGAATAACACTTTAAAAAATGTTTGTCTTCTGTCTAATGAGCGTTCGAAAAAAGCTCCAAGGGTATTTTATGATTTATGATAATTTATGGGGTTTTTGTACAAAATGTCCTTATTAATCATTCACTGTTTTATATACATATACTTTAAGTATATCTAACAACTGCTAAAATAACTTCACAAGTTTTGTCTCAGATTCACTTCAAAGCCCATCTATCGCATTATATAAGTATTTATATATGGAGTTACAATTAAGCTTCATACAATTTGATCAGTATTCAATTAACAATACACGGAAAGTTGCAAAGGGTTAATCTATGATATTGAAATAATAGAACAGCGAATTATCTGTTGTTATTTTCAATATTGAGCTTTACATTACGTTTAATATGAAATGTTATTAGAGCAATACTATTATGATAATTATTCACTAATCGATGAATTATTAATTATATGATAACGTTCTCATCGTAAGCTTAGAACTGACATGAGTGTGAACCATAACAGTAGAGTTAAATGGCCCTAGAAATAATGTTTATATGTGATAATGTTAATCCGTCATCTGGTTAAACATATATGCGGAGGTAGCCTTATTTTTTATCATTTAGGTCAAAATTTCTATTCCAATCTTTTATAGTATCAACTTTCGAGTATATACTATCTGTATCTTTAAAAAAAATACCAAAATTTGTCTACGCTGTAACAAGTAATGCGTGGTCTAACATAAAAAATTACGAGTCCAATTAAGTACCTCCTTCGTTTTTGACGGCAATTAAAAAATAATATTGATATTTAAAATGGTTCTAACTTCATCTGCATAGATTTCTAGCAATGTTATTCTCTGTCCAATGCCGCTTGTACAATTTAATCCGATCGAATGCACTAGCTCCAAGGAATGAGCCTTCCGCTTAGTTAACAATAATATTGTCTATTGGAATACGTTTGTTCAGTTGGCAATATTGCTACGTGAAAAGTATAAGGTGTCATTAAATTGTATAAGCATGAATTTTGTATGCAAATCTGTTAATATATTAGTTTTAAACAACAAAATGAATAAAACTCTTCATTGCAAATAACAGAACAGAAAAACTTCACTTTTAACTTTTTTACTGTACAATTTAAATATAGAAAACATTCTTAGTTATATTTCAAACCGCAAAATCAAAACAATAAAATACAATAATAGTAATTATTTAATTTCATCATCATCACAGACTCTAGTTCACGTCTAGCTGCACGTCATCTAACAATCGCAGCTTTGGTCTGCCTCGACCAGTTTCTTTGGAGTTCTCGTATCACCCATGTTCAAAATGCGTCTTAGTATTTTACGCTCAAATACCAATCTACATTTAATTTAAATGTTATAAGATATAACAGAATACTGTTTTTATATTAACATAAATTACTATACTAAGTGTTTATTTTATATTACTATATTGGTAACTCAAGTATAGTGCAGATAAATCAGTTTGAAAACCGCTCAGGTGTACGCTGTTCACAAGAAAGATGCATTTGTAATCAAAATGTAAATAACGACGTCCATTTATAAATTGAAGCATTCACAAAATAAATTGTAGTGTGTACTTAATGGGTAGGTATAGGTAAATAAATATTGCCTTTAGGTTTTTCCTTTGTTTCATACTGAGTTAGAAGAAAATAACTTCTAAGGATAATTCAAAACACTTTGTAGATAAATAAAACAATTTAAATAATAATAATAAAAAATAAATTTAATATTGGTGGGTGATTATATTTTCTATAGTAGTACGATTTACATATTATACTTGAATATATAATGTAATATCACTATAATACCTACTTAGGCATATAAAAATTTCCCAATGCAGCAATATTATAAAACATAACACATTCTGAGTCCGAAGCAACGCGACCAGCGTTCCCTCGCTCAGTTTACTCATCGAACGAAATTCATTACAAATTATATAAAGCGTTCCCTCACTCAGTCTACTCATCGAACGAAATTCATTACAAATTATATAAAACTTTATTGTAAGCGTTCCTCCATTAAGATAAAACGCGATAGTAGTGTTTAATTTGACCCTACAACGACCCCCGATATCGGTTGAGATTTTCGTCATTTGAAGTGCGACGTGCGAATCGCGTACAATGACGGTTGATTTGTGACCGACAAAATGAATTGGTGTGTGACATTTGTGTGTCTGTTCTTTGCAAGTGCTCGCGCGTCAGGGAGTATGTTAATTTTTTTTTTTATATATATATATATATATTATTTTTTTCATTATTTAATTACAGAATAGTTTTAGAAATGCATGTCTATATTGTTTGCTGATGCGGTGGCACGTGTACTGTACCTTATATATGGTCTTATATTTCATATTGACATACATTCTCAGTATATAGTGTCTAGTCCATATATTCTCTTTACTTACCTTTATTTATATACGAATATTTATAATAAATAGTTAACACGACATTGCATTTTAATTTTGTAATAAATTTTAAAAAGCAATTATCATTAAAGGAAAAACTATAACGTTGCAAGTTTTGTTGTTTATTTTACTAGTTTAATTATTATTTCTATTTTGCTATATCCTCTTGACTCTTTTTTATCCAGGTTAGCTTTTATATAAATGCAATGCATAATGCAGCTTCACGCTTTTTCCAGGTTTTTTTAGGTTATTGGCAGAGAGAGCCTAGTTTCAAGATACTCTGTTCTCGACTTTTGTTGAGTGGCGGAATTCAACACCACCCTTTGTCTTAGGCATCAGAGCGGAGAAATGAAAATATTTTAAATATAATCACTCTTCCGAATGGGAATCGAACCCACAACCAATCACGTTTACAAACATATACTGTGCCACGATGACCTCTTTTGTCTGTACTACCTATCATTTTTAATACTGTAGCTGTTTAATTCATTTTCTAAATTACATTCAGAGACAAATTTTAAACATGTAACAACAAATGTATGGATTTCAAGCTTATTTAACTTATATAAATGCATGAATGAAGTGTAAGTTAACGTTATCTGTATACTGCAGCGCGATTGTGTTTTAAACTTGGTAGGAATAAACGTACTCTCATACTAAAATTCCTAAAAAATTAAATAAACAATTTGTTTTATAATAAAACAGTGGTTTAGCTAAATAGTTCATTTCAAAGTGTGTCGCTAATTGAATTTTACTTGTAGATGTCAAACTTTAAGCTTTATTCCAAATGCTATGTGAATTTATATATAAACTTTATTTCTAAATACACTTTTAGACCAAATCTAATTTCAACAAGTAACAGATACTGATATCTGACGAATTGTTAGAAGAAAGGGTCAACTTACTAGGGTCAAAATCCAAAGTTAATGTTCATGATTCATATATTTGATTATGTTATAATAATTTAAAGAATATTTTTATTCGATTCTAAATATATCTATATTATACACAATAAGTTTCTTAAATTGAAATCTCAAAGTAAAATACCAAGCCTATAAATATGTTACATCAAGTAGATTTAGTCCAAGATTGGTTCGTGTCGTTTTATGGGCATACATACATATTCAATTTTATTATATTGCAAAAAGTATATTTTTTTGTGATTACTTATATGCTGTTGCTGCAGAGACAAGATAATACAACAATTTATACTACAGCCCATGTCAGGTTTTTTATTTATAGTGTATTTTACTGTGTATCACTATTTTATTTATAAACAATCGCTGTTTTCTTTGACAAATCGACAAAAAACCTATATTTTAACAAAGTTACATGGTTTTTTTTCATATATATATATATAAGTATATAATGAACAGATATATATGAAGTGCAGTTTAATATAATTTGATAGCAGTAGAAACCATTCAGAATAATCTGAGTTATTTTGCATCCGTATTTTGCAGCTGTGTATTATAATGAGAGCACAAGGGAGCCTCGCTCAGGGCCCTCAGTATGGGGGCCCCGTAAGTCCTGCGAGCAACAATTCTATTATAGTTTGATACCAATTACTAACTGAGCCCCATATTTACGTTTTCTCAAGGGCCTCGCCATGTTTAAACGTGGTACATATGACTAAATATATCATAAATCATTTTTATTTCTACTATACATACTACTTATACATGGATTGTGTTGCTTGGTAAAAAAATCTAAAAGAAAAGGGACGATTGTGATTTAACGCTCCTCGTTATGGTCATTTTTTTCCAGTATAAAAATTTCGGTCTCCGTTGGATAACTGAGTGACGCTTGGGTTTGTACCTATTGCCCAATGTTTTAACATATTACAATAGTACGGTAACTTCATTGTGACCTAACTTATAAGAAATGTAATTTATAATAAATCTCTAAATCTGTCTATTATAATCATGAGTAATAAATTAACAGTAATAAAATAGTAATTACTTAGGTAGCGAAAGAAAACTAACTTAAGATTTTTAATATATATGTTTTTTTTAAAAACATAGATATTTATTATAGAAAATAATAAGGCTTGAAACTAACAAAATTCATGTAAAATTTATCCATAATGTCAGTATGTCATAGTTCAACTAATATCCGGTGCAAATATTACGAGATACAGATAACTGACAGTAATTAGGTTAAACAGACAGCAACTATGCACATGAAGCATGCAATTAATTTGTTTATTTAGATTTATATTCGATATTGAATCTATTATTTAGTGTTATTCTGTTGCAAATAGAAATAGGATGTAATTAAATTAATTATGAACTAGCTGTGTCCGCGACTTGGTCCGCGTAGAATTCTAAAATAAAAGTAGCGTAAGTTACTCCTTATTACATCAGCTATCCTTCAGTGAAAATAGTTCTAGCCGTTCCAGCCGTTCCAGAAATTAACTGGTAGAAACAGACGGACAGGCAAAATTTACAAAAAAGGTTACTATGGTATACTCGTATTAACTGTGTATAAACTCGTATTAACTGTAAATTTACTCGTATTAACATTTTCATTTAGTAAAAAGCGTTTGTTTTAATAATAACAAACAGACTCTCCAATTTTATTTATTTGTATAGATTAGTTACTGTCCAAAATTAAATTTTCGGAATTTATGACTCATGCCAATACTACTTCCATTTATCACTACGGCTGGTTGTCATCAAAGATTGGGCTCAAATAAAATTATAAGAGTGTATTGAAATTCTAATTCAAATATATTAATCGTATCCCTAAATAGTTTTTTTGTAAATATATTTAATGTACAGGCACACTCTTTTACGATTTTATTATAGTATATAGACTAATAAGCTACATTTTAAGAAACTTTTCGTAAATAGAACGTACCTGTACCTAAGTAGAATTATTAGGCAATAAATAAAAAAAATTAAATATGATTAGGGATCCCCCGAGTAGGGATTAAACCCTGCGCCACGATAACAGAAAATAATTTTGCAATGAGTTAATTTTTTATATTATATAGGCACCTAATAAGTTGAGAAGTTAATATATCAACCTAATACTTTAATGCTTTATTTAAAAAAAACACTCTTATAATATAAACTAATTAAAAAGAGTAAACATGTACAGTTAAATCATTAAAGAATTATGATTAGTAAATTCCTTGATGAAAACAATAATGGTTTCTCAGAATTTTTATGGAAGTCAAAACATGATAACGACATGGGCTGTTGTGCGATGTATGACCTTAGCAGCAGCTGTATTGTTATTTGAATGGATGAATAACTATTGCATGTAAATTAAAGCATTGTAAATTATTATTTTGGAAAAGACATATTTAGAAAACGTATAAAAATTAATTTTCAATTTTCTTAGTGTGCGAATAACACAAAAAAAATGTAAATAAATTATTATTTTGTCTCATTTACAAATCCTTTATTACACACACACAATTAAACACAAAAGCCGGACTTAACACAAAAATGCATTCACTGACAGCCAATCTAATTGTTAAAACAAATATATGAACTGGCAAACTTTGGTAGTGCATTTCTTCTGTGAAACTAATAGCTCGCTACCCTAATAAAAAATATTTATTTACAGCGATGAATGCACGTATAAAATATATATTAAGAAGCACACAGGAGTGAGAACTCCGGTATATAGATTGTAGATTGAATAGTATTTTATTGAAAAAGACATATTTAGAAAACGTATAAAAATTTTAACGCAGCAGGATTTGAAGCCGCGCCTCTTGAAAACCGTTCAAGCATGGCTTAGCGGTCAGAGCGCTTGTGTGAAAATGTTGACAAAATATTATTTTATTGTTATTCCTTGCGCTAGGGCGATTATTCCGTGTCGTCGGCTCTCAATGCTCAATCATTTTGCATTCAGCAAGGATTGCCGTGCGACATCAACGAATTTCTTAAAAAAACATTGTTCAGATTCGATTCTTCGGTCTTCGGTTTTTTTCGGTTCAGAATTTTGCTATTGTATTTTTTTATATTTTTTTAGGTTTTAATGCCGGAAAAAATGTTAATGATAAAGAACCGTGGATACACTTTTAATATTGGAATAAAGTTTAAAGCTAAATATAGTGTCACTTATTTAAATATTTATGGATTGGTACACAGTATATTAGAGCATTACAACTATAGTATATAACAAGGATTTGTTTTGATTAGTATTGCAGTGCTTAAATAAATACACATACTGGACTTGGATTCGAATCTTAACCCGTCGAAATATCATCTCGTAATTTTTATACAGAATCGAATGAATTTGAAATTATACGTTACAAACTTACCTTATAGACAAATATTATTTGTATAAAACTCGTTATATCGTAATACTCAACAGAACATATTTCAATATTTTAATAAACTGTCTCTTAGTAAGTACACGCGAGGGAAATATTGAATTAAATTATTGTAAGCTCTTAAACAATATATTAAATATTTTATTAAGTACTTATACATTATATTTTTGATGTGTTTATAATTCTTTAAGTACGTCATTTCTCGTTTTTTTTCCATTGTATCAAATTAATTCAACTAACTTTGTGGCTTTGTATCTGTAACTTTGTATCTGTTCCATTTCTAGTAGTATAATATTATTTTTTTAAACGAAACAGATAAACTTTGTGTTAAGTGAAGAAAAAAAACTAAAATACTATTTATAGTATATCAGAGATTTTAATATTTGAAATATTGAAGTGCAATAGGCAGCCTTATCGTTAAATCAGCAGCTAAGTTTAAGGAAGTGGGTACAAAGTAAATAAATATCCAGATACTGAAATATAAACAAACAGAAAAAGTATATGAAGAGATAAGAAGTTATTGTAAAACTATATTTGTAAAGACCATCTGTTGAGTTTCTCGCCGGCACTTCTCAGCAGAACTGCCTTCCGAGCCGGTGACATTTTATGTTAATTGACGATTCGAAAGTGCTTGTAATAGCCTATTTGAGTAAGGAATATGTTGATTTCATTTATACATATACATAGGCATGTACGTAAGTTGATACATACACCTACAAAAGGTTATAAAGAAAGAAGAGTGGCAAGATAAGAGTGGCAGTAAAAAACTTATACAATGATTTATATTTTAATATTTTTAAAGCGTTATTTACACTAGGATATGAAAAACATTTTTTAGAAAATATGTTATAGTAATTTGAACGCAGCGGAGCTCGAACCCGAGAAACCGTCTGAAGGCTCAGACCGCTAAGCCATACCTTATAATTCCGGCTACCTCGAAATTCCTATACGGTTGTTACAACTTGTTTTTGCTGTTAGATCTGTAGTGTTTTAAAAATTTCTGCTACCCAAAGATTATATCTACGATGCCTATACGATATATAATTTAGAAGGTCGTGTAACTTATATTACCGATATATTTGAAAGTATTTAATGTAAAGATAGAATGTGATAAAAAACAGTTAGCAATTAGTGAAAATAAGAAAAGGGACAATACGCTACCTTAATCGGAATAAATTGCAAGTAAGAGTGAAATTAATAAATAACTTAAATATATATATGAAGAGAATATATAATAATGAAAGAAATATTAAAGTCTACGGAAGTTAAAGCTTTCCTAAAGTAACTTGATAATTTTCCAAATCTCAGCATCATTCTACGAGTATATGCTAACCAGTGGAGTAGTCGTACTACGGCTGGACCTTTACAATCTGATTTTGAACCAGACTGTAAAGGTCCAAATAGGTTATTGTTTGTTATATATTTACTGATATGATGGCTTAAGAAACGTTCAAGACTATTCATACAAAGAATAAAAATAATGCTGTGGAAAAAATAAGATTTGACGCTCAAACATAAATTAGGATGTCGTGTATTGGTATTATCATATTCTGACAAATACACACAGACCCTACAGCGTCGGAAGCAATCGTCTATTATCAATTTCAATTGAGCAAAATTAATATAAGATTTACATTGGTGGGCTTAAAACGATTTCGATAAAGATACTCTGTGGAACGAAATTTTGCAGTAAGTAGTAAATAGTAATTGTTGTTGTCTTTAGGCATTGAAACAAAAAAATAAACATAGTAAGCTTTTCAAAAAGAATTTGTAAAAACAAAATTGCAAAGTATATTTTATAATACACAACACAAAACCAACTTACACTTTTAATATATTTTAAATGGTTTCGTTGTTATCCAAAGTCCAAACATTGTTGTAAGTGAACTTTAAAAAGAAATCTCTCGCGTCCACATCTAAACGTACTCAGATAATTGCTAACACGTATAATTGAGAGCTGGATAATCGCGTCTCATCTGCATTAAAAAAACGATCCTTAAGGCATAAGTATCTACAACCATGGTGTCCGTCGTCGTTTCCTCAGCCGTTCGATGCCCACTGCTGGGCATAAGCCGCCCCCAATAAACTCATGCCATACTAATGATATTAAATTTTAATAGAAAGACGCATATATAACATGTAATAATGTGTCATATGACACAGAAGCAAACTCATGATGTATGATTTAAATGGAATTCTAACTAGTCTTGAATACATTTTTACCATTTATCTTAACCGTTGTCTGCTCTGAGATTACCAGGGAATTGAGATGTGAATAATGTAATAGTGATGTACCTACCCACTTTTTCATTCACATATTCGAGTAAATTTTTATACGATTTCAGGATTATTCATTTATTCGATGATTTTATATATTCTTAAATATTTAAATTAAATTTCAGATAATGTTGCCGTTTAATTAACTTTATCAATATCAGGCTGCATAAAAGCATTTTAGGTAAATTCAAATGTTACATTTAGCTCAACAATAAGACCTAGTTTACATTTTTTGAGTTTGATTGTCATACAAGCGATCCCGGTTCCAAGCGTAATCCTGTACTGAACGTCCATTTTCTGTGTTTCGGGTTAGCGTTGCGTAACAGTTATCCTTTCACTCGAGCAACTAACACCGAACTGATCCTTTGTGACAAGGGTGAGATAAACATCTCCAGAATTTGCAGATAGAAAACGACCATTCCGTTTTTCTATACATAAAGTTGGAAGGTTAATTTTCTGCAACTCTGCTTTGACCAATAAATATTTACTTTTCTTTGTTTTTTGTTTCGCTTTATGTACAAATATCCACACATTTGTATGTAACCAATAAATAAATGTCGAGAAGAACAACACAAAACATAAATAACATTCCTAACTTAAATAGATTGAGCTGAAAAGCTTTTTATTCTCAGGTACGATTCATGCTCTCACTATGCATAGCGTACTATACATCAATCTATAAGAGTAATATAATATACCACCACGCCCACGAGCAAATAGTGAAATACATTTTTAGAACACGTATAAAAATTTGAACATAGCTGGATTCCAACCCGCCCCTCTTCGCTAAGGCTTCAGACGGTTAAGTTAGTAAATAACACTTTAAAATTTTAAAGATATTTAATAAATAGTATGTCTCTTGCACCAAACGATTATTCGTAGAAATAACCTATGAGTATCACAAATTTACAAAAATCTCTCCACGGAGATGCTTACAACAAAAATAAGTTTGAATAAGAGGCGAGTGTTCGAAATTCGCTGCGTTCAAATTTTTATTCGTTATCTAACAATGTTCTAAGTGTGTACTCTTCAAAAATACCAAAGTAATTTACTTTGGTATTTCGTATCATTCACGTTATAATTAGCCCATTATTTATTTTAAAATTTCTAATAATTTTGGTTGGTTTACATTTTCTAACACGCAGTGAAAATAAGTTTCATATTTTATTCATTTGACGTAGTAAGGTTCAAGTGCGGCTAATAATTTTCATATTGTGAAATTAAAAATATTTTTCTCAGTAGTATTATTTAATAATAATAATGAAAGTATTATGTAATGATAATGAAATATAAAATTAAGAAAAATAATACGAGTTCTTAAACATTATCTATTCCATAGAACAAAAAGCATTAGATTACTTAAAATATTTAATTTTCAGATTCACTGAAAGATCCATATATTTGTGGACCACCAACATGTACACGTAAGTTCGATTTTATTTTGCATAATTACAATAAATATCCTAGCTTGAAAATGTGAATATTATTTAGATGTCAGTTTATATGCTGACATATAATAAAATTAATGTACTTGTAGTGGAATGTCAATTCAATGAAGCCCCCACTTGTCAAGTTGTCACTTGTGTGACGAGAGAGCGCGCTCCTTGAGTCCTGTCAAATTGACATTGCTTTGTTAACAAACAAAATGTTAAATGAAATATGAATGTATTACAAATACAATCGTAATAAATTTAAAAATACAGTTCTTCTAGAAGTTTTTTATGTAAAACTTTATGATTCTATTCCTCAGATTCGGAAAAATTTAAGTACTTAACGCCAATTATATACCACTATGAATATAAAGTGAATGTGGAAACCTATTTTGCCGGCTCAAGCAACAATCGTTCTACTTTAGATGTTAAAGCTGAAGTAAGTAAAACGATAAATTACATTTATATAGCAGTTTTTATTTACAGCTACAGAAAAAAAAATATTTTTTTTCTATAATTTACAGGTTGTTGTACAGTTCATGAAACCATGTGAAGGATTGCTACAGCTTGCTGATGTTATATTATTGGATCAAGACGAAAATTATCCTGTTGAAAGAGCTGAGAAATTTATACATGCAGTATCATTGTATGATCTCAGGTATTCATTTTTATAATTTAAATTAAACTTACTTAAGTTGTAAGCTGCCTACTACATAATTATTTTAAATGAAAGTATTTTAACTGGATTAATAGAGTATATTTTGGTAATAGTTTCAAGTAGTTGGTGGTCACAGGTAGACTGCCTACAGTAAAGTGTTCAAAACATCAGGTTTTCTAAAATGTATTTTCTAATGTTAAAATATAAGCAATTGACACTATTAAAATAAGTTCATTTAAAATATATAAAAATCATGAATCCTAAAACCTTATTTACTTTATTATTACCACTTTATTCTAACTTTTATATATGGAAGTTTAAATTTTTACTTAAAGCTTAGTTTTTCAGTTATAATGTTGATTTTTCTTATAATTTGGCTGGATGAAATTCCCTTCTTATATTAGTAAGAAATATATTTTTTTATATTTCATTTGGAAAATTATCTGCAACATGCTTTTTAATTCCATTTCAGGTTTTCATTCCATGATGGGATCATATCTGAAATATGTCCAAATGAATTGGAAGAAGATTGGGTTCTTAATTTTAAAAGGGCCATATTATCCCTTTTTCAGAATAGTATGAAGAGATTTGACATCAATTTTAAAGGAGTTGAGGTAAACTAAACATATAAACAATAGTTTCTTTTTAAAAATCATTTAAAGGTACCTCATTGGTTTTGTATAATAATGCAAGTGCATTTAATAATATATAATTACAAAACCAATATTATTAAGTTAATAATATTTTATTGTGAACTGGGCAAATGTATTATCTATATCATAAAACTGTGTAGTTTCAGAAAAGTATTGGGCCTAAACTTGCTTTGTTCTATAAGTAACAAGGAACTTAATAGTATTAATCTCTAAAACTATATAATGAAATAGACTAACATAACCCAGTTATTCAAAAAAAACTAAGTTTTCAGTATTTATGTTTGCTTAAATAGGATTTTATTTCATTAGGTATAAAAAAATGTTTTATATTTATTTTAAATACTTTCAGCAAGATATTCATGGAACATGTAATGTAGACTATGTGGTGAGAGGACAAGAAAATACCAGTCTAGTTCTAGTTAAAACAAGAGATCTATCTCAATGTACAGACAGATACAAATATATGTCTATATTGCAAACAGTGAGATATGACTTTCAAAGTGTAAGTAAGAAGTAACAAAATTTTACAGCTATATATTTTTGATATATATAACTATGCTATAAAAAAGAATAAATATGAATTTAAACACACTGTTGCCATTTATGGTTTATTTTTGGTTTGACTTAGTATTATTTCTCGGACATATAGGAGAAATATACTGGTAATAGTTGTGAAACTCTGCAATATTACATATACAAGTATTAGCTTCAGGTCTTTTCCCACGCAGCAGGGTAGTAAATGAGAACCTTAGCCAAGACACTCCAGTCTCCACTTTCAGCCCAAAATGGAGATATTACATTATCATGCTTTGTGTTAAGTGCCAGAAAATATTTTAAATATAAAATTCCCTCCAATGAGAATTTCATCACAAATAAGTATTTGTAAAGTGGTGCATGGTGCAGTGGTGCAGTGGGTAAGCACTGCACCATGAGGGTCTCTATATATTGATAATAAATGGATAATATTGTAAACTATGTTACATATTACCAATTTTTATAATTCAAATTTTCTTCCAGAAATTCCAAACTTGGCCTGTTCTTAAATCAGAGAGCAAATGCCGTATATCAGTGGATCATCACATTTACAAAACTGTTAATTGTAAAGAAAGACATCTATTCGAGCCCTTCTCTGGGAGAAACTCTGGTGCTATGACTACTGTAGTACAAGATTTGACACTCATGAAGGAAGTTAACAAGACTGGAACTGACACTATTTATACAGAAAATAAAGGTTAATATAATATTAAGTTATTCCCTTTCATTTGGTTCATGTAGGATGGAATGCAGAGAGGAGAGGATGTAGGATTAACACTGTCAAAATGTGGTGTGACAGAGCATATCACCAGGTTTGGCTTTACCAGGCAATAAAAAAAATGTTTATTGAATCAGACTCTGCCCGGCTTTATATGATTTTTTTAAGCTTTTGAGAACCACATTCAATATAAAGTTAGTAAGTCGATATAGAGTTGAAATTTAAATTGCTGCAAGTATTCTAATTTTCGTATTGCTAACTCATAGTTATGAGCAAGTAATACAATCAATAATTCTACATTTAAAGCGTATATAATTAAATTGTTTCTTGGCTTGCAGCTTGGACTGTCATACAAAAAAGGTCAAACATTCTTCATCATCACTCTCCATATGGAAGGTCCGATACTGGTGAACTGAAATCTGCTAGAGATGTATTAAAATTGCTGTGCTTGTAAGTATGTTTTTTTTTATTTTAAGTATAAAAAAACTACAGTAATATAATAAACTGACGATAAAATAAAAAAATATTGCGACTGATTTATTCTTGTTTCGTTTACGATTTTTAAATGTTGGAACTGGTTGTCTGTAATTACAGTTAGGAACTCATGTAAATTATTATATTTCTCATGGATACTATTTAATTTAATTTTATTTTATATTATTTTATTTATTTAATTAATCATTACATTATCTGTACATAATTTATAGCATTACAAGGTCTTTATGAATTCTTGGAGCTCGACTGAAGACGATGGAATCGACTGTACTTTCAAGGAGAGATTGTGTATTTCGTGTAGGGGTCTTAGAACTCACACTAAGACAGAGCAGAGGGTTATGTACTAGGGATACCAATACAAGCTTGATTTAAATAATTTACCCCAAATTTTTCATTTTTAATATAATTTTTAACAAATACCCACCCATATTTTTTATTCCATATTAAATAATATAAAAGCAAACAAAATAGGCTTCAACAAAAATTCAGGGTTCATTAATAGCAGAATTTTAAGATTGAACTCTGTTCGCCGTTACAAACAATTTTTCCTTTTGCGAACAGACAAAAATTTCCTTCTTTCCTTTCCATAGAAATTTATATTTACTCGGCAAAAATATATCGAACAGCTGATTATTCGATTCGATTTCGAGGTCGTAATCAAATGTCCGTGTCGTGTAATTTACTGCAACATAAATGTGTTCAGGCATTTTAATCACTATTACTAAAAAAACCCGATAGGACGGCAACACTCATTGTGCTCATGTTTCCGCGCGTACCTCCGGGAGTTCATAAAGTTCTTGTCGGCGTATCTTAGTAATATAATATTATTGGTATACATAGAGAATAGTCTGAGACGATAACTATTTATTACTAAGTACAAGAATACACTAAATTAATTATGGCAGCGCCTTATTATATAACCTTAAGCAAATACTCAAATATTATTATTAACTGATAATTTATAATATGAAATACAAAGACTTAGCAACGTTTTTAATAAACATTACTGCCGTAAGGATATAACTGTGCCGTATACATATGTATACGTCACAATTTTAAAGTGACTTCATTATAGATTTCATACTTTTAATTACTCATTCTGTACAAGGTATATAAGATATCCAAAATAAAATTTCAGAGTTAAGCCAAATTCAGATGATCAAAACTCATCTGTAGATGAAAACATGGACAGTGGGTCCACTGTAGGTCTGTGGGGCAGATTGGTTCGTTCTGCAAGGAAACTACATCATCCAGCCTTAGCTCAATTACTTGCGAGGGCGCCCACTTTGTGCGCTGCTGCTTCGTGAGTATTACTTCTCTTATAAGATAACTAACTGTGCCCGCGACTTTGTTCCCGTGGAATTCTAAAATAAAAGTAGCCTAAGTTCACCTTATTACATAAGCTATCTGCCAGTAAAATTCCCGTCACAAATGTTCAGGCGGTTCTAGAGATTAGCGGGAACAAAAAGACAGACAGACTGACTAAAATTCTAAAATATGTTATTTAGTTATTTGTACCGTATATACTAACATATGCATTCAGTAAAAATGGTGAATCGGTGATTTCAATATTACAAACATACACTCTAATTTTATTTACAATTGAAGGCATGTGTGCATGTTTATGTATGTATTTATTTTTGCACACAATTTTAAAAGAAACGAACAAAAAGCGGTCTTAACGCTGAAAAGCATTCTCTTGCAACCAACCGTGTCATGTCGGGAAATGTTTGTTTAAGTTTCCAATAGTATATTATAACTTTGATAAATGATCAATATACACATATAGACATGCAAAAAATACACTATAATATATTTCTATTTTAATATTTAGTAAATATATATTCTAACGTAATATTTACATTATGAGCTAAATATTTCAATTACATGTTAATGAAAAAGTATGCAACATGCGATATGTTGCATTTTCAGTTTTTCGCAGTTCAATATATGACGAATTTAAATGCATATAAACTTTGTTATCAACATTTCATCGCATATTCTTCTGCTGTTTTCTTTAAATTTTCATTTCAGATGTGAATTTTTCATTTCAAAAATGTTATTTTTTTAAATATAATACTAAAATTACGTGATTATATTGAATACACTCCTATTCAAGCAATATTTAACAGCTTAAATCGTTTCCTAGCCACTATAAAATGTTGTCGCAAACCTTTTAACTCATTCAAGAAAACTTTGCTTTTTTGTTGATTGAACCTAAGCCTAATAGGATTTGATCGCGCTACCATCACGTGCGAATTAATTTCAAACAGCCACGATGGCGTGAACGACGATTTTCTTACAAATTACCTTACATTTATTAATATTTTGTTCACAGAAAACATATATTAGATGCACTCCCATACATAGCAAGTACAGGATCAGTAGAGCTCATCAAGAACATGATAATAAATGACGAAGTCAATAAAGAAATTAGACATGAATGGCTTATGTCTATGGCTATGATTCCACGGTAAGGAAATTAACATCTCAATACGTAATATCTCGTTTTCGCCCGGAAAGTGGAGACCGGAGTGTCTTGATACTAGATTATCTCCCCTGATCTCCCCTGGTAGGTCGACCCTGCTATGCGTGAAGTCGAAAAAATTAAAAACTAAAACTGGATTGTCTTACGGACGGGGACACGTTGTCTTTATCAGGGTCTATGAGAGTTAAAAGCTTAAGCTAGGGCTCTTAACGGTCATAGACGGTAAGTATTAATTTTTTTTAACAATACTACAAACTATGTGTTCGTTCATAATAAAAAATATATAAATGAACAGACACCACGATAAAAATATATTTTTCTGTTAAGTGGGCAACAGTGTAGTTGCGGGCAACATCCTTGCTCCTCCTCCTCTGGTGTTAAACGGGGTCGTGGGCGGCGGTCTTTACTTAACCGTCAGACAACCCGTACGCTCCTTTGCCTTGTCTATAGCATAAAGAAAATATAACGCCTATTAGAATAGATAAAATATGCTAAATAAAACCATCGCGGTGGCGCTATATATAAGCAACTACGTTATGAAAAATAAAACATTATTTTATTTTCCGAGTTTATGATTAAGCAATAGTTCAAATAGGTACATTAGTAAATATTACCTAACTAAAGAATCACATAATTTATTTGTAAAACAGTGTATTTTACATATTATAAGCCCTCAATTAGTAATTCTTATAATTTTCACAATTTAAATTAATTGTTATTTATTATTTTTTGTTATTTATTAATAATATATTATTTATTGTTATTTATTAAATATTTTGTCTTGCAGTCCCAAGAAAGAAATGCTGGAAAGTATGTTAGAGCTTCTACAAAAACAGAAAAGTGATAAAGTGATTAGTTTCACGGTGTCCTCCATGTTACATTCTTATTGTAAACACAGTGGGAAGTCACGTGAGTACTACTAGACACCATGTTCTATTTATATCTATATTTTTTTATTTTATTTTGTAGCCGTCATGGCGGAGTGTGCAAGCGAATGTCTGTCGTGGGTTCGATTCCTATTCGAAAGAATTATTTTATATTTCCACGCAACACGCAATGTCTAAAACTCAGGTGGATAGTGGGAAACGGAGTGTCTTGACAATTAGTTCTCTCTGCCTACACACTGCTATGCGTGAAAAAATTTACATTTTATTTGATTAACTGAAGAAAAATTTTAAGTGTAAATTGCAATACCAAATAGTATTTTGATATATATATTCTATGTATTGATTATTTTCTAACAACTTTCAAACTATTATAATTATTTTTTTTCAAGTTCGTGAGTGTTGTGAAGAAGAAATTCCTATACAAATAATAACGGAATTCCACAATATTGTTGTTGATATAATTGAGAAAGGAGTTCCGAATGAAAGAAGTGATAGAGACAATGTAAGTTTATTTAAAAAAAACTAACAACACATTTTTTTACAAACGATTTTATAACAAAAAGGAACATTTACAAATATATAAATTATAAAACCCTAATAATAAATGATATGAAAGATATAAAAATAATCACTTCTTTATAAAATGCTTATTTTACTAATTATGTTGGTTTTTAACTATTGTTTTACAATTTACTGACTATACCTAAAATGTAATAAAACTAACTTTGACGGTAACATAAAAATACTAATTTTTAGAGTTCATAATAATATTTTATTCATATATATATATACACATATATATATATTAAATGTTGTCTAGCCTATCTAAGAAAGAAAATTTAAAACATATAAAAACATTTGTCGGGTAGTTAACTTGTAGCTTAATTGGCTTGGACGGATCCAAGAACCGCAGGTTCGAATTCCGCTACGGTATAAATACCTATTTAATTTTTTTTATCGTAAGAGTACATTTATTCATAAGAATTCAAATTTCAGCTGGTAATAGCAATAAAAGCTTTGGGAAATATAGGAGGATTTAAGCAAGAGATCAGTGATACATTACTTAGTATTGTAGATAATTCTCTTATACCAGTATCAATAAGGCTGGTGGCTATTGATGCTTTTAGACGAACACCCTGTGAGGAGACCAGGTAAGGAACGAAGTGAACCATCATCATAAGCAGTTTTATGTCTTGTTCTGCCTTCTTGCCAAGACCTTATTGTTCCGTGCTTCACGCCTGAATTCGAAACATGATGTCTTGTATGGCAGAACTCAACAAAGACAAAAATCAAAGTCAAATATTTTTATTCAAAATAAGAAGTTGCTTCATTTTTTGAACGTCAAACAATTTACCACCGGTTCACTAAAGTTAATGTCTCAGACCTGAGAAGAACCAGAGAAAAAACTCAGCGGGACTTCTATCTCTTTTTTTTTTCAATGCAGTACAATTCTGCGCTTATGCTTACCAGAGCGGAGAAATGAAAATAATTTAAATATATATTCCCCTGAGTCGGAATTGAACTCACAACCAATCGCGCTTACAGCCAGACGAGGCCTCACTGGGCCGCAGTGGTCTCATTAATTATTGATTATTTATTTCAAGACTAAATAAAACTGTAATTGAATAGTTTATAAATAATATTGAAATATAACAATTTCCATTTAATTTTTGTTAATATGATTTTTTTAGAGAATATTTCCTAGAAACATATAGAGCTAGCTTGGTGGATGTCGAAGTTCGTATCGCGTCTTATTTACAAATGATGAAATGTCCCAATCTTAGCACAATCAGAAAGATATTCCTTACTTTGAAAAACGAAAAGGTCAATCAAGGTGAGTGAATATTACTTATGTATATATTAATATAAGACTATTTGTATAAAAAAAAATAAAAGAAGTAATTTTTATAATAACATATTCGGATTTCGGACACCTTATATAAAGTATATAAAGAAACTTATATAAAGTATACATTTATCTAAAGTGAGGATACATTCTCTCAATTATAGGCTTTATTAACTGTACATGTAATTCAATATGTTGCTCACATCTATTTCCTGAAATATACGTGATATAAAAATCTAAATTAAAAAAAATTACAATAATTTACAAGTAATTCATAAAAAATACCCATTCATAAAATAATGCTTGCTTCATTACTAGAATTGATTATCTTAAAAATAACATTGTAAGATATTCTTACATTGATTGATAAATATATATATTATACATACAGGAGAAACTAATAAAATAGTATTAAAAAGGAATTCTTGCTTCCGCTTTATAGTGGAAGTCAAACAATTTGATTAAACATAAGATTTTTTAATGTCCAATAATTTTCCACCGATTCACTAAAGTTAATGCCAAACTATAAATGCCTATAAAGAATGATTAAAACTAAAATTTCCTTCATCCTATGCACGTCTCAATAAATCCTACATATATAACCTTTTTGCTTTACAGTGGCAACATTTGTCTGGAGTCATTTGAATAATCTTGGACAATCATCTCTGCCATCGCGCGTGGAGATACAAGGCCTCCTCTCCGGCAACACTATGCCGCAACTAGAAGACAATCCCGACTTCAGAATGTTCTCGAGAAACTATGAACAGAGTGTGTTCTTTGATCAGTATAATGCTGGTAAGTTATCATTTTATGGTAAATATAAGGTTTTTTTCTGCTATAAACGCCATGGTTGTGAGTTCGAAACCAATTGTGGGAATGATTATACTTAAAATACGTTTCTTTCCGACAGTCAACGTGTCGATTTCGGGCAGAAAGTTGAAATCGGAGTGCCTTGACACTAGGTTCTCTATCCCTACCGAGCCTAGCTATGAAGAAATATATTTCATTTTAAAATTAAACTATTTTAAAAAACATCCGTAGAACGCATGATGTCAGTGCGCTTGAACGGTTTTCAAGAGGCGCGGGTTCAAATCCCGCTGCGTTCAAATTTTTATACGTTTTCTAAATATGTCTTTTTCAATTTCCTTAGTGTGGGAATAACACTTTAAAAAATGTTAACAAAATATATATTTAATAAATAGCATTCTCTCTTGCCGGACGATTGTTCGTAGAATAATCTTTGGGCAGCAGAAATTTGTAAAAATCTCTCTACAGAGATGCTAACAACAAATATAAGTTGTAATAAGCGTATAAGAATTTTAACGTAGCTGGAGGTGGGACGCATGGCTTAGCGGTCAGAGCGCTTGAACGGTTTTCAAGAGGCGCGGGTTCGAATCCCGCTGCGTTCAAATTTTTATACGTTTTCTAAATATGTCTATCGTGTATATCTGGTATCTGGTAGTCCCGCCAGCGTCGTGGGAAAACTAACCGTAAAGTGCTCGAACCGTCGGGTTTTCTAAAATGTATTTTCGAATGCCTAATAATATATGTGATTAATCGGTTAAATATATTTTTATTTATATTTGAAACTTAGGTGGTAATTACGAAGCCAATGTGGTGTTTTCTCCGGACTCGTACATACCGCGGTCGGTGTCACTCAATCTCACTGTAGACATGTTTGGAGAGTCCATCAATTTGTTAGAGGTAATGCTGGCATTTTGTATCGTATTTTTGTATGTAGTTTAGATATTAATTCATTAGTTGTATTTTAGAAACAGACTAAATTAAATTTCATTTTAACTTATACATATATGGAAAATATAGGTAGGTAACAATTATAAAAGCATGCTTAATAAAATTAATAATAAAACGAAAACAGACGTGGTATATTTTATCTGTATTTTAAATAATCAAATCAACTATTTTTTGATTGCTTTTTATTTAATTTTTGAATCTATATATGTACTTTAAACGTGTACCTACGAGTATATCATTAAATATTCATCATACATTCAAAAATAATTTTAGATAAAAGCCCGAGGCGAAGGTTTTGAAAGATATTTTGAAAATCTTTTCGGCTACAACGGTCCGTTGAGTAAAAATAAAATAATAGAAAAAATCAATAAGCTTCGGTTTTTACGATCTACAAACGAAGCTGAGGAAGTTCAAGGGAAGGTCGATAATCTTGGATATAAGAACAACGCTCTAAAACATCGATATCCAATGGCGGAATTGGGCTTCAAGGTGTTTGGTAATGAAATATCCTTCTGGAGTGCAGAAGGCGATGATGAAATTAAAAAATCATTGGAAAGATTAAATCCGAAATTAAGAATACTTGAGATTTTATCAGGGAAGGTAAGAAACTTTGGATCTCTCTTTTTCAGTTTTAAAGTATTTATTGCTTCTGTTTATTTTAAGTAAATTAATATACTTTGGCGTATGTTCATGGCATTTTTATTTTGCATGAATATTTCTATGTTTACATATTAAAAAAAATACCTGGTCGATTATAGAAACAGTTATATTATGGAATTTAAATTAGGGAAAAAAATATATTTTAGCATAGTCTGTGTTTTGTAGTGTTGTCGCAACAAATAACGAGATGAACCCATTTATTTACACTTCAATCATGTAAAAATATGTAAAAACCAACAACCAACCCCAGTGTTAACATTCCGTTCTCCATTTTTCGCCCGAATTGCATGTTAAGTGGCGTAACTCAACGCCACGCTTTATCCTATAAATAATATGTTAAAATTATTTAATTCGTAAAAAAATTTTAACATTTCAGAATTTTAATTTACGGCTCTTTTAAGTCCACGTAAGGCCTAGCCTAGTAAGCCTAGTTGTCTTGCTAAGTTATGCGTTCTCATCGAATCATTTCGTAATTTTAATAGCCTTATTACATTAAGCTTTATTTTTCAGGAAATATCGTACAATAAAGCGTCGCTGTTCCTCGACACGACATTTTCAGTGCCCACCGGATGTGGTCTACCGTTGAATATGAACCTAATGGGCACAAGTTATGTTGACACCAAAATGTCGGGGACGGTCATAGATAAATATACGCAATCTGGAAATTTGGATTTTGAAGGGAAAATACGGCCGAGGTATATACTTTTTTGCTTTTAAATTTTGTTAGTTAATATAAAATTACATTATTAAGAAGTTTTGTAGTACATGGGAAATTCAAAGGTTTAAAAATAAAATGAAACTAATTACTTTTTCAATAACTAATTCTTTTAGTGTTCAGTTGTTCTGAAAGAAGTTTTTAATCACATGCATATAACATTTAGTATGGAAATTTTTGAAATTTATTTATAAATAAATAATATGTTAAAGTTCACCTCAAAACCTATAAAACTTACTTGCCTAACATAATACGTGTATTCAATGCACTTTAATTGTGCATTGACACGCGTGGTAAAGCTCGATGAGTATCCGCAAGCTCCAATCGCCTACGTCTAAATACGTCAAGCTTTCTTTGATTTGTGTTTAAATAGCGACAATAGCGCCTGGTCCGAGTCGGCAACAAACTCGAGCAAGCTCCGGCAAGCTAAGTCAAACGTTATTTGTTTGTATGTGGACGCTTGCCAATCAACAAGTCTACCATAAAAAAACACTTTTATACATAACCCATACATAGTAACATAGTATAAGTACTGTACCCTCTTTTAGAGATAAGATATATTTTGTACAATTTTTTTATTTTTAGTTTCTTTATATTTTTTATAGGGTAGAAAAATAAATTTAAACAAATAACTTCTTTATTTCAGTGTGGCAGTAAATATAGCAGCCACTATGAGCGTTTCAGCGGGGTCGCTGGCCTCCAGTGGTATACGACTGTCTTCTAGGCTATACACAGCTACTGCGCTTGAAGCAAAGTTATCTATACGGGGTATTGGACTATTACGCCTAGATTTATCTCTGCCTAGAGATAAACAAGAGATTTTTGCTGCTAAGTGAGTATTATTGATTTATAATTTTCTTAAAGCATTTAATATGGTTTTTGAAAATATGAAAATATATTTAAATTTGCAGTTCTGAGATATTTAAAAGTTCATGAATAATGTCTACGTATTAAGATTTGATGTAACTTTGGGTTTAGGTTATTACTTTAGTATACTGAAATAAATTTGCCTTGTTAAATTATTTTTGTATATTTGTATTAGTTGAATGTGACAGTAACATTTAAAAAAAATAAGACCTACTTTACAGCATTATTCTTATTCTTTTTTAATAAGTACTTTAAAGAACTGTGTCTCGAAACTTTATTGCTTATAAATTCAACAGATCTGAACTCCTCATTCTTCACGGAGATCAAGAGCTACCTCAGCAGGGCCTTAACAAGAATAGAATAGAACAAAACACTTGCAGTTGGACGACGTTTGACAAAGCTATTGGGATTAAAGTTTGCGCTGCGTACCAGGTGAGCTATTTGTACTGCATATAATAAAACAGTGCAAAAACCTTGTGTCAAGACACTCCGTTCTCCACTTTCAGCCGGAGTTCAGGATGTTGATGGCGGAACTCAACGCCGCACGTTGCTTTAAGTACCAGAGCGGAGAAATGTAATATTTTTTTAAATATAATCATTCCCCCAGTAGCTACCGATTCCACAATGTTCCACTGCATCACGGTGGCCTCGTAATTTAATATATTTTATTATTTTTTTAGTTCCCTAATATGACGAACCTTAGAAACGCTCCATACTTCCTGATGAGTGGACCCGCGAAATATATAGTATCCTTAGAAAAAGCAGATCCTTCAGCGAAAACTTACGCCTTCCAATATAAATGGGAAAGAAATGACACTACTGATGTTTTGGAGTTTTCTTTTGACACTCCTAACAGTAAGGTACGGTGTTTCTGTATTTATGTCTAAATTTTGAGATTTTATAATTATTTAAAAAGTACTCAAATACTTTCTTCTTGATATATTTTTCTCTTTTCTTATTAAATAAACAAAGACGACAAACAACTGTCAAGTAAGTTGTGATGTCACAAATTTGTAAGCTAAAAACTAATCTGCACTTTATTATTAAGGCTCAAATTAATATAACTTAATAAATTGAAAAGCCTGAAAGTTTCTTATATTACATTCGTGATTACAAAATAAAGTAAATAGTGATAACCTTAAAATAAACGATTTCTAGGAGAAACGGATGTTGAACGCATTGCTCAGCATCTCAAACGCATCTAGCGCAGCATCCCTAACTCTCCAGTCGTCTGAGAGCACGATCAAGGCTAAGGCTTTATATAAAAACTTTTTATACGACAAATCAATAGAAGCCAGTCTCGATGTGGACGGAAACAAGCAATTCGACACGGTGATGTCGATTAAGCGACATGATATCAAATATGGCTTTATTTGGTTACCACGCGCCTATTGGGTTATTAATGATGCGAAAATTGCCGAATTGTCAGGTAAGTTTTGTTTTTGTTTCGCTTTCAATTGGTTTTTGTTTTATTTATGTATTTCAATTGAGTGGTATAAGTTTGTGGGAAAAGAAAATGGTGCAGGATGTCCGCTTCATTTGTAGTTTGATGCTATCATAAAAATCAATATGCGCAGTGGCACAGTTTCTGGCTGTAATTGCGATTGGTCGTGGGTTCGGTTCCCACTCGGTGGAATGATTATAATTTGTTTATTTTCACTTTCCTACTCTGGTAAACAAGATTAAAACGCAAAACGCGACGTTGAGTTCCGCCTCTCAACACGTGATGTCTCGAATTCGGGAACCGGAATGTCTTGACGCTAGATTCTCTCCGGTTACCCAAATTATGCGGGAAAAAGCGACAAAAAACAACTTATTTATCAAACAAACTTCGTCAGGGAGATTCTGTGAGCAGTATTGGGAAGCACTGGGAGAATTTCCATAAAATATTACTAGAACGGTATATATAGAGGTTTTCACATTTTAGACTCGAAAGTACGGGAAAAATGGAAATAGTATTGGTAAGGATCGTAAAGTACACGTAAACGAAGCGGGCAACAACTTTTTTGCAAAGATTTTTTTTTAATTATTTGAAATTACATTCTTGTTAATTACTTTCTTTATAATAATTTATAACATGTTTTGTTGAAAATTATCATTTAGTAAATAAATATTTCTTAATATATCTGCATATGACCGACTGACTCGGGGACTACTGTGGGACTCGTGCATGTATGTAGATACGGCTATAGATACGAATCCTACATGAGAAAATATTTAAGTAGTAAATGTTCAGATCTTATTATACAGACATTAACTAAAAAACAAACCGTTTTTTTTTTTTTTTAAAGAAAGTCCGTAAAGTTAAATAACAAATATTTAATATGTTCAACAATTTTAGGTAGTGTAAAAGTTAAAACAAAAGGCGGTATCACACAATGGGACATAACCGCAGATTTTCAAACAAAACAATTAGCGAGTCGACTTCTAGGATACTATACAATAAATGGTCCTACACACGGTACTAAGTTACAACTAGATTATCAATTCTATGGGAGTCCAAAGCAAACTATCAAAATCGACGGACTGTACAGTGAGAGGCCGATGGTGTACCGACACGATTTGTATGGAGAGTTGTCTATGGAATTCACAGCTTACCCGATGTATAATTTTTATTCAGTTCTAAGGAATGTGGTAAGTTTTGTATTAGAATTATTGGTCTTGGGACATGTTATGGTGCCATTTTATTTATTATTTGCTTGTGTGTGACTTTATGATGTATTCATTCATTTGTTTATGTTTATTTACTCATTTTTGTATTTTTTGTTTTTATATATTATAAGGAATGGTTAGTATTATATTTTAAAATAATTTCTATAGTTGTTGTTACTTGAATTAATATGGAATAAAATTCAAACATTTGTTTCGTTCATTTCTTTCAACCCTTCAATACACTTGCATGTTTCTACCAACGTGAAATGTTTTTTTATAAATACATATTTTATATAAAATGGAAAAATATTTAAGAAAACATATAAAAATTGGAATGTCGCAATAACAGCAAAAACAAACGGTTATGAATTTCAATGTAGCTGGATAGAAACATATAGTTTAATTGGTTAGCACGCTCGGACGGTTTTGGGAAGAAGAGAGGGTTCGAATCGTGCTACGTTTAAATTTTAATACGTTTTCTTAAAACTAATAAAATAATATACTCTACTTAACACACATTACAGTAATATTAGAGTATCAGTATTTCAAATAATATGATTTCGTAGTAATAGCCCTCTCAAAATAGAAGTAAACTAACATAATCATTTACAATATGTAAAATATCGTTTCAAAATAGTCAAAAATCAAAAAACTTGACTTGACTTGAAAAACTTTTTATTTTATGTGTGCTATATATGTTTTTATGTTTGCATGCAATTATTATAATATGGTTTTAGATGAAAGGAAAATGTACGTTATAAATAAAAATTTATAGTGCTAATTTTCATTAGGTATTTTTTCAATGCTATATTCGGTCATATATGCTTAAGTCAAATAATCAAAAATAAATAAAAATGTTATTTTAATATATATATATTTTTAACATTTTTTAAATTTCAATTTCCTTAGTGTGTTATTCCCACACTAAGGAAATTGAAATAGACATATTTAGAAAACGTATAAAAATTTGAACGCAGCGGATAATTTCTCTTGTCAAACGATTGTTCGTAGAATAATCTTTGGGTAGCAGAAATTTGTAAAAATCTCTCTACAGCGATGCTAACAACAAATATAAGTTGTAATAAGCGTATAAGAATTTCAACGCAGCTGAATGTAGAATGCATGGCTTAGCGGTCAGAGCACTTGAACGGTTTTCAAGAGGCGCGGGTTCATATCCCGCTGCGTTAAAAATTTTATACGTTTTCTAAATATGTCTATGTTATTTTAATTTTTCTTTGAATTATAACTAATTAGTATTAAAAAAAGTTTTTCATCAATATTTGATTTGAACTAAGAGAAAGACCCAAAATAGCTAAAAACGATTTAATTTTAATAATTGAAAAAATAATGTAAATACTATTGAAATATTTATTATGCTAGTAGTTTATTTGAAACGAGAGCTAGTGATGACTTCCTTATTAGTCAGCTACAACAATTGATAAAATACAATAAAATACCACATATAAAAATTAACAATTATATACACAGATAAAATTACGACAATTAACTAATTTCAAATTAATATTTTAAAATATTACCTATATTATTATTTTAATACATTAATTGGCCAATTTATAGTACTATTATAACTATTTTCTTTTTTTTAATTCGAAATTATTTGTATAAAAAAATATATTTAGATAACATTTGCGATGAGGACAAATGTGACAGCACATATTCAGATGTTAATGAAATATATTGCATACTTATAGCAACCATGTCGGGAAATCCCGTAATATTTTCCCCTATATAGATTTATTTATTATTTAGTTGTGTTTGTCTTTACTATACTATCGTATCCATCAAATATTATATTAATAATAGAAATATAATATAACACATCTTTAGTAATTTTCGCAATATACTAGTAGCTGTTTATTATATTTTTCTTTCTCGTCACAAAACCTAACGTTAGTTAGTTAGGTAGTTATTTAGTCTGTGTATATTAAATAACACTTATACTTTAAATTTAAAATTATTTAGATTTTTTTAAATTTGAACTATTACTTGTAACTTGTATACTTGTGTCTGGTCCGATGAGAGTACGAACTGGTCACCATTTTTCTTTATATATGAGTAATTAATATTTACTTCATACAATTATTATTAGTCGAGTTTTGCATGAAATGAATTAAATGAAAGCTAATAATTGCATATTTATTACACATACCTATTTATTGCAAGTACATACATATTTAACTATTATTCATTAAAATGTGTTTCAGAAAACTCAGAATCACATAGATATTGGTTTCAACGTTAGTGCCTCGAAAGATCTAAGCTCAGATCCAGCTTTTACATTCGCTTTTCGGCGCATCGATAAAATAAATGGCTTGAAATTAGATACGAAACTGTCTTTGAATAGACCGAGGCCAGTTCTGTTAAAATTAAAATTTGATCAAGTAAGTATTATTATTTAAGTATTATGGGGGCGCAGTGTGACAGCGTCTGAGCTATCCACGATGGTCGTGAGGTCGATCCCACTCCGGGGAATGATAAAATTTTATTTTTATTTCACCACTGAAGTCTGAGACATTACGTGTTGAGTTTTGCCACTTAACACGTATTGTCTTAGATTCAGGCGGAAAGAGGAGAACGGAGTGTTTTGCCGCTGGGTTTTTTCTAGCTATACTATATTTGTATACGGAAAATATCGTGAAGCTGGAAATAAAAGTAATATATTTTGTTCGAAGACCAATTAAAAATATTTTAATTATAATGTATCAGGATGTTGATTTCTATTTAAAAAAATATGTTATTATATAACTTTAACAACACCCACTTATTTCAATATTATACAGATTGATTTTTAAGCGGAATATATAAAATATTTAAAACCTCAAAAGAAACAAATCTCAACTCAGATAAAATCTATTATATTCATTATTAGATTCTTCGACCTCTTCTCATTTACAGTTGGTTCTAACAAAAATTAAATAACACTCTACTCTGGACAATTTAACGTCTATATTGTTCTTATAAAAATAATACATTTGATTATTCTAATTTTACAGATAGGCCCAAAATATTCGGCAATGGCGTTATTAAACTTTAATCCCAAATCTCGAGAGATATATATCTCGGGATATCTGTTCGCACCACCTGGAACCCAGCTGTATGCAGATGCGGAGCTAAATGTAACTCTGCCTACATTACACCCTTGCTCATTGAAAGCAAAGTTACATGAAAAACGACCTAATGAATTTCAGGTAAGCAACTCGTAACCAGTGAATTTAATAAATTCAGTGTCAGTGTCTTGATTCTATTTTCTCTTTGTCTGCTATACGTGAAATAGTGTGAAGCTGATATAAATATTTTTTAAACGAAGTACAAACTTTTAAAGAAATTTAACAAAATGTATTATTTATTATCGTTTTCTATTGTAAAATTATATTCGTTTCAATTAATTTACTTAAAATGTATTTGTCTTCTTTTATAACAAATATTGAAAATTCAAGATAAAAAATCATGTTGTCAAATACGATAAAATAATAAATATATTGAAATTATTATCTTTATTAATATTATCATAACACTGGAATCTTATATGTTTAATGAACAGGTAAATGCAATGGGTGTATGGTTCACTGGAGTGGACTTCAACATCGACGCGGTATACCAAGACCAATCTAAGACCAACTTGGCGTCTCATAGACTGAAAGTATTAATAAATTCTAGTCATTTCAAAGACATTGCTGTTGATGCGAAATTCACTCAAGATAATAGACAGATTAATTTTATAGCTGAGGTTTGTAATAACTAATTTTTACTATATATTTGTTTGAAATAACTTATTTTAAATGTGACAGCTTCTGGATGTAAACATAATGGTTGTGGGTTCGATTCCCACATGAAGGAATGATTATTTAATTTAAAGTACTTTCGCTTTACCGCTCTGGTGACGAGACAAAGTGTGGCGTGAATTTCACTACTGAACACGCTACGTCTTGGATTCGGCCGGAAAGTAGAGTTCGTAGTGTCTTGACACTAGGTTCTCTCTGACTACCCGGATATAGAGGGAAAAGCCTGAAGCTGCAAATAAATATATAATTAATAATTATTTACACATTTCAAGGTGTTACCAAACCACCAAAGGTTCAAATATACACAAATGTACTAAAACAATATATCAGTACCCTACTATGCTAAAAACAGCATGAAGCTGAAAATCACCGCTTCAATTATTTTCTTATATTTCGTGTTTCGTTGTAAAATTGAGTTGAATGAAAAAAAAATAATATTACATTGTATTTTAAAATATTGTTTTGGAAAATAGTAGTTTTCTTTTTTGTTTATTATTTCTATAAATTTTCAATTAATATAAAATAATTAATCTAATATTTTTCTATTACAGGGTGAATACAATGAGGACACATATAAAATTTTAATTCGATACCTATTGCTGTCTGATCAAAACTTCACTGCGTATGGAGAGGTCGCCGTAAGTGGCAAAGCGTACAGCCTCAACTTAAACGCCGATCTTAATAATAATACAAATGTTAATATGGATATACATTTCGACCAGTGAGTATCAATTCACACACTTAGTATACAAAAAACATATTTAGAAAACGTATATAAATTTGAACGTAGCTGGACTCGAACCAGCGCCTCTTGAAAACCGTCTAAGAGCTTTGAGCTGAATAATCTAATAATAAAATAATATTCTAAGAATTATCGTTCGACAAGAGAGAATGCTATTTATTAAATATTTTAACATTTTTAAAGTGTTACACATGATTTTAATAATATGAAATTTAGTATATAAATTCTTAAAATTGAAGAATTATCAAGTGAAATTTGAATTAGAAAAATAAATCAAAAAAGCTTTTGTCAGGATAAAAGATGAAAACTCCATTTACCACGTGGCGTGCCCCTTTTGTAGTGACGTGACGAAACTTGACCTACAAGAATAATAATTCAAAATAATTTAGACATTATTCCCGCGAATGGGCGTTGAACTCGTAATTATTGCTCAATTAGCAACGATGCTACTACCTACCTATTCCATAATTTTATTTGTACTTGGGAGTTACAATTTCTATTTTGATTTGAATGGTTTTTTTTAACACATGGAACATGTTCCAAAAAGTACAGGCCATTTGTCAAGGACACATTAGTAACATAAACTTACCATTTTTTTAAGAAAAGAAAGTAATATCTAGACACTAGGTTAACTTTTTTTAACTATCTTTTAAAAATTCACTAAACAAATTAAACATTATAATATATTTTTTTTTCTAATGACATATATTAAAACTAACATAATTGTAGACTACGCGACGTCCACATATCGTACATGCGGGCCGTCTCAGACACTCAGAAACGTTTAAGCGCTTCCTTCAACTGGGATGCGAACCGCGACCCCTCGCAAAAAGTCAGCATTGATGCCAAGTTGGACCACAAGGGGAAGTGGCAACACGCCGGTCACGTCACTTTGCATTACCCGGGCAGAGTTGTTAATGGGGAATTCGAGTTCTTGCTTAAAGGTTGGTTTTTTTCATATAATATCCTTTTTGAACTCTTTTAAGAACTTCTAAAAACTTATAAACGGTAGTCAAGTAAAGTTTAAAAAGGCATATGGTGCCTTTTGCTAAATATAAATTGAACCAGGAATCTTATATTTCACATATTGCACTATATGTCCGTAGTAAATTTATAAAAAAAACAATTATCCTTTTTTAAATTACATTATAAACAAATCTATCAAAATACAGAGTATATTCTCAGAGAGAATATAGAGTATCAAATTAATATGAAAGTGTTGAAGCCGTCAACGTAATAACGTCTGACTGTATACGCCATGGTTGTGGGTTCGATTCCCACTCGGGGGAATGATTATATTTAAATTATTTCTATTCCTCCGCTCAGGTGATAAGACAAAGCGCGTTAAGTTCCGCCACATATCACACAATGTCTCGAATTCGAGCGTAAAGAGTCTTGACACTAGATTCTCTCTAACTCATATCAGGGTGCTATGCTGAAAGGGCTGAATCAAAAATTAAATGTTTATTAACTTAAATGAACAAATTATAAATATACTTATAGTTATTTAAAAAAATCAAGCTACAGCTTATTTCGAATCAATTGTGTGGAAATAAGTCAAAAATGTCCAAAAAGAACATAGTGTCAATACTTTCTTTGCAGCTTTCTACCTGAAATCGAAATATTGCGTGTTAAGTAGCGAATGGGGGAATGAAAATAATTAAAATAAATTCACTCCCCCGAGGGGGATTGAACTCCAACCAAACGCGTTTACAGTCAGACTTTCTCTCACTGCGCCGCTGCGGCCTCAAACAATACACAATTATTCGACCCGCCTGCGGCTTCATCTGCGTAAACTACACTTTTTTTAACCTGTTGGCGATCCCAGTAAAATCACAAACGTTATTTAAATTTATAATTTATATCGTAACTTTATTATTTACGCACAGATTGAAGTAAAAAAACCACAAAATTTTAAAAGGAATTATACCAAAATACAATAGTCAAAACTGCATTTTAATCGGTTATGCCGTTTCTGAGATTAGCGTACTTAAACGCACAGACGAAAAGAAAAAAATATATAATTATTGGTTTGGGTTCTATGACATTGATTAATGCTCCCAATAACATTTTTTTCCTTATATCTTCCATGTACATGTGACAGCGATCAGTTATATTTTAATTCCATTAACTTATTTCCCATACAGATTGGTTTTGTGAATGGATGATTCGTATGGGATGGGCGAATCCTACGGCGATAGTGTGGCGCGTGAAGGCGTTTTCTGAAGCGCGAGAACAAACTGTATACGCTTTGCTGTCCAGCTTGAGCACGCCTTTTGCTGGATGGAAGGACACTAGCTTTAATCTCATGTGAGTGCTAAATATAAAGCATTAAGGTTACTGTTTTTAAAGCCTTTTTATAATTTATTTCGTACTCGCGACCTTCTTGCGGCTTCGCCGGAGGGAACTTTAGCTGTTTCGTATTTTCGGCGGCAATTCCGTAAAACAATTAAATTCCTGAAAAAACTAAAAAATTGGAGAAAAATGTAGCATCACAATCGGTTTAGCGGTATGGCCGCATTTATAATATTAGTATGGATATATAACGAGTTAGCATGAACATGAGGTATTGCGATGGTTATGAGTTCAAACATTTCATTTAGTAGTTTTTAAACACTGGTCAGGCAAAGAGCGGCGTTAAGTTGCGCTAAAGTAAGTTTTATATACGTAACCTGCTAAAACGCAATAGATGCATATACAAATTGACATTTCTATATATATTTTCTTATAGGTGGCGTTACAAAGATAACCTCCAGGCTATAAACGGCAGTATGAACTGGCAAGAGGACTATCTGGCGTTCGGCCTCTTAGCGGACTACTTGTTCACTACAACTAAATTCTATGGGGAAATAAAGGCGTTGGTTAACTCTACAATAGCAACTTTGCCTAAAGCTGCGGCAATAGCGAAGCACACCGTTGTATGGAAGAAGAGTGCCGATACGCTACTCAGTTTTCAGGTATTGTTCTTCTTTTTTGTTTACATATTTTAAAGTGTTATTCGCACACTAAGGAAATTGAAAAAGACATATTTAGAAAACGTTTAAAAATTTTATACGTTTTCTAAATATTGTTCTTCTTATTTTATTTAAAAGTAAGGCCATCGTGGCGCAGCGTCGACAGCGCCTAACTGCAAATGTGATTGGCTGTGGGTTTGATTCCCACTCGGGGGAACGATTATATTGAAAATACTTTCGTTTCTCCGCTTCGGTACCCAAGACAAAAGGGTGGTGTTGAGTTCCACTACTAAACACAATGTCTCGAGTTGAGCGGACAATGGAGTACGAGGCGTTTAACATTTTCTGACTTACAGTTAGACACTGTCTCTATGATAATAAATGTCTTAGAAGCTTAATAATAATTTAGTTTCTTTATAAGTAGGTTTCGTTATTTTTTTTATTACAGTACAACGAGGATGGTCTGCTCCTGATGAATTCATCATGGGTTTTAAACAAAGGTCTAAATGAGAACAATATCACAGGAAGAGTGACACTTTTGACTCCATTCCAAGTGAGACTTTTTATATATTTTGAGTAAAAGAATTTCTTATATACCTGTTTACTTACAATATACACAAATAAATAAATTAACTAAATATTTTAGGGCTACACCAAAGGCTTCTTGAAAACAGAATTCGTATTGGGTCACAAAAGGGACATAAAGGGCGTCACTTATTTAGACTTAGAGGAAAAAGTTGTCAAAATTTATGTCAATGGTAAGTTGTTATTTCACTTTGTCCATTCATTACTGAATAAATAAATATATTTAAGTGTAGTATTTTGGATACAAAATAAATGTCGTTGACTATCATTGTTATAAACAATGATTTGAAATCATGCTAATGCTTGCTGACGTGTTATGTAATTTTAAAATATTAAATAAAAAAACTCAAACTCCCGCATTTAGTTTAAGAAAAACTTTTTTATAAAACGGATAAAATTTTAACCTAGCGGGATTTGAACTAGCGCCTCTTGGAAACTCAACTGGTCCAAGCTCTTTGACCGCTAAGCCATACGTTCTTCATCCGGCTAAATCGAAATTCTTATACGCTTGTTACAACCTTACTTTTGTTGTTATCATCTCTGTAAATAGACACATTTTTGATACCCAAAGATTATATATTGTTTTAACATTTTTTAAAGTGTTATTCCCACACTAAGGAAATTGAAAAATACATATTTAGAAAACGTATAAAAATTTGAAATTTGTTCGTAGAATAATCTTTGGGTAGTAGAAATTTGTAAAAGTCTCTCTACAGAGATGCTAACAACAAATATAAGTTTGTAATAAGCATATAAGAATTTCAACGTAGCTGGATGTAGAACGCATGGCTTAGCTGTCAGAGCGCTTGAACGGTTTTCAAGAGGCGCCGGTTCAAATTTTCATACGTTTTCTAAATATGTCTTACCCAAAGATTGTTTCCAAGAACAATCTTTCGGCAAGAGTTAATGCTCGGTCAGAGATTTTTTTTTTAATTTGTGTTTGATTTTGATGAACGGCAAACCTTACTCAGGTCACATGCGCCGTATAACCAACTGCATGCTAGTCGTGAACGTGACGAGTCCTATGGCGCAGTTCTCGCACAGCTCCGCGCGACTCGGCTTCGTGGAGCACGACCGCCATCTGGTGGCCATGATTGTCACACCCAATTCTACTACTGGTAAGAATTTATTTTGGCTCCACGCATGTTGCTTAGTTGTTATTCAAGTTACGTGTTTAAATCCAATTTAGGTAAATTGTATTCCCATTATTTTGTGTATTTTTTTTCGTATTGGTGTAATAAAGTGTTAAGTAAAGAAAATAAAAAATATTCATATTTGAACTGTGGTCGTTGTTATGATATTACTTATATATGATATAAAATTAAAATATATTTAAATTATTTTCTATATTTTTTTCTGCTTTAGGCATAAATACTTAAATTAACTTAAATATACAGAGTGTACGAGTGTGGAACATAATGTTAAAATACTCCATTTTTTGCTTTCTGAACAATTTTAATATATTTATGTTGAAATGTTGGATAGGTGGAATGGAGTACTAAAAATAATTTAAATATAATAATTTCCCGAGTGGAAATCGATTTCACAATCATAGCGTGTACGTTTTCACATTTTCTCATTGCATCACTCACGCACTCAATTTGAGTTGAATATATTTTTTTATATGTATCGCAAATTAGTAGTACATTTAAATATTTTTGCTTGTGGTTTCGAATTCCGCTCATAAATAAAGGTGCAAAGTGGATCTATGGTCTAACTAACGAAACGTTTTACCTGCTTATATATTTATTAATGTATTACTTATTAACAATATTAGTTATTATAATTCATCAGGCATCGAAATGTTACTCAAACTGACGTCACTACAAAATTTCCAATTATTCGGGCATATTGCGCTTCCTATACAATATTTGAATCGCGCTATGGTCACCGCAAAAAGAGGCTCGGAAGAGGTAAGTTACTAACTATATTTATTAGTAAAAGTATTGTAATAAATTCAAATATTTATGATATAGAATATATATGGCAATTATTTCTTATGTTCGTACATTTTTGTTGTGATTAATATTTATTTAAATAATAAAAAAGACGAAAGGATTATTTTTATTATAAAATATCAAAGTTGCATAATTCGAATTCAAAAAAAATCAAGTTAAACAATTTTAAATAGTGTATTAAAATAACTAAACTGTCGATTATGGATATTGTTATAAAAAGAGATTAATTAAATTTTGGTTCTTATTTCAGGTGGATTTCAGAGTAGGTTGGGGTAACATGGACTTTGGATTTACTGGCATATGGCAATGGAAGTCCATACTCGATTTTGTATACGTTTATAAATTATACACTCCTTTAGACGGATTTGAAGAGAACGGCCTGGTTTTGAAGAATATATATAGAAACGGTCTTGATACTGAACTGTCTATACGCTTGTCCAAACATAAGGTAACTATTTAGTGTTTTTATAATATTTCATTTGGCAACATTGTTAAAAATGTTGCGAGTTTTAAGTTCGATTTGAATAAAATATTCATATTTGAAATGCCGATGTTATCATATCTTATGGAAATTTAAGAATTTCCCCACTGACCCCGTAAACCCCCCGTCCCCGTCCTTTATAAAACTCTAATTGGATTATTACTCAACAAATCTGTGTTAAAATATATTGAAATTAATTTTATCCACTTTTTGGTTGGTATAGGCATTAAGACTCGTTATTGGTTATATGCAGGTGTACATGACTGTTAGAAAATAAATGATACCACACATAGGGTTTCATATCTGTACACAAAAATCAAAATGGTTTCGTCAGCAGCTTAAACATAGGATTAACAACAAATTAAATAACGTTTTTACTCCTCTTTCCTCACCTCTCTTCCTCCTATGAGTAGTTAAAACTTTATTTTCATTTAAACAAATTATACATGTTTAATAATAATATTTAATCTTGAGCTACTTACATGAAAATATATTTTTGTATAAAAAAATATATCATACAAATATTAATTTAAAATGTCAAGTATATCAAGTACATAAATAAAGTGGACAACAGAGTGTATTGACACTAGGTTCTCTCTGGCTGGCTTCTACTACAAAATGTACATAAATATTATTTTCCTTAATTCCAGTTCGGTGTAGCAATTCTCCTAATCGACAATGGTAAAGGTCTTTTAGACGTTATCAAAGACAGATTCCAACACAAGCCTAGAAATTCAGATATGTTTGTGGAGAACTTCGATACTGAAGCGAGTGTTACTTTGGACACTTTGTACTATCCGACTATTACGTTCCATTCTCATATGTTAAAGGTACAATGCTTTGATGTTTATTTTTATGTTATTTTATTGATAAAAATTGTTTTAAAAGATTGTTGTGTCATTAATAGACTTATTATCGGTTTATAAAACTAGAAAATAACGTGACTGATTATAACTAATGTCAACTTGCCTCGTGGAACGTGAGAAATAAATATATACATACTTACAATAAAAAAAATCAAAATAATTACTATTATTTAACATTTTATAAACTTTTAAAAATTTAATAAAGCTTTGTATAATTGCAAGAAATCGTTTGTTTTTACTGTCAAATTCAGAATTTTACACATGATGTACGTCTTTTTCAGTATAAAATTTGTACATTTGAACATCTATTTGAATTTTTAAATTAATCTTCCTGAAATGTCGAAATATATAAAATATATGAATTTGAAGTACACCACTTATAATTTATATAAGTATATCTAATATTATATCAGGGTCTAAGCTCCTTGATCCTCCTTGATAAGAAACTCCGGTACATTTATTGAGACACAGTACACAAAATAGAAATTAATATGTAATATTTTTTATTTATCAAAACAAATATATTAACTCTCTTTTCTCTTTCCACTTTTTTCTCATAGTTCGTAGGTCCAGACGAAGAAGACATATTGGAAGCTAACGCAACTCTGCATCTACCTAATAAACCACCTATAGTATTGACCGATGTGTTTGTGCTGGAGGTAAATATTGCTTAAAACTTAGATTAAATATGAATATTTCATAAGTTAATTGTAATTACAATGATTTTTATACATATATTCAATAATTATTCTATACTATATTAATTATAACAGTTTAAAAATGGAATTGTATCTAAAATTTAATCTGTGGTTACACATGCCATTAAGAGTATAACAAAGAAGGAAATAATGAAAAAGTACTTTTTTTTTAAATATAGAAATATATAGAAGTTTCCTTTCAGACGTACACAGTGATGCGTAATACACTGAATCTGGTAACACCGTTCCAAGCTGTGAAGCAACTGAAGTCGGTATACACGGTCGATATCGCTATAGGAGAGAAAATCAACGTGACCTGTGTTGCATTGCTTTATAATGGCACCTATTGGCATGAGGTGAGTTGTAAAATAGGATTTTACTTGCTTATTACTAATTTTATGTCTTTTGTACTATAAAACTGCGTCGCGCATAGGGACAGCGTCTGAATTTGAACGCGAATGGTTGTGGGTTCGATTCCCAATGTGTATCTGTACTAAAGACAAAGCGCAGCGTTTCGATTACGGAAAATAGAGAATGGAGTTGTTATATAAATAGTTATTAGTTATAAATAGTTATTTCAATTTACAGAATTTTAATGATTTTTTGTTAAGAGTTAAAATGTTAACTATTGACAGTTCCTAACAGGCGCGTGTTCTAATCCTGCTACTTTCAAATTTTATACGTTTTTCTGAAATATTTAACAGAATTGTTAGCTAATATTTGATTTCAATATAGATTTCATACAAAATCTACTACGAGACGGAAACCGGTGAGGACGACGCGTACAAATCGTACCTGGCGTCCGTCGGCATCGCCACGCCGCTCGCCGTGCTGCCCGCGCTCGAGTCGCGCGTGTCCGCCCGCCTCGAGGACTCCTTGTGGAAGCTCTCGGCCGATATCGCCATGCCTTCGTTCACCGTCACCGCGCTTGCTAGGCTGGAGGTGAGCGTGTAGTGTGGTCTCGCTCACACCTTTCTCTTCCTTATTATTGCTTTTATCATTTTTTATCACTCCCTCATTACCATATGTAGTTTTGTCTCGCTCATACTTATTATTAACTTAATATTCTTTATCTCACTCTATCTGTAAGGACAAGAAACAAACAAACAAACTAACAAAAGAGTAATATTAGCCTTTCGGTTATTCACTTTTAAATTAGACGTAACTTAGAACAAACAGAAATGTATTTGTTATTATATATTTACGAAATTTATAATGAAAACTATTTTGAATAATACCTTTTTACAGTTAGAAGATCTGTTTGTGGAAACATCGGGTAGTCTAAATCTAACTTCCGTGTACTTAGAGGATTACTTCATCAAGATGGAATTTAAAAAGGACTTTTCCGATGTCGAAAGTGTTGTCGGCGGCGGTATACACGTTCAACAGGGCAATCAGAATAACTATGTAAGTATTTTTTTTTTCTAGCTTTACATATAGTAGGGAAGGTAGAGAGTACCTATAGTGTTGAGACACTCCTGTCTCCGCCCGAATTCAAGACATCATGACTGACAATTTAACTCAATGAAAAAACTGGTCCACTATGACACTGTTAGATTTGAAATGTAATACCATCAAAGGCTATAATGAATATTATGATTTTGAGTGCTTGGACGGTTACCAAGAGGGAGCTGGGGTTCGAATCCCGCTGCGTTTAAATTTCTATATAATGTTTGTAAGATTATATATATATGTATTTTTTTTATCTGACAGCTATTCGCGGATGTAGTGTGGCGTCCGCCTCCTTCCCGCCACATCCGCTTTAAGGCGCGCGGTGCTCTAGTGCCGGTGGTGTCGCCTTCGGAAATGGCGCTGCTCTACAGCGACGAAAACAAACAACGCACTCTCTCCGTGGACCTCAGTAACGAAGAAAACTATTATTCCCTCAAAGCTGATCAGAGGCCGACCACATTGAGCGTAGCGGTTGGTACACCGCACAAAGGGTTTAGGTGGGCTTAAAATATAATGGATATTTTTATATTATTTTTTAGTTTTGGCTTATATATCCATTCTGACTGTAAACGCAATTGGTGATAGGTGGGGAAATGATTATATTTCAAATACTTTCATTTCTTCCGCTCTCGTACCTAAAACAGACAGCGCGGCGTAGAGTTCCGCCGTCTCGATTTCAGGCGGAAAGTGGAGAACGGAGTGTGGACACTAGTTTCTTTACGTAATACTACGTTTTATTAGTATAGTGTATAAGAAACTGTAGATAGACTGATAAATTAAAAAAACGTGCAATCTTTCAATTTAAGAAAAAAAATACTTTTAAACATATTATTTTATTTCTAATGACTATAGTGTAAAAATATTACTATTTTTAACTTACTTTTAGAGCAATGAAAATTATAGGAGAGTTTGATAATGACGACATCAGAGGATCTTTCGTCACCGATACCATTGAATACGGAATTTCTGGGAAAGTCCTGAAGCGAGACCCGCTAGAGGTATACATTTGTACTGATATCAATTTACTTAGTTTTTCTTTTGTTAACATTTTTTTTAAGTGTTATTCCCACACTAAGGTATTTCTAAATTTCTAAATATGTCTTTTTTAATTATTCTTATTTTACAATTTGTATCGTAAATAGACAAGATTTGCTTACTTTCTACATTTCTAAATACTTAGTACTGAAGAAGCCAATGTCGTATTGAATATCAAGATTTTTTTTTATTTCTTGTCATAAAAATTTGGCCGGTATTATTTATGTATGACATAAAAGGCCAAATTTTTATACATATTTTACATATTAATGAAAGTTAACAATATTATAGCTAAATTTTGTTTTATAACAGTTGTCTAAATCGTTTTGTTTCTATTTTATAAGACTATAAATAAAAATAATCACAATAGTTTTTGATACTAATCAAAACAAATGCAAAATTTATGAGATAATAAGTGTCTCTTTTAACATATTCCATTGATCTCTCTCCGCAGCTAACGCTAACGCTAGTGCCAAAAGGGCAAGGCCAGCAGATGACCATTCGCGTGAAATGCGAAGCTTCCCGCACCGCGTACGGCCTCACGGCGCACGTGCTGGGGCCCGTGGAGGCCACGGTGCGGTCCAAGATAGAAATGCAAGGCAACTTCACCGATGTCTACTTTAAGGTCGGCTGGAATTTGTGACTAGTATATATTTAAGATTACATTTGTATTAATACATTTGATTTTGAAAAATGTTGCGGCATTATTTTCAGATACGTTTTTAGTGACAATTTTACTAGAGAATTTTAGGTAAATTAGAGTATACTATCGTTATATCGTAAGTAAATATTACTACTAGTACTATTGAAAGCCCCCAATATTGTTAAATAATTTCAACCCCTCTTTTACACCTTTTAGAGTCAAATTTCTAAAATTCCTTTCATATACCTGTAGGTCATCATGGCGCAGGAGGACAGTGTCTGACTGTAAAAAATAGCAGTGACTTCTCACGCGGGGTCCCATTCCCACACAATACTCATTCGACTATATTTAAATTATTTTTATTGCTCCGGTCTGGCAAGAACACAAAGCACTGCCTTTAGGTTCTCTCTGACTACTTTCCTATGCGGGAATAATAGCATATAGAATTTTCAAAACCCCTAGTTTAAAATTGACTTTTTAAGATTTTACAGAAAAACCGATTTTCCCCCTAAGGAGGTGAAATTTCAAAATTCCTTCTCTTTATTCCCTACTTATGTTGTGTATTCCTTCATTATTGCTAATTTATGATGTGTTAACAATCTACATGCTTTCGTCAGAGCGTTGATCAATCAGTCAGTCAGTCGCCTTACTGTTTGATATATATAAACTGTTTTATATATGAATACTCGTATAAATAATATTTAATGTTTACTTACGTACACACGTAGGTATACGACTTTATTTAAGTAATATTAAGAGTGACTGCAATCAATACAAAACGTTTAATAAAATTTAAAGGAATTTTGTTAAATATTTTAGGGGAGCGAATACTTTAGAGAACCAATCAACTGCTCAAATGGTGAATTTGAGGCGGGTATTTTTTTAATTATTGTATTATATTAAAAACTATTTATTTTCAGGTGGATTTGCCGAAAATGAAAAGCAAAGAAATCTATTTCAAGTCCCGCGTAGACTTACATCCGGAGTTGCGGAGAGTGGTGTCGGTACAAGCGTCGTCGCCGTTGCAGAAACTTAGCTTTGTTAAGGGCAGTACTGACTTTGTGTAAGTTACCCTTTTGTTTGCAACATATATACACAAACGATAACCAAAAGGAATATTCTAAGATGGTTTGGTTTTCGCGATTTTTACACATTTAGAAATAAAACTATTTTTAACCGGATTAATCACGTATATTATTAGTATTCGAAAATACATTTTTGAAACTTAACACACCAGATATCAAGATACAGTCAGCTCATTCTGCAGGAATCCAGGGCAGTACGCGAGGCAACTAAGAAATCGTTGGCGGTAGTTTGAGATAATAATTGTATCGAATGACAGACGAATGCCTCCTCAGTCTACCTGTGACCACGGAATACTCTAAAGTGTTCGAAACGTCGGGTTTTCTAAAATGTATATTTATATACCAATAATATACGCGATTAATCCGGTTTAAAATAGCGGTTATAAATATCCGGTTAATTACGTCTGTTATAGAGATAGTGCACACTAGGAGATGCAACGTCACACGGCACTAAGTGTTTAGACCGAAGACTATACCTTTATTATAATTATGTATGTATTAATTGCTATGTAAATAATTTTAACGTTTTTTTGTTATTAGATTTGGACCAAAATCAGGCTATTTGTTGTGCAACTATGAGCTACCAGATATGAAGGGAGATGGTGATCTAAAGTGGAGTTTTCTGCTTGGTGATTTGTTTATACGTGTAAGTAATGCTTCTTCTTTTTTTTAAGTATTAAAGACTGTACGGTGCTATGATGGCCTCGTATATTTAAAATAATGAAGTAAAAAATATAATTTGAACCAATAAATGAGTGAAAGCTTCGTCTTACTTATCAGAGCGGAGGAATAAAAATAATTTGAATATCCACCGGGCGTTTACTGTCAGACGCTATACCACTGCGTGCCTCTACGGCCTCCATTAAATAAGTTATTTTATAATATAAAATAAAAATATAAAAATAAGAAATGTTTTCAGTTTCAAAATGCTTATTAAATAAAGTCACTAATTTTATTAATAGTAGATAAAATTACAGTTATCACATTTTATAAAATAAAAAGTATACCATTTTAGGCAATAGGGCAACAGTTGCTCAAAGAAACACAACGCAGCGTGGACCTGGATATATATTTCGGTAATAACACTGAGGATGGACTTTCTAAGACCAATGCTGGATTCAGAATGGACTTGGACAGAATTTGGCAGTAAGTAATGTATTATATTATAATTATTGCAAGAAACAGATCGCGTTATAAATATACTAGCGACGCCGCCCGCATGACATATAGCTATGTCGTGTTTTCGGCGGCCTTTTCGTAGTACACTTAAATTCCTGGAAGAGTAAAGAAAATATGGAAGAAAAGTAGCCTATGTTCATCCTAAGACCCTCGTGTATCTTTATATAAAATTTAATCACAATTTGTTCAGTGATTTGGATGTGATGACGTCATAGACAGACAAATAGAATAACTTTTTACACAAACGTATTAGGACTTACATTATGGTTGCGATTCTAGGTCAACCTTTTAATATATTTTTTTCTAATATTCTCTGAAATTGTAATGTCATTTAAGAAGAATTATCACTTAATAACTAAGTTACATTATTATGAATTTCATATAGCTTAGTTCAGAAATAAGCAGCCTTTTTTGGCTACGGACGTACGCATTTTTTTTTAAAAAATCTTGATATAACGCACTTTTTAATAGTATTTAAAATTATATTTATATTATAAACATTAGATTATAAAAACACGAAACTTAAAAAAAAATTGACTTGAAAGAAAAGAAAATATATTTTAAATATGAAATTGGTTGTCAAAAGGCTTCAAGTCTACTTTTATAGATTATTTTAGTCTGGGTCAAGGTCAGAGCTCGTCTAGCTCTGCCTCCCACAAAAACCCGCGTGACGCTGTAGAGACCAATAGCACCAACAGCATACTGTCCATTCGAACAAACAACAGACGGATTATTTTTGTTATTTAGTTATGAAATTATATAATAATATTGTCTTATATTAAAATTTCCTACAGGATCGGTGCAAATGCATCTTTTGGCATTATAATGGAGAAACGCATCAATCTTATAATTAACGCAATACTTCCCAAACCAAACGTAGACGTGCACACGTTATACATTGACGGTTTTATGGGAGACGCTGCGAGGCCCGCTCAAACTTTAGAAGCCTTGTATCGCACTGATGTTACAAAAATACGCGCTGGGTTAAAAGGAAAGGTAAAATTGTTGAAATTAAATTTATTCTTTTAGAATCATTATATTTATTGATTTCGTTCATAGAATACAATAGATATAAAGTTTAATAGAATTCTAAGTAACCATTTGTGGTGTATAAAATTAAAGATTAAGAAACCAAAATATAATAAGGAAAACAAAGTACGGACGGAAAAAAGTTTCATAGAAAAACGGTAAAAAAAAATATTTTACAGTAATTAAAATGGTTTACTTATTTGACATTTTCAAGATATAATAAAAAAAATTAACCGAAAGTGACTTAGTAATTATATACAAAAATTGAAAAGTATAATATTACTTCATTATAACATTTGTAGATGTCGACGCTGGCTGAGAGTTTCGACGGTAACGCCAAAGCAACCTGGACGTCGAACTCCGTTTACAAAGACATTGACAATATGTTATCTTACAAATGGGATGTAAACGGATCCAAGTTCATAGATTACACTCTAAGCACCCCACTCTATGAAAGTGAACCTACGTTTACTGTGACGGGATCCTATCAGAAGGATTTGCTACATGGATACCATGTTGTAAAGTTAGTATGTCTGTCAATATGGTATTTGAACATTGTATAATATAATTGGCATTTATTGGATCTTCGGTCTTGGCGCAGTGGGGCAGCGTTTTACTATAAAAGCGATAGTTGTGGGCTCGATTTCCAGTCAGTAAATTATGTTTTGATTTTCCCTCTATTGTTAGATAAAGCATGGCACTGAAGCAGATAACCGGATGTATTGTTTCAAGGTTCTCTCTGCCTTCCCTGCAAAATTTGGAATAGTAAAAGAGGATTAATTCGTTATTCGAATAACACCAACAAAACTAATGAAATGACGTATTAAAATTAAAATAGTTTCTAAATTTGAATTGTAATTATAATTGAATATATTTATGATTACTTTAATAGAGGATTCATGCATCGGCCGAGCTCTTGTCAAGTAGGTGAAATAGATATGCGATATGGCGGCATCCAACACACCGACGGACACTTCAACATGACAACTCCTTTCAAAAGGCTACCTTGGTTGAAATCTATATTTGATGTGAGTATATTTTACATAAGTGTAGTAATATTTCTTTTTATTTTTTATATATGGAAAATGTATAAGAAATTGAAAGATAATTTCCAAGAAGAGCGGGTCTGAATCATGCTACTTTCAAATATTTATACGTTTTCCAAAAATGTTAATTGCTTCAATATTTAGTATTCAATTGGCATATGCGCTTAGTTTTAAATATAAACATATGAAAAGCCCATATAACACATATGGAGGGCGCAATTAAAACTACGTATCTATTATAGCTTCTTCTTCACAGATAAACAATGCGGAACTACTCTCAGACAACAAAGTGAACTTGTTCTGGCCGAACAAATCTGCTTCTATTAACACAACACACAATTATGTAAAACGAGAAAATGACTTCACACAATATGGTGCCATTTCTCTCTCTGTGCCACTAAACACTCAACACTTAGTCAGCACGGAGTATTTCTATCAGGAAGAAGAGAAGAGAAGTAAGGGAAACGCTACTATCGATTTTGATCGTGAACGATTTTTGGAAGTGTTCTTTAATAAGCTATTGAGTAAAAGTGAGAGGAATTTGGATTTAGCTACTATGGATATAGAAGTGGAAAACGTGCACACGCCGTTTGGGGTCAAATATATACATGAATACGATGGGATTGGAAGCGTTGTAAGTTTTTTTTTAATTATTCATGTATATTCCACATAAAAAGAGGAATTCGCTTACTGTCCGTTTGTTTTTAAGAAATTGCGCTTTAAATGGAACATAACCAAGCAGTTTTTTGTAATGAAACTGAGAAAATTTATATAATTTGTCATACCACAAAAATCGTGGATACATATATGCACTTACATACCTTAGAACTTTGCTACGACTTCGGACCAAAAAAAATATTAGAATATTTTTTTTGTAAATATTAGAATAATGTAATAATTTTGTAACGTACCACAATTTTATTTATTTTACCTTATTATTTTTTAATATTCATAGAATAACAGAACTTTTATTTAATTTTACCAAATTATATGTTAACATTATTATTATAAAATCAGAATGTTTTTTAAATGTATATTTTTTTACTAATAGGACGCTAAACAAGCGACAATATTCCACCTCCACAACGAAAGTATGGCCAACATCACCGGGCGTCTCGACATGTACACCTACGATATCGGCAAACAACTCAAATTCACCGCCATACATGGGAACCGAACCTGGACCTTTGAAAACAAGTATGAGGCTGTCGACAAGGAACTAAAACAAGGCAGCAAGGTCACATGGGCGGAGGATGTTTGGATCAATTATGATATTCACGTCACTAATATGAGTGTGGTAAGACATGTCTGATAGGTTATATACAAGACTAACTGTTACCTGCAGCTTTTCTCGTGTTGAATATGGTTTATATTTACAAAGACATTTTTTAAATAATTTGCTCATGAATTTAGAATATTAGGTAACGTTAGTTTAGACCTGTCGCACACATTCGTTTGACTTTCGCGCGTCGGAACCACCAGACTGCTCGCAAAGCTCACCCCCCGAACACACTATATAGATCTGCAATAGAACACTTGAAAGAAAATCACAAACTCTTTAGTATTTATTTATTTAATATATTATAACAAAACTTCAAGTGTGAGAAACGAACGTTGGAGATATTTTAAGCGTACAATTTCCATAAATGATATAAAAATTCAAGATTCATGTTTTTAACTTAAAAAATGGCGGACTCACCATATAAACCATTTCAACTCTACAAACTTTTAACCATAATTTCACTTTCTTGAGTCTCGTTACCATGGTATGCGCTCGGCGATTATGAATCAGTTAGTCAGTGCAAGCCATTTTATAAGTATAGAATTTGTCATTTTTTTACTTGTCAACTTGTATCATGTATATTTTTGAAAATGGTATATTTTTTTATTGTCATATATCTGAGAACTGACAAAGAGAAATAGTGTTAGATATTGTTTTCCATTCTGTACCCATTATCAAGACCTTGCTCTTTGGCCGGTGGAAACAAAACGCATCGACGTATGTATACAATCTGACATTCTGTAATTGCACTAATATAGCGACAAATTAAAAATTACAATAAATGACATATATTTATATATTACTGAAAAAATTGCAGGCTGACACAGAGTCGCAACAAATAGTAATGGACATCCGTTACCCACTTCGAACGTTCCGTATAACCGGCGTGTACCACCTACAAGACGCGTTACTGGACGGCAACGCCCACGTGCTTTGGAACGTCCGGGCGGAGAACAAAAGCGCGCTGCTGAAGGGCCGCTGGGAGAACCCTGTGAGTGAAGAAGGGAACTTTCACGATGTGTATTTGGCTTTATCCCATCCGTCGTTTAAAAAGGTAAGCTCATTGTTACAATTTTTTTATTTGCAAGGTTTTAAAATAATATCGCGCGTTTATAGTGATATGTAACTTCAACGTCAACTTATTTTCTGCATAATCAGCAACTGAAAATTAGCTGATTTAAAAGCCTCTTCTAATACTCTAAGAAGATATACAACACAATTTTAAATGGCTAGCCAGAGAAAATAGTGTGTAGACACTCCGTTCTAAACTTTCTGCCTGGATTCTGTACGTCGTGAGTGACGGAACTCAACACCGGTCTTTGTGTCCAGAGCGGAGAATTAAAAATAATTTAAATATAATCATTTGATCTCTGGGTTAGATTCTAGGATCGAACCCCAAACCGATATGTAGTTGTAAATTGCACTAGCAAGAATTACTATTACCTTTATACTGACAAAGTTTTAACAATTTATAACAGAAGTGAATAGGTCGATAAGTCGACTTACATATACATTTTTATAAATATTAATAAGTATAAGGATTTGTTTTATTCGTAAGTTGAATAAATTATTTATAAAAAAAATTAAAGCAATTAAAACTATTTCACATACAACTGTCTTTAAAAAACAAAATTATGCATTTTCGATTCACCAACTTATTCACGTCTAGATTTAATCCATTTTTGTTTCTCTTTTTATTTTACTACCATCTAATTAAATTATTTCAAAGTTCAAATTCAAATATTTGGATGGCCTATAATTTTATATAATAATTCTCTTCTAGGATGTCACACTAAAAGGCCAGTACCTCACCACTCCAGCGGTCATGTCCAACCTCTCCATAGAACTGCAATACTCGGATTACGAAAACGAATACCTAAGACTTAAATCAATACTAACTGATAATTCCAATGGACCCATCAGAGATTACAAATTTGCACTAAAATGCACCCATCCCTCCACAAATCTAAATCTGGATATGAAGTCAGACATAAATATACACAGTCGATGGTACTACTTGTCTAATTACTACAGATTCCAGAAGTCTTTGTTCTATCAGAAACTGAGAAGGAATCAATTGCTCATAGATATGAATGAGAGCCTTATTAATTGGGAGGTATTATTCTTTTTATACATGTATATATATTTTAATTAGAATAGTAATTTTAAATGATGCAAGGTTCTCACTTAAAACACAAACTGCTTCAATTTATAATTTAAATGGTTGTATCTTTTTTTGTTTATGAACCGATTGAAATGAAAAATACACTAAATTTTAAAGAGTCTTTAACACGATACCAATGAGATTAGCTTGCACAAACAAACAGAAAAGAAAATGAAAAATCATTGTTTTGGGTTCTATTATATTGATAAATGTCCCTAATGATATTATAATTTCATACATCTTCCATATACAGACATCCATCAGTTACATTTTTATTATATGTATAGATTAATACATATATTAAATACAGTTTTATTAAATATTTTTACAGCGTGAAAATGAAACGTATTATTACAAAGTGAACGGTACATTGTCCCTCGTGTACCCCAAATACCAAGCGAAAGGCATTGTCTTAAGGACTAACGCCAATGACACGGTGTTCGCCGAATGGTCCATGCTCGACAAGGCGGTGGTAGCACATTACAATAGTTCTGACGGTGAGTTATTAAGTAAATTGACTCCATTGACAGCCAATTAAATTGTAGTTATTAAATACACACTATTTAGCAATATTGTGGTTTTAATATACATTTTTTAAGCTTCATCTGTAATTAATCAAAATGTAAGAGCATCTTGCAATTAACGGTCCAATATGTGATCAATAAATTTAAATATAAACAAGTGAGGATCAAACCCACAACCAATCGCGCTTGCAGTTAGACGTTGTCCCATTGCCCCACCTTGGCTTCTATTGTTAAATTACTTGCAACGTCTATATGTTAATTGTTTTCTTATCTTTCAGACATATCGTACCATCTGATAGGCAAAATTATAGACACGCGGTCCGCCAGAGTGGACGCGTGGCGCAACTACGATGACGTCACCACAGTCGACTTGGCCTCCTACATACGACTGAACCACTCGCGTCTCCTCACCAGCGCCTTTAAATGGCGGCCGGAAATATTCGCGGAGATCAAATCGCAGGCCGTGTACTCTATGAAGATTTTGTACGGACAAGTCAATGACACGCTGGTTATTATAAAGGAAGCGCCAATGGAAGCTCACCTCGCTTTAAGAAATATATGGAGCGATGCTAAGCCAAGAGTACGTGAGTTCTTGGACGATTTAAATGATTTACACGTCATAAAGGACGATCTAGATGAGTTCGAACGGTTTTTAAACGAATCGTATGACCATAATGATTTTTACGTGAAAGATATAGTGGAGTTCACTTATTTTGTACTAGATGAGATGGCCATTCGAAACCGTTTGGAAAGCTTGCCAGGATTCGTGAACGACATGTGGGGTATGATGGGGAACACCAGTTCGTCTATAAAACAAAGTCTTACTTACGTAGTAGATTCCATCAAAAGCGCGTACGCTAATTTCCTTGCATCGATTAATAAGGTCTTGGAAGCAGACTTAATGGAGCTGGTATCTGAAAAGTTGGAAGCGATGATTTTGCAATATGACAACTTTGTTAGAGATCTGCATATGAAGTTTTTGGAATATTGGGAGGAGACTTGGGTGAATGCGACGTCTAGGTTGGGGAAGTATTGGCACGATCTACTCAAATCTATAGAGCCGCTGTTTTTCAAAATGTTACATTACACCGAAGCATTCGTCATCACTATATGGAGGAGTGTGATGGACTTCTTCCACGAAAGGACCCATGAACTAACAGACACGCCGTACTTTAATTACGTATCTACATTTGGACATGAAATGGACCGGTAATATATATTTTATTTATTTATTATTACATTAACTTCTTATATGTTTTTTTTCATCTAAGCCGCCAAAGTATTTAACATCTTTAAGTATAACAGGCTTTTACTATAGCTAATAAAAGATTTCTAAATTAAAAATATATATATTTTTATAAATGAAATAAATAATCTAATGTGTATTTAACTAAAATTCAAATGATATATCTTTGCAGCATTTACAAAGACCTGCTGAATAACGATATTATAACAAACATAAAGAAATACAGCAAGAAGCTATGGAACGTAATTTGGGGTAAAATAGAAAAGTACATTCCATTCACGGACGAGTTCAAGCAACTGTATAATGAATTCAAAAATGCTTGGGAAAATTTTTTGAAGACTCCACAAGTGGTGTATGTTAGAGAAAAGGTATTACTTTGTATATAAAAACAGTTTCACACTCTTTACTCTGTAACATTGTAGTCGAAGAGAACCTAGTGCTAAGACCCACGATCCGCCTGATATGAACTCAACGCCGCGCTTTGTTTCGTCACCGGAGCAGGGAAATGGAAATAATTAACTTATGATAATTTCATCGAATGGGAATCGAACCCACAACCGCTATTACAGACGTCAGACGCTTTGCCGCTGCTTGTTCAAAAAAACCCTTTAACCGACTTGTTATTAGTGAAATATTTTTGCTACGCACTCTTATTTATTAAGGAGTTATGTATATGAATGTTAATGATGTATGTATGTTCCAAAGAGATGAGATTCCGCTACTCATCGCCTGTCATCACAAAATGAATAGAAAGTAGTGGAGGAAGTGACTAGACTCTTATTTTACTTACGATTTTTTAGTTTACAAATTAATTTAAAATTAGTCAAGAAGAATCTTATTATGGATTTACGTAAATTTAAATAAATCTAATACACACATAATTTTACAGTATAAAGAAGCCTACGAACGTCTGCAATGGTGGTACGATTACTTCTTAATTGGAGAATCTTTGGACAAAGTATGGGAGATTTTGTACGCTAAAGTCACCGATATGGCTAAAACAGCGTTACAATATGAAGAAATGTTAGTGAAATATGTTTTTTTTTTAAGTATAAGCGATTAAATACAAAACATAACTAAATAAAAATAAATAAAAAACTAAAGACCTTCGTGGCGCAGTGGAACAGCTTCTGGCTGTGTTTGCGATGGGTTCGAGTGGGGATCGAACCCACAACCATCAGGTTTACTGTCAGACGTTGTTCCGCTGCACTAGGAGGCGCTATGTATAATTATATATAAAATATATATTTTCTAAACAGTCACCGCACACCCAAAACGAACTTCATCTTCGACCCACACAAAGGAGAGATCATTCTAGAACAAAAGCTGCCTATGTCCTGGCACGCTTTCAACCGAACCCCGGACTTCAGCGAGATATCAGAGTACAAAGCTATAAGGGACTTTATAGACGAGTGGCTGACCAGCAACAAAACCATTTGGGCCTATTACTATGAAATACGACCGTATCTGGATGCCAATAATATTATGCCTCCGTTTGGTGGTAAGTTTTAAAACTATAAAAAAATCATAAATAATTTAAGTTTTTTATATTATTTCATATTGTTTATAAATTGCTTTTAATAGTATTTCGTCCAACTCAGTGCTTTACAAAGTCCGACCTTTTGCTATGTATTACAACATTTCTGCAAATATATAACTAATTTAGATAAAGTTTAATTTTCAACATAAAGTTTATTGCTTATTATTAAATATATTATTAAACTCAAAAATATTATAAAATACTGTGACTATCGTCAAAGACTGCTAAGATATTACTAAAACATAACATAACATAAAATACCCAATTTTGAAACAAATTGCCTAGGTTTTATTTTAATTTTAAAAGGTTATTTACACTATTTTTATCTAACAACAAAAAATATATTTTTCAATTTCTTAACTGTGTGAATACAATTTCACATTAAAATGTTAAAAAATATTAAATAAATAGCATTCTCTCTTGCCAAACGATTTTTCGTAGAATAATCTTTGGGTAGCAGAAATTTGTAAAAACCTTTCTACAGAGATTCTAAAAACAAAAATAAGTTGCAATAAAGCGTATAAAGATTTTGACGCAGCCAGACGTAGCACGCATGGCTCAGAGCGCTTGGATGGTTTCCAATAAGTGCGGGTTCGATTTCCGCTGCGTTCAAATTTTTATGTTTTCTAAAAATGTTTTTCAATTTATACTTGGTTTGATGCATAGTTAGAACCGGGGTGAGCAAACACTTTGAGCAACATGCCTATCCGATCTTTATAATTTTTTAAGGGCCAAACTCACACTTATTAGTGTCTCTTTTTATTTAATTATTCTTATTAGTATTTAAAGTTATATTCATATAATGTACATGAAATTAGAAAAACACGAAATGTGAAAAAAATAGATTACATAAAAAAATTAAGAAAAGATGAAGAAGAAAACTCAAACAACTAGTACTTCGCAAGCTTATTGCATGTTGGACAAGTCGCATTAATTTGGTAGAACGTAATACATATATTAGCGGGAGAATAACTGAAATAAAAATAAACGCTTAGCGGGCCGCATAAAATTACTAAGCGGGCCGCGGATTCCTCACCCTTTGGTTAGAGCGTTTGCATGGATTTCGAAAGGTGTCAGGTCAAATCTTGCAATGTTTCTAAGTATTTTTATTTAAATACAATAATATTATCAATGTTTTAAGGTATGGCAATAATGACTGGCGAAGGTACACTGGTAACGTTCGACAAGCAAATTTTCACAATATCTGAACCTGGGACTTTCCTCCTAACTAAAGACTACAAGCAGAATAATTTCACTGTGCTCATGGAGAGCAACGACGATGGTAGATACGACTTAGTCGTTCTTACTAAGAAGAATTTGATATTTATTGATTTATACAAAGGGGTAATAAAATTGAACTTTTATTTTATTTTAAAGTTATTCAACAGGGAAGTTTTTTTATATTCGTGTTAAATTGCTGGAAAATATATAATACTTATTTAGAATTTAATATTTCATGAGTGGGAGTGGGAGTTCCAATCTGCTACTTTTATGTATATCAATCAAATTTATATTGTAACTATCTGTTGCCTGCGGCTTTGCTTGCGTAGAATATATTTACAATTACAAAGAGGTATTAAAATAATGTACCTACCTCATTTAAAATATTAGGTACATTAATTTAGGACCTCTTTGTATATCACTGGAATATTTATTTATTTACATACTAAGAAAAACCTGAAAATAAAATTTCTAATAAACGAACGAACAAACGTTCGAGATATTTTTATTCTAATTTTAGTTCTATATTTAAGTAATTATTGAAAATTTAAAAACAAAGTTTATATTTCTAACTGCAAAAATAACGGGCTTCCTTACAAACTGTCAACTCCTATTTCGCCCCCTTAAAGGTTTCCAAATAAAATCTAAAAATCCTAGTGTGGGTGTTTCCTCTACAAAATAATCCTACCGACCAAAGATCTAACTACAATAGTTTAATCTCGGTCATAATTAATCAGTCAGAGAATGAGAATAACTTTTATAAGTTTTGTATTGAATTAATATCCTATTTATAGTAAAACTTACTTGTTATATAAAATAATGTATTCTTATTACAGCAAGTGTCACTTGGTCGGTCAATACCTCTAAACCTGCCAGCCGTCATCGACGATTTAGTAGTGGACAGACGTACTGACACACTCTCTATAGAGGGACAAAGTGGATTGGACATTGAATGCAACTTATTGCACAAAACTTGTAAATTGGAAGTTGCAGGTAAAACAGTTATTTTATATACATGTCTCTTTAATATATTATATAATTATGCTCCGCTTTCGATCTTAAAAGATAAGAATCATTACATTTTAAATATTTCCAAGCTCTATTATACTGAAAACATTCACATGGGTGTAATTCGAAGCCAAAATTAGGATGGACAAAACAACAAGAAACATTCATGACTTGGTCACGAGAGCTTCTATGTATCTCATTTTTAAGTATGTTTTCGATGTATATATCACTGACTTAAAATTTTGATCACCAACTCTTGCAGTTAGCCATAGGTAGCCGGTTCATATCCGTCTCGAGGGACCAAAATGTAGGGAACACCTGTACAATGTAGAAATAAAAAAAAGTTTTAAGAATAAAAGTTTCTCTATCGTCTGCCTGCTATGCTAATGAGTGAAAGCTACAGGTCTGGAGTATGCGGTGTTCAGTTACAATATTTGTATACATTGAAATATTCAATCTAGTAGTCTAGTGTATTATATATATATTTGATTAATTATTTTTAAATTATATTTATGTATACTATAATTGATGAATGTAAATGTTATGTATATAATTAAAATTCATTTAATTTATAATCTGTAGGTTGGTACTACGCAAGTCTCGGCGGCCTCCTCGGTACATACAACAACGAGCAATACGACGAGCGACAATTGCCCAACAATACTATAGAAGCTGACATTACAAATCTTGCCCACGCGTGGACCATACGCAACGTGACCGTGGGCAAAACACCAACCAAACAAAATAACACTGTTTGCGATAAGTTCTTTAGTAACAAAGTATCTCCGTTGCATCCTTGTTTCTCTTTGGTGAGTATGATTTTTTTAATTTATGTCTCTTAAAAGTGTCTTCTAGTTTACTCGACTATCTCTTAAATATATTTTTATAGTAATAGTGTGATATTACATTATAATAGAAAATAATAATATTTTTATTATTTTTGTTACTTTAATATTGATTATAAATTACTTATCTATATTACTATTAATATTAAGTAAGAATTAATGATTTAAATAATGAAAGATACTTTGTATTGACTATCAATTCACTTATTGATTCGACAATTAATATTAGTCCAATGCCCTCTTCGGAAAAATATAACTAAAAAAAAAGAATTGCTGAGCTTCGCCATTTACGAGTAAAACACAATGTCTGTCAAGCGGCAAATAGAGTGTCATGGCTTATTTCTCTCTGTCCTTCGCACTATATTTGGGGGATATAAGAAGTTATATACATAATGTATATATCTACATTAATATTGTAAATATTTGTTTGTTTCGAGTTAACTCAAAATATACTAGATCGGTTTGAAAAATTCGTACATCATTAGAAAGCTACATCTTCACCGAGTGACATAGGCTATATTTATTTACAAAAATAATAACGAGATTCTTACTAAAATATAAATAATGTATGAAAAAATTGCCCTAGATGTCTTTCATTGCATGCCAGATGTACATGAAATGGGTTAAAATAGCGTAGTTTATCACCTAGTTCCATCGTGAGATCATGGGGCCATCGCGGAACAGTGTGAAAACAGCTGGTTGTAAACGTCATTGGTCGTGGATTCAATTCCCACTTGGAGAGATAAACATATTTTAAAAACATTTTCATTTATCCGTCCTGGTACGTAAGACAAAGCGTTGCGTTAAGTTTCACCGCTCAATGCCGCGCGGATTTCTATTTGTTGTTCTCTCTAGCTACCCTGCTAGACGAGATAAAATGTGAAGCTTAAACAAAAAGCTATATATATAATTGACTAGTCTATTAGTATATTTTGTTGACTGTTTTATTTTGTCCCTGAAGCTGTAAAAAGATGATTTAGTAAAATAAATAAATACACTCGTGTTGCAGATCCCGTCGCGCGAGTTCCTGGCGGAGTGCGCGCGCGGCGCGGACGCGTGCGCGCTCGCGGACGCCTACCGGCAGCTGTGCGAGCACCAGCACGTGCCCACGCACATACCCGACCTTTGTGTGCAGTGAGTACTACGAATTGTGGAATACATTGTTGTTATTAATTTTTGTAGACATAGTTAAGACTTGTTTGAATGATTACGATGGTTTTGAATACAAAATCGTACTTGGAGAAATATTGTTTTTGACATATAGTAAAAACTTTTTGACGTGATTTTGTAGGGGCCCAACAAAAACGCCTCTTAAGCGAGAACACTAAACTTAATAAAAGCGTGAAATGATAAATAAAATGTATATACATAGTTAATTCGTGTAGATATTGAATTATACACTTGTAAATAATAAAATTTATTGGAAAAGTAACATATTGATAAAAGTATAAATATTGTAAATGACGTACATTTATTTATCTATACTAATATCACAAAGAGAGAAGATTTGTTGGGTTTTTAAAAAATCGTTTACCATTAGAAAACTGTACCCTCACCGAGTATTATTCACACTATATTATATTATCAAAAAAATAAAATCAAATCAATCAAATCATCAAAAAAAATCTACCTAAATTTGGACAATATATCAATGGACCCTAGGTATCCAAATATTGCCTATATTTGTCATTATTTCACGTGCAGTGCGAAAACTAATGACAGTATATAATATAGTGGACAGTATATAAAAAGCTCATGTAATAGATGAGTTAAACCGAGAATTTCAATGAATTTCATAAACCATTTATTCATACTTTCAGATGTACTACCCCAGACGGTGATATAATAGAGGAGGGCTCGTTCCTCCAACTACAGAATCCACCGGCCTCTATGGACGTTATATTTGTAGTGGAAGCACAGAGTTGCAATAAGAATATACGCAAAACGAAGAATATTGACTTGTTTGTAGACACTCTGGATAGCAAGTTACAGGAAAATGGGTTCTCTGATAATAGGTATATATTTGTTTACGCAAATATTTGTATGTATGTTCTAAAATCGAGAGACAGCAGACAGCGTTTATACTGTATACGCCACGGTTGTGGATTCGATTCCTAATCGAGGGCATTATTATATTTAAATAAATTCATTTCTCCGCTCTGATGAGACAACAAAGCGCCGCGTTCAGTTCTCCCACTCAACTCACAGATGGAGAACAGTGGGTTTAGACACTAGCTTCTCACTGACTACCATGTATGCGGGAAGAAGTGTGAGTCTGGTTTGTTTAGTTTGCTTTACGTAAGTTGTATTGCGCAGGTACGCAGTGGTGGTGTACGGCGGGCGCGGCGTGTACCGCAAGCCGCGCGCGCTCTACGTCAACAACAAGCTCTTCACCAACGCCGTTGACATCCCCAGGCACTTTGAGGCCTTCCAAATCGGTTAGTGTGTTAATATTACCTCCTGTACTTTACGTAGTACATAGTTAAAAAACCCATTTATAAAGAAATGCTATTGCTGGAGTATAAAGTTTGTTTTTATTTGGGCAAAATGCGGCGTTGAGCTTTGCCACTCAACACGCAATGTCTCGAATTCAGGCAGAATGCGGAGAACGGAGTGTCTTTCCACTAGGGTATCTCTGCTTTCACTCCTATACGAGATAAAACTTGAAGCTATAAAAATCTAGTAAATGTGTAATACGTATAAAATCGATTAGTATTTATTCTGATCGTAAAAAAAGCTTAATGTAAATTATTAAGAAAATGAAGTGGAATGTTAATTGGAATAAATCATGTTTTCTATAATCTTCGACCGACCACCACTAGTCTCTTTGTAACATAGTCACCATAGAATGGCATTTGTCCAGAGAAACCTTCCGGCAACAAGACGCCGGCGGGCGAGGCGCTGCGCGCGCTGCGGGCCGTGAGCGCGCTGCCGCTGCGCGCCGCCGCGCCGCGCGCGCTGCTGCTGCTGCCCTGCACCCAGTGCGAGCCCAGGCTCTCGGTCAGCACGCCACGGGATTAAACATGCGATAAATCCTATGCAGTATTTTAATTTCAAGTGTCTGTTTCTATATTTGGAGAGTATTAAAAACACTTTTGTGTCCCCAGTCTGATTAGATACATGAAGGATTTTTAATTTACTCTATAACACTCTAACTAAGTCTAAGTCAATAGTTTGCTGCTAATTAGCTCAAAACTTAGAAACCTACTCAGGCAAAATGTAAATATTAACTGAATATATGTGCTAAATACTATTCTGATTTCTTTATAAATAAATAAAACTTGCAGCTGGATTATTCCACCATCTATCACAACTTAATGGAGAACTCCATAACTCTCCATATTTTGATGGACGATGACTTCTCACTGTCGAAGAAGAGAGTGGCTAAATATTTGTTTGGTAAGAGTTTCTGTTTTTCAGCGTCACGCTTTTATCCGCGTAGCAGGGTAGCCAGAGTTAACCTAGTGCCAAGGCTTTCCGATTTCGAATTTTCGTCTCAATTGAAGACTTGGCATGTTGCGAGGAAATGAAAATAATTCTCCCGAATGAAAATCGAACCCACAACCATCACGTATGGTGTCACACTGCGCCACGATGGCCTCATTTGTTACGTTAATTGTTAATACTATCAATTTCAATTACAAGAATAATTACTAACTTAAATTAATATATATTTGTATTGCAATATATTTTTATAACAGAGTGCTTTAACGCTAGTGCCTCTAGTCCCGTCTACTTAGGTATCTGAAAGGTAAATAAAGAAAAACGATGTATTTAAAATAGAAGATTATATTAATTTGGTTCCAATTGCAGGCGTGGACAGCACCCTGGCGTACACGAACAAGGACTACGAGCGGCTCGTGGGCGACGCCGGCCTCCGCAAGCAGGTGCGGCTGCCCAAGGACAAGCTGGGCATGTGCACGTCGCTGGCCTTGGAGACCAATGGTAGCAGCTAGTGCTTCATTATCTACTTAGGATAGGCAGATCTGATGAGCTTATTAATATATGATAAATAAACAAGAATATAAGATAATATTCTCATATATTAATTCATAGTAATAACAATTAATAAATTGAATAATACTTATTTTATTATTATTTTTTTTTGTATTCAAACAATATTTTTGTATTCACATTTCATAATATTGTTTCATTTATGAAAAATTTTGTATTTCATAATTAAAAAAAGAAAATAATTAAAATTAGTCGTCGCACTACATATCTTTAAAATTACTGGTTTGGAATTATCATCAGTCTGATAACATGCCAGAAATAAAACAATATAATTCTAACGCCCCATCCGGACTTGTAAGGCGCCTCCTAGATGCTGAGTCGAGTCCTGGCATTAAGTCCGCTACGTTTCCTTTGCGTCATTGTAGACGTGCGTCAAAACAAAGATGTTGCCAATACAACTAAAAACCATCCCACTTTCAGGAACGATATGGGCGGGCTCTAAGCTGTCGAGCGAGCGCGGCGCGGCGCGTCGTTTCGCGACGGTGGCCGGCGGGCGAGTGGCGCGCGCCGCGTCGCACTGCCTGGCGCCGCGCTGCGAGTGCCGCGCCGCCACGCTACACTGCGCGCCCTGCGCTACTCGCGACCCTGTTAGTATTTTTGTACTAAGCGCTTTTTCAGTTGAATGCACGGAAGCTAGCTACAAAAGACGTCGCAAAACCGCAATTAGGTAGTGATTGGTGGTAGGTGCGGTGAGCGACGACAAACGGTAGTGATTTCATTAAGAATGGTGTCTTGTCTCAGTCACTCATCAACTCTCATTGGCTGCTTGACTGTATATGTATATGTCCAGTCAATATAACTTTACCTGCCGTAAGCTGCAGCTTCACGCTTTTGTCAGAGTAGGTGGAGAGAACCTAGTACCAAGACACTGTTCTCCGCTTTGTAAAATTCTGTGTTAAGTGGCGAAACTCAACGCTGCACTTTTTGCGGAGTGAAGAAAGAAAATTATTTTGATAGAGTGGTGATCGTATCCGCCATCGCGTTTGCAGTCACGTGTTGTTTCACTGCACAAATATGATGTTATATATTAGTATATATTCAGCGTTCCCGGACTTCTACTCGTAGCTACTACTCACGTCAGCAAGAGGGCCAGGAAACCATCACATATATTGAAACAAATACTAAATACTATTATTTTGTAAATTCAGCACAATGCATATTTAACTATATATTTATTATGTATATATATATATATATATATATATATATATATATATTCATCTTTCAGTTGGAACTTTCGTTTTGGAATTCTGAAGACATCGACGAGTTAATCGATATGGCGATGGACCCGCCGTCTCTTCCCGTATCGTCTTTCAGTTAATATATACATATGTATATATTATTATAGTATAATTTTGAAACATTTTATAGTTACAATAAATTTAATGTATTAGCTATCTACTATTTTGATATATTGACATTTTTTCCAAATAAATTAGAAAAATATTTTTTTGTTTCATTAAGAACCTCATCCTCTAATAATAAGGGCCATGTTAAAAATAAACCACTTTAAGTAATCAGTTCTTTATTAATAAAAAAATATATAAACACATATGTTACAGAAGTTTTTTTTCTGTCTTAATCTTAATTATCTTTTTGATTTATTAAAAAATCTATTTAAATGAACAAACAAAAAATCAAATAATGTCAATATACTACTACAATAATATGTAATTATTATGTATGTTTCGTATATGCCAGGTGTGCAAAAAATAAATGAACTGTATTTTACAAATAATTTAAATCATCTCTTTAAACATCTAATAACAATACTTTAATTACCTATTCTAATAGGAATAAAAATATATTAAAAGCTAATGACATCAAAAAACTAAATACACTTGTTACAACAATGATCAACTACTAAATGTGCTACTGTTATATTATATTAATAAAAAAAGAAATAATATTATTTCACATTTTATGCCATTATTACTATATTGCTGATATAAAATATTTTTTAATTTTTATTTATACATTTTGAATGTTAAAATTACTCCACCTATAACCAAAAGAACTGATGAAACTTTGAAGAGTATATCAAATAGAACCTGGTTTTGGCCACCAACAGAATTTACAATAAGATTATTCAGTAAAAATAATTGTTTGCTTTCTTCTATAAATGCTTCTTTTTCATCTTCTGACATAGTTGTTGCTATTTCATTCATTGCTTGCTTGAAATCTTTTTTAAGTTGAGAGATATCCACTCCCGAGAAATCTGTCAATTTATCAATGTATTCAGCTTTATGTGGATCATCTAAAAATATATAAATATTGTATAAATAATCTTTAGAACATTATATGTATCAAAAATAAATATTTACTTACTTCCACCAAAAACATTCCTCTTCTTGGCAAGTATCTGACCTCCGCTCAGCAACCCCAAGTACAGATGATACACATATGCCAACAATAGCTGTGGATGTTCTTTTTCTAGAATTTCAAGATGATCCAAGTAAGTTTCTAAAGACATAGATTTTGGCAAGCTTCTCCAATTTTCTCCTAAATAATGTGTCAAGTCATCTTCAAAAGCTTGCTTTCTGGAAAATATATTTTTATTTAATAATCCTCACATAATTTCAGTAATGGTTATGGTTATTATTATTATTACTCAATATACATATAAATACCTGTACAAAATGTTATTGACAAAAAGTTTATCAAATTGTGACATATTCAATCTTAACTTTGCATCTTCCAGAAACCCAAAGATGTGATAAAATACAAACAATCCACCACCCCACACTCTTTCATCTCTTAGAGCTGAAAATAAAACAAAAATAACAACTTATGTGGTACGCTGTATGCCTAAACTTACACATAAATGAAGTCATGGCGACTTAAGAAAGTTTTAAAAGAAATAGGCAACGAGCATTTATTACAAAAGTCAGAATAATAAATAAAAAATAAGTATATAATTTTAATACTTACAAATAGCGAACTTCGCATTCACCAAGGCATCGCTCACATTATGTATTCTCCTTGTAGCTTTCCGCATTCTTGTGGTAAATAGTTCATCGTTTTGCGACATATTTGAAATAATAATCTCGTAAGTTTTGTTATTTAATACAAAATAATATAACACAACTATTACAGTAAACTATGATAAATCAATATCCAATGTTGTCGTTGGTTTGACAGTTGACAAGAGAAAAGAAAAATTAAATGATAAATAGTAGTACTGTATTGTAGGCAAATACAGGGCAATATTAGATAGAAAAAACTTTATTGCACACAAAGACAATACAAGGAATACTGTTTGTTCCACAAGATTTGATAAGTAGTACAGAGTGTGCAAAGGCGGTCTTATTGCTGGTAGCAATATCTGCCAGACAACCTTAGGTGAGAGGAGCATGGCATGGCAATTGGCAATATTGTATATGAGAAAAAAATAATAAGCAATCAATCTGAATCATCTGTATTTTTTATTCAATAAAATAAATTTAATCAGTATATTCTCTCATTGTAATGTACTTAATATATACTCTGTGCGAATTTAAATTGATGGTATACTATTAACCATACAATTCAAATTATTTAATTAAACAGCAGTATTCATATCCTATAGAGATAACTGTTAAATAAATTTAATTAGTCTGTAGTGAGCAAATCTTGAAGTCGTTATGGATGGAAAAAGAAAAATAAAGGTATTAATTTTTTTCTGTCAAATATTTCATTATTTTGCTATTTATCTATAAATAATAAAACATTATATATGAAACTATCTAAGAATACTCTCTACACGAATTAAGGCGTGATTTTTGTGAATTATTATTATTTTAATAAATTAAAAGTTGCTCAACAATTGCAATGATTATTGATAAGTGTTATCATTTTGACATTTCGCCTAGAGTTATCTAACCTTTGATGGTTGTAGTTATAAATTAAATAAAAATGTCTTATGATCTAAAACGGGAAGAGGAAGTGAAAGAGTACGTAGAGAATCTCGGAATAGAATATCGTTTCGGTTGTTTCAAAGAAAAGAAACCCGAAGTTTGTCACCTCTTAGCCGATTATTTGGAAGCTATAAAGAAGGATTTCTCTAAAGCAGCTAAAGTATTTAAAAGTAATTGTGTTGACTATAATTTCGCTAAATCATGTTTAAAATACGGAAACTACGCATTGATCGGAAGAGGGCGGGATGAAAATGACCCACAAGAGGCACTGCAATATTTCGAAAAAGGTTGTGAGTTAGGCGATCCTACAGCATGCCTTCACGCCGGTCTTCTTTTAACAGCAACAGGACCTGCCATCACGGTTTCGAGAGATGTGCCAAAAGGTGAATACTGTTGAAATAAACAAATTTCATTAAAAAATTTAAATACATTTAACATACATTAATTTGTACATTTATACTATTTTTAGGTTACAACTACCTTAAAAAGAGCTGCGATCAAAATGATGCAATGGCATGTCATTACATAGCAGGTATGTATCTGAGCGGAGTGCCTCGAAATCCAAAAGAATATAACCCACATAATCCAGCGAAAAATGCTAATTTAGACTTTATTATAAGACCAGATCTAAAAGAAGCATTTAAATTTGCTAAGAAAGGCTGTGAACTGGGTAATGTGTTTGCTTGTGCAAATGTTAGTCTAATGTACAAAAAAGGTGATGGAGTCGAGAAAAATATTGATGAATCAAAAAAATACTTTAAAATTGCACAAAACTTACAAAAAGCCCAGGAAACTACAAAAGAAGTGAAATTTCAACAAGGCCTTGAAGAAAAGTAGTGTTTATCTTACTAAAGATACCTATGCATTTTGTTTGTTACTTATATGTGTTTTACTTAGATTAATAAATAATTGGTAGTTATTTTATGTCTTTTTCATTTACCTTTTATAATCCAACAAGATAAACATAATAACTTTACCAAATATACAGTAAAGAAACCTTGAACCTTGAAATCTTTTTTATTTTCATGCATCTATTGTATTATAATGGGTAAGCAAAACTAATGTAGCGGTAAATCACTCCATCCTCAACTGAAAACACAACTATTGTAATCATAATCATAGCATGTATAGTAATTGTGAGGTTCATTCCCCTATTTTTTATAACAAGATTAGTAATAAAACATGTTTAGAAAACAAAAATTGAATGGCACCTCTTATTAGAAAAAATAAATTATAATAAGAGTATCAGAATTTGGACATAGATGTAGAACATATGGCTTAGCGGTGAGAGTGCTTGGTCGGTTTTCAAAAGGCATGGGTTTGATTTAAACTGATAACATAGTGGAAACACTATGTTCAAATTTTTATATGTTTTCTAAAAATGTTTTATATCCTAAGTGTGTAAATAACACTTGAAAAATATTGAAAGATTAGTAGTTTTTTTAATATAGTCAATTACCTTAGATAGAATTGAACCTTCAACCAATTCATTTAGAATTAGCTCAAAGTAACTAATGATAACGCATTTTCTTTTTCCTTAAGAACCGACACATTGTATTATACTGATAATTTTAAATAATTCAAAAATGCAAGAATTAGCATTGTAAATATATGTAAAAACTGATAACGTGTTTAAAATTCGAAAAGAGTACAAAATTAAAAATATAAATGAGCTCATTCACTTATGAATAACGTATATGAGTATATTAAATAGCCATTATGTTATAATTGCCTATTAATAACATAAAAAGAACCATGCTTTATAATTGTAGGACAGTACAGTTTCAAGCTTTCCCCGCATAGCAGGGTTAATCAGAGAGAAACTAGTGTCAAGACACTCCGTTTTCCTGCTGCTGGCTGACCTGAACGCCGCAGTTTTTAATCATTAGGTTGGGATCGAACCAAGAACCGTACTTGCAGTCAGACACTGTCCCTCTGCGCCACGATGGCCGCAATTTTGTATGGCCTTTATAAGTCAAGTCAAAAAGCTTTTTTCCAAATGAATGATCTGACCAAACAGTAAAATGTACTTCAAAATAATTTCTCTCGAACAAAATTGTAGTTCTTAAAAATATTTACACAATTTAACTGTGATATCCTGTGATCCTAGCCTGCATATAACCTACCTAAGAATGTTATAGTTCTCTTTTAAAAATCTTATTAGTCTATTAAAAAAAGTATATTTTGCAAACTATTATTAATTCTTAGTCACTGGTATTCATTCTTGATTCTGTATTGATATCATAAAAGAAATAGATAAAAAATAGTATTATTTTTCATAAATGTAATTACGGTCAACATGTGATAAAATAATAATATAATACCTGACAACAGTGTTTTTCCCTAATTAACCAAGGAAAAGTGACATTACAATTGCATTAAGTTACAGGTATTATAATTTACGCATATTATAAAGATTAGCTTCCAATAATTATTACATAATTTATTACATAATTTCTAACAAATAATTATAAATCATTTTTTTTATGGATCTTTTGTAATATAGATCGGTATAATCGGTGGGTCAGGGTTCGACGACCCGGAGCTATTCGAAAACCCGGTCGAGAGAGACGTGACCACGCCCTTCGGGAGGCCATCCGATGTTTTGATAGAAGGCACTATGAGAGGAGCTGACTGTGTGCTGTTGGCTAGGCATGGAAGAAAGCATCAGCTCCAACCAAGGTATTATATTGTTCTTATTCCTTTTGTTTATTATTTAATTCATTCTTTCTTGTAGTAGAATAAGTAGCGAGGAGGACTTAGCCAGCTACTTTCATCACCTTTCTCTCATTTAGAATCATAACGTACTCAGTTATAGAGCTTAACGCCGCGACGCTAAAACCGCCCGCAAAAACGATAATATTTTGAGTTTCTCTCAAATAAGATTGTGATTTTTTAATTAAACAGGGGATAATTTAGATGCAGCGACACTACGTACAATGCATAGAAATATTATTAATTAATAGAAATAATTATCAAAAATATTGATAAGTGTGACTGTGGAAAGGACCCCATTTTTTTTTAACGTGAGAAAAACCTTTACGAATACCCGCCCGATCAGGGACTCGGACGCGGTTATGTGGGACTCCGGACCGGCAGATATGGGCCGTCCGTTTACCCGCTAAAACCTCACGGTGCTCCTCCTCCACCGCCACTGGCCAGGGACACAGGGACTACAATCTTCCGTGAACCCTGGCGGGTGGAATTGACTCCTACTCAAGAAAATTGTTTTGAAGAAACAAATCGCAGCGTTAGCTTTAATAGTAGCTAATAAAATGTTTTTAATATAACTGTTTTAGTGACATCAACTACCGGGCAAACATTTGGGCTCTAAAGCAAGTAGGATGCACGCACGTCTTAGCGACAACTGCGACGGGCTCTCTCGTGGAGAAATACAAGCCTGGCGATTTAGTAGTATTGGATGATTTTATTGACAGGTACTAGTTCCGTTTTAAATATTTATCTAATTTAAAAAAAAAAAAATTATAATATTAACCGCTAGATATAAGGTTTTAAATGTTATTCTTATAAATACATATCATTATTTGAATGAACCCTCAGGATTCCACAGGGTCGCAGTATAAGGTTTCAGATTTTGATTATTTGTTTTATATAATAATTGTTATTCTTTAAATAAATAAATAATTTTCTTTATAAAAATAAAATTTGTTACTCAAACCTACTAGTGATTGGGATCTCCTATCCATAAGCATGTAGCTGCCTGTACTAGGAAGGTCCGCTCTTCCATTAGATCTCACAATATATTCTGCGCAACAATAAAACAATTATAAAATACTTTTATACTTTTTAAAAAATATATTGCTTTCGTTTATTTGCACTTGCTGCATTACTGTATCTTGTCGATCATATGACCTTATCCTATATTTTAAAATATGCTTTATGCATAGGTACATATTGTTATTTAATATGCTGTATAAAAGCTTCCATTTCTCTATAACTCAATAGTAGTTGTAGTATATGCTTATACTCGGTAAATCAAATCCTATTAAAAACTAAAAATATATACACAACATTTTTGTTACATTTAAACATCTCTTCCGTTTCTAAGTGAGTAAGTGATACACTGTAAAGCCGAAACTACTGTCCGTAGAAATTTGATATATAGCTTCCTTGATCCTACCCGAGCCCTACACACGGCTCGGGTAGGTACGAGAGTTTTTACCCAAACGAAGTTCCGGGCGACAATAACTACCCGTACCTATATATTATGTATATACACGAAACTAAAAAAATATACAATAAAAAAGTTGTAACAATTGTTTTATATAAGTTTTTCGAAGGATAGAACTAATGGCTTAGGATTCAGCGCGTTTAGATGGTTCGAGTCTCAATGCGGTAAAATTTTGATACGTTTTCTAAACATGTTTTTTTTATCTTAAGTGTGTGAATGTCTCTTAAAACATCTATAAATTGCTGTTTCAGAACGTGGGGACGTAAATGCACATTTTACGACAACACCGAGGGTGGGCCCAAAGGCGTGTGCCACTTGCCGATGCGGCCCGCGTTCTGTGAGCGGTCGCGGCAGGCGCTGACTGAGGCGGCGAGCGCGCAGGGACACACCTGCCACCACCACGGCACCGCCGTCACTATACAGGGGCCCAGGTAATTTGTTCTCTCATTTATTGAGGAAGGAATGTTGCGGGGCTCCGTAACCGGAACTGAAACTACAGGACATCAATAATAAAACTATTCGAAATTGATATGAAAGTTACAGATAGTATCAGATATGGGCGGACTTTAAATGAGACAATTCTTTAAAACAGACCAAAAAAGAGAAAAGGCACGTAAGACGAAATTTCCTAACATTCCTCAAAAATAACCAAATTTAGCCGAATTTATTTATAATTATTTAATAATTCAAATAATTTTATATCCATTATCGACACCGAAATAATATTGTTCCTTCCTTCCCTCCATCCATCCAGTTGGAAAGTTGGCAAATAAAAGAGTGTTCCTAAACAGCATTTCTTTATTTGTACTGATTATACCTACGACATATAATTTATTTATTCTCCATACGTTGCCTAGGTACTAAGTACTAGGTCATCGACTGGCAGCGCCCTCAACTTTAGAAATATGTAAAAATAATTTGGAAATAAACTATATTTAAGCCTAACAAAAAAATGAGCTAGTTCTTGAGACCAGTGAAAAGTAACATTCCTTTGCAGTGTGCTGGTATATACTAACTAGATTGTGACTGTGGCTTATCTTACATTGGTCAAACAAAGGGGAGCATCGGTATAATAGTGAAGGAATACATCTCCGATATCAAGAATGGGCGTGTATCGAAGTCAGCCGTGTATGAGCATACAACGGATAAAACCGACCATTACACCAGGTTTGATAAACCTCACATTCTCGCTAAGGAAAACAGATATATCCCAAGAATGATCGCGAGGCTATTGAAATACAAAAACACCCTAATTTCAATAGAGAAGACGGTTGGAAACTTTCTACCATCTGAAACCGAATGCTGAAAACTTTGAAGTCTCAATCCGATCACACCAGAGAGCAAGATACAGACAGCTCATTCTGCAAGAAACCAGGGCAGTACGCGAGGCAACTAAGAAATCGTTGGCGGTAGTTTGATATAATAATTGTACCAATGACAGACGAATGCCTCCTCAGTCTACCTGTGACCACGGACCACTGTAAAGTGTTCGAAACGTCGAGTTCTAAAATGTATTTTCGAATACCAATATTATACGCGATTAATCCGGTTAAAAATAGTTTCTTATGTAAATATATTGTATACGTATAGAAAAGTCATTTTCCTAATGGCGTTCTATATAAAAATCAATAAAATAACCTAAATATTTCAGTCGAAGACGATGTCCACGATATATATATATATCGTTTACCTACTTACTTACGAGTAGTCACTAGTTAAGGAATATTTACAAGTTTTTATTCGTTTGAAAATAGGATTATTCGGTATTATTTGATTTTTTTAAATATTACATTCTCATGTCTTTATTATTTGTCATTGTAAATGCTTATAATTTACTTTTTCAGGTTCTCGAGTTATGCTGAGAGTTTGATGCACCAGCAGTGGGGAGGCCACGTCGTCAACATGACTACTGTTCCCGAGGTAATGAAACCAAGTATTGGGTACCTACAATAATAAATTAAATACAAATACAATAAAAAATAATTTAAATTTTAATTATATTTGTAAATTTTGTAACCAATGAATATATATTTATTTCGATACGATGATAAAATACGTTAATAGTTTATTTATTATTATTTTTATTTAGTTTAGTTTTTTTAATATTTTAAAATATCAATTTCAATTTATATATCCATTGTTAGGTAATATTTAGGTAGATATGTGTTATGCAAACGAATATCTGAATCAAAATTTTACTAAAATCATACAAAGTTAAAGTAAAAACAAAAAATATTTTAGTTTCCACAAAAATCATGCATATTTTGTTGCTTGTGATTCGTGACTTGTTACACACAAATTGATGGTGTAATGCTTTCAGTATAACGGAAACCGTCTAAAAGCTTTTTTAAAATTACAAAACGAATAAAAAAATTAACACAGCGGTATTCGAACCCGCGCCTCTTGGACGGTTTCCGAGAGGTGCGGGTTTGAATCTATGTTACGCTGTTGAAACTATTTTTGATTTTGCTGTTATTGATAGCATATTTCTTGAAACTCTCAATAAAAATATTATTCAAATTAAGATTTAATATTAAATACGTTCTCAAATTTATTTATTTCAAACGAACTACTACTATAATACTACATATGTTATGTATGAGTGGCATCATTGCATGGGAGCCACCATGAATAAAGAGTATAACTATTTTTTTCAATTTCGAGTATTTATTACTATAATTAAAAAGCCCTACAGGTTTTTAAAGATGTACAATTTAAGCCGTTTATTGCAGGTGGTTTTAGCGAAAGAAGCGGGATTGAGCTACGCGGCTCTAGCGCTGGTCACTGACTACGACTGCTGGCGGGAGAATGAACAATCTGTAAGTATATCTGTACTAGTATATCTGTAAATAAAAAATAACAGGATTTACAAGAAAAAATATAAATTATGAACAAGCATAACCAGTTTTGTTTTGCTCTTAATAATTGTAGATTTTTAGTGACTGACCGAAGGTTCGGTTGAAAATGTAGTTTCAGTTTCGCCTAAAAATTGGCCCAACCTTTCGGACGTCCCGAAAGTTAGTACTCGTGGGCGTCTACGCCGTCTAAGAGGGCTAGGCGAATCGTGAACGATCTCCGTAATTGCTGTTGAGAATATTATAAGCTACTGACGTCACACTATCCGCATTCGTCTTCAATGAGACTGTGTAAATTCGCGTTAGTCTGAGTCCTTTTACAAAGAAACTGGTGACGGCATGCTAAGTATTAACTTAGTACCTACATTCAATTCTTACTACCTCTTTATGGAATTTGATAGAGTTGCATGAAAGATTCAAAAAATTATCCAGATGTGGACACAGCCTTAGCCTAATATAAAGATATTGGCTATAGTTTGGTGATACGAATGTTTTGTCTGAACAATAATGGACGACGTTATTAAGACAAGAAACTTCCAGATACATTAAATGGCACAATCGAATAGTGTCGACCTTGTCATCGTCCTGGGAAAATCTGATGGACATATTGTCTCTGGTTGTTTTCATTTTGTCAATGGAAACTAATTGCATATATACAAATCAACTAACTAAGATCATCAAGACGCAACTTGCTTGTCGATGCAGTCTTGTAGATGTCGAGGTACTAAACTGGGGAAATAATACCACGTTATACCATGTCCTTTAAAGTATGTACTAGATAGATATATCATATAGTGTTAATAGCTCGATTGCGTGAAAAAACCTCGAACAATATTTCTGTAGGCTACAGCTGAACAGGAGAGGAGTTAGCCAAAAACCGGATGCAGATTACCCAGTTTTTGACCATATCCGATTCGAATGGACTATAGTAGGTAGGCAGTAAATGCTTACTGCCTAGGTAGGTAGTAATGCTACATGAAACAGAGCTATTAAAGCCCATTTTGTATATATATCTAATTGTATATATATATATATATATATATATATATATATATATATATATATATATATATATATATAACTATTATAAATAAATACGTTATTCGTAGGTATATTTAAAACTATTAAACTTTATTTAGGGTAATAAAAATAACATATGATTATAAACAAGATAATTCCATTTGAATTATTCATTTTTATCTCTTTGTGGTGAACTTTACTAATTACTATATAGTTTGACATTACGCTGATTTTCGCCAAAGCTTACTTAACATTGTTTTATTAACGGTCGGACTCAAAACTTTTTGTACGTAATAAGTAAATATAAATATTTTCTACGGAAACAAACATTTTTACAATCCTTGTTGCTGAGCAGCAAGATAATATATAAGAAAATATTTGTAGTAATTGAGAAAATGATCCTATAATTTCAACATTTAAAGAACCAAAGAGAACGTTAATAACACTATCAAACTATCCTTAAAGTTAGTTTAATGAAAAGAATACATTAGCGAAAATTAATAACACCCAAGTTCATACTTTTACTCGAACATCTTCGGAACTACTGGACAGATTTAAAGGAAACCTTTTTTGTTGTATAGCGTTTAAGCTTAGGCAAGATTTTTGGCTTTTAATTTTGGCTATAATTAAAGAGTGGAACACCTGATGTAGTACTATAATAGGCTTTACTATACGGTATAAGGAAAATGCGTGTTAACAAAACTTGTATAGCGTAGATGTAGAACGCATGGCTTACCGGTCATAGCGCTTGAACGGTTTTCAAGAGGCGCGGGTTCATATCCCGCTGCGTTCATATTTTTATACGTTTTCTAAATATGTCTTTTTGTATAGCGTGATTAGAATTTTGGTAAGGAGGTTCTTAATTAAATCCACCATGCAAGCGAAGTTGTGGGTGGATACTAGTAGTTTTATATATGAATATGTTTATGTGAACGCAGGTGTCGGTGAGCGAAGTGCTGGAAATGTTCGCGAAAAACATAAAGAAAGCGGTGGACGTGATCGCATGCGCAGTGGAGGGTATCGCCGCGCAAGCAGACCACACCTACCTCGATTACCAGAAGGTATGCGCATAATTTTAATCTATTTATTTAACTCAAAAACTCAAAATTAATAGACTCTACAGACTTTTTGTAACATCTTGAGGAGAACCGTCAAGTGTTGAAATATTCCTTTCCCAATTTTGTTTCTGACTTTCACATGTTGATTGGCGAAATCCATCCCCGCGCTTTGCCTTAACAATTCAAATCATTTAAATATGAATATTCCGCCGATTGGGGATTGAACCTACAAGCATCAGCAGCTGTCACCAGTAGACCCATCGCGACACTATGGCCTTTACTCAATATAGAATTAACTTTGTTTTATTTACGTCACTCCATTTCAAAGCTTTGCCTACACAGATCGTAGAAAGGAATTAACGTTGTGATCGATTCAACGACCAGTAAAACTGATGTGTACAAACACAAAAATAAACAGCAGTATTATTCCTTTAAGAAAATCAAATATTAATATTTTATTATAAAAATATGGCCATCGTGGCGCAGTGTGCAAGCGTCTGACTGTATACGCGATGGTTGTGGGTTCGATTCCCACTCGAGGACAATGATTAATTTAATCTATATTCCTTTCTATGTTCTGGTGACAAGCGCGAGTGCGAGTTCCGCACCACAATGTAACGGATTCGAGTGGAAAGTGGAGGATGTAATGTCTTGGCACACTAGGTTCTCTCTGAATATCCCCATGTGCGGGAAAATGTTTAAAGTTGTATATATAATGTGCAATATTTAATATTTCTAAAAATTAAGTTACATATTTGTAAGCTATTTTTTTGTTTCAGGAACTCGTCGAATCCGCTATAATGTTGAAGGAATAATGATGAAAATCAATTTTTGCCTTATCTAAATGTATCATTTGGTGTTTAATGCTTATATGTACGTAATCATTCCAAAATAAAACACTGTGCTGCATACAATATTTATTTATTGAAGTTCTTAAAAATCCACATACAAAATGATTGAAGTTGATCTTAAGCCTAGTTCCTTAAAATAGTTTCGCTAAAATTACGTATTTCTTGTGCAGTAATGTAAAATGTCAACTTATCTGTTACACCTAGCTCACTCTAAACCATAACCGTGACGTCTCCACCGTGAGGTATTTATTTAATAATCGATACTAGATTGGCAACTCAGGCATTTCATTTTTTCATTTCATATAAAAATGGCTTTCTTCCTTACCATTTCTTTGAATTAAATAAATAACCTTTTTGTTTGTTTATAAAATATACACTTTTAAAATTCAATCAATTTTCATTTGCATAAGCTTTTTAACTTCATCAACCTAAAAAAGACAATTACATACAAAACAAATTTGTCTTCAGATATACGTATATTATAATAAGTGTAACATCTCATTCAAAGAATTATTTGAAACAATAAATACTTTATTATTTCTTTCATTTACAAAGTTATTGCCAACGCTTTTATGTAGTAATAAATCTTTAGATTAATATTTAGAGTTGATCCACACTATCTCAAAGATTTCTTAAGGGGCCCATATGAAAGAAAACAAAAAAACTATTTTTTGACAAATTCTAGCTAGACTGGGTTGGGATCAACATAAAACTTAATACAAAGGAAACTAAGTTTTTGTTGTGTTTAATATTAAGCAAAAATAGTTTTTATATTCCAGTTACTAAGTAACACACGTCTGACCACAAAAAAAAAAAAAAAAAAAGAAAAAAAGACCACTCAAAATTGAAGACGAGCATTAAAACATTTATGGTATTTCGTATTTCTATGCATAAATAAATGCACACAAATATTTACAAGCCACACTTTTTTACAATTTTTTTAAAAATGTATGTCACTTTTTATTGGCGAAACATTTTTTATTTTTTTTATACTATTCAATTAACAGACTAAGTAATTTTGCGTCACATCTCCCCATTAATGTTTCACCATCACGCCTCCGTTCAATTACGACAATTAATAATGAAAATCCAAGCTCATAGCGCGGATCAACTTTACAACGGTATTCAAGAAACACAACTCACGGGAGAGACAGTTGAAATATTGATCGCTACTTGAGAAGTTAAAACCTACTATCTAGCTACTAGCATAATGTAAAATAAAATTAAAATGCTTTTATTATTCTTATAAATAAACACGCGAGTCGACACGTTGCTCCTGAAACACAAATAAACAAATAAATTAAATAGATTGAAAATATTAAAAAAAAATCGTATAGAAATTTGAAGGCAGGATTCGAAACCGCTGCGTCCAAATGATCGTATATCCTAAGCGTGTGCCATAGTGGGACGCTAACCTAGTTCTTGGGCCAGGGGTTGCGCGCGTGCTGCCCGGGTATCATGTCCAGCAGGTACTGGCGCTGCGCCTCCGCCACTTCCATCTCCTTGCACCATGGCCGAGCCGCCGCCGCTGCTCTTGCTCGCTGCGGACGGTAGCTTCCCTCATTACAAATCATTCATTCAATTCTAAATCATTAAGAGTTATGAATATGAAAAGCAAAGCAAATTATGAAAAATTAACCTAATTATACACAATTTATACCAAAGTTCAAATTGATATAAAACAAATAAAAATACCCAGATTTACATACTTTCATATAAATATTATATTAGTATTTAACGCTCACAGTAATATAAAAAAGCATTTTAACCAAACATATTGTAGCATTGGGCAATTAATTATTTTTTTCATATTAACTAACTGGACTCTGTCGGCTCTTTCTAGTTATTATATAAACGTTTAATCTCAAACGTGTAAAACGTAAACAAATTCCACATTCCAAAGTACTAGTTTAATTTAAATGAGTACTTTACGTGAAATTTACAGATTTGAAATAAAAACGGTTGGCACCTTTCCGGGCCGTATTTAATGGAGTATTTTGTTATAAAAGGCGAAGAGTGAATAAAAAGAATAATGAACCAGTAGACGAGTGGTACGTACATCGCTTACCTAGCGCACTGGCCTGCGCCATTGCCAGCTGGTAGGTGTACAGCAGGGGCGAGAACTGCATCATGGCCGCCGCCGCCGCCGCCGGAGACACGCCACCGCTGGAGCCGCTGCTCAGCCCTGCACACGGATAGTTAGCAATGTACTCCTTTTACTTTTAATGTGACATATTTAATAATGTGAGCCACAGCACTGTGCCATTATTCATCATTACACTTTTCAATAGGTTATTCAGTTTGCATATGGACATGAAAATAACAGGGTGTGCTCAAAGTCATTGTCCTTTTGTGTTATATATCAATCTAATAGTGTATTAGTTGGCAACAACCGATACATTATTAAATGGTTCTTCGTAATTGCTTGATAAAATAAAAAATGAATTACTGATTAAAATGTGTAATAATGAATGTTTTGTAAAAATGCTGAAGTAGTCCCGTACAGTAACTAATGCATTGTACATTATAAATACATTAAAGTACAAATGGAATTACCATGTGTATTCTCTTTAATTCTTGTGTGTATACGTGTGTTTGTTTGCGATTGAATGTGTAAGTGTATGTACTAGCACAAAAACTAATTAAATTAAATGATTATATCACTAAATTCCGAATAAATCATATATTACATTTGTTGTAGAAAAAGAGAATGTAATATTTTTATATAAAGCATATGAATAAAATGTTTATTAGCTTAGTTTATAATAATAGGAGAGCCAAAAATATAACATTATGGCTCAATAGTAATGTACTAGATAAAAAATGATGCCACATATGTAAGTACCTCTAAGCAGCTGGTGTTGCAGCGCTTGCATCGCTGCAGCGCTTTGTTGCTCGAACGCCATCTGCGCAGCCGCGGCCGCTGCCAACTGTTACAAGAAATTACTTTTAAACTCATAATACCAGTTACCAGTACTTCTTATTTCAATTTCAACTTTTATTTTCAATTACTCTAATAATTTACAATTTTACCAGTGACTGCTTCGCTAGAGATAAAGCGGAAGGGCAAAGAAATTATAATAAATATATGTATAACATATACAATATTATACCTGGTGTTGCTTGCTGCTGCTTCCCTGACTGCTGGTGCTTGAAGACGATCCTGAAATGGAATTGGTGATAAAATGGAAACATAACTGCACTGTAACATTAAAACATTTAAAATTAAAATAATATAAACTATGAAATATTAAAATAAGCCGCTAATAGTGTTTGTAGTATTGATATATATATATATATATATATATTATGTGTCACTATAGCTGCTGGGTCTGGTCCCAAGGATAACTTTATACAAAATATGTTTGTTCATAAATATTATATTATGACTTAACACCCTATTTGTAAGCATAACAGATGTGGTTGAAAAAAAAATGTTGATTCTTTTTTATGCATACTAGTGGCTAAACCTAAAACACCCTCGTGGGTATCGAACCTCGATCCTTGGCTTCAATCATGATCTCAATCACCAAAATAGTCTTAATACATCAACATATAACATTGACAATGTTACCATAGAATAAAAATGATGAAACTCAAATGTTGTATTGTAGGTAGGTTTAAGTAAATAGCAAGTGCGCGTGTACGTTTACCTTTACCTTTCTTGGCGGGCGGGTCTGCGTCGCGCGCGCGCTCGCCGTGGTGTCCGCGCAGCGACTCCGACGAGCTGATGCTGCGGCTGCTGGCGTTTATATTATCTTTTAATATTATACATTTTTAATATGAAAAATGTAAGATGTTATACATTACTTTTAAGCCCTTTTTTGTTGTTATAATGCTTTACATGAAAATGACGTTATATTAAAATATAAACTCAATTAGAAAAATATAAATTAGTTGTTTAGTTATGTTTTTTTTGCCAGTTTAATGTTCTCAATCTACGCGCGACCACACATATGTATTGCTATCCCTCTCTTGTCATGTCTCTTTATTAGCTGATAATTTTAAATCTACAAATTAAGGATTTTCAATGCAAAAGAAAATTTTTAAAGGTCTTTTTAAAGGTTTTTTAATTTTTTAAAGTTCAAAAGGAAAATATCAATATATGTTTGAAGTCTTTCAATAAACAGTACTTTTTATTTTATAAGAATATCTTAAAAAAATAACCTTTCTTACAATTCCAATAATTTTTTTATACATTGTTAGATCTAAGAATGAGAAAATTCTAATTTAACACTAAGTTCTATTAATTGAATATGAGAAAAAAAACTGTTCGCTCGTTAAACTGTTAAACATTGACGTGTATTAAAACTCAATGAAAATCCATCGTCCTTACCTTATATGACATTTAACATATGAATGCCTAAAATAGCATACCTAGTGGGCGCCGGCTGCGGCTTGGCGGCGGGCGGCGCGGGCGGCGTGGGCGCGGCCACGCGCGCCGCCGTGCGCGACACCGACATCTGCTGGTTGCGGTGATGCATGCCGTGCGCGGGCGGCGGCTGCGGCGCGGCGTGCGGCGCGTGCGCGGCCGCGTGCGGCGCGTGCGGCGTGTGCGGGGCGTGCGTCGAGTGCGCCGCGTGCGGGGCGTGCGGGGCGTGCGTCGAGTGCGCGGCGTGCGAGGAGTGCGGGGCGGGCGGCGGCGACGGCGCGGCCAGGCGACGCTCTATTTCCTGCTCTTGTTGCAGCGCGCGCACGAATGCCGTTTTTAGACGAGCCGTGTGCTCCGCCTGTGGAATGTTGTGGAAGTGAAACGCTCAAATTAAATATTTGTAAATACTTTTTTGTGAAAATTATAGAAATATCGGGTAAAGGTACTTCTCAATGGTTTTTTTTTAACAACAATATGAAAAAATATAATAAAAATATATTATGGTTATAAAATATAAGCATTTGGATTTTTTCATCCTTTCATCCAGCTAACTGACTGTAACTGCCATGTTAAAAGCAACAATTACATTAACGACCGCGAGTACCGGGAGCGCATACCCACGTAGGAGGCGTCGTTACCTTGAGCGCGCGCTTGACGTTGCCGGAGACGCAGAGCTCGCACAGGCGGCGCGCGGGCGGCACGTGCGGCGCGTTGTGCGCGGGCGCGCAGCTGAACGTGGCGTCCTGGCGGCGCGGGGGCGCGCGCTCCCAGCGCCACACCGGCGTGAAGTCGCTGCCGCACTGCGCGCACACGCACGGCACGCTCGAGCGCGGCATGCTGCTCGCGTCACACGTATATTCACACAAATATTCAGTAAAATATGAGAGCGTAAGCTTCGGGCTTTCTCTTACCAGAGTGAAAAACGAACTTATTTGTGACACACACATTCCTCCAAGTAGCATCGAAACTCTTGTAGGTATTTCAGGAAATCCTATCTTAGTGAGCCCCAAAAAACTTACATGTCAATTTCAAAATTTGCTCAGCAAAGAAAGCATGTTATATAATAAATATTAAATTGGTAGAAATATAAAAATAATTAAATACACACCGATCTTCGTTAGTGAGATAGTCTACAACATGCTCAAGTCCCACCAAGTACACAAAGTCAGTGTTGCTGGGAGATGGGATGAAGTTCATTTCCGGTGGTGGAGGTTTGGGTGGTGGGATCTACAAATATATTTAGAATTAAAACTTCATGCATAATCATTAAGATCCAAGAATCATTAAGAATCAATTAAATTTTATTAATTAAATTTTCATATTTTTTTTACAACTACATTTTTTATTTCAAGATGATAATATTGATATAAATGTGTGAATGAAATACTGGTAAAGTTTGTTGTAAAACTGAGCAACTTTAGTTGAGTTCTTGATTGTAGACAATCTTACCAAAATTACCTTTCAAACCAATAATAACTTTTTATTAAACTATTCATACTAACATTATAACATTGACTAATCATTTATATACTAATCATATATTGGTAACGAAAAAAAAAGATTTGAAAACAACATGAGTATCCAAACAAATTGGCTGTTTCTTATTTCTTTTTAAAATTTTATATTATCGAAGAAAAAATCTTATATTTAAAAATGAATTAGAATTAGTGATACCTGAAGGAGTGTTTTCTCGAGTTGTTTGCGTAGAGCAAGCTTGGCGGCGGCCTGGCGCTGAGCGGGCGTTTGTGTGTCATCTGAGCTACGGGAGCTTGTCTGGATAAAGTGTTACAATATATTACTACGAGTATATCGATTAAACAAATTTGTATTATAACATGCCGTATATTATTATTTACAATATATATAAAGTATATTCTACTATATATTTTTAAGAGGCGTCCATATAGCCATGAATATTTTTTTTAATGCATAGAGAATATTTGTATAAAAGATTTGCAACGGACGTAACTCATTTTTTATTATCATCTTGTATGTAATTTTTCAATATCTTTATTTTGTTTCAATTTAAAGTTACAATCATATTGTATAAATATAACTAGTATAAAAATGGAAGTCGACATCACATTCCCATACTCACTGCATCGCTTGTACTACTCGTCACTGAGGAATTATCCTGAGCCGGCTTGCAAAATATTATATTAAATAAGACTACTTGCATTAATTAAATATATTTTTTTTATATAAGTTTACGTTAACATATTATACACAAACTTAGAAAGAAATTAATTAATTAGATTTCTAATTGTGTCAATGGCTAAATGTTTCTGAAGATTTGAAGCATTTATTAATTTCTCACATAGAAACCATAATTAGAAAACTTGCTGATAACTAAAAAATAATTTAATAATTAAATTAAATAATATATTATTTATACATATAATAAAAATGTAACTGATTGCTGTATGTTTATAGAAGATATATGAAAAAAAATATTATTGGGGACATTTATCAATGTAATAGAATCTTACTTTTCTTTTCTATTTGTTTTATCTGTTTGTCAGTCTCAGAAACGGCTTAACTGACGACTGAGCAGTTTTGTTTATTGTATTCTTGTAAACATTCCATAACATTTGGTGTTTGTTCATTTAATTTCAATCAGTTCACAAATAAAAAAGTTACAACCATTTAAATTATAAATTTAAGCTTAGTTTGTGATTTAAATGATGAGAACGCGAGTAGAAGCTTAATAGTTTAGTCGTGTAGTTTGCGCAGGTGAGTGGGTCGCTAGGATGAAAATGTATTCATATGTACCTTAGGTGCAGAGTGGTTGGCGGGCGGAGGCGCGGGTGTGATGGTGACGGACGGCGTTATACTAGCGCCGCCGCTCGAAGACGACTGCAACACATAGAGAGCTCAATGAGTACGTAACGAATAACTACTGTTACAGCGGCAGTTGTGGGATCAAATCTTACTCAGGTTTATAAAGTAATTTAAATGAAGATTTTAAAGATTTCATATTTTAATTTAAATACTATTTATGAAGGAAAGCAAAGCGGCCAGAGGGAACCTAGTGTCACGACACTTTGTTCTCCAAATTGGAGACATTGCATGTAAAGTGCAACCCCCGTACTTGAAATGTGATGATTCCTACGAGCGGGGATCGAACTAACAACCACTGTGATTATAGTCAGTCGCTGTGCCACTGCGCCTTGATGGCCTCAAAGGTATGTACGCCGGTTCGCTACACTTTGTCATATCAGCGGTTTGTAGGCGTCATAAATAATATGCAATTCGTTTAGTTCTTTAGTACCGATTAAAACTAGCTAGCGACGGGGAGCGTGTACTCATTTTCATTACTTTATTGGTTAATCAGTCAGCAGCCTAACCATTATATCCCTAAGTTGTCCAGTATATAACATTACAAGTATATAAATAAAATACCTGGGTGCGGTAAGGTCCGGGCGTGAGCGTGGCGCCGCCCGGCAGGCTCGAGGAACGTCGGCCCACATTGTTGGTAGGCAAGCTAGTCGTCACTGCACTTGAGCGCTGGAAAACAAAATAAATATTATTAAATAAATTTCAATTTCATTACACTTATAAGATAAATGCATATGCATTATAGGTTTATATATTTAGTATTACATAAGGTGTTTCTCACAGATTTAGAGTTGAGTAGAAGGATGCAGTAATTGGTTCCCTGCAGTATGTAATATCTCTAAATGTACTCCTCTTGTGGACTATAACATTTTAAAAATGTTATCAAAATTTTTAAATAAACACGTTATTTTTTTATAATTACTGCACGCATTTTTTTAAAAGCCGTGTACTATATAAAAAAAAATTATTATCTATAATTTATAATTTTCCAAATGATCATAATTTAACTCATTTGATAAGTTTAATATTAAACCCTTCCTCAAAACATAATGCATATTACATCTATTCATATAATAAAAATGTACCTGTATGGAAGATATATAACAACGTTTTTAATTTTCTTTTGTTTGTATATTTATGTTTGTCTGTTTGTTTGTTTGTTTGTTTGCAAGCTAATCTCGGAAATGGCTTAACCTATGTAAATGCAATTACGACTATTATATATTGTGATAAACTCTTAACATTTTGTGTTTATTTCATTTCAATCGGTTAATAAACAAAACAGTTACAACCATTTGAATTATACATTTAAGAGTTTATGATTTAAGTGAGAACACAGGCGGGCGACAAAATTAAATAGTTTAGTCATGTAGTTTACGCAGACGTAGCCGCGAGCGGGACGCTTGTAAATGATAAAGCCAGAAGCCAGTATCTTAAAATAGCTGTAAGCGGTGCTGGTAAAACTCACAGACAGCTTAGTTACTCTATGTACTATTCTCTATGTATATAAATTAGCATAAAGTTGCTAAGGAGAAAACGTACCTTGCTCTGCTGGTGCGCGGGCGGCGGCGCGGGCGTGACGGTGACGCCGGGCGGCACCACGCAGCCGCTGCCCGCCAGCGCCGTGCCCGCCGCAGAGGCCGCCGAGGCAGCAGAGGCCGCAGAGGCCGCCGAGGCCGCCGCGCCCGCCACGCCTGCCGCGCTCGGCTCCTGCAGGAATACTCATTGTAGCCCACGACCGTTTTAACGCAGATTGTAACGAAGCGGGGTTCGAACCCGCGCCTGTGTTAACTATCTCTGTAGAGGGATTTTTACTAATTTCTGCTACCCAAATGTTTTTCTACGAACGATCAAGAAATAGAGAGAATGTTTTTTATTGTTTTTCAATTTCCTAAGTAACACACTTTAAAATGTTAATCGTAGATAATGACAGATGAGATATATTGTATTAGAGTTGTGTTATTATTAATTACACTATAAAATTTCAAAACCCCGTTACATTATAATATGTCTTGTGATATTGTAATCAATAATTTGTGAGCCGTACAATACATCTAATAATTTAATGCATTGTTTTTCTATCGTATTCTATTTTCCATGGAACTACAACAGTATGGTTACATTCTGTCACTCGTTAAATATGCCAACTGTCCAAAGGTTATCCCTGACTGGTAGATTTTTTTTGAAGAATGTGCTGTCGCCATAGATTTACAAATCAAATTTAATTTCATTTTTATCTGTTCGGTGTTTGGCATTGTTAAGAGAACCATATTGAATGGATCACAATTAATCGATCGATTACAATCCCGCGAAACACATTATAATCTAACAGTTTTCGCAAGTAACTTAATACAAGCACTCAATGCTCAAAATCAAAAATGTAAATTATTGTAAGTGAGAAAAACCAAATGTCAACAATAACAATTAATTAAGTGTATACAAATAATAGTTTTGATTCATAATTGTTCACCACTTTTTATTGGGCACAAATAATGGACAAATAAAAAAAATTACCACCTTAGGCGGTGCTATAGTAGCAGCTTGTTGGGACTGCCGCAGCTTGCGCAGCAGCACGAGGCGGGTCTCCTCCGCACGCAGCTTCTCTCTCAGCGCGCGGAGACGACGCTCACGCTCCCATATTTCTGCACTTGATAGCTCCTGGTAATAAAATATTTAAAAAAAAATCATTTTATATATTATAAATGATCTGTATGGCATTTTGTTGTAAATTAAAAAAAAAAGGGAAGACATTGTTTGTAAATATTTGAAGTCTGTGGTTGTAGTAAAAAGGGTATAAGTTTGAAAGAAAATAGAGCTTCAGAACAAATATTTTAAATTATTGATATCCAGTTTATCATGTGACTTTTTATATAATTTATTTTATATAATTTTTCAATTTGGCCTGTTTGTAAAAACCTCAGAACAACAACAAGAAGACAACAATTTGTACTATAATTTCTTATTAAAACTGTATATATTTTAATTCTTCATTATAATATGTAAATATATTAATATATATATATTGGAAGCATGCATACTCACTCTATGCCCCGGTACAGGTAGAGGAGGTTCATTTTCCTCTTCCGACTCCTCTTCATCAGCGGGGTCTCGGGGAGACTCAGGTAAAACTGGTGTGGCACTCGGTGTTATTGATACATTCACTGCACTTGAGTTTAGTTTGCTGCTTACATCTATTGTGAAAAAAACTATTAATATTGTGTTTGACTAACTTATTAACTCTGGGTTCAAATTATACTATAGTAAATAATATATTTATAATATATATCTATAGGCAAGTAAGTTCAAACACCGGAAATGGAGTTGGATTGGTCACACACTCTGAAGGAAACCTAATCACATACTGAGGCAAGCCCTGGAGTCCCAAAGGAAAGCGTAAACGTGGCCGCCCTCAGCAAACCTTGCTGCGGAGTACTATTGCAGACGCGAAGGCGATAGATAGGAAAAGTGTGTAGAGATTTGAAATGTGAAGCTCAGAACCGACTGGGCTGGTGAACAACTGAGGACGACCTATATATATCGCATTCCACTATTTAGCATGAAATGTCTTGAAAATAAAAAATTAAGTGGTATATTATTACCACATTCCCTACAAAATGCTAAATATTTATAACAATATGTTTTTATAATAGGTTGTATACATATATCATATATAAAATGTCAGTTAGCTAAAAATCATAAATATAATATAGAAAAGCAAACCTGTAAAAGGGGTGGGAGGAGGCAACAAAGGCTTGCGATGTGGTGGCGCTGCTGGTAGTAAAACAATATCTGGACTTTCTGTATAGCTGCGTTGCTCTGAACGGGGACGCAGTACTCTCTTGCCGCTAGCGCCCTGTTAAATTATCAAATTTTATTTATTATTTGTCATCACCATTTTTATTGATAACATAAATCTAATTTTCTTATTTTTTCAACAGTGAAACATATTAATTAACTTTACATGTAATTGTTGTAGGTTTGATCTCCACTTGGGGTAATGTTTATATCTATTTCAATTATTCACAGTCAATAAGTTTATGGAAAATGGAGATACTGCTCAGTAGCAGTATCTCCATTTTCCATAACCCAGTGGTTGTCAGAAAATAAATGCTAGTTATATACAATAATAATAATAATTAAATAAAAAAATATTGATCCTTACATTTATACTCACTCTGTCAATCTTGAGTTATGCAAATGAGGAAAAAACAAATATTAGTATATAATAAATGGTGCATAATGTATTTACATTATAAAATAATGAGAATGTAATACACTACCAAATTAATTACCAAAAGTGTCCATTTTATCAAAAAATACCCCTGTTACTATCAATATCCAAAAGATAAACATTTATGTTATAGTTAGTTATTTTCAAATGTCATATTCCAATTTTTAAATGTATTTAAGATTAAACTCTTCATAATATTAATAGACATTTCAAAAATATATGTGACAATATGTACTTAGTGATTGAATAACATTTTTTACTAAACTATTTAGGTCATACTGATAACAACTAAAGCCACAACCTTGCCAAAATTAGAAGTTTAACAATAAACATTTCACAATAATGATAATGTAATATTATTATGAAATAAAATAATATGCAATAATATAAGTTTCCAGCTATTTACTATATTTTTTATTTACATTTAATTATTAATAAATATAAAGTAGAAATGTAACATTTTCCTTTAGATAAAACTCTACAGGAAATGTTCCATTTGTACTTATAATTATGTGCAAAATGTATTCTATTGTATATATGTTAATAATATATATGCCAATAAAACTTACATGAGGTGGAGGTTGAGCTGGAGTAATAGTCAAACCACTTGCAGTCAATGCCCTGAGTTCACTCAATTCTGGTGGAAGTGATCTGCTGTAATAAGACAAATTATATTAAAAAATACTACATTTTAAGTTATTACTTATTATAATTTATTCAAGTATATAATATATACTAAATGGAAATTTATGTAAAGTAGTAAAACTTACACATATATTACATGATACAAAAAGTATTACTATTTTATTAAGATTTATTAATTAACAATTAACTATACGAATTTTGACATTAATAACAAATTCCATAAAAAGATTGAGCTAGCTTACCTTACACTAAGATCCACCGCCGAATCGTCAACGTCCATTGTAGTTCACTGCACAATTAATTAATCAAAATTATACAATCTCCAAAAATCGATACTACACAATAGAGTTAGCGTAACATGTTTCACATATAGATCAAAATAAATACACAAACATAAAACAATATATATTAAAACGTACTGAATATTCCTTCTATTGTTGCCTATTTTATTATAATTAAGGAAAACCTATATTATAATATTTAATTTCCACTAACGCTAAATGACGGTAAACTGACAAATTGACAATGGTTCGTGACAACAAATCTAATAGAAAAGTTTAAGCAAAATCAATAGAATAAATAAATATTAACATATAATTGAATTTATTATTTACCTTACAATTTTATTTAGTATAATTAGTTCTCTTTTATACAAAGTTATCAATGTAATTTAATGCTTATTTCAATCAAATATCAATGCGATACACAGCAGGAGATTTAATATAGATTATAAATATTCATTGTACTTAATGTAATACACGATTCAGTGAAGGCAGGTAGACAGTTATGTCAGCAAGATTTTGAGGCAAATTATAAATCAGTAAAGACTTGCCTACTAGTATCTCAAAAAATGCATTTTTAGTCGTAGTATATAAAGTAGTATTTCTAGTTGTGTGTTCTGTAGTATTTTTTTACAATAATATTAGCGTACATAGTCAAAAAACAGTCTGCCCCGGGCTTAAAAATAAAGTAAAGACCTGTTTTTTTATTACGGCTTGTACTGTATGCCTATTTTCAAGAAATAATAAAATACTAAAATATTATAAACTGTATTATGTATTATAAGTAGTAGACTTATCTAATGTTCATAGTAAATTTTAAAAGTGACTGAATATTTATTCATTTACATTATTATATTTTTATTGGATATTACATTAAAAAAAATTAATATTATTGAGTTACCGTACCAAAATCTTTATATATAATTTAAATTAATTTTCAAAAAATTAACTTATGTCAAAAAGTTTCAATAAAATTCGCAATATATGAAAATTACTTTAAAATTTAATATAAAAGTTGATCTTAATTATTTTTTAATAAATTTACGTTTTGATACAATATTCTTAATTCTATGTACTGACGTATTATTTATCTGTTTGTATTTATTAGTTACCTGCTAATCTCTGCCATTTTTTTCTTAAAACAAAACAAAGTAGACAATAGACATTGGGGTTATTTGTACGGTTATATGCAAAGTTTGTTAAGTAACAAAATATTATAGTAGCTTATTTATATAGGCCACATTTAAATTAATAACAATAGAATCAGTTTAAAATTACAAAACATTTTATGTACAGTCGTTAGGAATATTTTGTTATAATATGCCTGGGCCAGATCTATTATCAAGCCAGGGGTTACGATTAGATGGTAGAAGACCAAATGAATTACGTCGAATAAGATGTAAACTTGGTGTATTCACTCAGCCTGATGGAAGTGCATACTTAGAACAGGGTAATACAAAAGTATTAACTGCTGTATATGGACCTCACCAGGTAAGAAGAATTCTCAAGTGCTTAATGCTAATTACATAGTATACTTCTTTATATAGTCGTTTTATATACTGACTAATATATTTATTTCGTTCTAGGCTTCAAAATCCAAAATGTCTAAAGAAGCAGTAGTTGTTAATTGTCAATATAGCATGGCCACATTTTCTACAGGTGGGTTCTTAAGAATATAATATTAATACTATATAGAGCGGTTTAAATATGAATGATTAAAAATCTTGTACTACAGGTGAGAGAAAAAATCGTCCGAGAGGTGATCGTAAGTCTCAAGAAATGTCATTGCATCTTAGACAAGCTTTAACAGCTGCCATTAAAACAGAATTATATCCACGGTCACAAATTGACATTTACATTGAAGTACTACAGGTGTGTAATAATACTGTACAAATATTTAACATAGAATTTACATTTACATTGAATGCATTGTAAAACTAAATCGATATGGCAAAGTTAATTACTCATTAAATATTAAATTAGCACTAAATAATCTTATAATAAAAACATCTATAGTTAACTTATTACCCTTTGCATTATTAAAAAGTAATGATTTATTTTAACAATATAAAATAAGTACATACCAAACTTAAAATATTAAGAATTAAATAATTTTGTTAGGCAGATGGTGGTGCATATTGTGCCAGTGTAAACTGTGCAACACTAGCTTTAATTGAAGCTGGCATACCTCTCCGAGCATATGTGTGTGCTTGCACAGCATCTATGGCTTGGAAGGCAGGGACACCAGCCCCATTGTTGGATGTGGGACATGTGGAGGAGGCAGCTGGTGGTGTTGTACTAACTGTAGCTAGCTTACCTAGCACTGGTATGTAGTTTGTTAAACAGGTTCCTTTTTTTAGAATTTAGATAGTCATAACATTTTTCTAAAAAATATTCTATAGTAAGTTTAGTGTCTTTCCTATTCAAAATCATCTGATTGATGATTCTTATTTTAATTGTTACCGTTTATGGCTTTCATCACATGATAAGCTGTTGTAGCACAGTAGTATAATGTTTGTAATCACAATTGGTTGAGGGTTTGATTCCACTGGAGGGCATGCCCATGACTTTTTTATTTATGGTTAACAAGACAAAGTGCAGTGTTGATGCCCACCACTCTATATGTACTAGTACATAATTACAAGTTAAGTATTTTTTTTGCTTTGATGTACTAGAAAAAACATTGCTCATGTACCTACCTATCTACTTCATAATAGTATCTTTTGAATAAATGTACAATGATTACATTTGTAGGTAGCATAGCTCTAATGGAGATGTCCCACAGACTACATAGTGATTACTTTGATGAAGTATTAAGCAGAGCTATGCAAGGGTGCAGAGACATAGAGGTATGCTATATCATTTTTATATTTGCCATTAAGGTTTCTTAATAATATTTAAAAGCAAAGGCTATTTGTCTATGAAAGCCTCATCAAGAAAATTATTAAATTGCTATAAATTATACTGTTTATTTTGTTACTTATTTTATTTTCTTTGTATCTAAACAAGACATTAAATTCATATTTTTAGGTAATTCTAGATAGAGCGGTTCGAGATCACCTTGCAGAAGGTTGGACAAAATAAGATGTTGTCACTGTATGAAATAAATATTTTATTATAATATTGTTCATTTTCTTTCTGACCTGGTTTTGCAATAAGTTATTATAAAATTGAATTGAACTTTATTAAATAAAAAAAAATAACTCATATTTTATTAATTAATCAAAAAATATTATAATAGATCTCAGTGGAGCTCTTTTTAGGGGATTTGAGTGTGAATTGAATTGAAAAAGAACAGTTTGAACTTCATCTATAATATCTAAAGATAAACTACAAAGGTATAAAATATACATGTAAATACTACTGTATATGAACAACTTATTTTGTTTTAGCTATGTCCAAAAATATAGGAAAAAAGACAAACAACAAATAAATAGACTTACATATTTATTAGAGATCTGAACAAAATAAGAAATTAAATTATATGTACAGTCTATGTTAAAAGTAACTAAATTAGAGGTAAGTAATAGACACACTGCTTTTCGTAGCATTGCATGGCAGAACAAAAGCCTTGCAACTTACAAGTGCGACAGCTTATTAGTATAGCGAAAATGCATGCCAAGTAAGATGAAATACAAAAGGAAAAATAAATTAAAAAAAAACTATAATATAGGATGTAAAAATCAGTCCATCCTTCTGTGATTGCACACATAGAAAAAAATAAATAATTTTTTAAACTATAAATTGTACTCAAAAGCAAAGTTGTAACACAATATACATAGTTCCTCTTTATATATATAAAAATATTATGCAATCTTCGTCGAGTTCACTGCAGCGAATCAAAATAGCAGTTCCGTCACTGGGACACTTTGTAAAAATACAACCAAAAAGTTGTAATTTATTCCACAAAAGTGTGAATCTTAAAACACTGAGTTGCTAAGGCACTCAACTACATCTATATGTATATGAACTTTAAGCTGAATAAAATAAAAGGTTAACAAGGTAAATAAACAGTAAACTCGTTTGCTAATGCCAAAGAAACTTTCAATTCCAAAGGAGACTTAATCTAAAGTATATATGAATAAATGTTCACATGCTAATCCTCCTAAATAGTATGTGATATAAAAATCTAAGTATTAGTTCTAATGTTGGCGTTAGTTAGCCGCTACTTCTGGTGGTGAGATTTGACTAGGCTCTGCTGGGGTTATATCTGAAACAAATCAATTCAATATTAGTTTCATTATACATAGATAGAACAGATATGTTTGTGATATGATTAAATTTCTACAGCTTCATCTATTTTCAATATAATTAGAAAGATAATAAGCTTGTTAATACTGTTGTAATCATGTATGACACAAGTAACTTACCATTATTAGTCTTGTTGGGTGAGTTTTGAGTAGATGTTTTTTGCGACTCACTGGTACTGCCTTCAGGCTCACCTGTCTCTCCTGCAGAGGATGTAGCCTGTGGACATTGAGTATAACTTTCATATTCTTAATAATAACTACTTGATTATTTGTTGTCCTATTAAACTCCATAAAACCAAAACCAACATAAATTTAAGGTATATAAAAAAAAACAAAAACAATCTACAGTAGCAAAAATACATACTCTAGTTTCATTTGTCTGTCGCTGTCTATGCCCTTTTGGCTCTTTGGCAGGATTGAAGTGAGAGTAAAAAATTTCTATCAGCTCCTTTATATCCTCCTCTTTAGCCGATACAGAGAGAGACAAGGCTTCCAGTTGCTTCTCCAGTCCCGTCCGTTTATCATTCTGCCAGGCGTCGCAAACTTGCTCGTATGTAAGCCCAGCATCAGCTAGCATGCGGCGTAATTGAGTAAAACGTTTACGCTCCGGCCGCGTCAGTTTGAGTAGCGGCGCGAAAACCGGACGGAATGTGTTTTGTCTATAAATAAATTGTATTTTTAGCATTTTAAAGCGTTTTTCATACCTTTAGGATTTGAAACCGTCCAAGAGGCCCTTGCCAAACGGTTGTTTGTAGAATAATCTTTGGGTAACAGTAAATTTGTAAAAATCTCTCTACAGATACGCTAATAACAAAAATAATAGAATGCATGGCTTAGCAGTCAGCGCACTTGAACAGTGGCGTGGGTTAAAAAACCTACTGTGTTAATAAACTTTATATATCTTCTAAAAATATTTTTTATTTATTGTGTATAATTTTATTATTATGTATTAAGAACATTTGTTTTATTATGTATTAAGAACACTTAGTTATAACATTCTGAAATAAGAATTAGTAAATAAAGTACGTATATTTTACTATTACTTTTTCAGCCTTAAGTCAAGAGATTGCCTGTTGAGTGGTAGAACTTAATGCGGTGAGCGAGGAAATAAAAAATTAAATATTTTAAATATAATCATTCCCTTGAATTAAATCTACAACTAATCGCTTTTACTGTTAAACACTGTTCCACTGTGCTATGATGTTGCAGTGTTTAATTTATAAACAATAACATTAGTTACACATTAATAATAATAATAATAATAGTATGAAATATGATATAATTTTATGACAATGCTTCTGTGAATCAATAACAAACCTTTCTAACAACTTCTTAAGATTAGAGAGTGCTTCTAGCTCAGTATAAACGGGACGAGCCCACAATCTGGCAGTTTCTATCATGTCCTTACTAGCTGTGGCACCTTCGCCACCTGCACCTACTTCTTGTTGTTCCCCTATTGATAAATACATTATAAAAGTTACAAGAATGTAATATAATAAGTTACTTCCTAAATATGCTAATTTCAATATAGTTTGAATAAAAGTTTGCTATGTAAAATTATAAAGAAAGTCAACTTACTTTAGAAGAACTGTTAACAACACATAATGTAAAAAAATCAAGAAATGAAAAAGTCAACATGTGAATTCATAATTATTACATGATTAAAACTTAAGCTATATTCAGATAAGTAGCTTCAGGTAGTAAGGCAGAAATAACAGAGTGTCAAGTTACTCATTTCTTAACTTCGACCTGAATCCTAGACACTGCGTGTTGAGTGGCGGAACTCAACGCCGCGCTGTCTAGTTCACCAGAACAGAGGAATGAAAATAATTAGATTATGGTACTATTACCCGAGTGGGAACCGAACCCATAATCCGCCACACCAGTGACACTATCCCACTGAGTCAAGGTGGCCTAAAATTAAGATGTGTAAGGAATACAAAAACAATTTTCTATTATATATACATACCTTGTGCAAGATGTTCTACAATCCTATATGCAGTTGTGGCTCTATCGAGCGCACTGTCCACTGATACTGTGTCTGCGTCAAGCAGAACTCTAGCCAATACTCCTAGGGAGACTGACTTAACTGTAGATTTGCATTTATCTTCTGCTAAAGCATAACTGTCTGTGAAACCAGCCACTATTGATTTGAAACGGTCCAACAACTTGTAGCTAAAATAAAATATAAGTATATTAAAAGTTTAGAAGTGTTTTATATTTCTTAAATATAAAGATAAAAGTTTAATTACACATTAATTAATTAGTATGAATTTTGTGAATGTATAAAAAAGACATGTTCCACTTATCTCTCTCCACTAAGTTTGGTTTGCAGTTATTCAACTTACATATACCTTTATTTGACATCATTTCTTTTCAATTATAACTTTAGTAAACTTCTAATTTAAGATAATCAAACATTTTGAATAATATTAAAAAGCATATAGTATATAACTTACCGAGTGAGAGCTTCTAATAGCATAGTAGGGCTTAAACGACGGGGCTCATGATATATGAGTATGACACTACCATCTCCCTTCTCTTTTTCTAACCAATCCAAGAAGTCAGATAGTGCAGATATCTCAGATTTTGTTTTTAATATCTAAAAATAATCCAAAAATATTATTGTAAGTAATATTTTAAATAAATATACGACTAAAGCATAAGCATACTAACTGTATAACATATTAATTTACATTTCTCCATTTTATTTTATTTCTGTATACTTTAATTTAAATAAATATAATAAAACAATAACAAACTAAGGTTTTTTACCAAATACAGATCAGTTTTAATTAGTTTTTTTAAAATATGCCATTGCAAGTAACCTCATCCACACAACAATATGTATCTCTTTTACATAATATGTAAAAGAGAATAGAAGTTATAAAATATATATTTATTTAATCTAAAATTATAAAATAAATTTAAATCATACTATATATTAAGAGGTGGTATGTGCCTCCATTTCTATTTAACAGTGTCACCTTATTAGTATTAGTATCCTTAAGCATACGAAATCTTCCGACGGTAACTACTCGTATGTTGTGACGACGGCGGGCACCAGGGTTCAGGTCCCCATATGGCATTATGTATTGAGAATATGTTTGTTTTGGTGTGATGGCCGCTACTTGACATATCTGAGAAATAATAATAAAGTATGTAGTTGTCTAATTGAAATAAATACTTACAAACAAAATAAAATATGTAGATGTTTTACTTCAAAGAAAAACTTATTTTTCGCCATGAATCTCACCTATATATTTATCTAGAACTCCATCAAATAAAAATAACAAATAGATATAATAATAAATATTACAATCATTGAAACTAACAAACCATAGTGGTGTATTAAATGTGATGAAAATGTAATGTTTTAAATCTCTCTCAAAACTCAAGAGTAATAAAATTATATAAATTATTTTCATCAGACCCTCCAGAAGGACAAATTACAGAGCTATATTCCAGGAACATGTGCAGCATTAACATGTAATATCTCTGCATACCCTGCTTTATATAGAAGGTAGAAAATAAAAACAATGTGATTACTTCATCAATTAGCCTTCTTCCAGTTGTATCCATGTCCCAGCCAATGAGGGCATACTTCCCAGGTGGCAAACCTATTGGTTTCTCTGCTAATGCTGGAAGTAGGTCATTGAGTGCTTCTCCCCCACTACCATTCACCTTGGCTTCAGTCACCATTGCCATGTACGTTGTGTTTTCTGACTGCAACATAAATAAGGCAATTATAAATTAAAAAATAAAATGTGTACTCCTATAGCAAAAATATCTTATAGCAAACTACCCCACACAAATTATTTATAAAAAATACTTTTTCTAAAAGTGAATAAGGTATTCTTAATAGAAATGTTACCCAAAACTAGACAAATCCATCGATGATGGGTTATTCGAAATGTGCGGGAGGTATCTAATAACTAATTAATAGAAATAATAAAGAAATTATTATATTTATAAACGCAGTACTTTGAATTCGTATATATGAATTACAACCTTAAAAGTGATGTCACGCCGCTATAAGAAAATACAGGCGCCTAAAATAAATCGATTAGAAAGAAATGTAAAATGCGTGTTGAAATAAGAATAGCATTTAAAGAGAAACCGACACAAGTTATACAAAGGCATATAAGGTTAATAATTAGTTAAAATTACAAATACAAAACTTATATCTAACAGAAATTCGTAAAAAAATAAAAAATTAAGACACGTGGCGATCTTTCCTCACAGACATTTTGCCCCACCCCTGTATGTCAAGATAAAGTTTAAAGAACTCACTAATTTAATATGATGTTCCTTGAAGAATGATTTTGAATAAATAGTTGAATTAAACTCAGTACCAGGAAACTTACAGCGCGTGCTAAACAAAATTTTTTTGAGTAAAAAATATTACAAGTCTCGGCACGTGTGCGGCGGCTATTGGAAAAATGCAATAGTGATTGAGTAATTTGTTTTCTTATTCAAAAACCGATGAGTTAATATTTATAAAGATATATTTATCTGAGGTTCTATTTTACAAAAATAAATTAATGAAACATACATAATATGTAATACACATTATTTTTTAATTAAAATTATGGCTTCACATATACGATTTTTATATATTTGGACCACAAATGAATAATTGTAAGCTTAGGTGACAAATATACATTTATCATTAATAATTTATTATTAATTTGTTGATTATTTCAAGGTCTCTTTTCTGCGTTATTATTGTTTAATTATTCATATTTTTTTAATAACAATAAAAATCGGTAAGTTACAAGTGTACAACAATCTGACAAGGACGTGTCTATTAATACTATTATGAATCTGTTGCTTGTAATTAAAATGAAGCTGTCTCGCTTACTCACATTATTGGCGGTTTATGGTAAACATTAAAGTTTACATTTCAGCTTTGTAATTTCATGAACGTATCTAACGTTTAAGTGATTTTATAACTAAAATAAATATTAAGTATTTTTTGTGATTAAGTATATGATAGTAAATTTATTTACTATGACCGAAAAGGTGGACTTATATCAAAACCAAATAGCTATGGCTAGGACCGAAATAAAAAATCTCAGGTTAATGTATACCTATAGTTATAAGATTAACGCTATATTTATGTGGAAATTAAATATAAAGAAAAGTTGTTTATTTTCAGGCAACGAATTTCAGCTTTAAAACAAGAGCACCAAAAGGAAATAAAGCATATTAAGTCAGTTCTAAGTAACCTTCGTTGTTCCACTTGTGTCGCCGAAGGTACAGAAGTTTTTGTGATTTCTGACAGATTCTATTTAAAAACACCATAATTCTATTTAAAAACATCATAAATGTTTCTTTTAATTAAAAAAAGTGCCACTACCTTTTTTCTTAAGATCTAAGAATATTAAATCAACCTTATGTAAACATCACGTAATCATAATATTTTTCCAATTTTAGCGACATCCGTAATAAATGATCAAAATATTTCTTATGCCTCCATAACACAATCTACCAGTATACCTTTCCAACCAATAGGATATATTGAAACTTCATTCAGCAGTAAAAGAGGAGTGCCTAGGCAACCCTCTGTTTTGACTAATGTAAAAGGTTGTATTATCATTGATTCAAATGTTTTTAATAACCCAGAACATGCACTTAGTGGGTTAGGGGAATTTTCTCATATATGGTTTGTACTAATGTTAATTTTTGTTTATTTTTTATACTATATCATTCTAATTCAATTTTAATTAATATGCACAAGACTATTGGATTTCATATTTTCTATTCATTAAAATATTTAAAACTATATAATTTCAAATGTATCATATTTACTATATCAGTTTACTAAATCTGCATAGAATCTACAAATTATATAGGAATTTAGCTGTAAAATTTCTTTTAAAGACTGCAATTTATTTTTAAAATTTTGTTTAAAAAAGAAATCAATATTTGTTTTAATGTATTATTTTATTAATATTAAAATGTTTTATATATTTATTGTAATTACATCCTTTCAGGATAATTTTTCACTTTCACATGACAGAAAGTACTAATGTACCAGCAAAGGTATCGCCTCCCAGACTTGGTGGTGAAAAACGAGGTGTTTTTTCCACTAGGTCTCCACACAGGCCTTGTCCAATTGGATTATCTTTGGTTAAAATTCACAGCATTGAAGGTAAATTAAGTATCTTAATATAAATTACAATTTGAAACATATATTAATATTTACTAAATATTTTCTGTAATAATAATAATAATAATTACTCTTAAAGTGAAAAAACTAATGATAATAAAAAAATAAGATTTATAAATATCATTCTCTTATATTCATCTCTCTGCATAAATCCTTTATTATTGGTTGTGTGGAAGAGATTGCTTTTAGTTTTAAGGCCTTCATTTCACATTTACTTATGTAAATTAATATCAATTATAATCTCTTTTGCAATAAATTATTATTATATTTATGTATTAAACTAACACACTGTAATAGTAATAAATGTAAAATACAATATAAGAATTATGTTTTTCCTTGTAACAATATTTATTTGTATTGTTTTATAATTATTAGTCTTAGCAATAGCCTTATATAAGTTATATTTTATTACAGGAAACAAAATTTATTTCAATGGAGTAGACATGGTAAATAGAACACCAGTACTCGATATAAAACCTTATATACCTCAGTATGACTATCCGCAAATGTATGGAGAAGAATTGTCAGCTTCAGAAAGACCTCCCACAGAAGGTATTAATGATCCAGTGAATGTAATGGCTAATTTACATATAGACGATGCTGCGTCAGTTGAGAGGTAAGTTTTTTCCTTTTTATTTACAGTTGTATAATCAGTCTTTAAATTTTTTTTAAACAAACCTTTTTAACCTGATGGTAAGTGAACACCGCCGCCCACGACACCGTGTAACACCAAAAGATCTACATGGGTGTTGCCGGCCCTTAAAGGTTGAAATAACCGCGCCCTTTGAAGGTACCCATGTCGTAAAGCCCTGGAAACACTTTCGTTGGTAGGCCATTCCACAGTTGTGTGGCACGTGGAAGTAAGTTCCTACAAAACCGCACAGTAGTAGAGTGACACGTATCCAGATGGTGAGAATCGTATTTCAGTCCGTTACGTACTGTGCGGTTGGAAAATTCAGCGGTAGGAATCAGATCACATGATAATAATGTTGGAGAACGCACAACGAAGAACATGAAAGTGTCAAAGCCTTTCACAGATTATTGGGTATTTAACTATTCGAATTTGGGTGCACCAGCCCAGAGATGAGAACAGTAGGCCACGGGAGGCCGAACCAGGGCGCTATACAGGGCCAATCGGTGTTTGAGCGTGAAGTACTGTCTTGCTCTGGCGATCTACCCAGCTTCTTCGAGGTCAACTTGGCCTTGTTTTCCATAGGATTGCGATACTGGCAGTCTCTCGAAACGCTAAGGCCTAATATACTGATACTGAGATGAATATAGAATTCTAAATCCTATAGAATTCTATATTCGTTTTAAATATATAAGTTGTGAGTAACATATTATAGTTTACTAGATCCGCTGGCGATTTTGCCCGCGTAAAGCTAAATAATTAGCTGTTTCGTATTTTCAGTGGCCTTTTCGTACAATGGTATTACTGGAAAACTAAAAAAATGGGAGACAAAAGTAGTCTGATGTTCATCCCAAGACAAGACAATCAAAATCATCGGTTCAACCGTTAGGCCGTGATGACGTCACAGACAGACAGACTTACTTTCGAATTTATAATATTAGTCTATTACTTAGGATTTGACTGTTCTACGAATATATGATAGACAGACAAGCGTCTGTATATCATATTTTATATCACTTTTAGATTAATAAATAAATTTTACAATTGTTTTATTCAAATTCAAAATTACTTTTGAATCTAGAAGGAAAATAAAGCCACCGGCTCGAAAGGCAGTTCTGTTAAGAAGATCCGGCAAGAAAATTAACAGTTGCTTTTTCAAACACAAAAGTTACAATTGCATAATTTAATACATTGGTAGCTAAGCCGCACCAAACTCAAATCATATTACTTCCACATAATTTTTATCTTTTAAATATTCTTCTACAGAGTAATAAGCTTTTCTTATTAATATTATCTTTATAGCAGCTTTAAATTTCTGGAGTTGCAAATCTAACAGAGGTTGTGGAATCTTATTATATATGCGTATACCCATAAAAGACTCATTTACTTTTTGGAGGCGTCAATAACAGTTATTTGCCTTACTTTTTTTACTGCGAACGCGGCAGAGCTGAGTTTGTCAGCAAGTGCCTCAAGGAACTATCATTCACAACATTGCAATTCCACTGGAGCTTATGATCAATGCTTATACCTAAGAAAATTGTAACGCCTGTCAAGTGAAGAGTTAAGCCTTTAATTTGTTAGACTTAGATTCCGTCTTCATATGTTAGGTACAGTAAATTTAATACATTTAGTGTTTTTAGCATGAGCATAACATTATTAACGTCAAACCAAAGAAGAATTCGCGACAACGCACTATTCACTTCGTCATAGTTAATTTTATTTCTGTCAACTTTAAATATTAAAGATAATCATATAAGTTTTTCACATAAAATAGGAAATCCTTAATATAGATCAAAAATAAAAGGGGACCAAGAATATATCCTTGTGGAACGCATAATGATATAATTTTAATAAAAGAGTTTCAGAGTAATGCATAATCAAAGACCTTGGATAAATAATAATAATGTGTTATTTTACACTTATTTACTAAACAAGTTATTTAAAGATTTTAATATACTTATTTATTAAATTAACAATAAAATATAATAACACTTTAAGAGCCATGACGGCCACACCATGAGCTACACTTACATTCATTCAATAAAGCCTTTTGTATTTCTTGGCTCCTTTTTTGTTTTATGTGCAGACACATACAGTAGTATATTACAGTGCAGACTGTACTCGATATTTGACCATAAACATTAATAAATTATTATGTTATTTACATTTTATTTATTATTTTACTGTATTTATGTTTTTATTTTATCTGCATGGTTTACTTAAAATATCCATCTCAATTTATCACATTCATTGACAATACTCTATACTCTAAATGATTTATAAATTTTGTTTTTTTTTCAGCTTAAGTCCTTGTTCATCTCAGCCAGTTGGTATTGACACATCGAGCCCATTATCTTCCCCCACTGATATTATTTCGCCGGGGATTCAACTTGTTACACCAATTTCGCCACCAGAGTCTCCAGCAAGTGAAGACTTCCTTGATGGATCAGTTTCCTCACCAATTCGAAGAATTGAAGCTGAAAGAGGAGCGCCAGATGGACAGGAAAGATTTACGCCTCCGCAAAATAATTTGAATATCAATCAAGATGGTATTCGTGTTGCATCATGGGTTAACAACCCACCAGCACTAAAATTTCAAGTGGTGTTCACAGAAGATGCCCTCAATAGACTAAATAATTTGATAGGTGAAAGAGCGGCTTCTTTCAAAAGTAACATTGAAAGTCTTCTGTCAGAAGACCCTAGATCAGTTTATGTGAGGACACGATATCCAGACCATGAGTACAGTTGTGTTTTAGAAGATTTATCTGTTAGTTGTGTTTTTGATGAAAACTTGTGTGTGTGTACTATCATAGCTCTCAGAAGTGCTGAAGAACTGCAAAATTAATTGTTAGAACAATGTGTGTTTCAACGACTTAATTATTTGTTTTGCTTAATAATTTGTTAGCTTATATTTGATATTATAAATGTGTTTGGAAATTATTAAGTTTTAGTTTTTAATTCTTTATGAACATTATTTGTTGCCCTGATCCAAAATTGCCAATGCTTTCTAATATAATTAGTTTGAAGAATCTTAATTTTATTCCTTTAGAAGGTATGGTTTTGTATAAATTGTTTGGTTCAAATTCAACAATGTCAGATAAACTACTCCATGCAGTGCCATCTATAGAATATCGATATTGAAGTTTCATTATAGTACCATTGCCAGCATCATCACGAGGTACGTAATGAGCTTCGTTTAGCTCGTAAACATCACCTAAATCAAAGTCTAGAGTAATATAATGATTTCTTTTTGGATTCGCTCTCCCAGATGATCCCCATTTAGTGTGCCATAATGATTTATTCTTATCAATAAGGTGACACACGTTTTGATTGGGTTGACAAGGAAAATTGCATTTTACTGTAACATCTCTTATTATATCTTTGAAAGGGTCATCCAATACTACACCCGAAACTATATCACTCCATTCTGATGTGTATTTGTTCAAAACGGATCGGATTCTAAAATCATGCTTGCTTCCACAACGTAAATCATAAAATGTAACTGATTTCCCTTTAATATTACTAAATATAACGCAATCTCTTTCTACTTCATAGAAATCGGCGTTAACTTCTTCCCATGTCAATGTGATAGTTGACCAAGTCGTATTTGCTTTGTCTACGATAAAATCGTTTGGTATTTTTACTTTGTCATCAATATTAAAGTCGCCAAATAATTCACCTTTATTTGCGTAATCGTTTACTTTAATATTAATCTCGCTCAAAGTTACATCTAATTTGTCAATTTTTATCAAAATAAACTTTTGTTTTGTTTCATTGTATTCCCTTAAATATGGATTAATAGCAAATTCTTCATTAAAATAAAACACATTGCTTTGACTACTAAACTCATCAAAGTCATTGGTTTCGCGTAACGCTAATGCTTGTCCGGTTATATCAACTTTAATATTTTTAGGCTTTGTCGACGCCATTATCTGTATTATTGTAGTCCGCTGTTTTACCATAGTTTTATAGGAATTTTGTGCTTTATAGACAGTAATTAATAAACTACCAACCGCATTAGATGACGGTCCATTTACTAAAATCTTTGTTGTTGCAAAACTACCTTGTAAGTAATCTGAAGTTATGCCATCGTCTTCGTACATAACAAAATTTGAAATACCATTTGGATACAGAGTAATTATTCGACAGTCTCTTTTTAATTCATACGGATTGTTATTTGGATTGGTCATTGGTATGATCGCTCCATCTTTGACAAAAATAGGAATTTTCCAAAGAGGTGTGATTAAGTTGTTATATATTTTTCCACCTTTATATTTTTTACCTGTGATAAAATCTATCCATACTTGGTTTTTATTCGGAAGATAAACTCCATCACGAATCGAACAGTCGCCAACTTTATTATCATTGTAGACTGGAGCAACCAAAAAATTAGGACCCCACATGTATTGGTATTGAGACTCTTTTGTATAAGCTGCAGTTTCTTCTGGGAATTCAAGGAACATTGCTCTGACCATGGGAAGACCATGAATCGATTCATATCCAATGCTATAATTATATGGTAATAAAATAGACTTCAGTTTTAAATAAGCTCTGTTTATATCTATAGCATCTTTATCGTAGCTAAATGGTGTTTTTGGTATATTACCCCACCCATCCATGTTCAGTTGTAAGGGAGTAAACGCCTTCCATTGGTAATCACGAATGTTTACTTCTTTGTTTCCACCGGCATAAATTCCATCCATATCTGAACCGATTATTGGTTGACCAGATAAACTAGCACCAATGTAGGTTGGTATGTGAAATCGTATATATTCCCATTCGCCTCCTTTTTGATCACCACTCCAAATACCAGAGCAGCGTTGAGTTCCAGCCCAACCATCAACCATTATGATAAAATTCCTTGCCCTGCTTTTGGCAGCTTTTAAAAATATGTCAGACGCATTTTCCACAGCACTTAATCCGAATGAATAACCGCTACCAATCCAAGCCACGTCGCATTTCAGTGCAACTACATCAGCAACGCCAACCTCTTTGTTTAAGTCACGATCCCCTTTCTTGGGATTTGAAGGGTCATCCGGAATAAGATTTGATTCAGTCCATAAAGCCACTTTTACTCCTTTTTCTAAGGCATAGTCAACAAATTCTTTTAAATTTTGAATATCACCATCGAGTGTATCTGTTTGGCCATAACCAGAGCCATAACCGTCATTAGGAATAAACCAACCCAAAGGCATATCAAACTCATTGTACCTATCTATCATAGCACGCGCGGAAAATTGGTAATTATTTTTTTCTCCATTCAACGACTCTATAATTCCTTTTTTATTTCCCATTTGATTTGGTTTATAACTCTTGTAATATTTTCCATCCTCGAAGCGAATAGCACCAGACACATTTGGACTAACTTGAACCCAATAATCACGATTAAATGCATTTAAATGTGCTTCATAGTACGCATATTCTGGCATTAGAAGTGGTTGCCCAGTTAACTCGTAATAATCATTTAAAATATCTTTTGGTTCACCACTTATAAAAAAATATGCATCAAAATCTTCTCCTTTATGAATACTTTTTACAAAATCAATTGATTCTTCCCCGAAATCATACATTCCTGGTTGCCAAGTATGTCTCAATATGCCATAGCCGTAAGAAGACCAATAGAAAGGACATGGCGACGTTACTCCACCGTCGACCCAGTCGTTACTATTTACAATCTTAATAGTTTCTCCTTTATGGCTAAATCTTCCATTCTGCATACCACCTCCAAAAAAATATTCCTCATAATTTTGATGTATTGTTTGTGTTGATTTATAATCTGTATATGATAAAGGTTTAGCTTCGCGTAAGATTTCTTTGTCATTTCTGACGTCACGGACTTTAACAGTCCCCAGTATCTTATCAAATATTATTTGTACACTTTCAGTTTCTATAGCGTAATGCGTTTTAACATCCGTAAGTTTCGATTGCTGGAATTCTTTATAGCCGTAATCATCTGCTCTTTTTATTACTATTTTTGCTACATCGTCAACATTAATTGGTTTCGGGTACTCACGAAATTTACCAGACGGCGACATGTAATATCTAAAAACATGATCATTCAAAATATACAACCTCCCTCTTTCTCCTGTTGTATATTTGATAGTGTAAAATTCATTTTCTTTTTCTATTAACTGTATGCTTCCAACAATTTTGTCACGGTTTTCTGCCATTTTGTATTAAAAAACTGATAGTTCTGTATCTGAAACTATAAAAATATTTTACGTTAAAATATCTATTGTTCATGAAGAAATTGTTTAAAGTATATATAGTTTAACTAACTAACTATATGTAGTATAGTGAGTGTCCCGCGCGTTGAATAACCCATAATTTCTAATGAAAGAAAATATTCCTATCTCATATCTGAGAGCAATAACATTTAAGAAATACACACACTAACAAAGAGGCCGACATAGAAACTTATTGAATATAAAAAACTTACAAGTTTTCAAATATTGTTAATATCAATCTAATTAATAAGAAAAATATCTCTTCTTAAATAAGCTTGCGTTTGACATATGTTCACTAATTTACTGAATTATATTTGACAACAATCCATTCCGGATTGTGTTCCTAGACTAAACACTAGAATCTTCGTCGATATGTTTAAATAGTAATAAAATGTCCTCATGACCTACTTCCATGGGCTAGTTTGACAAACTTTTGTTAGGGACTTCGATATTAAGGCTAATGGTTCAAAAAATTAATAATCTCATTAAGTGTGAGTTGATTTATAAATTATAATATACAAGTTCTTACTGTTAATTAATCTATAACAAAGACTTCTTTATAAATGTTATTTAATTGTCGATATATTGAAACTTAAAAAATAAAAAATATTTCTAACACGACAAATAAAAAAAATTTCTAACACAACACATTTACACAAAATAAACCTGGTTTGTTTGGAAATACGAATTATAAATGATCAATGCGGTGGATGCGGTATAATTTACAAATATACTATAATTATATAATAATTTACTAATGTAATCATTTCGTCTTACAGCGAATGTTAGGAAGGTAACAGAATGTTTTCTTATGTGAATATATATTTTTTGTCGATGTTGTTTAGTTTACATTACCAAGTGTTGAATATTTTAGATTAAAAGTCTACGATATACAAATGTATAGTGTTATAGAAATTAATAAGAGTTGGAATCAATAGAATTATATTAAATTTTAGTAAGTAATTTCATACTTGACTGATGTATATATATAGATAGGAAGCAAACATGGTTTCTAAAACTCCTGAGTTGCATTTTAATTATGTTAGTTGACACTTGACAGTATAGTTGGTTGCCACTTGCCAGTGGAGAATAAAAAAAAGGCGCTGGATTGAATTTCGAATTCATAACATTTCATTTCAATGTGGACATGAAATGGACACTAGATTCTTTTTGCCTACCCTAGAGATAACCAGATTTATGAAGATACAAATATCTGTAAATTATGCAAATGAGACTAGAACTTTTCTAGGCTTTGTAATGTTATTTTAACCTCAGCTATTGAATAAAAAAATGTACTATACATTTACTTCTTTGTATGAAGCTTAAGAGTTAAGACACATAAAATAATAGGCTGTATAAATAAAAATATTTATTGTACTGTTATTATGGCAGCACCGGTTTACAGCGTATAATGCTTGTCATTGTTATGTCAAATTTTTGATTACTCACGAAGTTCCTTGCTTGATGCTCATTTTGTTCTATAAACTATCACAATACAAAAGTATTCATTATATATCATTTTGAGTAAAAAAATTGAATAAACAACAGCAAAGGTAATATATGGTTAAAAAAATAACCAATTATTGCAAGAATATCTTTTATTTTTATATATGGTTAACCTGATGTACCGGCACGAAAGCTTGCTAAATTGAAACTTGTAATTTTCAGATGTTCCTAACTCGTTCTGAATATGACCGAGGGGTTAATACCTTCAGTCCGGAAGGAAGACTTTTCCAGGTGGAGTACGCTATAGAGGCCATAAAACTGGGCTCCACAGCTATTGGCATTGCAACCTCAGAAGGTGTTGTGTTGGCCGTCGAAAAGAGAATCACATCGCCTTTGATGGAACCGACTACTATAGAAAAGATTGTTGAAGTAGACAGACATATTGCTTGTGCTGTTTCTGGTTTGATGGCTGATTCTAGGTAAGTACATAGTAGTGTTAAACTTAAAAATATTAATATATATTTTATTCAAATTACAATGTTATGCAAAAAGTATAAGAATTTCATTACATTTCTTATTTTTTTAGAACTTTGATAGAAAGAGCTCGTGTAGAATGCCAAAACCACTGGTTTGTATACAATGAGCGTATGACAGTTGAGTCTTGTGCCCAAGCTGTTTCCAATTTGGCTATACAATTTGGAGATAGTGATGATGATAGTGGTACAGCAATGTCGAGACCATTTGGTGTGGCTGTTATGTTTGCAGGTAAAAGGATAGCAAAAGTCTAAAAGAATTATGTTAATGTTTATAAAAGAATATACTTTTAAATAATAATGATTACATGATAAAATTAATTGTACTTAAGATTTTGGGTGCTATCTATTCTAATTCTAATAATATAGTATAAAAACATGTTGCAGACTTAAATTAAATCTGAAACCTTTCTTTTTCTTTCTGTCAATAATATTTTTTTGCTATTTTCCCATAATTTAATACTTTTTGATGTTTCTATCAATTTTAATTTGGTATTAACATAACTAAGAATTTATTAAACATTACTAAATATCATTGCTAGGTATTGCTGAGAAAGGTCCTCAGTTGTTCCACATGGACCCTAGTGGTACATTTGTTCAGTATGATGCTAAAGCTATTGGTTCGGGGAGTGAAGGAGCTCAACAAAGCTTGAAGGTATGTTTTTACTAAAAAATATATATTTTGCTCATCTTAAATGTGTAGATAACAGATTTAAAATATTGAAACACAAAAATATACATTTTTGTCTTATTTTGTCTTAAGGTTAGCAGCAGCTTTTTGTACATATTTGTATTAATGAATTGTGTGTATGAATAAATAAATTGAATTTATGTCAATAGTTTGTCAAATATTATTATTTGAAATTATAATTCTTTTGTGTTATCATTCAGGAGGTCTACCACAAATCGATGACACTTAAAGAAGCTATCAAGGCTGCTCTAACCATTCTAAAGCAAGTAATGGAGGAGAAGTTGTCTGAGAACAATGTAGAAGTTGTCACAATGACCCCACAATCGTTGTTCCACATGTTCACCAGAGAGCAGCTTGCTGAGGTCATTAAAGATATACCCTAATATGTTTTGTTGTAATGTGGTTGGATTTTTATTACATTTATTTGTCTACTCACTTTATTCCTTTCATATTTTTTTTAGAAAATAACAAAATGGATGATTAGGATCTATATATTATATATTTGAATAACTATTAATATAATTATATTATATAGTTAAACACATTTTTTTTGCATTACACTTTTATATTTGAATAAAAAATTAAAATCCAACCACATTTGTCACTAGTAGTAATATTTTAAGTAAATTGTATTTTATTATAGATTGTCATCTTTTGTTGTAGTTTGAACAGTATATTAATATTTCAATCGCATTTTTTTTGTCTCTGAAACCTCGTAAATTATTAAATTTTATATATTTTCTAAAACAAAAATCTTAAGTAAAAAAGCAGTTTTTTTTAAATATTACTTGGTGAAGGAGTTTCTAAGAATCATAATGTAAGTATTCAAAGTTTAATAAAAAAATTCAACACTTTAGTATTGTATTTATTCACATATCTATACCTTAGTTTAGTTTATATTACTATAGGGTATATATAGCAGCATACATTTTTAATGTCTATATAATAAATACTGTAAATAATAATATTGATTTTAAAGTAGGTTGTAAAAATTAGGAAATTAGATGTTTTTTTAATTAGTAGAAGAAATAGGTAATTCGTTTTTTTTATATAGGTTAAGGTGTAAAAAACAATACTATGTTGAGTTTCTCTGTATACTTTGAAGCCATTGTGGTGCAGGGTGAGTGTCTGACTGTATCAGTGATAGTTGTGAGTTCGATTCCCACTTTGAGGAATATTTTAATTTAATTTCTCTGCTCTGGTGATACGACAAAGCACGGTGTTGAGTTCCGCCACTCAACACGCAATATCCCGACTAGAATTACCACAACCACAAGTTTCTTTCTGACTAGCCTTCTCTGCAGGAAATTGCGTGAAGCAGCAAAAACATAATAATGAGTGACTAAGACACAAGACACCGTATCGGTGGAAAACGACTACGCAGTACGGGGGCCGAGCCCCGTAGGGGGCGCCCGTGCGGTCGTTGACCCCTATCCGGCAGCCATAATGTGCTTGCATTTTGCAGGGACAAAGCACCCTCTTCCCTCACCTCCGGTTTCGCTATAAAGACCAAGAGGGTCAACGGCATTTCCTCAATATCAAAAAATAAACTAATGAAATCGGTGGAATAGGCGGTAGCACCAATCTCACCCTAAAACCTGTCTCCTGTGACGTATGTTGTAGCTAGCTCCCATTCATTCAACAATTAGAGATAGTTAAACGGAGTTTTAACCAAAGTTTTATATAGATGATTGCGGCCATACCGGAGTTACAATGGAGCGAGAATAGTTCAAGAAATACACTACAAGATTTGTCTCGTCTGAGATTAGGTAGACAAACTATTTAGACTTTCTGTAATTTATTAAATTTGATTTGTAGAAAAATAAACCCATAATTTTTGTTTTTTTTTGTTTCACTTTGATTTTGGTTATGTGTTGAGCAGTGCTGTGCATTCTTAACAGATAAATTAAGGTAGGCAGACAGATGTGTCACTTATGTAAAGACTGTAAGGTCAATTGATAATAGACGTGATTTTATTATTACACATATATATTTAATTTACAGTCATCTCGTTGAGTCGGTAACATTCAAAATACCACGATGGCGTTACACACACATAAATTAAACGGAATAGCAAAATGTTTCAGGCTTATTCCCGCATCTCAGGATGGGCAGAGAGAACCTAGTGTTGAGTCACTCCGTTTTCCACTTTCCACATGATTTCGGGATATTGGGTATTGAGTGGCATTTCACATTGGGTATTGAGTCGCTCTTTGTTTTAAGTAAATTAAACAACAATTTTATTAAAAATCTTACAAAATGTAATTCTATGTGTTACAAAATTTAATAGAATTTTTAAATGCTTCATATGAACAAAAGGCACCATTTGTTATAACCATTTCTCTTTTTACCAAAGGCTTATTTGCATAAACTTTTTCTATTTCTCCTGATCTTTTGTGTGTAATGAAAAATATTGTATTCTATTTTAATATTACATTACATACACAAAAGCCCCTAAGCTATGTTTAACAATTTTAATAAAATTTGGTAATACAATATTACACTATATTTATGAATATACACAATATTGCTATAAATAATAACTTTTTAATAATAATGCTTATAGAAATACAAGGAAATGTCAAAATGTCGACATGAAATCTAACTACTTACCTAACACATTATTTAGCTTATATTTTAGAGCTTTTAGATGATAAGTCGTCTTGTATGAGTTCTTAAGTATATTTTTTTATTATATCAGAAATATAAGTTGCGATGGTCTTAAGTACCACTATAATTATATAAAAAAGTAATAGATAAGAATCTTATTATAATTCAGAAATTCATATTTTTTATACCAATAACAAACCTACCAATATTTAGCTAAATAAGGTTCTAAATCTAAAGGATTTACATTTGGTCCAAACCTCTCGACTGGTATTCCATTCTTATCTACTATGAATTTAGAGAAGTTCCACTTGACAAAGTCACCGAGAGTTCCACTTTGGGTGCGTTTTAAGAATTTCCACAATGGATGAGCATTTTCACCGTTGACATCAATTTTTTCAAAAACATCAAATTTTACACTTCTTTCTCGAAGGAATTTAGTAATTTCATTAGTTGAGCCCGATTCTTGACCACCAAATTGGTTGCAAGGAAATGCTAAAATCCTCAAATTATTAGATTTACCATATTTTTCATATAATTCGTTGAGTTGGTTGTAATTATTGTCTGTTAATCCACACTGAGAAGCCACGTTTACTATAATTAATGTATATCCCTTATATTTGTCGAGTTTAATGTGTCTCCCATAAATATCTTTGACTGTAAACTCGTGTATTGATTTGGCGTTTTTAAAGTTCACCTCTGTTGTTTGTTCGGGTTGGCTAAAAATATATATTTCAAATATTTTATTTATTCTAGTAAGCAATTTCTTACAAAGTCTTTATTAACAATGCTTTTTAGATTAGAATTTTTTTATTTTCATGCATATATGTTTTTGACTCAATACACTTAGTCAGTGAATAACACACTTAATAATAAGTCAGTTCATTGTCCACTTTACGACCTTTTTTAGATATTTTGCGGGTACGATACAATGCTATTATTTATTATTGAATTTATATTATCAAAATAAATTATATAAGTAATATGAAAAATATCGTATAATTACTTACTTTCCAACATTATGGAACTGTCTAAAAGTATCTACAGCTTGGTATACATCAGTGGCCATTATTTCAGGATTCTCTAAAGCGGCGAAATGGCCACCGTCTTCTACGATGGTGCTGTGTAAATAGTTCTTGTATTTTAATTTCAAAATGCAATCTGGTTGGAAAGCTAATTCGTGTTTGAATTTTATACCCCATGTCGGTACTTCTGTTGGTATTCTGTAAAAATATAAATAGGTCTATAATAGGAGTTGATTGGTCAATTTAATCAAAATTCAACAACTATTTCCTAAACTAATGTAGCTCGAAACTGTTGTTAATTCATTTTGAGAATTTTCATGTTTTTTTTTAATAGTTATATTTAAACAACTAAACGGTCCGTACCTTTTGTAAACAAAATCTGTTTTTTTCCTGTTACTCAACTAGGCTAAAAACTTAGATACTACATAGTAGTTATAGGTAAGTAGATCCTAAAAGTTTACAAATATTTCAGTTCCCTAAAGTTTTTCATTATACTATACATATGTTATTATAGTACAGATATGGTATATACAATATTTAATGTACAATGGAAGTTTCCCAACTTCAGGGACCGTCGGAGGATATTGATTTTGGGATGTGGAAGGGGCATAACCGATATAAGTTTCCTGATTTTTAAAAATACAGAAGACAATCCTGATTTGTGTCGTCAAGTTAAACCAAAAACTAGGAACCCCACTAGTGTAACTTTACAGCAAGTCACATATTAATATGTAAAAAGTTTCCATGAATCATATATCGTAAATAAATATTCAAAAGCCAGAGTACTCAAGGACGCACCAGTACTAGTGAAAACACAGTCAAAGCAAACAAGCACGCACCAGTACTAGTGCAAACACACTAGGTGCTTTTAAGGTCGCACCAGAACTAAGGTACACTCAAGAGTATCGAATCTCATCATAAAGTATCAAAACGTAATGTAAACAACCTAATCAAAATATAATTTATTCTCAATTAAATATGTTTATCGACTTTTTATTGAAATGGTAATTCAATATCAAAAATGTGTTACCTTTAGATGCTGACTGTAGGCGTGGCTCAAACTTCTGTGACAAAACACTGTGTCGTTGAATAACTTTTTTTAAGATTTACATATTTTTATTAGGGAGTTCCGGTATTTCGCTTTTAACTTTAGACTAAAAGAGCAATTCTTGAAAAAGAGGATTAACAAAATCTAGTTGTAAGTAACTTTGTATCCGAAATCCTTATCATCTTTATGAGACAAAAATGGCACCTATATGGCAAAAAAGGTTAAAATAATAGAAAAATTACTTACTCATCAATTTTCATATTAACGAATTTCTTATTAAATATTTCAGCGTACGTTCTCATGCTAGTAGTGATGCTGTTAGTAGACCAGTACACCATTATATTGTCCAAGAGATGTGTTAAAGAAAATTTGTCTAACAAATTGCCATCCGCAGCCTTTTTATATGTGGGATTCGTCATAGTGGAGAACTTTTCCAAAATGTAAGCAGATAAACCTGCCGGAGAATCTGTTAGTGCAATACCTGAAAAGATAATAATTAATTAATAAGTAAGCCTGAGATTAATTTATACAAAGTTCACAACAAATATAAAAATTGATTATAGTAAATGATTTTTATGTAATTTTCTTACATCTTAACAATCATATAGTCGACACGCAGTAAGTAAGTAAGGAGCAAATTGGATGGTAAAAAGTGGGCCAAGATGGTGTTTCAAGATAAATATAACAGGATGATTTATTAATAAATAAGTCTTACCAATTCTACAAATTGAAACATTTAAAACTTACTATCACATTACATTTAAAACTTACTATCAAAAAAATTCAAGCAACAAGTAAATGAATATGCAATCTACCACTATTTTTGTAGTAGTAGTAGTACGTACGTACGTAAGTAGTAGGTTTAGAATTTTTATTCAAAATTCGAAGTGTACGTTTTCTATATCCATTGTGTGGAATTAAGAATTATAAAAAATAACGAATTGAGAACGTCCTTCGTTATTTTCGTCGTTTAAAAATACAAAGAAAGTTGACTTCCATACCAACAGTGTCGGGTTTAGTAGCTTGTATATGTAAATATCCAGATTCCTCAATTAGTCTCATGATATGCTCGGTATATGGATACATACGACTTTCTAATTCCTTTTCCACTATCAGAGATGGCCATAATGATCCTTAAAAAGATAAAATTCATAAGAGTATAGTAAAAAAATTATAAAACATTCATCATTAAAAACGGCAATCGTGGTCAACGGTAGAGTGGCAGCGTCTTAATACGCGTATAAGCGGTGGTTGTGGGTTCGATTCCTACTCGGAGGAAATGATAATACTTAAATTATTTCAATTACTCCACTCTCGTGACAAGACAAAACGGATTGTTTGGACACTGGTTTCTTTCTGACTAACTAGCAGGGTAAAAGCGTAAAGCTTTATTAAAAAAAAGTTTTTCTTTCTTTATAAGTATGCTGCATTTTGTCTAACCAATAAAGGGAAACTATATTTTTTTAAATATATGCTTTCGTTCGATTTCGATTCGAACCCACGCATATTGCAGGCACAAATGGTAACATGATGTTTTATAGTAACTTTCAACTATTTGACGCGGTAAGTTTATCGTTGGAAGTGTACATTAATTTATATTGAAGTGTATGTCAACCACATGGTATTGTAATGGTCTAATATAATAAACAATATTTCGCCTCATCAACAGAAACTTTGCCAAATTTCAAACTTAGTTTGTTTAATTTTTGCCTTATTTTTTTATAATGATGGTAATAATAATAATAGATATAGAGTAGTATCATGAACACTTCAATAAAAACTTATTAATTATCTTACCTAACCAAACATAAATATTAGCAAGTCTATGGAACCACAGTGTAGGGATATTTGTATGGAAACCCAACACTCTCTCAGGGAATACTGTCGACAATATTGATCCTAGCATGTGTCCCATGTCTCCTCCTTGTACATAATATTTCTCATAGCCTATTCTTTTCATTAAGTTTGCAATAACTGTCGCCATTTCTACAGGGCCTAAGCCAGAACGTGCTGGTGCCTGAAATATTTGAATTGGGCTATCCACTCAAACTTAAAATATATAACAAAAATAAGAATTAACAAATTAATAACAAAATAGGGGATATTTTGGCAGCACTTGCAATGGTTGTGGACTCCATTCTCTTTTGGATTAATGATTATTAAATTATTTTCTTAATCTCATTCCGGTCCGATCTATTGATAGAATCAATATACTATATAGATAGTTACCAGATAGTTGCGAGGCCAAGGCTTCTTTTTTATAATAAAAACTGGTCTTGATAAGTTTGGAAAACTTGTCATAAACAAATGCTAATATTAACTGCAACAATTTGATACAAAGCTTTAAGCAATAGGCAAGTATTCAAAATCTACTTGGTCTTATCTTTTTTATAAATTTCAATGTTTTTTATTTTTCTTTTTAAATCAACTATCTCTAATGTGAAAACCAATTATTTTATTACCTGAGAAAATCCAAACCCAGGCAAACTAGGTGCAATTATTTCAAAGACAAAGTTATGTCCTATTTTTGGTGTAATAAGTTTAGGTATTAATTCATAAAATTCTCTTATAGAGCTTGGCCATCCATGTAGTAATAGAAGAGGAACCACCTGTAAGTAAGAAAAATAATAAAGAATTATTAAAACCCAAATAATCAATGTCTTAATACTTACACATACATATGAAAAATTAAATAATCACTCCTTAAAATATAATTAAAATAATCTTCATTACAAACTATAATATGGTTTATAATATATTACCCTATAAGTATTTTACATTTAGTACAAAAGTAGTACAATATTTATTTTTAAACTTACTTCAACATCTGACGCAACATTATTGGGTTTCACATGTAGATAATGTATATCCATTCCTTGTATATTAGTTACAAAATGATCATATTTATTGAAAAAAAATTCTCTTTCTTTGAAATTATATTTATGTTGCCAGTAATCTAATATTCTAGTCATGAAATTAGAATTGAATCCATAAGTAAATCCAGCATTTTCTAGTGGTGGGACCAATGGTCTCCTGTGAAGGAGTCTTTCTCGTAGGTCATGAATCATCTAAAAAAGTAAAAAATATATATAACATAGAACTATTTATTTTAAGCATATCTAAATAGTACTTATCAAAATACTTTACCACATCAGAAAATTCTATTTTATAGGGGTTGATAGATAAATCTGGCTTTAATTCCATTGGATAAGGTCCCCAGTATTCATCTAAATTGACTTCTGGTAGGTCGGGTGGTGTTGTGAGAGTTTGGTATATGTACCATGATGTGAAGCATGTAATTATTGCAGATATGGAGAAAAAATAACCAAACTGTAAAACAAAAGTGAACTTTATTTGATTATGTTATGTTATATTTAAAGTATATGTTTAAAATCACATTATTAAAGCAGTAAGATATTTATTTTTCTTACAGAGAAGAATGGAGACTTTTGTTTTTTTTTCTCATTGTCGGTTAATTTTTTCTTATTTTCTTTTTTCTGTTGTTTATTGGCCATTTAGGTTAGTTTAAAATAAATAAGCTTAAAATGTTGTAAATTTAAATGATATCTACATATCCATAAGCTTGTTATGAAAAATAATTTTATTCAACTTGTTTAATTCACTTTAGCACCATATTTTTATCTAAATGTGTTCAATGACTTGACTTTGCCGGAGATTATTTAATGACTCTTTTGACATTTGACAACTTCATAACTTCATATATATATATATATACTCTGTGGTGATTTCTTGATTTCAGATTTGATATCGGTTCGATTCGGTTCTTAGGTTATGGCGATTCAAGACTATCAGGTCACATCGCCAAACAAAAACACACAAGTCACTTTGATAATGCCACGTTGTAAGGAGAACACACGAAGGAGCTTGTACGGTTAATTTTTTTTAGAAATTCTGCCTGAATAAGCGCATGGTTCTTAGATTTTTGCCGTTTGGACGAGTTCCAAAAGCTATTCCAGAACCTATTCCAATGAGTTCTTGCAAGAGACAACAAATCCTGGGTTGAATTAGAATATTGCCACCGATCCCAGAATGACCTGGGATCCAAATTATTGAGATATTCAAACCCTTTCGATGACATGCGAGCAATGCTTCTTGTATCCTTATAATAATAGAAGATACCTAGCTTACCATGAAAAGGCTTTTACTTGATGGCTGGAGAACAATTAAGATGATAACTATGAAATACTTTCAGGGACTGGGGAAGAATGGAAAATCTCAGGAAAATGTTAAGTAAATAAGATACCGGTTTTAAACGGTTGACAAGGTTGGCTAATATGAAGAATTTTGACGATAAAGGGTGGAAAGAGAACTGTAACAATTTACTTACAAATCGATCTGACAGGAATTGTCGGCGAATGTTGAACTTGAGAGTAGAAGTTGGTAGGAGTAGACTTCATTGCACCTAATACTGTTCTAAGGCATGTGTATTGTATGCGATTTAGTAGCTACATTATTAAAGGAATAAGCCACAGTCTATGTGCCGGATAAAAGAATTGTACAATCGTTTTTGAGTAATAGGATAAGTGCACGCAAAGTATTAATAGTCTATTCACATTTTCTACTGAGTAATTCAGTATTTGCAATTCTATTCAGCCGTTTATCGATATGTGCCGTGCCTGAGAATTTTATATTATCTGATACATTAATAATTTCATCTCCACAGTACAGTTTTAAGTTCTTAGTAGGGGGAAAGCTACACCCATTTCATATGATGTTATAATTGGAGATAGATTAGAAATGTGATGTAATATTAATTTATTATATTTAAGTATATTTTTTGCACTTATACTTCATGCACCTCTCTGTGTTATATTGTGTTAAATCCTTTAGTTATTGGTTGCCTGGAAGAGATGGCTTCTAGCGATGAGGCCGCCAATGCATATATAATTTAAGTGTAACTTTATTATTTAGTCTTAATTGGTGGTATAATAATAATTATTATTTTTATTTTGAAGAAAGAAGAAGAAAAACTAAGAAATTAAGATTCACTTGACGATTTTGAGGCTAACAACGACAGATCGATAAACTGAAAAGTCTGAAGGTGAAAGAGCTTATAGTTGAAAAATTGTATTTGTAAAGAGAGGAGAAGTGATATCTAACGAGATTCGACTAACAGAATTCGGATAATTGACTTATGTTTGAAAGACGGCAATTATAAGAACTAAAAATGATATTTATATTTTGTAGTTGGCAGATTTATTCTGTAATAAATAAGCGGGTTAATTTTGTTTGGGGTTGATGAGCTCATGGGTTTCGTTCGTTATCCTACTAATATTATAAACGCGAAAGTTTGTGAGGATATTTGTTACTCTTTCACGTAAAAACTACTGAATGGATTTTAATGAAACTTTACAAAAATATAGCTCATACATCAGAATAACACATAGGCTACAAGTTATATAGACATTGTGTGAATTGACCGAAATATCAAGTAAGTATCTTATGTTCAAGCCATTAAAGCTTCATTTTAATTATGTAGATAGGTTACTTACCTGTCAATTATAACGAATGCGATTTGTTATATTTAATTTGTTATGTGCATTATCGCATATATCAGGCTGAACAAATAAATTAACGCGTAGTAGTTCCGCGGGCGAAGCCGCGAGCGGGTCGCTAGTATTATATAAGTAGTAAACTATTCTACATGCGAGATCTCGCAAATACCGTGATTGAACAGACTGCGGTATTTTAAGCCCTAAATTGGGGTATTTATTATATTTTATTTTTATTGTTAAGATTAAGCGCGACGTTGTTAACATGCTAATTAAATATAATCATTTCTCTGAGTAGGGATCGAACTTTCTCTCAACCACCAAGTGACCAGTCAGATACTTTTCCACTAAGCCGCGGAGGCTTATATATTAATATTAGGGTATTATGATTGTTTTGGATGATATTATGTTAAATATATGTCTATACTTATGACGATCCTACATTTAAAAATATATACACGAAGCGATCAGTATATAATATATTTTCAAATGAAATTATTTTAAGTTAAAAAGAATGAAAAGGTTTATTGATGTGTGAAACGAAGGCACGAATAAATGTAAGTTGAATGACGTTGTCATCGCAAGCCACAATCCCTCTGTTAATTGAGCGCGCGGGGCCAATATGGGTTTTTTTAATTTTTCCACTCAACCGCTACGTTGATACAGCCTAAGAATAGGGATGCAGCTTATGATGTCATATTTTTTTATGTAATTATAGATTAATAAAAAGGTAAAAAGGATTTGCTACTTATAAAATGTTATATTGAAATATATTTAGTAGTAAAACACACAGTTAATTGCAAGGATCATTTTATATTCAACTAACGGCCCACTCGCGGCGTCGCCTGCGTAAATTTCAACCGATTTAATATTTTTTTTGTTTCATAGCACATATTGCTCAAAATTTAAATTGTTGGAACTATTTTATTTATGAATCGACTGAAATAAAATAAATACTAAATATTAGGGGAAGTTTAAGATCCGAGATTAGCGTGCTCAAACGCAGACATGATGACAAACAGGAAAAAAAATTAAAAAATCAATTTTGGTTTAGGTATTACATTGATAAATGTCCCTAAAAATATATTTTCTTATATATCTTCAATGTACTCCGTACAGGCAGCGATCAGTTACATTTTAATTATATGTATAGATATAGCATGTATATAACATGTATAATTAAAATATATAAAAAATTTCGTATAAATTAAGTAGCATGTGACTAACTTTATTTCAAACATAATACGTAAACTTGTGTATCGCGCGCCAATATTATTAGATAATTTTATAATAGAAGTACCTACAACTCTTCATTTTTGAGCTGATAAAATATTACTCAAGTTACCTACGTACATAAAAAGCTTAGATATTTAAAGATTACAAAAACTTTTGACACTAGGTATTTTACGCCCTTCTCTTCTTGCAACGTAATGGGTCTAGCATCCAAGGAATGCTAAAGATTTTCTTCTCCTATGTGCCTGTTACAAGCAAATGCTTTAGCAATAACTATAGATGTTTATCAGGAAAGGATTTTAGTGACACTAACATTTAACATTCAGCTCATATAAAACCTCACATAATATTTGTTACTGATACAACAAAATAAAACATGTTTATAAAATAAGTTATAGTGTTTAGTTTTTAAATGAATACGCGATTAATCCGGTTAAAAATAGTTTCATTTCAAAATGTGTAGTAATCGTGATAATCAAAGATCTTATTGTGTTTTTTTTTTTTAAATAACTCCTAGGTACCATCATACCTATTATATACGGTGTTATTTTACACTAGATATACTAGTAGTTGTAATTATTGAATAAATATATATTTCATAAAAGTTTCTTATATTTAAATTAAAATATTTTATCACAACCCTATAAAACACCCACCACGCTTTCAGCGCGCTATCACGGCTCTCAGTGCTGTCATCGTATTCCATTTTTCCCGCCCATTCGATTTCACTTCCCTAACAGATTTTGAACCAAAATAGATTTGTAAATATAAACCTTAAAGACGTGAAATTCAACAAGCTATAAAGGAAATTCGCATAAACGTTTTTTGTTTTAGGCTTCTTTCATTTTTAGCCAAGCTCAACATTGCGGTTTTTAAACGAAATCCTCTTTTGGGGAAAATGGCATCCGAATTTAATATTGGTTTTAGTGAGTAATGAAAATAATTCACTTTTGATAGTCGGTGACTGTCAATGAGGAGATAATATTTTTAATTAATGCTTTATTGGGATTCCAGATACATTTAAAAGAGCAAAATATTGCAAATGTGTAAGTAAGTGAAAATTTTGTTGTTTATCGGATTTGTTCTAATATACTTGTGGGGGTCTTTAAAAGTTATGAAGATTATAAATCTGTTATTATATATAAGCAGTATAGTGTAGCTTAATAACTCAAGTTAGACTATTATTTGATGGGTTGAACTAAACCGTAAGACGGGAGTGCGGGACACTGATAAGCTTGTCACAGCGACACTGTTCCCTCGAGGGTTACCTATCGACCAATATCGTCCCAACTATTATGATTGACCACTGTAAGCGTTGCTTAATTGAAAACAAAGCAGTAAGAGTTTATTTTACGTACATTAAGTATAAGATATTCAATATGATAATATTCATATAATCGAAATTCATCGTATTTTATTTTCACTAAGAATTCATGTGAATCAGTTTTAAATAAACTTATACTAGATTAGATAGATAGTTTCATCTGAACGGCTGGACCAACTTCGACCAGCTTGGCAACTGGTTTACCTCAAGGCGTCGGACCCCATAGTATTATGACATGAATTTTAATTACGCTAAAGTGATGTGATTACTAATTAAAAGGTTCCCTTTATGGTGTACAAAATGTTCTATGGCGGGATGAAATTTATATTTTTTTATTATTTTGTAGTATTTTCTAAGCAAAGTAGTGAAAGTGAAAACGAACTATTTTACCAAATAATTATAACTATAATTTTTTCCCGTTCTTTTGACTAAAACAATACATTAATTACTTACGAAATTTTAATTTTTAAATGTATAATTTTTAAGAGTTAATTATTTAAAACATAAAGCCTAACTATGTAAGTGGAATATTGCATTTACATTTGTTATAATACTAATATTAAGTTACCTTTTTTAAGCGAAACTATACGTGTCTGTTTTGAAAGACTTCTGATAATTATATTTATTAGCTTTACACTTAATCCCACAAAGCGTCCTGCTTTGCTTTGCTGCTGCTTGCGTGTTGATTGGCTAACTGACCTTGCCTCCAGAGTTTTACCATTTCAACTTGGAGCGTTATTTACTATAAAAGTGGGGAATTTAATTAATTTAAAAATCAACATTCCTCGTGGGCATCGAACTTCTCACCAATACATAAGAAATCAATAATTGCATAATATTTTCAACCCCATACTTAATATAAATATTATATTGCCTTTTTATAATAATAAATTACAATTTACTAAGGGGTGCTTATACATTATAGACTTGAGTGTATGCCAACCTCTCCCTGAGATTATTCTCAAGGGGAGGTTGGCATATACTTAAATCTGTTTGGACCTTAAGGCGATAACGTCACAGGTCTGGCTTAGCGGTTACGAGACTTACGAGTTTCGCTTGACGCTCCGCTTTTAGAGATTGGGGCTTTAGACATTATTGCTTATAGTAGGGTTGACACGCAACATTTGAATATTGAACTCAATTAATTTATATTTACTTTAATAGTAAGTATTAAAACATTAAGAAAAGTTTTTTAATTATGAACATATTAAATAATTAAATAGAGAGTGGCTAAATGGATTTAGAACAAATTTATTAGTTAAAAGGATAAAAAAATCTGAATTATTGTTAAAATGCATAACATTTTACTTCGATATCGGCTTTTATATCTTAATTGAGTAACTTTCTGATATATAGAAAGAATAAAATCTTACCTATATATTATTATATATAATTAAATTTTCTAAGAGCATATGAATAGATCTTACAAAGCTTAAGATATTTTTTGTATTCATTAGTTGACGCATACAGTTGACCAAATTAGTTTCATATACGCATATAGGCAACAAAAGTATATTTTGGCCTGATTGTTCATTGAATTGAATTGAATCATTATTAAAAGGTCATATTTCTATAGTAGATAAATGCAAACATGCAAAAGAAAAATTGTATAAGAAACAACCCTATAGGATCTCGTTACCTAGCTACGAAGCATCAGATAAGGGCGGGCTCAAGTTTAATTGAATCCCGCTGAAGTTTCCACCCGGCCTCTGATTGGCGCGCGCAAGACATTGTTCACCCTCGCTTTATACTCTGCTCCCTTCCTATTTGAACTAACTTGCTTTCATCTTTGAATAGCGTTCGGGAATGGGCTTTTTATAATAGCTTTTCATTAACACTTTAATGGCCATATATTTTCAGTAAATATTGTAATTTTTAATATTTATTTAATTATTTTTAACATTTTTGTGTTATTTGCATCTGTGTTTTTGTGTTATGTTCATTCATGTTACCAAGTGTTGCCTGCAACACTTAGTAAATGGTGTTGTAATTTTAGAAAACGCATAAAAATTTGAACGCATCGGAATTCGAACCCGCGCTCTCGAAACCGTCCGCGTGGCTTGTTACAATTGGCACGTCTTACAACTTACCCTTGTTTTTTAAAGTTTATTAATATAATATTTCTGAACCACACTCCTCGTTGGCAGAATACAACGGCACACTATGTAAAAACCAGTACGTGTTTATTGTAATTTAAAAAATACCTCAAATGAGATTTGAATTCAAAATCTTTACGTTCTTAAATAATAATGGCTTAAAATGTAAAGTATATAAGTTTTTTTGCAATTTCGCAACACCGATATAGCAGGATAGTCTGAGAAGACGCTGCTCTTTTCCTTTACTAAAGTGGAGAAATGAAAATAATTTAAACATAATTATTCCCTCAAGTGGAAATTGAACCCACAACCAACGTGTTCATAGTTAGTCCCCAAGTTAGTCAAAATATATTGACCAGTTGGACTTTTACCAATTAGCGTGAACATTTCTATTTGGCTTCAGTTATTAAAGTACGCCTGTAATTGATGTGCGTGTGTACTAAAAGTATTTCGCTTACATCACTCATATAAGATGTATTCATTAAATTTTAAGCTTTATGCCTCTTAAAATAAAGTTCACTTACTTTGTTCGAAGTGTTATAAGAGATTCACAAGGTTATTCTGCCATCGAATTAGTTCCGGCTAAAGCAAACTAGAGCGGATGTTCATTAGAAGCTACGTGCAACTTATAATTTTGGAAACAAATGATACTATCTATTATGGTCAGGTTCCTGCAACGTCTCGCCGAAGTGGAGAGGGTTTCCGTTAGGTTTTAGTGGGTATTATCAGGTATACTTGCCGGTGAGTCGCACAGTACTGTCCGTTTTCCCAAGGGTCTGGGTTCAAAGGCATTTCCCAGCGTCACAAAAAAGCAAAAAAAAAAAGTATAAAAAGTGTAGATATTAAAGAGTATTTATATTTTATACATGTTCATTTGTACAATACGCGTTACTTCAGCAAAGTGAATGCCACTTTATATGAAAGTTTATGTAGATGGTAGTGTGTGTAATATTTATTTTATCTATACAAGTAACCTAAATATGGAGTGTCTGTTAGTGTCTGTATTATATTAAAATAACCCTTTTTACTAAATGCATATGTATGCATATCGTATACACGGTACATATACCAAAATAACATTTTTTACAGTTTTTGTCTGTCTGTTTGTTCGTTCCGGCTAATTTCTGGAACGGCTGGACCAATTTTGTAATAAGGAGTAACTTAGGATACTTTTATTTAAGAATTCCATTCGGACAAAGTTGCGGGCAGAGCTAGTATATTATAAAGAATTATAGGCGCACTATACACCTCATTTTAAAGTTCAAAATCTTTGGTCTTAGGTTGTTTTTATCAATATTCTCTATATAAGTGTCTTCATTATATTTTTATCATTTGTACATAGATATGTTTTTGGCGTATTGAAATATTTATAAGACATGAAATTAACTGTATGTTAGTAACTAATGATTTATCTACATTATAGTGTGTTAAACACTAAATTTGTAAGCTTATTAAATATTTCTATTATATTTTTCATAATTTGACAATGTAATATAATTAAAATATCTATCTTTCTGCAACAGGCAACCATTTAAAATATCACTGCATATAAACGCTTATATATCCATCGAAAAACAACCTTTCACCTTTGATACAAATAAATTATGATGAAAAATAAAAAGTTAAAAGAATCTTATATTTATACAAAAACTCATAATCTAATTCAATGAATGTATTCAATAGAACGTCTTACCAAAGTAATATGTGAATTTAAGATTACAAATAAAAAAGAAACTTAATTATATTCCGATCATGACCAAAACAGGTTTTTGTGAAATTGTGAGAACAAATGAAAAGTAAAACATCATTATGTTTCTAAACAAATAAACATAAGCTCGCACGAAATAGGCTACATTATCTTTTAATTATAACTATTAATTCGCCATTTTGGCCGTTCAATAACTTTAATTGCTTTAGTGTTATGTAAATACCAGCCCATACAATCTGTTCTCATATATTAAAGTACAATATAAAATAATATATTGGTGGTCCCTTTTCGTGATATAATTTTTAACATTAAACATTTGGGGCATACATGACAGAGCGCGGTGGTTGTGAGTTTAAATTTCACTGACGGAAATAATAACAAATAATATATAACTAGCTGTGCCCGCGACTTTGTCCGCGTTGAGATCTTACATAGCTAATTTATTGACTACAATGGTTCACTATTTTGGCTTTAATGGCTTGAACATAAGATATTTACTTGATATTTTGGTCAATTCACACAATGTCTTTATAACTTGTAGCCTATGTGTTATTCTGATGTATAAGCTATATTATTGTAAAGTTTCATTAAAATTCATACAGTAGTTTTTACGTGAAAGAGTAACAAACATCCTGACAAACTTTTCGCGTTTATAATATTAGTAGGATATTATTTAATGGCGATGTACAAAGTTATAACCGATAAATAATTGCCAATTGTTATATATAAAAAAGCAAATATATATATATATATATATATATTAAAAAAAAATACATCATTACAAAAAGAAAACAAATATATTTTTGAAATGAACATCTAAGAGCTATGTCGATCTTTTTAACCTTAATGTATGATGACTACAAATAAGAAAAGTAAGTGTGTATTCAACTTTTGTTACTAGTTTTTATGTAACATACTATAAAGTACGCAAGTACTTATTTATACACTACATAAAACTATTCGGCGAATTTATTAAAAGTTAATTTAAATTCAAATTTATTCAAGAGATTTACAATTTATACTTTACTTTAGTAATTATTAAATACACAAATATTTTTATTTCATTATAAACTTTACATAAGTTTATATAAAAATATATAAATATATATTTAATTATATCTTTTTGTATCTTAAATGCCTCGTGTCCATCAACTGTGTTCTCCATTCCCCGATCCTTATAACAACATTATATTATAAATATGCTAGGCATAAAATTCACACCTTTTCGAACTAAACCAAGGAATCAAATTCAAATTCCTTTACGGTAGAATTTGAATTCACAACTATCTTGTACAGTCGATAACTTTATAACTGAGCCATGACGGTGTTTCAATATATTTATTAATTAACAGTAATTCTCATTGCCATAGAATTCTTGGCTGAAATAATTATTATTAATCCCTTATAAGCATGCTATTATCAGACACTGCCAATTACACACTTAGTATCGAGTCTAACGTAATAAATGTTTACATAACTGCAGTAGCATACTTTTCGGGCAGAATCAAAACTGGTTTTTGTACCAATCGGATGATTAAATGAGATTACATTTACCGAATACTGGATACAATATGATATATATTTGTAGAAATGTGGACTTTTTCTGTATTGCGTAATGTTTTAATTAACACGAAATAATTATTTCTCAACTTGCTGTATGTTTATTATTTTCTATTGTATTATGAGGCCTAGCCCAAACTATATTGAATCATAGCTGAGTAGTCAGAGAGAACCTAGTGTCGAAACACTCTGTTCTCTACTTTAAGCCCGATTCCGAGACATAGCGTGGTGAGTGGCAAAAATCAACGCCGCGCTTTGTCTTGTATCAGAGCGAAGAAATAATTTAAATATTGTCATTCCTTTGAGTGGGGGTAGAACTTTAAACCAATTGCGTTTGCAGTCAAACGCTGTCTCACTGCGATATAATGGCATCATCATACTGGAGAAACGTCTATATTATAAATAAAAACCATAATTTTAAGCGTTTTCGATACATATGGATTTTGTAAAAAACTCTCTTGGAATTTAAATAAGCTTTTGATAGACAAGGATTATTTTACAACGAATCGTTTGGCAAGAGAGAATGCTATTTATTATTAACTTTTTTTTTGAACCCGAAACGTATAACGTTTTTAAGAGGGCGGGTTCAAGTACGCCACGTTTTCTAAATATGTATTTTCAATTTCCTAAGTGTGCGAATAATATTTTAAAAGTGTTAATAATAAATATATATTATCTATATTCCAGCCAGCCATCGTTGCGCAGTGGCACAGCATCTGACTATAAACGCGATTGGTTCTGGGTTTGATTTTCACTCAGTGAAATTATTATATTTAAAATATTTTCAATACTCCGCTCCGGTACCAAAGCTCGGTGTTGAGTTCCGCCACCCAACACGCAATGGGTATTGGGAAAGCGGAAAGTGGAGAATGGAGTCTCTTAACACTAGGTTTTCTCTAACTACCCTACTAAAGGGGAACTGCAGGAAAAAGCTTGAAGCTGCATATATGTCAATATTCCAGACAATATGTGGAGTGTTTTAATCTCAATCGATGCGCGGTGGTGTTAATGCTTAAGAATACATATTTGATCATAAATACAAAATTTACAAATCTACGAATACTCTAATCAATAATTTAGCATATTTTGAATAATTTCAGAATTTCGTATATTTATATATTTCAATTGAACACATATTTTAATATAAGCGCTATATAATATGTGCTTACCTAACAAAATCGCCGGAAGATGAATTATGAAACTATTATATTTCTCAAACTTATGTTCTGAGTTCTTATGTTGAGAATCTTTTAACTAAATTAAATTTAAAAACTTACAATTAAATAAATGTATGTATAATTGTATAAAAAGCCGTTTAATTATTATTATTCCACTGTTTTTTCACCCATATCGACTGTACAGCGCGCAAAGGTTATACATACACGGCAAAATACGGCAAAAAAGTCTGCTTCATTTGTACAGTTCATATATTTAATTTAATCTAGTTTCTGCGAATCTGTAATACACCATTATTGAAAAGTATATAGTATATTATATATGTTAACTTAATTACCTTTCATATGTAATCACAACTGCTATAAACGAATTGTCGTAGAAAGTGTTATGCGAACGGCCGCGGCTAATGATGTTGCTGCAATCAGCTGATTGTTATATTACAGCAGGGAAATTATCTTTTTTATACCACTATATATAATTTTCTTCGATAAGTAAATATTATTATGATTATACCTTTTCTGCGTTCCAATACAAACGTTAAATATATGTATATATATATATATATATTTAACAATAACGAAATGTTATGTAATGGTACAGTAGTTTTATACTTTGGTTCTACTTTGTACCTACTTTTGTACCTTCAGTTGTACCAATCCGCTCCGTCGCCGAAGGCCAGGGGAGAGGAGAAGACGGTATGCCGATCCCCAAATCCCCTTCCCTAGAGGAGCTACTGTCGACGGTCCTGCAAGTCATCGAGGCTGCGGGTACTCTGGAAGGAACTCCGGAGCACCCTGAAGGCGACAGTGGCCCGCAATAGGTATGCCGTCCACGGAGGCGTTGTAGTTGTATGCGCGAGCGATCCTGCGACGTCTCATTGGAGTGGAGAGGGTTTCCGCTGGGTTTAGTGGGTAGTATCGGGTATTGGTTCCCGGTGAGTCCCACAGTACCGCCCGCAAGGGTCTGGTCTGCGTTAAATGCATTTCCCAGCGTAAAAAAAATAATCTGTAATATCATAAAAAAGCGCTGTACAATTTTTCCCTCATACCAAGCAAGATAAGTAGAGATAATTTATTGTAAAAACACTCCATTCTTCGTTTCCTGTCAAAATTCAAAACAACATAATAGATTAGATTGTAAATGATTGTATTGCACATTATTATGTTAAGTACCGTTCACATATTTTATTTTTTATTAAAGTAGGTTTAAAGAAAATGTTAAATATATTTTGTTATTTACAAAGCACAATACTGTTCACATTATATAAAAAAATAACTTACGAAACATATCGATAATTATGACATTATTATCGATATTAAACGCAAAACTTTTGAATCTAGTTTTCATACTCAAAAATATAATTTAATAATTAATACGTGAAGGATACTACTTTCGACTCCCATTTACGCGGACTATTATGCGGACGGAGTAGTACTAAGTTTGTTATAATTAAAGCTTAATATGGAGAAGTGCAAACTGTCTATATTTTCCATAACAATTCATTATATATACATGAAATTAATATTCTTTCGTATAAAGTGATTTTACGGGTCAACATAAAGAGATGATAAGATATTGATATACTCTTTAAAATCTTAAAGTGCAACCATATAACAAAATATAATATTTAAATACACGTAAGTGCCTCTCAGCAATTTCATTACGTATATTAAATTATATATGGCTTATTTAGTTAGATACAAACGCGCTCTACTTTCACGAGTTAATGTCTGACTATTGAAATATAATCTAGGTATTGTTACTTGATACGCATTACAGCATCCAGTTGAGAATGATACTACTTATTCCGGGTTCTATTACGGATGAAATTAAAGTGAAAAGTTGATTTATTGATTACCAATTGCAACGTTTTTAAGAAAATTTAAGTAAAATACAAATTGATGGCCAATTGAACCCACAACCAATCACCTTGACGGTAAGGCCTCATTCATGAGAATGGACATTACTGAAAAACATATATTTAGAAGACGTATTAAAATAAAAACAGTTTTTCAATTTCCTAAGTGTGTGATTGACACTTTAAAAGAATGTTAAAATTGAACAATATTTTTTCATAATTAAGTGAACTGAGTTTAAATTATTATACTACATGCTAGCTGTATTTCATATGCAATGAGAACATGCAATGTGTAGAAATACTATTGATTTTATTGTATGTCATTGCGTAGTTCCCACTTTATAATCTGAAGGCGATTTGTAAACACGCTTTATCTGCCGGCATTGGTTCGATAAGCTTGAAGACGTGTTTCAATAACTAGATTGCCCACTACTTTAGATTTACAATTAAGAAGAAAAATCCAAATATTCGGGGGAAAGAGTGATTTGATTTATGAGATTTAGATGAATTAATGACGGACTCATACAATATATACACGCATCTATCGTTTTGACATAATTTCTTTAAAAAAAATTTGATTATATTTTTTAAGATAGCTTCTAATTGAATTTTTTCTTAATGTCTTATAACAACGCGTGAAAATAACTGCAACAAAAAACGAAATTATATACAGCATTTGTACAGTTTTTCTGCAAGTAAATGGTAAAAATGACTTTGCGTCGATCAAAATAGCTCAAGTAAGCGGATTTGGCTGAAGCAAATAATATTTATCCTTGTACTTGAATTCTTCCATTGTTTTGCATGTTTTTGTAATTGAATTTAGAATGTATATATATTTTAAAGTATTTTATATTGCCAGTGATATTATTATTGGACGTTGTCTTTGGCACGTTTAGAGGACAAATAACCTGAAATACATTTATTTGTAAGACCTAAACCTCTTTTATCTTATTTCAACTCAAAGTACTTTTTGTTCAAAGTTTTATGGTTATATTACATAGCAATGAAAGCAACTATATTCAAAATTAATATTTCTAATTCATAGAGGCCAGACGCATTGTGACAGTGTCTGACTGTATACGCGATGTTTGTGGGTTCTAGTCCCACATGAACACACAGCGGGAATAATTTTGAAAAAATTAAATTATTATGATTTCTCCGCTCAGGTGACAAAACAAAGCGCGGCGTTGAGTTCCATCCATTAAACTTGCAATGTCTCGGATTCGGGCGGAAAGCGGAGAACGGAGTGTCTTGTCTTCTCTACGAGCTCTATGCCTGCTCTGCTTTGGGGAAAAAACCGTGATCTAAAAAAATGTTTTGCAAACAAATACAGATACTATGAAATACAGATACAAAATCTGTATTTCATTCAAATTAATAAAATTGCAATATAACATATAATGAAATGGAATGTATTATTTACGAGTCCATACAACATTTCTGTATACTAAGTTATTTCTTGTTACAATCATAAAGTGGACTTTTAAGCATATTTTGATTGGATATTAAGAACCTACGAGTAGTTCGCCAAGAGCTTTACGTCAGAAATACACTACTATAATATTGCTAGGTAGATGAAGGATTTATAAATTTAATTTGATATTTAATATAATTGTATAATATTTTTAATTCTACTTTTCATTTATATTGTGTTTTTACAACCCTAATTTATAATATAATTCACATAGAGCTGAACGTTCAGAACAGTATTATTATTGAAATATCGAATATCTTCGTCCGATTTCAAGGGTATAAAAAAAAATTATGGTCGAAGGTCACAAACACGAGCTTCGTATGTTTGTCAGCCAAACGATAAGTTTATAAGATAATTATATATATATATATAACAAAGAGATATAGAAATAAATAAAGCAAATCATGATGAGATACTAAATTTGCCGGACTAGTAAATTATAATAGTAGGAATGTTTTACATAATGTATTAATAATTTATCTTCATTATAAAATTTCAAAATACGAAATAATAATAGGCAACAACTCAAGCTCACAATAACGTGTTTAATAATTATTCGGTGTTGTTAATAACTTAATTACTCATTATTTAAGTGCACATGTATGGGCATTTCATAAAAATGATCTTTTCACAATAGATGGATTGAATTATAATATTTATGTAAATTATAGATAAATATACACAGCGCGGTGTTGAGTTCCGCCGACAACAAGCAATATTTTGGATCTCTGACAACTCTGTAATGTGGGAAAAGCATAACGTCAAATTTGAAATGGACACTTTTATATTGTATGCTATTAAGTCATAAATAATGATGTGACACGACTTTTTTTTATCAAAAATTTAATTGAATTCTTTTGCGAGAATAGTTTGTGTGTAGTGTGTTCATTTTAGTGTTGAGCGAATTTGCGGCAATTCCTTATAAACATAAAAAAGATTTGATTCGACTGCTAGGTTTAAGTAGTTAATTTTTAAAAATGTTGCCTCCAGTAGTAATATAAGACCCAGAAATATCGTTGTTAATATCAAAACAAACAGTATTGCTGCCGAAACAATACTAGTTTTACACTTTTTCCCACTATAATGTGTCAAGACACTTCGTTCCTTAGTTTTGTGCAGAATTTGGGACTACGCCGCACTGTGTCAGAGCGGAGAAATGTAAATAATTTAAATATAATAATTACCTATTTAAAGAAAATACAAAATATAAATTTTTCTCTCCTGTAAATGTGAAACGTTCAGCTCTTGGGCACTTAAGTGCTGTACTGTTGTATTGGATACATAGTTTAAGTTAAGTAAAACCAATTTAAACTTTTAACAAAATAACTGAAATACTTGCTCTACTTGAATATTAAATTATAGGATTCTTATTTTTCATTTCGTTAAGCTATTGCATTAATAGAATTATAGACATTGACAATACTGTCTACATATTTCTAAAATTCTCAATTATGATTTTACTTTATTACTTTAATTTTAGAATTTAATAAATTTTTATACAACATACGTGCGTGCATCTTATGTAGAAATTACCTATATATATATATTAAAAGAAAAAAAAATTGATTTCAATAATTTATTTGAAAGAAAAAAGATTCTATATGTGTTACTGTTCTTCTATTTCTTCATCGAATTCACCTTCATCGTCGGCTGTTGCTTCTTGCCACTGTTGGTATTCGGAGACGAGATCATTCATATTGCTTTCAGCTTCAGTGAACTCCATCTCATCCATACCCTCATCTGTGTACCAGTGTAGAAACGCCTTCCGTCTGAACATGGCTGCAAATTGCTCCGATATCCTTTTAAAAAGCTCTTGAATAGCTGTTGTATTAACTATAACCGTGGCGGACATGTTGAGACCACGCGGAGGTATATCGCATACAGCCGTTTTAACGTTGTTCGGAATCCATTCAACGAAGTATCCACTATTTTTATTTTGTATATTAAGCATATGCTCATCTACTTCTTTCATTGACAAATGCCCGCGAAAAACTGCTGCTACAGTGAGATACCGACCGTGTCGAGGATCACAAGCCGCAAGCATGTTCCTAGCGTCGAACATTTCTCTGGTAAGTTCTGGTACAGATACAGCACGGTACTGAGGGCATCCTTTAGACGTAAGAGGCGCAAATCCCGGTATGAAGAAATGTAGTCTTGGAAAAGGTACCATATTTACTGCCAGCTTTCGTAAATCTGCATTCAATTGTCCAGGAAAACGGAGACATGTGGTAACTCCTGACATTGTTGCTGAAACTAAGTGATTCAAGTCCCCATATGTAGGAGTTATTTTGAGAGTTCTGAAGCAGATGTCATATAATGCTTCATTATCTATGCAAAAGGTCTCGTCTGTGTATTCTACCAGTTGATGGACTGACAACGTTGCATTATAAGGTTCAACTACCGTGTCAGATACTTTTGGACTGGGTACAACTGAAAATGTGTTCATGATTCTGTCTGGATATTCTTCTCTGATTTTAGATATGAGTAATGTACCCATTCCAGAACCAGTGCCACCTCCTAAGGAGTGTGTCAATTGGAAGCCTTGTAAACAATCACAATCTTCAGCTTCTTTTCTTACCACATCAAGGACAGAATCTACAATTTCAGCTCCCTCCGTATAATGACCTTTAGCCCAGTTGTTGCCGGCGCCAGATTGTCCAAATACAAAATTATCTGGCCGAAATATTTGTCCTATTGGGCCTGATCGTACAGAGTCCATAGTAGCAGGTTCAAGGTCGACGAGAACTGCTCGAGGTACATATTTGCCGCTAGAAGCTTCGTTGTAGTAAACATTGATACGTTCAAGTTGCAATTTGCAGTCTCCGTGGTAGGCCCCCGTCGCATCAATGCCGTGCTCGTCCGATATCACCTCCCAAAACTAAAACAAGATTTAGCTATTTAGTCACTTTTATAATCTAATTACTTTTATATGTTATTTAGAATTATAAATATGAGCAAGTTCTGTAAAAAATTTGAACTGAATTTGAATAGGAGAAATATTGCTGTTCATTATTTGAACCAAATATAATAATAATCAATATAGAATTTTCAAATATTATACAATACCTTTTCTCCAATCTGGTTGCCGCATTGTCCTGCCTGAATATGAACTATTTCTCTCATTTTAATTGTTACAAGAAATTTTGAGTCTAAAATTCGGTTATTATACAAAAATTTTGAGTCTAAATGGATACACTTAAATTTTTAGATCAATAAAATTATAATAAAAAAATAAAAAAAAAAACATAAATATTATCCCATGTGCATTGTACACGAAATTTAGATCATTACTGAAATAATTTTATTGATTGGCATTCATTGCCGAAACATATTCTTAATTTGAAATATTGTCCACTGTCATAGTCATTGTCAATGCAACGAGTATTTATTCTTTCAAATCGTTTTCTTCCTTGTGTTATTGTGCAGATGTGATGGGCCAAAATATCCTATAGTAAGTATGGTGGCTGCAGGGTCACAAGGGTATTAATTAGAGAAGCTATATATATTCAGCTACTATTACATGGCTACTTTTTAATACCAATCGTAAAACAATTCCAAAAACTATCGTGTACTTTAAGGAGCTTATTTTCATCAGTTCTTATGAATCGGAGAAGAATCATTATCGGTATAAATTGACAGTATAACTAATTTTAACAGTTTCTAAGATAATGTTTTGTATGAAACTTATTTTAAAATACGAGCCAAGAAAAAAGGCAACCAGATTTTCGGGTCATTCTACAAGTAGAAATTATAATTGTCTATAAGATATATAAAGCGTCGTAGTGTATAGCACAATACGAGTATACTACAAAAGTTCAAAAATGGACGTGTGAAGTAAATTTAAGTTTCGAATTATAACACCAAAAGGCGTTCAAATCCCGTTTCTTTCAAATATTTATACGTCTCCTAAAATTGTTTTAACAACACTTATATATGAAAGAACAAAATTAGAGACTGGATATAATTGAGCGTGAACTTGAATCACCAACCATCATTCAAACTTCGTCAGAGCAGGCAACTGGCTTACAGATTATATATTATGCATTCAAATGTTAAGTAACGTTTAATGCCACTTTACAATTAAGGAGCATTGCTTAAAACCTTTAAAGAATACAGACGATTTTTTATTTAAACCTGATAAAAGTAAGTCAAGTGAGATTTATCTGAGAAACGTATAATACTATCCAATTTAGTCAAATTACGTAAATATTTTCTTAAACCTTTTAGGTTTATTATTAATAAATACGAGCATACCTTATATTATAGTAATTTCAAATCTTATTTAGGGAATGGCTAATATTTTATTTATAATTGGTTTATCCATTTTTATGTACAAGTATGTTTTTAGATTTCGCTTCTCAACAGTCATTGTGGGTGCTTAATGTTAAAAAATAGAACATTGCTATACTAAATGTTATACAAAAATAAGTAATAATTCATATTCTTTTCTTATGCTAACAGCACCTTTTGATTGTGGCAATAATAAACAAACAGGCAAAATCTTAAGCTTCATTAGATTTTATTAGTATTAAATTAGATTTAAACTTCATTTTTACCCGACATATATTATTTATAATATTATTTTCCTTACGGATCTCAGCAAGAAGCTGGTGGTGTGAACCTGTCACGGGCTAAGCCAAGTGGGTCAGTTCATTGTGTATGGCTGTGGGTGTTTGAGTTGTAGATGTCAGGAATCGCCGAACTATAAAGGAAGTGTCTATAATTATTGATTTTAGTAAAGGGATGAAAGTGCTTTTGTGTAGGCTTAATTCTTTTAGAGATGTATGTAAAGATTTCGGAATGAGCCCTGTGGACGATAAAATGATGGGTATGATTTTAACAGTGTGCTGGTGCCACATTTGTCGGATTTCGTCTGCCAGTGGGATGCATTTTTTGTATTTTCTCCGTGTATTATTACATATATTATTATTTATTATTATTTGTTCGGAGTTTCAAGACAGGCTTTAAACTATATTCAGCTGTAAAGAAGTGATCATGTTAATTCTTAAGTTCAAGACAAGTACTATGGTTAAAAAGGTGATAATTGGGTAATAAATTACCATGTAGACCGCCCACCAAACAATTTCTGTTACGAACGTTAACTTTACGCGCTCGTTTCTCAATTGTTATGTTGAAATGCTTTTTAATTTTTATATCTGTACTTAGCGTAACTTATGAAGGTCGTCTAACAATAACAAGAATTTTAATTGAGATTGGTAAAAACATTTAGGCTTGACCGATATTTTTAATAATGTAATCTAAATTACTTTTTATTTAAAAGAAAAGTTTTAAAAGAGTATAAGACAAGGGACAGGAATGCAAAGACATTTCATCAACCGACATAATTCAATACTGGTAGTATTGATAGTATTTTTTTTTTATTTACAACCTTAAATACCTATTTAGATATATGTAGCTAAGTGTAGCGTGTGTACATACATATTTTAAATTTTTGTCTGTCTGTCTGTTTTTTCCGGCTAATTTCTTACGGGTGTACCGATTTCGACGGAACTTTCACTGGAAGATATCTAAATTAATAAGGAATGCCTTAGGCTCGACGCGGTCAAAGTCGCGGACACACCTGGCCCTATATAATAGCAAACGATACCATAATATACATTAAGATATTTAGGGTTTGATTTGTCTGTTTGCATGTTAAAATATATGCGTAATATTCGAGATCGTAAACAAAATTTGTATACTGTACAATTTATCGAACTTGCTGTAAAATTTTATTAATCATTGCGCTATTAATACCTTTGTAGAGTACCTATATGATACAATGAATGTGTTTTTTTTTAATTTCTTCTCAAGTATATGTATATAACCTAATTACTTTTACTTTGGTACGTCATAATATTTATATAACGATAGCTTGATACACTTTTTAACTTTGACGCAATCGAAAAATGCAAATAATAAATGCGGTGCGAAAAATAAAAATATGAAACGGTTACGCAAAATATACATGCATTTAAAACGAAATTGTATCAGATTTGCATAAATTTTGCACACTATGGTTTGTACTTGTATATTTCTGCTCATTTACTATGAAACTTCGTTTCGTTGTTTTACTCCATTGCAATATTTACAATAATAAACAGTCTGTAAAACTGTTTTATAATATTAGCAGCTTCACGCTTTTTTCCGTATAGCATGTTAAGCTGAGGCAACCTAGTGTCAAGACACTCCGTTCTCCACTTTCACTCAGCTTTTTTAAAATGAGACGTTGTCCCACTGGCCAACGATGGTCACTATTAAAATATTTATTTCTATATTTTGAAGCTTTTCCCAGAATTTAAAGAATGAGCAGAACGCCTGTCTTTCTCCACTCTCTGAGTATTATGTAACAGAACAAGCCTTGCATTTAGCGAACGAGCCCACAGCCCCTGCATGTAATTATTAGAAACTAGCGACGCGCTCGCGGCTTCGATCGCGTGAACTGTAGCTGTTTCGCATGTTGAGTGGCCTTTTCGTAAAACAATGAAATTCCTGTAAAAACATTTAACAAAATCCATGAAATATCTCTACATAAAATATCATCTTAATCGGTTCAGCGGCTTGACCGGGACGACGTCACAGACAGACAAGACAGACTGGCGCATTTATAATATTAGTATAGATTGCTTTAGATTATATAATAGTGAAAATTACTAGATCGTTCACTGGTAAATATACCATAAAACCTTATACTTGTAAACATAGTGGTGCAATAAATATTTGGAAATTTAACTTCCAGAATTATTTTATCGTCCGAATATTTTCATTTTGCTATCTTCATATAGCAAAATATAGAATATTTATATTATTACTTCTAAGATTTTAGTTTTAATTATTTAGAGTTAATTGCACAAATATTCTATATAAAATTTCCGTTCCAACAAACACAACTATTTAGATATAAATTAATATGGTTAAATAAGCTTCGCAAAAATCCATTATTCTTAATCTAAAATTTTAGTAATAAAAGCAGTTATTGTGAACTATCCGTCCGAGATAGGCATGTGCTATGTAGGACATTTTTATTAAAAAATATATGTTCTTTTAATATTGTAATACATTACTTTTTTCTATCCTTAATAGTTTTCGCAGCGCATGCAATGAAAGACTTTTTTGACAATTTTTTATACACCTTGGGTAACATTATTAAAGTTTACTAATTATTAATATAGTTATTGGACTCAGTGAAAATGTAGCTTTCTAACAATAAAATAATTTTTAAAACTGGTCAAGTATTTTTTGAGTTATAGCCAAGCAAACATACAAACAAAGAAATCTTTACTCTTTATAATATTATAATTGGGAATGAATCATCTGAAACACTTTTAACTTAAATGCTAAATGTGTATTTTCTTATTGTAATGAAGTCTGTTTACTAGGCATTAATCCTGACGCTAATATACAGTAGTTAGTTCGAACCGTCGTGTGACATATCTATCTATAATATATTATTCTACAAATTTAAAAATGTTTTTCTGGTACAACAGAACGCGTTATAACTAAAAATAAATCTGAAAAAAGGAGAACGAAGGAATTTTGTATCTATCTTTTCTCTGCCTAATAAAGCCACAATTTTTAACATTACAATGATAAAACTTAGTTTCTGTGGCTGAAATAAGTCTAATTGATATTATCATTGAATATATGTATACTTATATACTTTTTTACATTAAATGTATGAATGAATTACGGCTTCCAATCTCACAGTCTGGCTTGAATCTTGGTATTCGCGGGACTAGGAATGTTTAATCCCGCGGGATCCTGCATATTGAAAATGTTTATATGTATAATGAAAAAAAAACCATAAATTATTCAACGTAACTCTACATTTATTTAAGTTTTAATGTTAATATATGATCAGACAAATTACCCCGTATATTTAATACAGAAAGTAAGCTATACAAATAGCTAAAAAAAAAGAATATATACATGTTACATATAATCTCAAAATTAAAATACCTAATATCATAGTAAGGTGAATTGCGCCACGTTTGTAACTGGATATTAATAGCATAGATTGATGATTTGTAGGCGAGTCTCCTCAGTGAATGTTGTTAGATTGCTCCTGCATTCATAATAATGTTTCGAGATATCTTTTATTTAAATATGTACATATTCATTCATTCATTCATTATTGGTGTTTTGTTATTTTTAAAGATTTTGCTGATAACTAATCTACATAGTTTAAGCGTCACTTTCAAAGGTGACAGAATAATATAAAAAATATTTAGATCCGAGTTTTCCATCACGTATGTATACATTCGTCAAAGGTTCCAATAAATTAAATTATAAAGGTCTGTTTGTTAGATTGGAATTTTCAGACTCACGCTTTTTCCCGCATAGCGTTGTAGTCACAGACAACTTAGTGTCACGACAATCCGTTCTCCACTTTCCGCCCAAAATCGAGACATCGTGTGGTGAGTGGCGGAACTCAACGCCGCGCTTTGTTATGTCATCAGAGCGAAGCAAAATTAAAATAATTAAAATATAATCATTCCTACTACCTATTTTATGGAAAAACACTGAATTAACAATTCCTTAGACTGAGGCCAGACAAGCAAAGAGCGTTTGGAGCTTCCGCTACCCAACAAACAATGCCTTTTAGTAAATACTAGTAATGTATCATTAGACTATACTTTACATGATGACTTATCCCGTAAATAGCGGAGAATAAGTATTAAAATAGGAAAGTCATTAATAAATGATGTAACCTTCCACAGCTTTCCTACACAGAGCCACTGTATGTTACTAGTGTAGCAAAACATCGTAAGAGCGCATTAAAGTTTGATTACATAAACAAAAAGAACATAGCACCTACCGCCACGCTTCACACGTCGGTAATCATGATTGCACATTTTGTGAGCTACTTGAGAACTTGAGATTTGATACCGTCCCGCTAATACAAGGTCCTGTGTCAAAATTGGCCTAATCATGCAGTTCATAAATATGATTATATAATTTTATCTCTTACTGTATTTTATATATATATACAAAGGTTTGAATAATTTATATATTGGAGAATGTCTCTTAAGGTAAAACAAATGTCCAGATGAAGTAAGTGCTTTGGACTTTGTAAAACCTTTTAAAATTAAAATATTGAATTGCTATAATGTTACTCACTGCGGTGAACAATGTTTGTTGTGAGACTAAGTGAATGGACACTGTGGGTTTCACATGCCCAAATATCTACAGTCGTTATGTTTCTACAATTACTTCACGCGTTCGACGCAACTATTGCGGATTAATATTTTATTATGATTTTTACTTGAAATTAGGCGTCGCTTAATTTTTCAAATTAATTTCCAAGAATTTCAAATTTAACGTAATGTATTATAGTAATAAGTATTTATTTTTGTGATTACTGCTAAATACGAAACACTTATATAAAAAAGTAGCATTTTCATTTTTTATGACATTTACGGTTGTATTGTATCTGTTGGCAGCGTTTTAACATGTCATTTGACATGTCATTAATATTTGCCTCCATGTAGTTATAACAATTCTGATTCTCATAACAATAACTATTGTTATTAATAATGTATGTGCGCATATATAGTTTTATAAATAGAGTTAGTAGTTATCTTCCATAGTATATAAATAATAGAGATAAAGCGATAAATATGTATGCAGTGATCGTTGCTTTGGCGCTCCGTTCTCTTTGTCTACCGCGCTAGGGATAAAGCGTGAATTAAAGAAATAAATAAGCCGATCAATTCCTTACATATTTTAACAGAATTATTCTTAAATTTTCATCTAGTAAAGCAGTAAAAGCGTGTCTAGTCTTGGCGCAGTAGGGCAGGGGTCGTGATTATGTGTGGGTTCGATTTCCACTCCTGGAAAGGTTTATATTTAAATTGCTATCGTTTGCAATGTCTCGATTCCGACGGAAAGTAGAGAACGTAGTGTCTTGACGCTACGCTGGCTGACTTCCCTGCTATGCAGTATGGTGAAAAAAATAATCTAGTAAAAGTACATGTAGTTTGAGCACTGTAGGCACCTATTAAATATCTATTTCATGTTTATATTAACATTACATTTTATGCTAAAACATTAAAAAAAATTACAATTGAATTACAATTAAAATAAAATCATATAAATAAGGAGCCCAAATAAAACTATAAAACTGGTTATACATAAGCGGTCGTTGAAATAGGATTACACTGAAGAAAGGAAATAGTGTAAAGAAAACGTCTTTTGTAATAGGACAGGTTTCATTACTAGTTGAAAAGGCTTAACTAGAGTGAATAATGTAGAGGAATTTCCCTTTGTTGTGGACACTAATTTGTTAAGAATATATAATTTTACTCTAAGAAAGAAGCGAATTTTAAGTTGCAGTTGAATACAAAATAAGTTTGTTCAATGCCAAATTAGTTTCAAAAAACACTTAAGCCTAAAACTTGGTCACCCCCGTATAGTCATCAAAAAGGTCGACCGACAAAGATCTATGAAAATATTGTATTGTGACCGGTAAACACGTGTGTCAAGTAAATGGACGATAAAAATTACTTACTTACATTGATGCTAATAAAAGCGTGTTTATAAGAGAAACTAGCTGTGCCCGCGACAGCGATTAGCCGGAACAAACAGACTGACAGACACAAAAATAGCAAAAAATAATATTCTGGTATATGTAGCGTGTATACATATGCATTTAGCATATATATACCTTAATATTAATTTATTGACTACAATGGTTCACTATTTTGGCTTTAATGGCTTGAACATAAGATACTTACTTGATATTTCGGTCAATTCACACAATGTCTTTATAACTTGTAGCCTACGTGTTATTCTGATTTATAAGCTATATTATTGTAAAGTTTCATTAAAATCCATACAGTAGTTTTCACGTGAAAGAGTAAAAAACATCCTCACAAACTTTCGCGTTTATAATATTAGTAGGATAAAATATAGTTAGTTATTGATGTTTACAGTTTTTCTTTCGTGCTTCCATATATACATGTGAATTATGATGTGTCATAATTAGATCACAATGACAATGACAATGTCTCTCTCATCATCACCATTATCAGCTGGAAGACGTTGACTGCTGTACATGACATGCCGACGCCTTCATTATAGAACGCCATTTAGAGGGGATGCTTGCATCCCTCATCTTATCTCGGTTTTCTGCAATTCTGACGAGGTCGTCGGTTCACCTAGTGGGGACGCCACTAATGCCACTTCAACTTGCAAATTTTAAGAGCTTCTAATAAGCTATGGTTTTGGGTTATCATTTAAGTATAAAACGTAAAAGCGTATACCAAAGTACTATACAACAAATACAAGTTCAAGAAATTTAAAAATATTAAATAATTATTAAAATTATAATTTGTTAACTTATAAGGCACACAAGATAAATTTACACGTAAATAAAATACTATCTAATTAATTATTATTTTTGATACCACGGATAAAGAAAAAAAAATGGGTGTACAAAATTTTGCTAATTAACTTATAGTTTATATTTTATTGTCTGTACTTACTTATATTGGTTACAAATAATGCAATATGTTAAACATCGTCAAGCTCAAATCTGGTTTCAGAATAAAGGTCAACTTACTATGAAAGTTCCTAGACGAGCAATAGATCCTTGATATTTTTCACAATGTAAGAAACGGATTGCAGATGAGTATATTAATATTATAAATGAGGTTATAAATTTAAATATTTATATTACTGCTTATCAACATTCAAAATTTAAATAATTTGGATGAAATTTGGTATAGGTACACGTCTGTACCTTAGCTTGCTTAGGTATGCATAGGTATGCAAACATGCATGGATTCATAAAAAGGACCTCATTCTTTAAAATGTTGTGATTTAAAATAGTAAAGTAAATACTTTTTGTTTATTTCCCTAATGACTTACTAAAGTCTGATACAAACGGTTAAAGCGTATTTATTTCTAGCCAGAATTAAATTCACTTACATAATAGCTAGTTCCATTTAATACAATTTTTTGTTAGCTTAAGCGAAAAAACTACGCTAACGAATAAAATGCAGGGTAACAAATAAATACATGGAATTAAAGCATTGGAGCAACTGGAAGCGATAGTTATTGTTTCTTTTTATATGAAGAAAAAAAACTCTTTATTAATTCCTTATATATGAAGTTATGAAAAGAAAATAGTTTTAATTACTAAACAAATTATTTATGTACTTCGTAATCAGCATTATCAGATAAAAAGACATGCTTCTATCATTCAGATTCATTTAAAGAGTATGCTTCATTTAAAACAGGTAAAGTTGTGAGTGAATTTACTAGATATCTTTAACAGAAATCGTTACAAATTCACAAAACTATTATGGGGCTATGATACTTATGGAGTAAAATGAACAATAACCATTGTTTACGTACGATTCGGTAACGCATTCGGAAACCAGAAATTGTAAATATTTTTAATGACCTCATAATTAACGTACGTTGTGATAAGATTAAGATAAATGGATCATGGAGTTAATAAAATCAAAAACAAAATATTCTTTATTCAAATATGCTTAATAAGATGGCCGATCTAAACAGTAGTCAAATATCACTATCACTATCGTTCTTCTAGATACGGTACGAAATATAATTTAAAGAAAATACTAATATTAGAGGCTTTGTCTGTCTGTTTGTCTGTGAACAAGTCACGGCTAACCGCTGTAACGATTGTAATGAAATTTTATATAGAGGTACTTGAGGGAGGTTCATGGGATGTATATAGGCATTGTTGTAGGAAAAGGCCACCAAAAAAGGGTCGCTAGTATAATATTTATACAGGTAACAAAGTCAATAATTTTTTTTTAAATAAAAAGTTACATGCTTAATTTTTCACGTCAGATAATTTGTCCGTCCGATAACCAATCGTGTACAGATGACGACAGACGCAGTCCTACTACGTTCGGTATTAAATGACTTTATTTCCCACTGAGATATGAAGCCCAAATAGCTCAGTTGGGAGAGCGTTAGACTGCGATCTTCAGATCTAAAGGTCCATTTAATCGTTCCAAAAATATCGTATTTATGACCAAATCATATTACGTTGTCAGTAGAAAATATTGTAAAACTCTAAATATGTACTTCTTTATTGTATGTTAGTGGATGAAGATATTGACAGCTTCTCTTTTAATTTTGAAGTAAATTCAATAATTTTCTCTCTAATCTAATTTTTAAACATCAAAATAGTGTTATTATGTAATATTTTTGTCAGGTTGCTTCTTGCCGCACAGCAGGGTAGGCAGAGAGTAGCTAGTGAGTCTAGTAGGATACTCCGTTCTCCACTTGAAAGAGTTGCCCGGGACTTGGTGTCTTACTTAACACATCACTTGATGGAACACAACTTCACTGGAAAACTTTGTCTTGTCACCAGAGCGGAGAAATTAAAATAATTTAAATATGAGTATATTTCCCTGAGTGGGAATCGAACCTACAACCGCATATACAGACAGACGCTGTCACACTGCACCATGATGGGCCCTCAAACCTTTATGGCTTACAAATAAATAGTTTGTTAAATAATTATGTGTAATTTATAATTATATAGTGTTCCACAATAAAATATAATGATATATTTATTATCGTAAGTTTTTAAAATAAAAAGGACGACATTTTTCCCTAATAAAGTTCTGTACTGTAACGTATTATAAAGGTATCATGCTAGTATAATTTTAAAATGAATAAATCTGTCATTATGTTCGGAAAGTTCTTACCACATTATAGGTATATATTTTTTTATTCCCGACTAGATTATATTCTTGTATATTAAACAAATAGTAATTATTATTTAACACATAATCATTGTCATATTTTCAGGGTGATTTCCTTCATATAATTTAAACTAGGTCGCAAGATAAAAACAAATAAAAATTTACATTAAAATTGAACTATTTACTCATTGCAGCTTCTGAATGGCAATTGTATTTAGATTTAACAATTATATTTAGGTGAATCGATTAGGGTGCATCTTCCTTTTGTATAACGTTAAGTAAAAATACAAGTCCAGATGTAGAATTGCTCCAGTTCGTAAACCATCACGTCGTTCCTCAAAGTGGGAGGGCCAGTATAAAGAGCGGGCGCGCCAACACAAGGCACAGACAACAGTCTTCGGCCCGAAGACACCAACATGAAGTACACGGTGAGTGGTGAAGTGACAGTGTAGTGTAGTTCGCGCGCTTTTTTTAATCTGTGGCGGTTTTGTTTTATTAAATTCCTCGGTTGATAAGATTAAAATACTTATACATAATTGCACGGTATTTCAAAATATTTTTTAATATAATTTTAACTTATCTAAACATAATTATTTGACAATTGTATAAATATTACTCAGTACCGTAATGCATTGTTTAATTAAATAATTAAAAAAAAAATATCATTTTGCAAACATATTTATAAATTCGCGGCTTCCGTATTCGTTGAATCTAATATTCTTAGGTTACCGTACAATTTCTATTTCACTTTCTATGCATGGTATGGCTTGCAAACGAACCGTTATGGTGTGATATATAATTACTATTCATTTTCCCAAAAGAAATTCTATTTTTAGTAATTATCTACGCTATATTACCTACTGCTTCTTATTATTTTTACTAGTATACTAAAAAAAAAAAAAATTTTGATTATATTCGAAGATTTATGACGTTGTTCCTTTTATATATGAGCCTGCATTAAGTGTTGTAATTTGTAATTGCAACACGGCTCTATCCTAAACGCATGCATCATTAGACCGGGTAATAACTAATGCATAAAGAATTATGGGTTTATTATAACTTATATAAGAGGTAAACATTAGAAATGTATGTAATAGACAATTTTCACTTATATTTAATATGTTTTTTATTTAGAGATGTCTCAGTGTTTGTTTTTTGTTTCCGTTTTTAAGTAGATTCCGTTCCGTTTGTTTACTGCGTTTGAATAATTCATATAGTACTTGCCTGAGATTTTTATGTTTATTTTAAACAAGGAATTTGCTTACTCTTGTTTTATTTTAAAAAGTAAAATCTAATAGGCGTATAATCAAATTGCAGCGTGAAATAATAAAAAAATCTTTCGCGAGTAGTTGCTAATTATAGTATGCATATTACATGGTGCAATTAAAAATAATTGAAGTTACCTAATTTGTAAAATGTACAGTGGTAAAGCATGACGGTGGTATATAAAGTTGAAATAATATTTAGTTTGCTTATATTCATAATCTCTACTAAATACTGACAATTTGATAGTACTTAGTAGTAAATTTTTTTTAAAACAGTATTCTACAACTAATCTTTTGCTATTTTCTTTTCAAATCACTCTTATGCAATAATATAAACTAATAAATTAATATAAGTAAGACCGTAAATAAAATACTATTTATTACGACGTCCGTTAGAGAGTTAGATGTGAGTTTCCCGTATATGACTTCCGATATGATTATAGTCTTGTTTGTTAGTCTACAAATCCTCTTTTTTTTGGTTTTAAAAATTAAATAATAATATAATAATAAGTATGTTAAAATTAGAATTATAAAATATATTTTACAACATTTCGCCATATTTTTTTAATTTCACACATAAAAATATAAGAGATAAGAAAGAATTCTAGAATTATCTAATAAAGTTATGAATTTACAGTTTATCTATTAAAAAATAAAAAAAGCTCCTATAACGTTAGTAAGTTCTCGAGATTAGTTTCTATGCTAGATTAGGATTAGTAGCCAGAGATATCAACAGCTTTTCTAACCAGTCTTTCACAGATCCAGTTACACAAGGTCGTTGTCCGTTATGTCGCTGTAACGCATAATATCTATAACTTGTTTGCATCGCGTGGCTTATCACAGCATTAAAACTAGGACCTAGATATAGACTTAACGCTGTCTAGGAGATTAAGTAATATTTAAGCTATGAACTAGTTTTGAGGACTGTCAAGGATAACTTTTTGTCATTTAATGTACTAAGGAATATGCAATATTCCTATATCTTATTAAATTTTAAACAGAAATTTTATATACTATGATTATATAAACACAAGTAAAACCTATTTAAAACTAATTTTGTGTGTCATAATAGGTTTAATCAATGGCAATTACGACTTTCATAATATTTTTTCATATATAATTGGCTCGATACGCGAGTTTTGCTAAACAATTGATAAATCTCGGATTTCCGAATGTAATAACGTATAATATAAAATAAAAATATATAATATAAAAACGTATAAACACTAAATCAATTATTTTTATTTACTCTGATTTACGTCTACACTAGTGTAAAGTCGTGTGCAGCGGCATTAGCCTTATTGTTTTGCACATCATGCATGAGATATTTTTAGTGAGATAAGAAAGTCTTTTCGTATACATGATGCGTGGTGGACATTTTCTAGACTTAAATTAAATAGATTCGTAATAGAGTAAATATCGATATGCAAAAATATATATTTTTCACTATATTTAAGGGCTGTATCAATTATCTGCTAACTCAGGGACACGTTAAGTGACTTTTACACGAAATAAAAAAAAAACAGTTTTATCATTTAAAACTTTTAACAGAAGCTTTTCCGGATGTTAGTTTCTTTTTGGTTTGCGTTAGAATTTAAACAGACATGTAGAAGAATTTTAATTTTTGCATAACGCGACGATAGAAATGACTAACTTAATTCCAATAAAGAAATGCGGAACTAGGCGCAGGGTTTATTTTAAGATTTTACATTTTTTGCTATTTTCAATTGTCACCATAGCTAATGCTGTTTAGTTAAGCTCATGAATTGTAAATAGCTATGATTCAAGCCTTTGTATTTATCAATTTCAGATATTTTTAAAATAAGTCTTGTAATTATTTCGTCCATTAGTGTAGTTTTAGTTTTAACCTCGAACTTATATTCAGGAATTCGTTACCCTAAGACTCTCAGGGGTAAGTAGGTCAGCTTTCACATTAAGAACAAAAACTGTATACCCTTAAGCTTTACTTAAAATGAACACAATATATTTTTAATATTATAAACCATTATAAAGTTGCTATATTGAAAAAAGGGAACATTTTATAATATATATTGCTGTTATAATTAAGCATAACCGCTGTAATTAAATTATTTCTCCAGCATCTTGCTAAGTAGAACATATCGTTTCACGAAACCGTACACGGACTTGATTAGATGTTGTGTAACTTTTGTTAACAAATATCTATATATTTTGTTATCAAATATAATATAAGTAACGCTTTAGTTATTAAGACTATGTATTACATGTTTTTTTTTATCTTGTACGCATCTCCGCTTCTAAGTAGTTTGAACGGAATTGAGAAATCTCAATATTATTCTTTCGTATTTTTTGTTTTTGTCGTTTTAATCCATAGTGAAATATATTTTATTTCATTCTGAATTATCACGTGTGATCCTTTCTATTCTTATAAGCTAGTAATTCCTAATTAAATTATACTTAGAATGAGTAAAGTTTTAGTACATAAATATTTTATTTTTAAACTATAGAAAAAAGTGGCAGACAAGCGATCTACTTTAAATAACGTACCATTAGAATGTTCATGTACAATTAAACTGCTCTACTTGAATAATCATTGTTCGTGAACAGAATTACGTTTCCTAGATGTTCCGCTATAATCAAGCTATCACATCAATGGAATGGCAAGCACGGTTGTAAGGAGTTCAATTATGTCGAAGTAATTGAAACAAAAACATTCTATTTTATACTTCATTGCTTCCACCTATTGTATAGCTTTAGAAAAATTCAAAATAAAGAACTTATTTAGATAACGAACACTGACTAGTATATCTGTTATTTTTTAACTTTACCAAGAGAAAATATTCTAAAAACAAAACTTTAAGCGGATTTAAATATTTGCAATTGTAATTTTGATAGAAAGTGTGTTGTACCCGGAAATAACAAATTCGAGCGTTTACTGATAGATTTATTTAGATTTAGATTTATAAACTGAATTAGATTAAGATGTGTTTAGATCAATATTATGCTTAATTTGTTTTTCTTTTTTATCAGGTTGTATTAATAGCCGCATTGGCGGTGGTGGCCTTTGCCAGTGAGGAGAAAGGCACACAAAAGGCAGCTGCTGAAGAAAAGAAACAAGATAAACGAGGAATTTACGACTTCGGTTCTTACGGAGGCAGTTACGAAGACGGCGGTCATGGTGGTCACGGTGGTTTCAGCTCAGGACAAGGTAGCTACGAAAACTATGGCCACTCTGGTTCCGAATTCGGAGGATCATCCGGAGACTCGTGGAAACCAATTTCCAGTGACTATGGTCATCATCACCACGTGAAAACCATCGAAGTCATCAAAAAAGTGCCTGTCCCGTACACCGTTGAAAAGCACGTCCCTTACACTGTTGAAAAGAAAGTTCCCTATGAAGTGAAAGTGCCCTATCCCCAACCCTACACTGTTGAGAAGAAAGTCCCGGTCACTGTAAAGGAATATGTGAAATATCCAGTACATGTGCCAGAACCTTATGTAGTTGAAAAGAAGATACCTTATGAAGTCAAGGTTCACGTCGACAAGCCTTACGAAGTAAAGGTGAAAGTGCCCACTCCTTACACTGTCGAAAAGAAAGTACCTTATGAAGTCAAGGTCCCGTTTCCACAACCCTACACCGTTGAGAAGAAGGTCCCATACCCCGTAAAATACGAAGTTAAGGTACCCCAACCCTACGAAGTCATCAAGAAGATCCCCTATGAGGTAAAAGTGCCCGTTGACAAGCCATACCACGTGTACGTTGAGAAACCCTATCCCGTCACAGTTGAGAAACCATACCCAGTTACTGTTCACAAGCCAGTTCCTTATGAAGTCAAGGTCCCAGTTGACAGGCCCTACAAAGTTGAAGTAGAAAAGCCCTACCCTGTCCACGTGAAAGTGCCAGTACCCAAGCCTTACGACGTATACAAGAAGATCCCTTACACCGTCGAAACGAAAGTGCCTTATGAAGTCAAGGTGCCCATCGACAAGCCCTACCCCGTATACAAAGAGGTACAAGTACCGTTAGTCAAAGAGGTCCCTTACCCCGTAAAGGTCCATGTACCCGTGTACCTGAAGAAGGAGGAGGAACACCATGGCTGGCATTAAAATAAACCTAATAATAGGTTTCACAGCAGTACCTTATAGGCTAAGTTCGAGATGTGATCATTTAGTATTCGTAGTGTAATAATAAATTTAAAATTGAGGTAGCTGAGGTACCAACAGTTTGTGAGATGTGTTTGAAACGTTTCGCCTATGCCAAGTCTTCGACCAGCTGTCGCGTTGCTCTGCAATACCACTTGAGTATACGACATCTAATAATTGATATGTTATTACTTGTTTATCTTTTGTATAATGTGCTTTGTTTTATATAATTGCGAAAGTATGCCTTTTGCAATCTTGTGTTGAGGCTGATAAAAATAAATATGTTATAAAAGAATTGACATTTTTCATTAAGCGACGATTGTTTCGTATTTCGAAATCGACTCATCATCAACTGTGATATAATTGGTTTCGCTCAAATAAAATCACACACTAGCACTTTCACGAAATTATTTCCATTAACGCAATGATGGAAATAATGACCATGAACGAAACGTTGAAGTGGAACTTTTGAAAGTTGTAATCATTTTATTATGACATATAGACAAAGTATGTTTTAAACGATCAAACGATCATCATACTAGATTTTGTTTACACAAGTGTTTCATTACGCTAACTATTATAATTAGTATTTTATAAAGTTATATAATACGTACCGTTCGTAGCAAAAGTTTTCTTATTTCCTTTTTAGTATTAAAAGTTAATAATAATATAATTTTCATTAATAATTAATATTTCTATACATCAATCATAAATAATAAAAGGTGAAGCTTATTTTGAAGATCCAAAGAGCTTTATCGTTCTGCAATCCGTGTTAACAACATAGCTTGTTATGTGACGATTGACAATTACCCAATAAGACTTTCAGTACAAAAACAACGAGAAACGGAAAATTTCAACATATACGTGTATATATATATATATATATATATATATATATATATATAAACTTTTATATAATTATCTCATAAAACATATTTGCAGCTACCAAAATATATTACAAAAGTGCAAGCTACATGTAAAAACCCTATAGACAAATAGAATATATATTTGTGTAATTATTTTTCCTATCTTTTGCACTGAGCGTCTCTTAAATATTACTCAAAATAAAAAAAAACAGATAAAACATTTGAGGGAATTATTATATATAAATATCTTTCGTTTCCGCGCTCTGGTAAAACAAACGGCGATGGTAAATTGAACGATGAACGCCAGAAGCGGAATGTTTTGACCAATGTGAAAACTTTAGGCAAAGAGAACCCAGTGGTTCTCTTTGTCTAATCCGCTGTGAAGGAAAAATCTTAGATACGATTTTTTTTATATTATACAAATATGTCATATATCACCATAGTTGGGTTACGTAAGGTAGAGCAATGAGCTAATTGGTGCATCACGATCAGATATGAATGGTTTCTGCACTGGTAGCCGCGACGTAATTCAAGGTGACGCCAGCTTACTTTGCCTGTTGTAAAGCAATCTGATGCAGCAATTACCCTATATGGAGGTGTAGTTATTAAATTGGTTTGTTCTAAATTCAGACAATTTTACACTTCATTTTTGAAACTATCTATTTTAACTGATCGTGTATATTTCTAAATATGAAAATAATGCCTACTCGAATAAAGCCGTTAAAATAATTTTATTTAAAATATGTAAAAATTGCGGAAGCCTCTTATAAAATCATCTTATTGCTGATGATATACCAATTAAAACACGAATGAATTATGTGAGAACGAAACCAGTACTAATTCTCTGTATTGACTCTGCTAGTCAAATCGAGGATGTGCCATTTAGATACTTTAAAGTTTAAACTATTATTATCAAAACATATCTGCTAGGCTTGCCTTGTGAGACATTATATGTACACGGTAGTATCATAAATAAAAACACTACGTCTATTATTTTCTTGTAAGATTTATTTTAAAATTTTCTAACCATCAATACTCATGCGAAAATGGATTTACTAATAACTAATTCATGAGATTGAATTGCCGAAAACTGCCTCAGATAAGAAAGCCTTTCTTGCCAGCGGTGCTGCTCTGGACTAAAACATAATATAATTTAACAAGCCCTATTAGGTATCACAAAGATGCAATTTTCATATTTACTGTGCAACACTGAGGAGATGTTGCAAGAGGCGTTCGCTCTCCCGTCGTCAGTTTCTTGTCAATATAGCAATTTATAAAATAAGCGTGTCCTGAGAGTTATAACATTGTTTACAGTCGTAAATTGTAATGCAAATGAATATTGTTAGAAAACATTGCATTTGCATAACATATTGCCCAATGTGGGAACTCAATATTACATTCACGTTTTTAAGATCAGAATTTTTGACCTGAACATATAAGAAATTGTAATGTAATATTAACATATTTTTTATTTTTTAGCTCCACGCTTTTTCCCGTATAGCAAGGTGGTCAGAGGTCATTTATTGTCCAGATACTCCGTTCTCGTTCTCGGGCCTTGAGACTCTGCGTGTTAAGTGGAGAAACGCTGCGCTTAATCTTGTCACCAGAGCACAGAAGTGAAAATATAATCGTTGCACCGAGTGGGAATCGAACCCATAAGCATCGTGTCAGGTCAGACGCTGTCACACTGATTAATATCGTATAAAGCTAATTTAAGAAAATTTATAAATAGAATAATACTATGGGAGTACACTTAAATCGTTTTACAATAAAAGCTATCGACTTTATTATATACTCAATCTGTATTCATATTAGTTATAGTAATTGTCAAATTATTTTTTATTAATTATTACAATTTGTAAGTAGCTAATAAATGTGCTATGATTAAGAGAGACTTGGCCTGGTTAAGCGTGTGTTGTAGAATAGTAAACATTGTTACGTCACTACAGTACTTCCGTGACGCCGTACTGCCGTAATTATGTGTGAGATGAAATTGGTTCAATGGACGTTAATGTTTATTATGGTAACTTAGAGTAATAAGAAAAAAATATATTGTACTTTTTGAATGATTATGTAAAGTTTGTACATTGGTTTCTTCTTATGAATCTTCATACTATATTTAGTTGAGGATTTCTTCAACTAAATATAGTATCTAGCTGCGCTCCAATAATCCATACTAATATTATAAATGCGTAAATAGTTCTGTCTCCTGTCTTTCTGTCTATGACTTCATTACGGCCAAACCGCTGAACCGATTGTTATAAAACTTTATAGAGAGACACTTGGTCTTGAGACGAACACAGGCTTCCTGTTCTGTCAAAAATAGTTAACGCAGGCGAAGCCGCGAGCGGGTCGCTAGTAATAACATATGGTTATTTTTAAACACGTTTAATAATTTGTATTTTTTATTGTGCTATATATTGAAATTATATTATATTAATGTTGAAAATTACAAAAAAGCTTGTGGCGTGATTTCAACGAGGATATTTAGGATTTACTTAAATGATACATCAAAATCAGCTCAAATAAGTAAAATACGTGATTTAATTTAAGGAATTATATTACGTCAAATATTCCAGTCTAATCTGACAGAACTGACAGTTATACTAAAATTTATTTATACTGCCGTACTACTGGCAACACTGTCATTTTATGTTAATTGACAAGCCGAAACTGCTTGTAACAGCTTATTTGAATAAACCATACTTTGAATTCGATTTGGACCCATTGAAGTAATTCATATGTTTTAAAAGTATTGAAATTACATAATGACGCTATAACGCAAAAGCAAAGCGTTACAGTAAAATGACTTGCATCTTGAAGTTGCATCAACGACTTTAAAGGTTACACAGGTGTTGGCGGACAGACGTGTATTATTAGATGAAATCTCTACTTCATTTTGCATGCTATATTGCAAATAGTCAGTCCTATGGTTATGGAATGGTTAAATGGCAGTGGAAGTCATAATATCCATTTCTAGATAGTATGAATAAGGCAAATATTCTTTTTTTTTGTGGAAATAAACGTAGAAAAGAATGAATTTCCAAAAACATAAGTGATTAAACAAAATAAGTACTTGGTTTCGATATCCAAAATATATATAATGTACTAGCCGACCCGACGATCATCGTACCGCCTCAGAATTAAATAATGGTTCAGAATTCAATAAAGATTAACAAAAAACCTATAATTCATTCAGCAAAACATTTAATTTTTTATAAACCTATATACAGATACATCGCATAGATTGAGGGATCCTGATGACTATATTACTCGTTTTCCGCTTTCCTTCTATATAAGTCCCATCTATGACAGTACAAGTTCGACAAGAGATAAAATGGGTGCAGTATGTATACTGCACTGTAGTGCTGTCAGAGTATTGAGATAGTACTTAATGACTTAAAAATTTCGTAAATTTCTGATTTTGTCAAAAACTGACAATAATAGGCATAATATTTTCTTAGGGTTGGGGGAATGTCGGGTCTCGCAGCTTCGTCTACGTAAACTACACAACGGTATTTTGGCCCGCAGGCGTTCTCACTTAAATCACAAACTTAGCTGAAATTTATAATGTAAGTGGTTATAATGTAAGCCGATAGAAGTAAAATAAACACTAAATGTTAAAGGAAGCTTGTCATACAATTCAATGGTCAAACTGCATTTAAATCGATTAAGCCCTTTCTGAGTAATCTTAGACTCATTTTGTTGATTTTTAGTTGAATTTTTTTTTGTTTAAAATATATTATTTGGGGCCTTTATCAATATAATATCTATTATTATTTATTTATCAATATATAGATATCATATTGATAATTGCCCCTTTAAATATTTTTTTATACAGACAGCGATCAGTTACATTTTTATTACATATGCTTTTTTGCACCTTCACGCTTTTAGCTTATAGCAGGGCAGTCAAGGAGAACCTAGTGTCAAGACACTCCATTCTCCATAATATATCTATACTACCTAAAAATAATAAATAAAGAGATTCCTAATTTCTATCTCCAAAAAGTAGAAGCTTGAATATAAATGGAAAACATGAATATTTATTTCCTACTAATTAAAGTTATGATGGGATTAATAGTATATGCAAAATATAATATGTAAATCGTATGTATCTAAAAATAGCCAAGCAATATTTTTGTTTATACAAGCCATGTGTGAATCGGTTCTTAACATATGGTTCCGTAACACTTACGTACTTTAGTACTATGCCTAAATTTTACTTGTTCATACTTCTTAGCATTAACGTTGGTGTCAAACCCACAGACGCTACATGCGGTACAATGTTTAAAGGGACAAATTCGTACTGTGCATACACAGTAGGTTTTCCAAGTTTTAAGCTTTTAAGCTTAGGTTGTTAGAATTTTATTAAAAACTTATTTTAGCATTAGTAGTTTCGCAAAAGTTTAAAAAAAAACAAATATGTCGAGAACATCGTCGAACGTCGAACGTCGTGACGTCTATCTGTGTCTGCGCCTGTGTGTAAAAGTTACAGGTTGTGGGTTCAGTTCAACTCGGGACATATTTAAATTATGTTAATTTCTGCTTTCTGGTAAGCGCGGCATGTAGTTGCTGCCACTCAACGCGCAATATATCAATTTCGGGAATTTTAACACTTGGTTCTCTCTGTTTTCCCAGCAGTGTTTTTTTAAAAAGTGGTCAGTTGAAACAAAGGGCAATATTCATACACTTATTTAAGTATAACATAATTTTACTCATTAGATATTATAATAAGTCGATATGCTGTGGACAATGAATATAATGTACAAAGGTACATTCAATTTCATATTATCTAGTTTCAAATTGAATATGTGAGATTAAGTTTCTTATTTACGCAAGCTGTAATATATTTTAAGTGCCATATCAAGGTCAGTCTGTAGTCTGTTACTGCAAGCGGGAAACTGTCTTGTGTCTTTTTATAGATTGTGATTGGTTGATTAGTTTTTTATTTCAAAATACATGTTATACATAACTTACTTTTTCTTTTTTTTTTTATGTTTTATGCAATGTAATAAAAATTTGGTTATTTTTTTATCAATTATCTTAATCGTAATTATATATATTTTTATGCGTTTTCAACTTTACATTTAAAATTGATTTTTTAAAATCAAAGTACATCAATTGACTTCACATATATTTCTACCAACACATTTGTTTAACAATTTGTTGTATAATTTTGATAGTTTCGGTATAAATTTGTCGTGATCGAGTCGCATTAGACATAAAACATTAATAGCTCTGATAATTATGAAATGAATAATATTATAAAACATTTATTATAATCTTATCTTTCAATTTTCTGATGCAAGTATTCTGCAATATAGAATGTAAATAGTAGGAAGTTGGAATAATTTATCCGAAGCAACGTTAAGCTATGATCGCCATAACGACTGCTATCGACTTTGCGACATTAAATAAATTAAGATGTCCTATAAAAATACTATGGTTTTGTAGTTTGTCAAAGAATTAAAAAAAAATACACACACAGAAACCATCTTTAATTTATAATATTCTAAAAGCGATTTATGAACTAAATTAAAAAAAAGAACATTTATATTTTTTATGTATCTTGTATTCGTATATATAGAGATGTCGACAAGTTATTGGACCCTTGCCAAGCCATGTTCGTTTCTACCACAATGTTTTGACCGTAAATTCCCATGTTAGGGGGGTTTTCTTAGGGGATTGCTATATAAGCATATATAGCAATCCTCTAAGAAAACCTAGATAATACATTTTAGCTTTTCATAATTAGATTGTGCGCTGTCAAATAGAACAAGACTATTAATATGAAGTCCAAGATTATAATATGGTATTCTTTAGTTTTACATTTAATCCAAAAGAAAGCAGTGGTTTTTCATTTTTTTAAATAACGAATATAAGTAATGTAAATAACAAAAACAAAAAAGTTATGATTCTAAATTTATAAATGTGCAGTAAATATATAAGAAAATGGATGCCTTAATTAGATAAAATCTTACAAGGACCATTCTGTCGTGTGGGCATTGATTTTTTTTTTAAAAAATATTATTAAATTGTTTGTATTCATTATTTTTTTTATAATTAGTATATACTATTTATAATAAAATGGCTTATTTTAGTACATTATTATATAATAATGTACGCCATTTTATTGTTGATACACACATACGTAAAAAAAACAGAAAATAACATTAATAAGCCATTTTATTGTTGATACACACATACGTAAAAAAACTGAAAATAACATTAATAAAAGCTAATCTACTAGGAATTAAAAAGTAATCAATATTATAGCGACGGTACAAAATTAAAACAAAATCCAAATTATAAACCTCAAGTACTGCATATACGGTATAATAACTTTGATTTCACTTATTGGCAATACATACTTATTAAAGATGTTACACAATAAATGTATTCTACATAATACATATAAAGCAATTGAAATAAAACAAATATGTCGCTGAGTGAATGGCAACCGTTACCGGCATGCCCGCACTTCCACGTATTACGCGACCATTGTGCAATAACCACTGCTATAGCTATACTGTGCTTGAATATTAACTTTATATTCAATGGTTTTACAATTAATTTAGCAGATCTTTGCACTTAATATATGTAGATTAATTCGCCTGTTGGTCGAGGGATGAATGACTCAGGTTGGTAAGTTGAGGGTAGTGAGTTTGATTTACCACCCAGGACAAATATTTGTGATACAATGTAATTTTTTTTATATATACATACAACTGTAGGTATTTTCCTGCATAGCAGTATAGACGTTAGTCACGACACTTCGTTCTCCAATTTCTATCCTAATTCTCAAATTAAATGAGTCTCCAGTGTATATCCAATCTATAATCATTTGATTTATGTACAGTCAGACGCTATATCTTTATTTATTTGCCTATTTCTTGTCTGGATACCATTTCATAGTAAATTTTGATTCGGCAGTCGTGTGTGAATAGATCAATCTTTTTCAAAGGTTTCTCTGTATTTTATTACTTTTTTCTTATAATCTAATTTGACGTAAAAACTCTTTCGATGCAAAATGTCAGTAATGACGTATGCAAGCTAATAAAATACATTAAGGTCCTTCTATATTTTGTATTTTACGTTTCTATCTCACAGCTGTCATTCGCATGATATCGAGATCGTATAAATGAATAGGCCTGATTTATAAGATAAATCGCAGCCGATAAGAGTTTGGTTAACTTTGGCTATGTGTTATACCTGAATCAACTTGTGTCGTACACCCCTCGGGTAAAAATTTTGTGTAAAAATGTTGGACATCATTGTGGTGATCGGTGCATCAATGATTGTAAGTTCGAATCCACTTAGAGTCCACTTGAAGGAATATTTATATCTTAACTCTCTAAGATGACTGTCTAAGTCATCTTTCTGTAGAACATAGAATATACTTTGAATTGCTTATGGAGAATATTTTAAAATTAAGCTTAAGTACTTAATACATACATAAAAAAAATACAATAGTTTAATATATTCAATCAAATGTATTTCATTTAAATGTCAATTGATATCAAAATCTAAGCCGATACCGGTCAATTGCTTAATAGAAAAAACTTAAATATTATTTTAAGGTACAATCTATAACAATAACGACATCTATAACAATAGCTTTTAATTAAAGCTTTATTCTAATTGAGTTGAATGTAGAGTGTGAATATACTTCATTCTCTGCTTTTTGTCTTACTAGAGCGGAGAAGTTTAAATATTTTTAATATATTTATTACCCCATGTGGGATCAATCCCACGACCATCAATTTTTAATCCAGACGCAGAAACTGCGCTACGATGGTCTGTTCCCATTTAAATTACAATAAAACATTTTATTTGTTATCAAACATCATTTTTATACCTTATCTTTCATATTAATCGGGCTGATTAAATTCTATTGGGGTGGTTAGGGGTGAATTGAGGGCGGAAATTCCGTTTATAGAAATAAAATGATTCTTTATAGCCTCTAATATTTCTACTAAACAAGATGTTACACCTGTCTTGGGCAAATAAATCGTTTGTCCTTTCTTCTATATTATTACTTAAGTAGATTGCTATTAATTGGTTTCGTTTCAAATTAGCTTTAGTTTAAAAGAAAAATATACTTTGAAATTTTGTTGAAATATCTTGATTGTGTTGTTAAGTAGTGTCCTGACCAGTTTAAGTCGAATTTTAGTGGCTATATAAATAATAACTAATTTATTGTTCATGTGGAGATTTTGATGAAATGGCAAATTTTGTAATTTAATATAAAAGTTTTGTAATACATTTGTATACATGCATTTAATATATAGAAACATTTTATAACATTATTTTTGCACCTTGACGCTTTTTCTCGCGGGTTTAGTTATGGTTATAGAGAGAACCTAGTGTCAAGACACTACGTTGTCCACTTTCCACTCGAAATTTAGATATTACATGTTGAGTGGCAAAACTCAACGCCACACTGTGTCTTACGTCAATCTTTCGAGTGGGAATCGAACCCACAACCACTCGCGTTTACAGCCAGTCGATGTCCCATTCCACCATGATGGCCTCACATTTTGTGATCTAGTAATTATTACATCAAATACGTATTTTAATAATAATAAAATTCGGGTGGACTATTAATTGGCACTAAGATCATTTATTAGGAGCGCGTGTCTTGTTTGTTCTGACCATTGCTGGCACCTGTGGCTTTCCGCCGGTTGCTTTATAAGAATTAGACATGTCGTATGGAGTTTTGTGACATTGAAATTACATACTAAGCTGTTTATTGGGGTTTTGATAATCAAATAACGGAGTGTTTATTCATTTTAGTTCTATGATAAACAAAAAACCAATAGTTTTTTTTAAATGCAGATGTTTTCACAGTCGTTTTATATAGAGTGTAGTACAAAGCTTTGCCAGTCAATATAGAAAGTTACCAAAACGAAAGTAAAATGGAGAGCGGTGTGATGTACCACAACAGGTTCTATCGGCTAGAGGAATATTAAAGAAATGTATGTTTCATACAAAAATGGTAAATTCATTTCTCCAACATTGAAAGTCTTTAACGTGCTAACCACATTCTTGTGTAGTGAATGCATTAGACAGAATTGTATCGTGATACCATCGCCCGTAAACGTTCACCCAATTCCTATTACGTCATGAGTCTCGTTCATATGTACAGACTTTGTCCCTTTCACTGTGATATTATAATAAGTTATAAGTGGTAACTTGAAACTGAAATCAAAATAATTCAATAAAAGATTTTTTACTTTAGCAATGAAATATTTTGTTTATGTAACATATTCCAAAGAAATAAAATAAAAAAAATGGAAATAATAAGTTTTTTTTAGCTTCACTCTTTTTCTCGCATCGCATGTTAGTCAGCAGAGAAAACGTCATATTTAAAACTGTACGTTCCCCGGTTTTCGCCCAAAATCGAGACATTTGTGTTTTGAGTGGCTGAACTCAACGCTGCGCTTTGACTTATTGAGATATCAGAATGGAAAAATGGAAATATTTTAAATCATTCCATCAAATGGGAATAGAACCCACAACCAAATCAGACGACTGCGACACGATGGTTTCTAATAAGTTAAGTAAATTATTTAATTTACCAATAGTATAGTAGTATACTCGTACTGCAGACAAAAGTGCCTGCAAAAGTCTATTTGAATAAAGGATATTTGAATCAAGAAAATATGTCCAGAAATTAGTGATTATGTAGCTACTATGTTCAAATGTTATAATGAGAAAAAATATTCAAAAAAGTGTGTTTTGTGTTTTTAATAATGATCTATTCGATATTTGAATATTAGCCCATTTATACATATTTTGGATATTAACAATTGAAGTTATAAATGGGACTTACAAAATTTTATACTTAGCACGATTGTTGTAAGCGTTCACTAATAAAAGCCTATTAAATTCAATGAAAACTTACGTACATTTTTGTTTATATTAAAATTATATCTAAATATGACATTTTACTCTTCTTTATAAAAAAAATAAAAATATTTATTTTTTATAAACCAAGGTTATAAGTCATTATTTGAAGATTACAAGGGGAACAATACCTTTCATTATATAAACAAATCGAAAATAAACTTAAACGTTAAGCTTTGAGGTACATTTAGTTTTGAATACTGAGATATTTTTTTTGTCAATAATTATAGTTTTATTTTTTCAATGGGGAACTTTAGTAATTTATATATCTATTTATATATTTGTTTTATCTTCATAGTTTTTGTATCTGACGTGTATCATTTACATAATTCATATGAGCCACAGTCACAATCTAGTTTCTATACAAACCTGCAAACTGCAAAGGAATATTACTTTCTACCACCTGGGTGCCAATCATGAAAACTTTGAAGCCTCAAACCTACCACACCAGAGAGCAAGATACAGTCAGCTCATTCTTCAAGAATCGTTGGCGGTAGTTTGATATAATAATTGTATGAACTGACAAATAAATGCCACCTCCGTCTCCCTGTGATAACGGACTACTGTAAAGTTGTATATTGTTTTGTTCTCCGCTCTCCTTATTGTTTGAAACAATGTGCGAAATAGAGAGAACCCTGAGCACATCTTTTTAACCAAGCCAGGGAAAGCCCTATAAAAATAACTAGGTAAATCAAATATTTAACGAAGTAATAGTAATTATGGAACTAGCTTTATAGCATATTTGCTTTGGTATAGCACAAGGCGCAATACAGTAAATAACTTAGAGCTTAAACGAAGCTTTATGTAATTGTAATAAAATTCTTCTAGGAACAAATGTGTGAAATTTTAATACTCATATTGCTTATTTTTTTCTTATTTGTGTTGTTGCATGGATAAAAAAACTTAAGAGTAATTTTGATACAGAACTCGGCTTTATAAAATATTTATGTATTTTTATATAGTTAAGAAAATAGCGCCGCGCTGTGGAATAATTTAATATTCCATAGCGCGGTGTTGAGTTGCGCCACGCCACTTAACACGCAATGTCTCAATTTCGGGCGGAAAGTGGAAAACGGAGTGTCGCAACACTATGTTTCTTTCGGACTACCTCATAACGTTTTTTCGGGAAAAAAACGTGCAACCTTCACGTTTTTTTTCATATCTTTGTGTCATATTGTATAAGGAATCCCAAAACAAAATCACTGACTAAAGCAAGAGGGGAAAGAAGCAGGTGAATTTACTAGAAATAGTTATTTGTTAGATGGATATAGAAATTTGTAAGAAATAAAAATGAATTGACATTTCCCAACCCTTTCACAGATCAGTACGTCTATTAGTGTACGATAAAATCAAGAGCGACTATCGAAGCTTATTCATGTTAATCAAATGATGGATCAAGGAATGCCGCGCTTCTGTGGATTTAAGGAACATTTTAGTGTAGTACTTTCTTTTTATTTTATTTTTAATCTGAAAAAGGAAGTTAGACATAGAGAGACTAAAATGAAAATAAATAAAAAATTAAGATTATATATTTTTAATAAATTTTTATTCGCTTTCAATATATTAGAAAGGCTCATTAAAACGTATTAAAATGATTTGTGTTTTTCAGTGCTTAGAGCTTAGAGCTAAGCTTAGCAAATACTTTTAAATTAATTCATTCTAATTATTTACAGCTTATGGCTGGCTATAGGAATTGCTTTCCCTAAAGAAATTAAATTTATTTAGAAATGATTATTCTGAAATATCGACTATAAAATACCAAGACGAAAATACGATTTTTTTATTGAAGACCATTTTACGACTCTATTAGGAGAGGACCAATAAATTTAACGCTAAATCGACGCTGTCCGAGACGTTTGTACAAAAAATTGCAATTCTTTGTTATGCTTATCATAGCTTCTTATGTTACCGTTTTTTGTCAAGCGCCGTGTAAATCTTCCTAATAAGCTATCGGCATCCTTTCATTTAATTTGTTGACGTCCTTAGATAAGATTTGGTAACATTTTAAGGCCGTTTAAGGGATGCGGTCATTTAAGCAATTGATTGTAGATAGCTATGAGATTTTAATGGGGCAAAAAAGTAAAAAAGACCTATTGCGAATGATTTTTTACAAGGCGTTCTTTAAGAATCAACGTTACTATTTTTTTGTATTATTAATTTCCCTTTACTTGGCTTACTAGGCAGAGAGGTCGGAGTTGCATATCACTATCACTTGTTGTTAATTTTCAGAAGTCTATTCCGTACTTTGTTTAACTGGGCCGGAAATGACAATATCTATACATATAATAAAAACGATGGCTGTACCTCAAAGTTGTACAAAAAAAAATATTATGGCGCATTTATTAATATTATAGAACCCAAAACAATGATTTTTAATTTTATTTTCTTTTGTCCGTGCGTTTGTGCACGTTATTCCCAGAAACAGCTTTATGGATTTAATTGCAGTTTCAACTATTGTATTTTGATAAACTTCCTACATTAAACATTTTTTGATTATATAATTTCAGTCTGTTAATAAATTAAAAAGTTACAACAGTTTAAATTATAAATTTAAGTAAAGTTTGTGATTTAGGTGACAACGCGTGCGGGCGAAAACCCGAAATAATTTAGTCGTGTAGTTTACGCAGGAGAAGCCGCGAACGGGTTACTAGTTAAAAATAAGTATAATATGTAGTACAGTACTTCCCTTTTGCAGTGGATCTCAGTAAAATACAACCATAAATGCACTTTTACACTCCCAAAGATCCTCATGCGTACTAATTGGATAATGATGTGAATTGTGCTTGTATATCAATTTTCACTCCCTTTAAAATATATTGAAGTAAAATGCAGCCTTGAGCCAAATGAACTCAAATTTCACAAAATCAAAAACTGTTTGATTTGCACTATCCCAAAACTACACATATTCATCAGTATTTTCAGCAGTGGTCACAAAAGTAACCGCGTACGTTTTAACTAATGTTTCGGATGCTACCTAGGGTTGAAGTGTTCTTAAAAAAAGTAAAATTAGGGTAGGGTAAATGAGAAAATGGTGATATATTTTTTAATAATCGGAATCAATATCGATAGTACTTTTTAAACATAATTAATGTAGTATTAACTGAACAAATATTTAGATTGTCTCCTTCTTCATTTATTTAAGCTTAATTTCAATTTTTTATAATATCTCATTATAATGACAAAATACCACCAAAACAACTAAGCATTGCGCTAAATAACAAAAAACTAATCGGTAGCCGAGGGTTATTCGATAAAATCGGAATTATAACAGAGATGTGGCGACTTTTAATATCTTGGTACACGTCTCCCGCTGTTAGTTTATTTTTTGCTATAATTTTCACATAAAACTTACTGTACCACTTTGATACTTATTACGTTTGAATAAAGCATATAATTGTTTAATATATTTACGTGGTTTTGAAGTTATTTTGTGATGTGTACTTTCCTGCTGGTCGAGGCTCGCAGTGACGACATGTTTCACTTGAGAAAGAATTAGATCATGGAACGAATCATCTTGGGGGTTCCTAAGTTATGTTTTTAGGTAGGCACCGGGGTGGCCAGTACCTGGTCTTGAACAGCTCGATTGTTTTTCATTTGTAATTGTTAATTAGTAATGTATAATATAGCATATTTAAGAGCTGGCAACATTTTATTTACTTTGGCTGTTAATGTTGTATTTAGGGGAGTTTGTAACGATCAAAGGAAATAAATCTTATTGTTCATTTCTTACAGTTAGAAGAGACATATAATTTGCTTGTTCTTTTTAAGATATATGCTTGTGATTTCAATGAGTAGTATTAAGAATTGATATAAATCAGTGCGAATTAAATAGTGTTTATGAAAAAATGTTTAAACACTGTCTCAACTGCTTAATAATTTATTACAACTATCGTTGATTTGTCAGTTGTTTTTTTCTGCTTTTACGCTTTCACCGCATAGCTGGTGTAGAGAGTAAACCTATCAGAGACTCAAATTTGAAGGGACCACTTGCTGGAAGTTTGAGGACATAGCATTGGTGACGGACTGTACACGCGCACGCTTTGTCTCTTACCAGAGCGGGAAATTCAGTAATTTAAAATATACTTCATTTTTCCCGAGTGGGATTGAACCCCACAAGCATCGCGATGATACCGCTCGAACGTTTGTACCACTGCCGCGTCGAGGTTTGTTCGATCGATTTTCAAATTGTAAAAAATGGAAATATATCAAAATAGTCGTCATCACCTGATGGAAATAGAAATAAGATAATGTTTGTATGATTAATAACGCTTTTTAATAAAAACAAACATATGTATACACGATATATATATGTATACAAAATAGCATTTTTAATCTGTTTTTATTCGGCTAATCTCTGAACAGCTAGACCCAGTTATGACAAGACTTTTTACTGGCTGTATGAGATGTAATAGGGAAGAGTAAAGTCAGGCTACTTTTATTTTTAGACGCGGACAAAGTCTGCATGAAGAAGACAGCTATAAACGGCTTTTTAAATTTAATAAATTTGAAATCAACATATTATTAATAGGGCACAACTTCAATACAAACTTTATGTTTTTCGACAATGCACCATGTTAATATTCTTTTATTAGCTTTTTACTATACAATTGATTTATGTGTGGATGTTTCTGATAATTAAGTTGTCCATAAGAAAGCGCTTTAATGAACTCAAGAGAAAAGAGCATGCAAATCGTGACTCGCTTGTGTTAGTAGTACTGATTGAGAGGTATATTTAATAGGAATTGATTTGATTTGGATTAAATGTACATAAGAAAAATTTACAGGCTGGGTGGGTGTATGAATTATATAGTATTAACTAAGGTATAATAATAAAATAGTTCAAAAAAAGATTACCACAAAACGGAACAACGTTTAAACTGGTCAATCGATCTCTGGCAAGGATCTCAGCTTAATGTTAGAAATATTATATAATCGTAAATTGGACACGGTACAAATTTTGAAGTACATCTGACGGCAAGAGCGGGTCCAAATTACGTTAGATTTTCTTGCATCGGTTAATAGGCCACGAAAGATAAAGTATCTAAAGCAGAAGTTAAATATTTATAATTATTACAATATATTATCTTTGTTACATAAGAGTACCATTACCCCAAAAATCAATGATATAATGTGTGCATACTCAATCAGGTTCTGTGCAATGTGATGGCGGCATACCATAACCCCTAATATGGATTTGAATCTACAATTGTCCACAATAAGACAAGCACCTTATACACAATTGGGCCATGTATGAGATTATTACAATATTTATGAAATTAGCTATTTTCTTATAATTGTTACAGTGGCAGTAGACTATAGGATCTACAGTATAAGTGTGGTGACAAAATCGCCTGTTAAAGGAAATAAAGTTACGTTCATGATATTGCTATGTAGAATTATGTTTAGTTTGTAGAAAACTGTTTAAATGACTTCTGACGATGGACTGCGATATAATTAAACTATTTAGTTATCCAGAGTAGATTAATATAATATCTTACGTTTTACAATGCGCGGCGTTAAGTTCCGTTCGGCGGTAAGTACTGTTGAGAACAACACAAAATATCGGGTTCAAATTTTTATACGTTTTCTAAATATGTCTTTTTCAATTTCCTTAGTGTGCGAATAACACTTTAAAAAATGTAAAAAAAAAAAGGATCTAATATAGTATTCTTGTATAGTACCTATATATTACTTTGTAAGTTAAGTATAAAAATAATATTGGGTATTCATTTTAGTACACCGTCTGCAGGTGTATGACATGGCAGCTATCACGGCTTTTCCCGCAGAACATGCTAGTCAGAAAGAACCTAGTGTCAAGACACTCCGTTCTCTGACACATAAGTAAAATATAAGAAGATACTAGACGAAAAGAAAGCGTCCCGAGTTGGGATTCAAGGCAAGGCCTAATTGAGCAACGGCAACATCAGTTTTTTTTTCAGCCTTACACTTTACGCTGCCTATTATATATATATCTGCCTATAACAGGGTAGGTAGAGAGATTTCGAAAAAGCATCTTGAATTTAAGTTCATCCTGAACATTGCGAGTCGACTGGCGGAACACATCGCCGAGTTTTGTCTTACTGGTGCGAAGAAATGAACATGCTTTGAATATAATCTTTGCCACGAGTCAGAATTCAACTCATAACCAATCGCGTTTACAGTGAAACGCTGCACTGCGCTGCGCTGGTGAATCTTAATATTATTTAACAAAATGTTACACATTTATTATAATTCGTTTTGTGTAATGGTATGGTATGGTATAACAAGCATTATTGTTCATTTCGAGCTCTATCTGTACATATGTCACCCTCCACCCTCTCTATAGACACAAATACACCTCATGGGGTGTTGTGCTATGTTTTTATTTACGCGATACTTTTGTAATCAAACATTTATAATCTGCCTATTATACTGTTCTACGCTGCGCATATAAGGACCTAACTTTTAAGAACATTTTATAAATGTTTACGTTAAATACATATTTAGAAGACGTTTAAAAATTTTAACGCAGCGGGATTTGAACCCGCGCCTTTAGAAAACCGTTTTAATACGTTTTCTTAATATGTCTTTTTCAATTTCCTTAGTGTGCGAATAACACTTAAAAAAATGTTAAAAAAAGTTAACGTTAAATTTACATTACTCGTAATTAAAATAAAAAAATACATTGTTTTTCATGTTTTTTGGGGATTTCTATACCTTATTGTGTATGTTTTTAGTGTAACTATAATGTTAATTGAGGTTATTTTACTTTAACCATTTTATTTTGATTTTAAACCGTGCTTTTATTCATTTATTGTAATTGCTTTTCATATGTATTATAATGCCTATAATTGCGAACTAAAAACATACACCTTATAAGTTTATTTAAAAAAAACAGATCTTAAAAAAAAACAGATCATCCTAAAACCGTTACCCGTTACCCGTTTAAAGCTAATAAAGCTGTATGTTTATATCTATACGGAAAAATAAATAAATATACTTATATATATATATATATATATATATATACAAAAGTTAAATAAGAAATTAAAAAAAAATACTCCTTAAAATATTAATATCCATATCCATACAAAATTATCCACAGTCCCTTCAACACGGGCAACCGCAATGCGACCGCAGCAAGGAGGGGACAGTGTTGTGATCCCAATTACGTGATTATTTATGGGCGACAGCTCCTTTCATCGCTTCTATGTTATACACTTGCTACGACCAGAGCTCACGATCTCTCTCTCTCTTGTTCAAAATACGAGTATGCCTGTATATTGATAAGTTTTAATTAAAGTATAATATATGTAAATAGAATTCGTCTGTATGTTTTAATATCACGCCATAGTGGCACCGTTTCGATCATGTCAGACTGAACGTAACGACTACGAGTTCAAATGTCAGTTTATTTTTATTTAATAGCTGTCTTATATAACCGTGTTGTATATACAATATAGAGTAGAGACAATTTGTAAATTTTCACGTTTGGATATCTGAAAACTGAGTGACGTGTCAATAAGTTTAAGCCATTCAAGTTAAAATATGTAGACCAATAAAGTTTTTTTATTTTCAATTTTAACGCTTCATCGTAACGAATAGATTATCGAACGAATATATATCGACTATCCAACGAAAAGCTTATGCAATATTAAGCATTCTGAAATTTTAATAATTTCTTTTTAATAATTACAACAAACTTTTTCTACACTTGAACTAGTGTTCATTGGACCAGACGATATATATATACTTCATTTTGTTAAAAACTCTTTTATGCTTAAAAAAATTTTTGTTTAAAAAATATTAATTACAATGTAATTAAATTATTTTGTTGACTTTTCTGCAAAACTTTCAATAGAACTAAGCGGGGGTCAAGTTACATTGGCCACGCGAGATCAGGACAGATGTGATAATAGGTTTATTGTCATCGCTGTTTAATGACTTTATGAGCTTTGCAAATGTGCGTATAATGGACTAGTGGTTTATTGTGGTTTCTTATTAAATGTTGCTAGATTTGGCTACAAATACTTTTAAAGCAAAACATATTTACTATTCAGGGCAAAAATTCATTCACACATGTGAATTATTTTTTTAATTAAATGTGTTACTAACTAATTAAAGAAGAAAATATTATGTTTACTAAAATATTAAATTTAATATAAATAAGGTAAATACAAAACTAGAGAGACAGTTAACAAAATGTTAAAGTTATCTTGATTTTTATTTCATTTTTTACAGCTTCACACTTTTTACTGCAAAACAGGGTTTGTACCTTTGTCCTAGGTACCAGAGCAGACAAAATAGATTAAATATAATAATTTCACCGATGGGAATTCCGTAAGAATCGAACCCACATGCGATAGCGTTTACAGTCAGTAAAACGCTGTCCCACTACGCCACAATGGTCTCACCTTTATATAATTTTTAGTTTATACGTACCAATTATGGTCATACTTATATGGCCATTTCATGGTCAATGCTACGATATGGTGCGTGGCTGTGCGGTGAAATATAACATAAACTAATTTAATTTTAAAAGAATCGCATGTAGGTTTCATATCCGAGCGATGATAAGATATAATATGCTCAAATACATCATGTCTTGGCGAAATAATGTCAAGGTCTTTTACGTGCCTTTTACTTATAATATTATTTTTTGCCCATATTATTAATAAAGAAAAAGAAGAAAGCAAGCAAAAAGCCTTTATTATTAAAGAAAAAGAAAAAACCTTTTGCTCAATTTATCTTCAGACGTTTTTGCTAGTTGTAAGAACCGTAATAAAAGTTAGGCCACAATGAATGGGAACATACAAGTTGACTAGAGCTCTTTATATCATGATATGTTAATGATTTTTGTATAGACTTTTGCAGACGATTGATACACGTTGAATTGATTCAACATGTATCAATCGTCTGCAACAAAAATTTTAAACGAACTGTCTAAAGCTGACGCTTAACCTTCAATTCAATTATTTTATCAACCCATAAGAAAAACCTAACCAACTACTACTTAAAAAAAAAGATTGTTAAAAATATCTGCGATTGGTTGCAGCTTTAGTTTTGTAAAAGTAGTAAAATTATATAATGTTAGTATGCCTATAAAGGATTTATATTTATTTTTAAAACCTATTGTTATATTGCGTTATATGAAATTGAAAATATTAAAAAAAACATTATTAAAACGAATATTTTTTTATGATTTAAAACAGACATTAGAGTTGTAAATAATATTACCTGGTTAAATATTTTGACTGATTTACGAAATGCCTCAACACAATGACCAAAACTATTATAAAACATAATGGCTTACATCCATAATATATATCCCGCTATAAAAAGATGGGTGGCCGTCATTTTTCCAAAAGTTACAGTTTTAAACTGCACACGCGCCCAAAAACAGTTAACATAATAAAAGAAATAAAAAAGTTATCTGTTTCATTAAAATAATCAACATTTAAGCGTAAATTTAAATCTTCTGCTTAATAACCTTTGATTGACAAGTTGTAAAAAATCGAGGGTTGAAAGCCACGCGACCAAATTAACTTTGTGTAATCCCGATCATTGATAGTTGTTATCTAAGGGTGCAGGGTAGCGTTTTTGTGATACTGAATATAAGGACGCTTCCATAATGCGTTTTGCTAAGAGTTTATTAATTTTATATTAAAGGAAATATTTGAACATTCCTTTTAATGTGGTAAAAGATGGCTCAGTTCATTGCTGAAAATGTTGATTTTGAATGAAATTTCCATTTTGTAGTGGAACCCGATGCCATTTAAAGTTATTAATTATTTAATATATTAAAATACGACAGTGCATATTTTTTGATATAAATAATATTTTTGATCATTAGAGTTTGTACATATATTATAACTTAAATTATATTATAATTAAAATTGCAAAACATTATTATTTTAATAAACATTTTTAGAAAACATACAAAAATTGAACTCTTACTGACGCCTCTGGGACGGTTTCCAACAGATGCGGGTTCGAATCCCGCTGTGTTAAATTTTTTATACCATTTTTTAAAAATGTTTTTCAATTTTCTAAGTTAATAACATTTTAAAATATTAAAAAATATTTTAAAATTTAAATGTACAAAAGTGCAATGCAACAAATCATTATTTACGTATTGTTATAAATCTTAGAATACATAGAAAACAAGTAGAATAATCTGCTTTTAAACTCACCCTAATATCGTAAGCTGTAAGTTTCATAAGCTTAGATAATGTCCCACGGGTGGTCGGGCGCCCCATGACACGGTGACAGGTTGCCAGGGTCAATGTGGTGGATTTATGTATTTGTTAATCACTTAAATGCCTTTATCTAGTAGAAACTAGAAAAATTTAATGGTTTACGAAATTAAATGTATATATAATAAATATGATGATTATTCTAACAATATTCGTTACGAAAAAAGGCTATCGGGCATCATGTCGACTGTAGATGTAATATTTTTTATTTAGATATACTGTGCAATTATTATTTTTATTTCCCTACTCTGGTAAGCAAAATTGTGGCGTTGGGTTCCGCCAGTTGCGGCTCCGACATCAGGGCTTGAGTCAGAGTCTTAATACTAGAATCTTTTTGTGTACCTTATTTTAATCGGGACAAAATCGAGGCGAAGTGGGTTTGTTATCGATTGAGTCTAACAGGTGTGGGTTCCAATTCATAACATTGGAGTCCGTGACGGCGAATCCTATACATGTTCTTACATTAATAATGTTGTGAAATATTATACAACATTTTTAACGTGATTTTCCAGAATATTTCACCTGCCTTATTAACAAAAATTCAAAAAAGTATATAGTTACAACTTTTCTGTTAGCGGCAAAAATATCTGAAGCATATTTTTTTTATTTCGTTAGACATAACTCAGATTTATCTTATAAACAAGACTTTGCCGAACGAGCTCCATGTAACATTGAACATTAAGACAAAGCGCGGCGATAAGTACCGCCACTCAACACTCAATATTTCGAAATCAGACAAAAATCGTAGAACGGAGTGTCTTGATACTTGGTTCTCTCTGTCTACAATGCAATGCGAGAAAAAGTGAGAAGCTGTTTTCTTTTACTTTAATCTATTTGTACTAAATATATATATATATATTATTTACTTTTACTACACTGTTTTATATGTATCCAAGCCGACCCAATTATTTTATTAAAGTATCAAATTCGCAAAAACCTGGTCAAACTAAGTATTTATATGACGAAAGCTTTATTGTAAGCAATGAGGGAGATTTTTATTAGCTTTATTCATATTCATGGGGAAAATGATCGTCGTAATTGTTTGGGGCTTTACAGCGAGCTTATTGTAGATGTATATCTGTCTCTGTTTCTTTTATTATATAATTTTTAACATACATAGTAAATTAAGCAAAACCTACTTATAATGTAGATAAAATTATATTTTATATAATAATCAAAGTTCTTTTCATTGTATTCAAAGATTCTTCTAATTTATGCGAAAATTACAGCCTGATTTAAGCATACTTTTTAAGTAATATTGCAATGTAATAAGTACGTAGGCAGAAATGATATCTACTTATAGAAAAAAAGATATAATGAATGTAACAAAACATGTCAACATCCTGTATCAATCCCAACCGCTTTAGCTATAAAAAATGTAATTTCTAACTAAGTACCCGTATACTGCTCAAAATTTCCCTTAAGGGCGTCGATGCCTCAATAAGAAGCGATCGGGTTCATAATAAAATTAACTAATGGCCTCTCATTACCGCGCCGCCTGCACTTTGTTAAAAGAAGCTGCCGCTTTACCCACAATTCAATAAATTTGCATAGATTTTTGGCTAAGCAATGACCAGGTTAGCTCTTTAATATCTCATTAGTCGATAGGTTGTAAATCTTCATTAAACCTGTTTTTATTATAGTACGTACCTAATTGTTTAATACTAATCGATGAAGGAAGATTTTTTAATTTTATTTTTACGAAACAACGAAAATAATATCTTAGTATTAAGTGTTTAATATAAGATGTATCTTTCTTCTAAGATATGCCAATAATTTAAAACATAAATATGCTAATTAGTTATGTACTTATCTATGTCAATTTAAAAAAAATACAGCCTCACACGCATACCCGCATTTTCTCGGATATCAGAGTAGTTAGAGAGTGACTGAGTAGCTACCTAGTGTCAAGACACTCCGTTAATTATAATAATAATTCTTTAGAGTGGGAATTGAACCCACAACCAATCGTGTTTAAAGGCAGTTGATATACCACTGCGCCACGATCGCCAATTCATAGTTGCTCATATGGTTCCGCCACTCAACACGCAATGTCTCGAATTTGGGCGGAAAGTGGAGAACGGAGTGTCTTTAGTCCTGTCACTAGGTTCTCTCTGACCACCTTACTGTGAGGGATGCAAAATGACTTATTATGAAACAAAAATAATAACAAAAGCTTATGGGTTCGAATCGTACTTAAGGATTAGGAATAGGTGTATTTAAAATTGTATTTCTTTGAAGGTCCTACTTGGGTTGTTTAAATAAAAGTGACATTGGTAATTACAATCTAAACTGAATATGGCTGAATATGGAGGTAACAATACTTGCTTTCCTATTTTCGGCTAATTATAGAAGACTATTATGTGATTTTCCTTAGAGAATTAAAGTAAACACATAAAATTATCTATTGAATAGTATTAAAGTTAACTTTTTATCAGATATAATATTCTTTAAATTACAAGCTTATTATACTTTTTTGTTTTAAGCTTTCATAAGAACTATGTAATAAATAGATATATTTTTTTTATAAATAACAATAAAATAAAAACAGAGTAATATACTTTAATTAAATTAGAAGCCAAAGTAAATTATCTCATTGAAAAACTCTTCAATAAATGAATAGTATGTTCAAACAGCCTGTACTTCAATTACCAAAATATGAGTAGTAAATCAATCGGAAGGAGCTTCTCCTTAGGACCGCTTGTAATCAGGATGCCGCGCAAATTAAAGAGCGAGCGTGTGCCTCCAGCCTCTGATATTGCCGGTAATTGAATATGCGACATTGTCAGGCTTTGTTTTTGCTAATATTGTGTCACTCACGTACTATTGTAAGTAGGTATCAAACTAAGATATGCTTTTAAAAGAATGTTTAAAAGTTTGACTCCAATACGATTCGAACCCGCATCTGTTGGAAAACGTCCAAGTACTCTGATTGCAAAGCCATGCATTCTATTTGTCTATATGCGTTCTATTCATTTTTCAATAACCTGTGTGTGAATAACACTTTAAAAAATGTTAAAAATTAGATATACTTTTGAACAAGCTGTAGATAAAAAATTCATTTAACTTAGTAACTAAGAATATTTTTACTAATATTGGCTTAACAGGTAAAGGTCGCAAAACACAATATTCGTTTCGGAAATTATTTTCAATGTTCAAATTAATTACCGCAAGGAATATTGTGAAAGATTAATTTTTTTTTTTTTTATATTATAGACAAGGCAAACGAGCGTTCGGGTCATCTGATGGTAAGAGATCACCGCCGCCCACGACCCCGTGTAACACCAGAAGAGCTACGGGAATGTTGCCGACCCTTAAACATTTCCGACTACGCTGTACCTAGTTTTTTATGTAATCATTTCTTTATTGTAAAATATAATTTCATGTTTTTGGGTATTTTGCAAATGTGTTACAAGAGACTGACTTGTGTATGAATTATGTTATATACAAACATAAAGATTTTTAGCGTGCATTATAGTATTATAATATTTTAAAACTTAAGCGTTGTAAAATATAGCAAATTTTTATCGACCACTCAAATAACACTGCAAACAAAGAGAAGGTGAATCGTCAAAAAAGCAACAAAGTAGGAGCCTCAATTAACGTTCGTGAAAATCACAGGAATTTATCTATCTACAAGCAAGTCATGTGCCGTTTTTTTAAGGAGCAATTAGTCTCTGATATTTTGAAATCTTGCAATGAGATGTCAATTTCTCGTGAATTGCAGTGGTGTGGCGCCGCCGGCGGGCGGTGGCGATACGCGGAACTAATTCGTAATGAATCCCCGATTGGCAGAACAGGGCCATTGTTAAAAATGTTGTTAGCACTCGTGCGAGGATATTCCCACAATGGCGGACGCGAAAAAGGATGGGATCCTTAAAAAATGGAACTTTTAAGCAATACGTATTTGGACTTACGTTTGTACACTGTCAAACATTATTAACACATTCTTATATTAATAAAAACTGCTTTTTGATGTCCGTTGATTGCTTGCAGCCATATTGGTTAGCACATTGTAAATCTTTAAGAATGTTCGAATACAAAATCCAAACATAGTAGTGTCCTTTAAAGTGTACTTTCATATATTTACTTTTATACGTATTAAATTGATGATTTAAATTGTGAATCGATTTGAGGAAATAAAATTCGCGACATTTTCGGTATCTTTACAAGCATCGTCGAGCTTCTGTACTTTATTACCTTATTATAGTACTAAGAGTCTTTAATAGGAGCTCTTTAATCATGTTACCGATACCGCTGGACATTTCTTAGGTGTAATATAAAAGCCTTCAGATCCGAACACCAATCAAAACCGACTTCAATACGAAAGGTTTTTACTCTAAGCCCAAGATGAGGCTTCATACATTTTTCATATGCCCGATGCAACCAGGCTGCCTTTACCAAGTTAATTTTTCACCGTGTTTGCTATATCAGACTTTAGTTTCAATATCATAGGAATAAAGGAGTTGGCAGAATAAATAAGTTTGTCTGTTTGATCGCAATTAAAGCGCAGAAACGCACGTCATTAGCGCACACGGCAATATTCCACGCTGTTTCTTGTCGATAAACCGGTGACTACAAGCAGCGACATTCGAGGAGACTTTCGTGCAATATACATATAATCGATTTTAAGCTCTAATACAAACGAGAGAAGTCGATTTCCCTTATTACTTATTATGTAGACCGTATGAACACATCTGAAGTTATGAACGTGGAAGTCATTTTCATCGAGATACCGTAACCGATGCCATTGTAATACGATCTGCTGATTGGTATTTTGATGAGATCCTAGCAATTTTATTATTACTTCATATTTGGAAAGTTGTTTATTAAATTGATAACTGAATGAGATAAAATCGTCCGGACCGATGCTCTCACATTAGCGATTGAAAGCTTTATGGCAGTAAAAACTAGGAAGTTTCAAATGGAACATGATTTTAGATCAAAGATTGTGTTAATGATTGTTTTTCTGTTGCTAATAATACTTTCATACAATGCTGGCTTCTTCATGTCCTGACATGGGAGCAGATAGAGCTGATACTTGAGAACGGCAAAAACCCCAGCATCTGATACATTGATGAGAATATCGGTAGACATTGCTAGCTCTCATAAATGTTTAAACGTCTTACAGTAAAGGTTCAATTAAAATAATACTTCACCTACTTATACGAGCTCAATATTTTATGAGTAATAAATTTAAAATGCAAAGTAGGGATTGTTATTTCTAGTAGTAAGAGACTATAAAATAATCCTTAATATATCATTCATTCACTTTGATATGACTCTGTTTTTACTTAGCACTCGGTTACGGCACAGTGCCATATTCAATGCGACGAAAGATTTTTTTAAATTTGAAATTGTAATGTACAAGAATGCGCGACAATCTATGATCGACGATTCCTTTGCGAGAACAATAGGCGGCTCGAGTGCGCTTTTTCTAGAATAAATAAGTGTATCCTTATACTCTGTCCGCTTCCAATCATATCTCGATATGTATGATGCGTAACATAGGAAAAAATTCGAAGTAGTCCGCGTGCCTTTTTATGTCTTCCTCGTCTCGCATTTTTCGGGCAAAACTGATTGTTTACCGGAAAAAATTACGCCTGTTAGTCGAAACGGTGGGCATAAATAAAAGATGTGGCGATCGGAGAATTTTGATCCGCTCGTTTTTGCCGAGGAATACCGAGTGCGGCGAAACGACAAAAACGTCGAACGATGTACGATTGAGAAAGGAACGTGGTGTCAAGAGTGGCTCGGAGATTTATGTAGGCCGCTTTATAAACAGCGACATGCGGATATTGCTATGGCAATATAATTTCTTCACAAGGTGGCGTAATGAAATTTCAATTATTACAGTACAAGATTACCGTAATTATACCGTAATTACCGTTTCTACAGGCTTCCCTTTACTTAGTTTCAGCTTGAACGATAATCTATGGATAAAATTTAAAATTTTGAAATTAAATTCTCGAAATTAATATTTTGGGAAGTTGATATAAATCGGAAATTTTTAATAATTATTGTTACTATTGTTCTTTTAAAACTCACATTGTAGGTACATAATCAACAAAATTCAATGGTTATCCTTATTACATTGCGGTAGACAAGCTGCGGGATTGACAATTCAACAATTTGTACATATTATATCGTTCTATCGTTTCATATATCGTTGAATGTAAAAAGGTTTCCGATTCTTTGGTTGTGAAATTTGAAGTGTTTTAATAAAAGACATAAATTCATTTACGCTTAGCTGTTTATAGGATAATCAATAAGCCTATGATCTGAAACGTAATATAGTATCTATAGTGCCAAATGATGTCGCTCATCTTGGGTATGTGTTATTAAAATGTTCTCCTTTGATAAAGACATATTAAGAAATCGTATAAAAATTTGAACGCAGCGGGATTTGAACCCGCGCCTCTTGAAAACCGTTCAAGCGCTCTGACCGCTAAGCCATGCGTTCTACCTAAATATGTCTTTTTCAATTTCCTTAGTGTGCGAATAACACTTTCTCCTCTGTTTTTTGATCTAATTTAAAATATAGAAACTTATTTTTACATCGATCTGTTTAATGAACCTATAATAATAAAAAAATATGTTTTATTCTAAATAAAATATTTATCTCTCCTTAGACATGCTAATTATTACTTAAACGTTTTAACATACATCTGTAACTTTCGTGCAGAAAATTGTCCTAACAGGTGTTAGAAACCGCAGACAGAAATCGATTTAAGTGTTAAAAACGATTCGGATAATTATTCGGTTTAACATTTTGACTTCCGGAGTCCCACAGGCATTTATTTCTATGCCTTCTTCTTTAGGACTAAGAGTAAGCATTGCGTGATCGGGACCGTTCAATTTCACCCACGCTTATTAAGTGTAGTGTTTTAGTAGACATATAAGCGGACAAAAAATAACGAAAGAACAAAAAAAGGGTAACAATGAAAAAAAATGTTTAAAAAGAAACCAACAGGAATACATTTATAATTATTAGTGAGTTACCATTTTGTTTCTGGGAATTTTATTAAAATTAGTTTATTAATTTTTTTTATTAAATTAATATAAGTTAAAATATGAGTTTTCGAGAGGAACGATGTACTTTATCCATAATGTAATAATAAGTAACAGTGGGATATATTTTACATAGAATATGTTGGTTGATGGATATTTGTTATATATTGTGAAACAGGTAAAGTATCAAATTAATAACGTCGTAATAGACGAATAATATATTTAAAAATGTTGTTCTTTTCAATTATATGAGCTGTAATTATTTAATAATTGTATGCATTATAATTAAAAAAAATATTATTACGTAAATAAAAAAATAACGCATCATGATTACAACTTACGTCAATTTGAATCCGTCCAAATTGACAATAATAGACTATACCTATAAATTCTTATTCTTTCTCATCGAAGTAAACTTCGGTTTCCGCATACTTCAGATATAATGTGTGTTGGGTGCGTTTGATCTCTCCAGATGGGTAAACGAAAATATTAATAAATATTATCCCTAGAAAGGAATGGAACCCAAAAACTATCGCGTGTACAGACAGGTACTAAACTGCGCCACGAAGACGTAATAGTATGCTCGTATATATTCAATTAGAGTCGATGTAGCTCCAGGGTGGAAGATAAGGAAACTTAACCTATATTCTTGCCGGAAGCCGCGGCCATCGCACCTTCGTTACCATATTCTACTAAGTAATATTAAAAACTACGTACAAGATCAGCTTACAGTTTAAAACGTAATTAATTACTTCTAAAATAGGAATTATAACTTCATTAAGAGAGGGTGCATACATGAATATGAAGGAATTTAAAAAGAAATTGTTTATTATAATTTATGTTAGTATCTCTGTAGATATACTTTTACTATTTTCTGCTACCCAAATATAAGTTAACATCAAAAATTAATAAAATAACCAAATTAGAATTTCGAAATAACCGGGTGTAGAACGTATGGCTTAGCGGTCAGAGCGCTTGGACGAGGCGCCAGTTGGAATCGCGCTACGTTTAAATTTTATAACGTTTTCTAAAAACGTTTTTGAGTTACTTATTAAATCTGTACACAATGTTAAAATATGTATTTTTAGATAATATCTATTATTAGTCATGAACAAAGCTAGGTATATTTGTATAAAGAATGCTATATGTTGGCTTGACTTTTAACAACGATAAAATAATCACAAAAATGGGTATGTGTATCTAATACTAAATAGAAGAAAACATGAACAATTTGTATGGTCGTAAGGTGCGCACGCGTTTGGCGCCTCAGGGCGCTTTGCAAATTGCTCACGGACTACCAACTTGCAAACGCTTATTTGCGTTGAATACATTAGCTAAATTATTTGGAAGTTATACTTATAAAATTTTAAGAAGCTACCGCCGCACTGTTACAATTTTTTTTTTATATTTTGATTCACCTAACCTGTAGGGTTCCGTTCGTGAAAATATACTATCGTTTTTTGGCTGTCGGTATAATTCTGTACTTGTTACCGGGTATTTAAACATTCTACCTTAGAGATACCTTAGTATCTCTAAAGAAGAATGTTCAAATTACTTTAGGGGATTGTTTACGCGGTCGTAGGTTCGACTCCCACTCGGGGGAATAATATAATATTATTTTATTTCTCCGTCTTGGTAAGACAGCGTAGCGTTGAGTTTCGCTATTCAACACGCAATGTCTCGAGATTGGGCGGAAAGTGAAGGATGGAGTGTTTTGATGCTAAATACTCTGAAAAAAATTATATGATAGATAGTATAAGATACTTGGAAATAAATCAATGAGTTTCTCGGTACTAACAAGAATTTGTCAACAAGCTAAAAATATCCTATATACACATCATCGTCACTTAACAAAATCTTTTTATACAACTGACAAAGGCCAGGACTGTTTTTTTTTAAAGTATCTCAGTCTAGACAAAAGGTCGCCGTCACGGAATATCACAGGCAGCCAGAATATGGCGCCAAAGCGGCGATTCCTAAGTAGGAAAATTCCTTTTGTTATAAAATAAATTAATTGAAGTGAAATTTAGGAAAAACTAAATTTAACAAAAATTATTAGATTTAGTTTGTTTGAAAGTTAAATGATAAAAGTTTATATAGGTACAATTATTTTTCTATGTATCAAAAAAAAAAAATGATTTCTGAAAATAAAATGTATTTATTGATTGCTTAGTTATTACTAAATAAAAATATGTCTAAATAATTTAAACGACATTTAACATCATCACAGATTTACATAGGGTTTAGCAAGTATTAGGGACTCTATCCTTATAAATGGGAAGGTGTTAAAGAGGGGTTGATGATGCGCGGAAGATTCGGAAGATAGGCGAGCACAAAATTATGAAGACTTTTTTACAAAATACATATTTAGAAAACGTTTTCTTTTTCAATTTCCTTAGTGTGGGAATAACACTTTAAAAAATGATAAAAAAATAAAAAGACTTTTTTAACTTATCGGTAAATCAACACAGACAAAGTTACGGAAAGAACTTAGTTAAAAATATTAGTTACAGCTGACAAAAAATTACAAAAGGAATGATAGAATTATAGATATTGCTGGTGTATTTAGTTAATATATTACATATATTACAAGGTATGTTTGTAAGTAGTCATATTTATAATTATGTTATTAACGGATATGAAAAAGTTGTATTTATTTCCTTCTGTTCACATCGAGTTTATGTCAACGCGAATATCAGACACGCTCTAACATATGAAAAATATGCGGAATATGAAAGATATATAGTTTATTAATATTAAAATATTTAAATACATATTGAACGAATATGTTATATATCAATTGAAGCTAAATTATAAAAATATTTTAAATCTTCCACGAAGTGATTTAGGAAGATTTACGAAGAGTTTATCTAATATATAATCTCTCCGTTCTCCGCTTGCTGCCTAAACATGTAACAATGTCGATTGTTGAATCCAATATCATTAATTTGAGTAATATTATTGTTAATTGACTTGCAATTGTTTTTTTATAGTGACGCTAAAATCATAGTTTTTAGATTTATTATGAAGCGCAACATCATTCCTGCTATGGTTAAAGCAAGCACCTTGCAGAGAATTTCATTCACTTGTATACTCGTTTTTTCGCCTTGAGACTGATTTAATCATCTCAACCTGTAACTATCTGCAGTTCTCATAAGCAATAGCTTGTAATTTGAAATTCAAATTAATCGCAAAGCAAACAAAATTAAATTGTCGATATATCGCTTCACTTTTTCGTGCCTGATGAGCCTTCTTTACTGATAAAATGTTTATGTATTTTAGAAATTATTGATTTTTTGCTGTCGGGTGTACAAGTTTAAAACGACAGGTTATATCATATGTATGATTAAGTATGTATGAACCAACCAACATGTTATCTTTCAAAATATTAAACGTGAAATAAAAAATATAATGGTAAGCCAGGAAAACGAGGTATGCAATGAAGAACAAACACTAATTGGTTGCTTCTCGTATTTATAATTAAATAATATTCTTTTGAAAATTATAATTATACTAAAATTTAAATTTAACTACGTGGTAAATCTGCTATTTCCGTTTTACCTAAAAACTTTTTGATAAATCAGATTGTTAGTGTGAAGTAACAACCATCAGGATCTGAGTTCTGCGTAAATTTTTTAATATAGTTGATTGACGACAATTTTAACTTGAAAAATAAATACAGATTAGAGAAATATGTTTTTATTGTTATTATTAATTAGTTTCGCAATTTATTACAACCAAATGACATATTAAAATCACCTATATAATATTTAGATTATAGTTTAGAAAACCAGCATTGGTTCTCATCGAATGTAGTTACTCATTTATGCTGAATTACCTACCTTTTACACTGTTGTGCACATATAATATAATTTGTATGTTTTTTGTATTCTTTTTAGGGGTTTGTATTTATCCTTGTTTAATGTATATATTTGATTTTATCTGTAAGACATTGTTGTTAAAATAAAGCTTTAGAAAAAATTAGAAATATCAATCCAATATACACATTTAGTCATAATAGTAGCCCCCGCTGACGCGTAAAATACTCGTTGCTTTACAGTATGTATGTCAGCGTCCTGCACTTACGCCAAATTTCATACAACTCCGTCCGTAGATTTTTCGAAAAAAAAATTTCATTATGTATCTATTTCAAGTATTTCAAGCCAACCACTTTCAAGCTCTCAACAAATGCCTTATACTAATAAGACAAACCATTTATAGAGGTCTAAAAGATGTATTCGATTTTCGAAATTTGATGAAGCATCGCGTTCGGATTTAAATCATGCAGCGATGAAATTTTTATTCTCCTTTATATTTCTTGCGCGTGCAGATGCATTTTATCACATAACAGGGTAGTCAGGAAGAAATCTTCAGGGTAAAGTGTTCCATTCTCACTTTCACACTTCTATTTCCACTTTCTGCCTGAATTCAAGACATTGCGTATTGAGTGGTGGTACTTAACGCTGCGATTTTGTCTTAACAGAGCAGAGAAATGTAGTATTAAATTTCATTTATTCTCTCTGTTAACTAAAAGCGTGTAAAAATAATTTGAATGTAATAATTTCTTTGAGTGAGGATCAAACCCACGACCATAACATTTATAGCCATACGCGGTCTCAATGTACCACGATGTCCTATATGTACCTATGTTTCACACTTATATAACCTTTTATGTCATAAAGTATTTCGGGCAAATTCTGGTTCTCATAACAATTGGCAGCCACTGGTCACGCAAGAGTTTTTGTTTAGAGCGACCGGTAAATATTCCTGTTAATTTTATGTGATCGCGACACGTTGTCTTGGATTTATTGGGCACTTTCGTATACTGACTCAGAAGAATAAATAGAAGAATATAATGATTTAGTAATAATGATAGGAGGTGTGGCCCGCAACTTTATTTGCATGGACTACAAACTGTAAAATCCCGTTTCTTCTTGTTCCCGTAGGAATCTGTCGAAAAGTTCTCTCATATTGTTTCCCTGCGCTAGTTTGTAGTAGTCTTGTTTGTGCATTGATGGTCAGTCAGTCACTCAGTAACAAACTATGATATTTTTTTAACATTTTTTAAAGTGAAATTAGGAAATTAGGAAATTGAAAAGCATATTCTTAGAAAACATACAAAAATTTGAACGCAGCGGAATTCGAACCCGCGCCACTTGGAAACCGTTGGTGAACGGTTGTACGTCCGTCCGTCCGTCCGCTGCGTTCAAATATTTATACGTTTTCTAAAAATACGTTTAACAAATTAAGAACATTTAAATTCTTGCACGATGCGGAAGATGCGTGATAGTAGAATAAATGTGAACTTCAATATGGAATGGTCAGTCAGTAATGCAACAGGTTTATATGTAAAATAATAGATAGATAACCGTAATGGGGTACACTCATGCAACGTATCCTACCTAAATACCTATGATATCAAATTATATTTATTGTACAAGTATGCATAGATATTGAATTTTGACAAAAAAAAGGTTGGAAATAAACAAATACCCGTAGTTGTCTAATATTATCTTTTTGGGGTAACAAGAAGGATAAAAGATATATATATTTAAAACACAGTAAGAAAAGGAGGAGGACTATTGAGAAATGTATAAAAATTTACAGTTAGACGGTTTTCAAGAGGCGCTTTCGTTTATTAAAAATAACTTGCTAACAATATTCATTTTTCAAAACATAATCTTATTATAATTGTGTGCCCTCAACAAAACTGCTGTCACTCATATCCCACCACGCCCTGACGCCACGCGTGTGAACTAGCTCGGATTTAATGCTAGACTGATTTTGAACAAACTGTGCACACGACTACTAACTTCCTATCGTAACTCGATTTTTATCCTTGTTTCAATATGATTTACCTAAAGACTTAATGCCGACATACGTATGAACATGTAAACGGATGACTGCCTGATTTATTTTTAGGATTGTTATCTTTATAACATTTGTTATGTGTCTTTTTTGGAAATTATCTTCAAATGTGAGAGCATTGTGTCTGTATGCGCGATTGTTGTGGGTTCGATTTGCACACGAGGGAATGATTTATTTTCATTTTCCGCTCTAGTAAAACAAATTGTGGCGTTGAGTTCCGCAACTCAACTTGCAACATGTGGAATTGAGGCGGAAAGTTTAAAACGGAGTCTTAGCACTTGGTTCTTTCTGCCTATTAAAGCGTGAAGCTGAATGACAGTAACAATAATGTATTTTTTGTGTTTGTGATGCAGTTGGAAAGTGGTTTAGAATTCGATGTTCCGAGAGACAAAATGAAGACATGCATAGATGAATCTTTTATGTAACTTTTTCAGATTACCAGAGTTTAATAGATTATAAGTGCATATAAATTACTAGTGTCCTGTTTCGCGGCTTGCAATGGCTTAGCTATTTCTGTTTCTATCTTTGCTACAATATAACCTTCATCTATGCATATCGTCAATTCAACTGTGATCAAATAATTAAAGGAGAAATGTGTCTTTAAATTACAAATATTGTATGGAAAAGATAGCTTCATACTTTTTACGCATAGCACTCTACTATACTCAGGGAGAACCTAGAGTCATGATTCTCCGTTTTCCACTTACCGTTTACCAAACGTCGTACTTTGTCTTGAACGAGAGCAAAAAATAAAATAATTAAAATATAATAATTTGTCGGACCCACAACCCATAGTATTTGCAGTCAAACTTGGTTTGTTCTTAGTTCGCTATTCCACTGCGCGACGATGGCCTCATATAATAAACATTATCCACTAAACAGTGGGTATCAATTATAGTAAAAACCTTAAAATTATCAGTAATATATTTTTATATAATAGTTAAAGGTTAAATATAATATAGACTCGTGGTTAACATCAAATAATAAAATACATGACAATTTAAAAGTTTAAATCGTTTATCACTCCTATTACAATGTTAGTGCAAAATTTCAAGTGAAATTTTGTCGAAATTCCATTTGTGCGACATATTAACTTCATCTACACACGCACTTCAACTGTATTCAAAGAATTAAAAGAGAAATGCATCTTTAAATGGCAAACGTTGTAAACATAATATTTAGATAGGCATCTCATGCGTTCGCCTAAACATGCAACATTCATAAAACGTGTGTTTATGTTAATTGTCGCCTTCACCTTTCAGATTTTACGTTAATAAGTATAATCGATTGGAAATTAACGCGCCTTCTAAATCGTTAGTGTCGCCATGTGTACATAGTAATTTGTTGGGAATTATAGTTGTTTTTTCAACGCGTGCGCAGGCGCAGGTGGTTCCGGAACCTATACTGTGAAACTTTAAGAGAATGATATTTTAACTTGTGACTCGTACATTGCTTCTTATGTTCTGAAATATATCTTCTTTTCTCATATACACTTATTTAGCTCGCAATGGATGTATAAATAAATAAATGTTAACTGTATGCGTGTATCACGATTAACGTATAGTAGAAATGGATACTAGCTTTATGCGTCCGTTGAATATTCACGATAGTAGAGATTTAAATTTTTAATGAATTTATTTCGATTCTTGTTTCATAGCTCAGTAATTATAACTTCACAAAGTGAATTATATTCAATTAATATTTATAAGATTGACGTTTTTATAATGTGGTTTATAAATCATTGATTTAAGTAAGTATTGGACAAATGTTGTAAGTTTTTGCAACAAAAGTTCGTAATATATTTGTTTTATATTAAATTCTTTAAATATTTTTATTTAGCTTCTCGTTTCATCCCTAGCGGGGCATTCAGAGGGCTTTCCCCTTTAGTTCTTCTGCCCTAAATACTTAAATACATAAGAAAAAGAGATCAATTACTTTAAATAAAGTGAGAAGGTATTTTCTTGCGAAGGTATTTTCTTGCGTGGGGGGATAACGTTGGTATTGTAAACGCATCTCAGATGCCCTAATATAGATGATATCGTTTACTGTCACACAGCAAACGCGTTTGGTTGTGGGTTATTCCCGTTCGAAGGAATAATTATATTCGAATTATTTTCATAATGAAGTGCCTTAACACTAGGTTCTCTCTGCATACTCAGCTATGCGGAAAAAGCATAAAGCATAAAATTACAAAAAAAGTGTAAATCGATAAATTTGTATTTAATTATATTCAACTCTAGCGCACCTAACGCGTCGCGTGCGCATCGCAGCTAAGGTGGCCGAGGGTCCCGAACTGATTTCAATAATATTACGTAATGTTACTTTGTATTTAGCCTCCCGGGTATATTTAAATGGGTAACTTGCTATACTTAAGTATTTGGTACCATGCTTACATTTTGTTAAGATATATTTTAGTTTGCAGTGCATTTTTGGTTTGGCTTGACCAAATTAAATAATACACAATTTTATAAAAATGTATATTTTTCTTTCTTTTTATTATCACACATCTGCTTTAGCGTGCTAGAGAATCTAGCCATACATCACGCCATTCCCTACTTCTATCTTTTTGACAGATCAGTATCTGTCAGTTAAAGAAAAAATACATGAATTAAAAGAAAATATTTTAATTATTAATAAGATTACCTACCGCTATACCGTTGTTAGTCTATTTCAATAATTCTAATGTGGAAATGGAAATATCCAATTTATGATAATAATGCCTAATATTTCTTATTCTAGTATTTTTTTGAAAAACACATAATTTATGATTTCTATTCTTATGCACATAAATTTAAAATCAAGTTATATTACATGTGTCCACAACTTATTCTTAATATGAGTCCGTTAAAAATTAAATTATAACTTGATGCGACGGGCATATGATGTTTTTGGCTTTAATATAAATATTGTGGCCATCATCGTCCTAATGAGACAGTGTGTGATCTACTCTCGGAGAATATTAAATTTATTTTCATTTCTGTTGTATGGTTAGATGAAGTGCGGCTGTGAGTTCCCCTTTACTACAAGCAATATTTGGAATTCGTGCAGATAGCGGAAAACGGATTGTTTTCACATTAGGTACGCTCTAGGTGAATCTGGTAGAAAAGGGCGACAGACATAGTGATTAAAAATATAGAAATAATATTGAAATATAATATAATAAAATCAAAAACTAAAGCTGCAGCTCTTATTTTACTATGTATAATTACAGTTTCAATAATACGGGCGAAACCGACACCTCGTATCTAATTCTTGCCCAAAGAAAATATAGGTTTGTAGAAAAATTTAAAGCGATGCGTCACCCGCATGCGTCAAGATGAGTGTCGCGTGCAATGTGAATTGCCTTAATTAGTCAGTCGTTACTTTTGCGTTCGTAATATTCTAAACATCCACCTGTTTGGGAGACAGCTGACCAAATCTCGTGTATGATTATTTTTTATTAGGTAATACCTATAAAATTTTAGTGGACTTAAATTCTTTAATAGCTAAAAATTGACAATGGCAAGATTTAATTTACAGTTTTGATTATTTTTGTAATATATATACATTTACAAGTTTATTTATGCCATTAATCAAATCGTATTCTATGCAATTTTATAAATAAACGTTGTAATTTAATATCGGCAATAATAACAGTACAAATTTAAAGATCCATAGTTTCCCTTCAATTTGGGATCATCAAGAAAGGCACAGAATTGTTTAGTACATAATCACGTACTCGCATTTCCTTTCAGTGATCGTCAAATAATTGAATGTGCATAATTCACATTTGACTCGCTACATCCTTTGAAATAATTTGCTAATCAAGGAATTCTTAAATCCTATATACAGATACGTTAATTTCCAGAAAATATATAGCCAAAGATATTACCTTTCTTAGTTGTGTTACTTTTCATATAAATGAAAATGATTTTTTTTAAGAAATTTACAGTGGGACATGTCTGAGTACAAACGGGATTGGTTGTGGGTTCGAAAGGGTTCTCTTGGAGAAATAAATATATTTTCTTTTCCATTGCTTCGACATGTCTCGAATTGGGGAGGAAAGTGTAGAACGGAGTGAGTGTCTTGACACTAGATTCTATTCGATGAAAAAGCGTGAAGCTATAAATAGCTAGAAATGTTATTTATTTATATATTCTTTATTGCACAAGCAAGACGCCAAGACGCATTCTCTACCAACCACCGTTGTCATGTGGATAATAAAAATGTAGGATATAAATATTGTGACTGTCTAACGCACTGATAACTTTCATTGCACCTAACCAAGACCCGTGGGTTCAAATCCAGCTCCTTTCAAATTTTAATACCTAATCTTATAATTATCATAAACCTAAGTATGCAAATTATTTGTATACTTTTCATTACATCACGATTATCAAAAGTTGAATGTATTATACATTCAAAACCAATCTGTTTCTCATTTAAAACAAAGAGAATCGAAACTTTTCAGAGCAGGTGGAAAAGAAGGCTTTGCGAAAACCACGTGGATATCGCATAATTTGTTGCGACTCCCAGACGTTGGTAATCGTCAAAGTGCGCTTGACGTTAATAATAAATTCTTTCACTAATTTGTCTGGAGGATTGCGTCGCCCAATTTTATATTTTGACTTAATATACTCTCGTAAATTCTTATCGGTTGAAAGGTGTATGATTGTTTAATATGGATATTACGTAAGAGGTACTTGGTTAATTTAAAATTTAGACATAATATTAACTTATTCAACCAATTGTGTCGTCCTTTCTTCCTCATCTGAGACACGTGTGCTAGGCTGTGGAGTTAAACGCCGCACTTTATTTTAAAACACAGAGACCTTTTTAATCTTAATATCTTTATTTATGTTAGTAGAATTTAATTCAACCACTGTGTGCTGTCAAACTTATCCCATCTACGGGCTTAGAATAATTTCTTTAAGGGCTTGATAAGGTAATCATTAGATGTAATAGTGATTGTTAAAACCATCTTGAAATAGGAACACAATATGTATATCTTAAATATTTTTTTCTTTTAATAACATAATTAAAAAAACTTTTTATTTATACACAGTTTGTCACAAATAGTAACTAGAACTAATGGCATTATTAATTATCCGGAATGTATAGACCAGGTAATAGACCAGGTAAAACGTATAAAATATTTAAAGAACGCATGGCTTAGCAGTCAGAGCGCTTGGGCGGTTTCCAAGAGGCACGGGTTCGAAACTCGCTGCGTTCAAATTTTTATACGTTTTCTAAAAATGTATTATGCAAATGTTGAATTAAAATGAATAACATGATATGCTTGAATAAATTTTCATATTAAGTTATCAAATACATCAAGTTATATATACACCTGCAATGTAGCGACTTATGACCCTTTATGTTTATTTAATAGACTTTCATTTTGTTTGATATATCGTTTGTAGTGATTTCGCAGCAAATCATCTTCACAGCTGTTTCGTTGAATGTATTTTAAATGCCCTCGGGTCACACTTATGTTAATTAGTTATAGTAAAATTACTTATATAGATAATTATTTGTAAGTGGATTTAGTGGTTATATTTTTTTTACTTTCATGCTTTATCCCGCGTAGCAGGGTGTTAGAGAGAACCTAGTGTTAAGAGACATTTTTTTCTTCGCTTTCCACCCGATTTCTAGACATTCCTAGATATTGCGTGTTAAATGGCGGAGCTCAACGCCGTACTTTGTCCCATCATTCATCATCCATCATCAAACGAAGAATTGAATCTACACGTCACGCTTACAGTCACACTGTGCCAAGATGGCCTCAGCCCTAGTTGTTACTTTAAATAAAAATTAACTATTTACAAATTTTTAATTGAGCTGCTGACATTTCGAACTACAACTATTATTTATATTTTACAAACAAAATAATTATAATGTAAAACTATATAAAAAACAATAAACATATTAAGAAATATTTATCATATAATATAGAAATATTTATATATGAAAAATATTTATCTAATCTATACTAAAAAATATTATAAAAGTTATAATTATAATTGTTACCGATTTAATGACAGTGGTAGGTCCCGCTTATTCCGACGCGGCGGCGCGTGCCCGGCTGCTTCAAATAAAACACATTGCGGCAATCGCTCCCGCTCCCGCTGGCTATTTTCTATACTTAAAATATAATCACAATAAATTTTTTAATTATATTGTCGCTTTTTACAAGAATTGTAACACATTCGATATAAGTTTTATTTTGAAAAAAATGTATTATATTGTATGTTGAGATCATTGTGGCACAGTGGGGAAGCAGTCAGACTGTAAATGTAAATGATGCGGGTTTGATTCCCACTCGGCGACACAATTATGTTAATTTCTTCGTTCTAGTAGATGTAAGACAGAAGCTAAGACAAAGCGTAGCATTAAGTTCCGCTACTTAACACTCAACGTTTCAGGTAGAAAGTAGAGTTTTGACCTTAGGTTCTCTCTGCTAACCATGCTATGTAGGAAAATGCGTAAAGGTAAAAAAAAGATATTTTTAACACTTTTTAAAGCGTTAATCACATACTTAGAAAATTGTAAAACATATTTTATGAAAACGTACAAAATTTGAACGCAACGGGATTCCATTCATGGCTTAGCGGTCAGGGCGCTTGGACGGTTTCCAAGAGGCGCGGTTTCGAATACTGCTGCGTTGCAATTTTAATACATTTTCTACAAATATGTTTATATAAGTAGGTTATGTTTCATGTAAATAGATTTTTTTTTATTTAGGGTCTTATAGTGCCTCTCCAACTGTGAAAATTGAACTACAAGTGAAAATTGGCAGATTCGCAATCCATGTTTCTCAGCCACCTTTTTTTTTCTACGGCCGATACTCCTTCCAGCAATTTATCCAGGTAAAGCGTAGAGCTTCCGCGTTCAAGATCTTATCTGTTCGAGAAATCATTTTCATGTGCCCACGTTTTGAAAGCTTCTGTACTCCAAGTCAAATATGACAGTATAATTTTATATACGGCTTATTTTCGTTGTTAGCATCTCTGTAGATTTTTACAAATTTCTTATTAAGTCGTAATATGTAATGTCATAAGCGAATAAGAATTTCAATGTACCCGGATGTAGAATGCACGGCTCAGCGGTCTGAGCGTTTAAGTGGTTTCCCAGAGGCGCGGGTTTGAATCCCGCTGCGTTGAAAAAAATTATATGTTTTCTAAAAATGTTTAAGACAGTTTCATTCTAAATTAAATATTTGGTTATCGTGATTTTTTCACATTTTAAATGAAACTATACTAAACGGATTAATCACGTATATTTTGAGTATTCAAAAATACATTTTACAAACGCACAGACTAGCTATGATAACGGATTGCTCAAGTTATCGAAACATCGTGTTGTCTAAAATGTATTATAGAATGTCGAAATATACACGACTAATCCGTTGAAAATAGTTCATTCTTAAATAGATTGAATTTCTTATTATAAATATAGTAGGCAAGTGAAAAATATTGTATATTTTAAAATAAAATAAATAAGTTTGTATAATGCACCTCTAATCATTGACATTGTTACTGACATATGGTTATTAACTAATGTTTTGATTAGAACTCTAACCCTTTAAGGTGGCCCCTTAAAGTTCTCGACCCTATTATTGCGCTAATTTAACCATCAATGAATGACCTAGCTTTATATTTTTGACATAATATACAATTGTATACTAATTAGTTATATTTAATAATTGCGGTTTTTGATATTGTTACATTGAAAAATAATTTAAAAGCCTAATAATGATAAGAAATGCACAACATACCTGCAACATACTGTGTGCTATTAAAATAAAAAATATACACATAACTGTTCATTAAATCTAATTAGTAATTCAGTTTCGGATGTGTAGGTACATATATCTACACATCCGAAACTGAATTCAATTTGTTCACAATTAATTTAAAAGCTCACAATTATTTCACTAAAAAGTATTAAGGTCAATTTCTTATTTCCTTTTTACAAATTGGTTTGATTGCGTCTAATTACAAAGTGCTCTGATTTAGAAGCGCTGTCAAATCACTCACAATAAAACAGCGATTTCAAACATGCTAAAGACTTAAGCTTGTGCTATAAGAGAGCCTGTACACTTTCCTTTAAAACGTATGCATTTCTTTTTCCAATCCACAAGTGAGGGTGCTTATTATTTTAATTATAATCTGTAGACAAAAAAATAAGAAGCTTTAGTTGAGATTGAGATGTTGCATTTTGTAAATTTCAAGAATAATATTGCTTATCATTATTTCAATACTTAAGTCTACAATGGAAATTGAGAATGAGTTAAGTGGACTTCCATCGGATTGAAACCATATTTTTATTTACTAGTATTGAATGCAGTCTTTTTTACTCAATGACTTTAAGAGCAAAACAGAACAGTCTAACTAATGTAAACTAATGTAACTTCTATGTAAGATTTTTAATATATTGCCCACCGTGTCATCGATAGATACAAAAAATTTAACTATTATAATAAAAGGTTAAATATAGTTGATATTTAATTTTATTAAATATAATAAATAAATATAATTGTTATTATATTATTTATATAATCGCTTAAATATAATTTTTAACTTTTTTATAATTAACTATCAATGAAAAGGGCTTCTGACAATCTGTTTAAAATGGCGATCATTCTCACAGGACAGGTGACGAGTGTGACAGATGAAACAGGTATCTTACTATAGTTATATATACTTAGAGCTAACTTATATAGTACAGAACCAACAAAGAAGAATGAGAACCTTCTTAATGAAACATAATGTTAAAGTTAATTTTCGTAATTATAAAATTATGTAGTAAAATTAGTACCAGTCTTTTAAATTTGTAAATCATATAAATCCGTATCCACATTACAGACATATATTTACAATAATAAAAAAAAAACTTAATATTTCTTGACAAACTCTTGTTTATATTATATTCTTTTTGTATTGCATTATTAAATTCATCTTCCTTGTAACCAAATAATATGTCATTTGTTCTTGTTTATCTCTATCTTTAGAGATGCCAACACAGCACTTAACACACTTGGATTCGAACCGATAACCGTCTCGTCCAGTTAAGTACATACCGACTTCGTAACGATATTGTCTAATTACAATATTTTATATTAATTATTTATAGATAAACATACTTATAAAATATTTGGCATTATCCACTACTATTGATAATATCTTCTAAGACTTTCTACGTTACAAAGCAGACATACATGACTCTCCCTACATATTGTACACTATACTTTACTTCCATCCTAATTCCGTTACAGCTGAATGACAATAAAAAACAGCAAGCCATCACTAATGTCCATCTCAAAACTAAATAGCTGTGTCCCAGTTACATGTAATTTATAATCTATTAGTTGCACCGGTACCGAAAGGTGTCCTTTAATGCGATTTTTTACCACTGAGTCGTGAGGCAAAAAAACACGCCTAGGAAGTAAATGACGAATGACTATTTTAATATGTACGCTGTTTTATAAAGATTAATGACATATTAATGATTACTTTTAAATAAGATTTTTTACACCATTCGTAACTTTTAATATGATTAATAAGGCCCTTGAGCCTACACTTGGATCGTAAATTCCAGGCACTGCTCCGAACTCCTCTGTCTGAATCCATGGAGTAGTAAGGAGTTCCTTTTCATATAAATGTTAAGATAAACATTGAAAATGTTATAATAAGCGTATAAGAATTTCGACGTAGCTGGATGTAGAACGTATGGCTTAAAGGTCAGAGACGGTTTCCTCTTCAGTTCAATTCCTGCTGCTTTCAAATTTTCATACCAAAAAAATTTCTAAAAAATTTAGTAAAATACGAGTATACTAAAAATAACGTTTATTTTTATTATTTTCTTAGAAAAATCAATGCAGGTTTAATTTGGTGGTGTGTAAGATTAGGTTAGGTTAAACTACAAAACGTAATTTAATAGTAAACGGTTTTACGGCTAATATATTTTCGTAACTTAAAAAACAGCTTAGAACCGATAAATAAAATACCTTACAGAAAGCAAGCTTTTCCCATAAAATTATTCAATCATTTCAATAATCAATATTCATGCAAATGTTCAAGTTATTAGGGTAAATTTATTAAGCATAACTCATTGTTGATGTAAGCATCTATAAGTATCACACTATTAGGTGACTTATACATAAAATTTATGGATTCAAATCCAGTTTATTTACCAATATTTAAATGATGGCGTTTTTGTGATTTGATAAATAATCTATGACTTTAAGTTTTGCCACTCAGCGCAATGTATCACAGAGGAGCCCGCAATTACAAGGAAAATCGACAATAATTTTAATATAACATTATAATTATAATTTTAAAAAGATTATAATTTTAATATAACATATACTAATTCAGGCAATCGTGCATAGTTCATAGCTCAGTGCATCGCGATTGGTTCTGTAAAAAAGGTAGGTTCTACTTGACTGTCCTTGCGCAATGCAGGTTTCTTTTTTTTTTTAACTTCACGCTTTATCCCGCCTACCAAAATAGTCGTAGAGGACATAGTGGCACGACACTCTGCTCTCCACTTTCCGCCCTTGGCAGAATCTAACGCAACGCTCTGTCTTCTTACTAGAGCGAAAAGAAAATAATTGGAATATAATCATTTCTGAAATTCAACAACTCTTTTACCGGATTAATCTCGTATATTATTGGCATTCGAAAATACTTACCCGACGTTTCGAACACTTTATTGTAGTCCGTCGTCACAGGTAGACTGAGGTGGCATTCGTCTGTGAGGTGATACAATTAATTTATTAAACTACCGCCAACGACTTCTTAGTTGCCTTGCGTACTGCCCTGGAGTCTTGCAGCTTGCAGCATTCTTGAGCTGACTGTATCTTGCTCTCTGGTGTGGTCGGTTTGAGACTTTAAAATTTTCATCATTAGGGCCCAGTAAACGTCGGGTTTCTAAAATATAAAAAATATTTTTGATTACCAATAACATACTATGCGATTAATCCGGTTAAAAATAGTTTCATTTCAAAATGTGTGAAAATCGCGACAACGAAAGACCTCATTATATAATCATTTACCCGAGCGAGAATCGAACCTACAACCAATCGCCTTTACTGCAAATGCAATGGCCTCAATTTTTTGTAAATAAATAATAACTAAAAGCTCATCGAAGTACTTAAAAATATTGGACAAAAATCTTAGTTATTATGGAAACATTCATATGCTTACGTAAAACAGTCCTTGGTAATGAGCAAAATTCGTGAAAAAAATATTTTATTACCCTATCATCTGCTTATAAGACGCTTCAATTAATTGTTAACAATACACGCAAAAAACAATTAAAGAATTAAAACAGGAATAACAAATGAAATTCAATTCCATATTAAAGACAATAATAACTCAATAATAAAGAATCCGGCCAATTAAGAACTTTTTCATCCAACAGATAAATAAAAAGCTAATGGAAGCGAATTGAAGGAAGCTATCTATTTGTACACGCCCCTCTCAAGCGGCGCTCACAAAATTATACCCGTCTCACTCACACCTATGCTATCTATCGGATAGACATCTGAGGAATGCGTGAGTCTCTTGGCTACAATTTGTTTCGGTTACATTATTTTTTCGCAAATTTTCATTGAGTATGGGCTTTGGAATTAATTTCGTACCATTTACAGATTAAAGGAACGGATGCCAAATACAGATAATGTGATACTGTGTGAAACTAATATGCTTTTTAAAGATCCGTATTTGGTAGGAGTGTTTTTTTAATAATTTTTATAATTAAATTACTTTACTGTGATTGCAACAAGTATTCTTCAATATAAATTCTTGTCTCGTAAACTAAGGCATCTTTCAATGGAATACAAAGTTTTAATACTATCGTATATTAAATTTTAAATAGACGGTTTATAGAGACTGCTTGTTTTTTGTCATAACTCACTACATTTTTCACAAGTACGTACAAAAAACTTGAGTCTTAGAATAGTGTTAGTATAAAAATTTCGTCTTGTAATAATTTGAGATTTTATTCAACACTTAAGTATAATAAAATATTTAAATATTAAATTTTATATTCATATTTTTACTATTGAATTAGGTGCTAAAATAAAAATCTACCACCTAAGTTTCAGCTTTGGGTCGGCAAAACTTAAAACAATAACTCATTTGTGGTAATTTGTATGACGTTAATATTGACAAGTGGCCTGGCAAAAGAAAGTTGTTAAAAAATGGCTGTATTTTTGTTATTTCCTTATGTAATTGCTACTCCGGAGACGGAAGGCAGATGTGTGTGACTTTTTTATAAAATTTTATGTGCTCAATTAGTGTGACAACAAAAACTAAGACGTTTTGTAATATTGTCAAAGCGTGGTAGAGAATTTTAACTTGGCTCTTTACTAATTTCAAAGTCACCATAGTGTAGCAGATGAGAACTTAGTTGATTGTACACATTAGTAATTAGTTCCAATCCTTGTCGAATAAATGTTAAAGAAAAATGGGAATGGGACAAAGTATGAAAACACGAGGAGGTATTTAAAAATTCATTGTTTTATTGATTACTAGAGAAATAAGTACTTACGAAGCTGACAATGTGTTGCTTAAAGTTTAATATTATTATTTACGATAGTACAATTCAGTCAACCAAAACTAGCATATGACTATGACATTTTTCAATTTACATTAGTCTAGATATTATATTTCCATTTAAAATAAATAGTCACTAAAAACATTAATCTAATATGAAAATATAACAATCTTTATGATAGCTTAATTTTGCCACTAACGTATCATATACTTAAAAAAGGAAAGCTATTGAATGTATAAATAATATAGATGGTACGAATAATTTGACTGTAGTCTATAGTTTGCAAAGTCTTCCGCCCAGTCGTATAATTCCTTCATAATTTGAGGGTGCCCGCTCGGGTGCGAACGCTGATCGCCGACCTGATAACGCTTTACATTTCGTACCCAGTGGCTGATCAGTTTAGATGGATAAAGGTATATTATATGACTAACAGTCAAGGCAAGATGTTTTTTGCACAATATTTAAATATATTGTCATTCATTTGCCCTTGATTTGAGATAGTAGTAAAAACATGAAATGAATAATATATATATATATAAAAATATAAAATTTAATATTTAAATATTTTATTATACTTAAGTGTTGAATAAAATCTCAAATTAGAAGAATTATTACAAGAATTTTTATACTAACACTATTCTAAGACTCAAGTCTTTGTATGTACTTGTGAAAAGCGTTGTAGGTAAGTTATGACAAAAAAACAAGCAGCTTCTATATCCCGTCTATTTAAAATTTAATATACGATGGTATTAAAACTTTGTATTCCATAGAAAGATGCCTTATTTTTATAGATAAGAATTTATATTGAAAAATACTTGTTGCAATCACAGTAAAATAATTTAATTTAAAAAATTATTAAAAAAAAAAACTCCTACCAAATACGGATCTTTAAAAAGCATATTAGTTTCACACAGTATATATATATATATATCTAATAAGTGAGTTTTTCTGTCTTCATCGTCATTACTAAATGAAAAGGAAAACAAAAAGTACTCATTTTGCTTAAGTAAAAGTACTCAGCTTTAGTTATGAAAATTCATACAAAAGGGGTAGGGTACAGACCAATCTCCCAAAAAAAATAATGGAGAATCTTCTCGTAAAAACTAAATATAAGTTACTCTTACCCTTTTTTAATATAAGGCACCATAATTTGTTTGATAGGTATTTGAACCCATAGCACGTTTAAATGTTTTACTTGCAATATAAATTATATTTCTTATTATAACCATCTCCATAGATATACTCGGAGATCAATTGGTCCTCACTTTTAAATAGTAGTTATTTATATTCGAGACTTTTGAATTGGAGCAGATTCATGTTTTTTTGTAATTTTTTTTGTTATTATTTATAAAAGATAGGGTCCATTTTCCGTTTTCGTGGTATGGTAGATCTCAATTATTTTTAATATATATAAATTCGCAACAAAACAAGAACAAAAAATATGTACCTACCAATTTTATTACTATAGACACATTATATACCTGCAGACTACTATACTAAAACTATGAACGATATTAGATACCAACTATAAAAAAATGCAAATTAATTCGCTGTATGCAATTTTTTGTCTCACATAGATATCACATAATATATTTTGGCAATGTTTCTAAAATTCGTAAAATTATATAATTAAACGTATTTATTAATTTTGATATAAAAGTTCTTAGTATTTATTGTTCAGATTAAGAATAGTAATTTTTAATTAATTCTTCTTAATCTAGAAAAAATACCTCCTGCATATATAAGAACTTCGAAGAGCTATAGCAAAAAAATTGCCCCAATGTAAGGACACATATTATACATATATTTTTCTCTTTTTCAGCTTCACGCTTTTACCCGCTTAGCCTTTGGTAATTTTGTATATTTCTCCCAACTTTAGGGAGAGAAAACCTAGTGTCAATACACTTGGTCTCTACTTACCGCCTTAATCCGAGCCATTGCGTTTTGAATGGCAAATGGAAATGGAATCCAACGCCGCGGTTAGTCTTATCACCAGAGTGAAGAAAAAAAAATTAGCTAAAATAATTTCCCTGAGCGTGAATCGAACCTACAACTATCGCGTATACTGTCAGACACTGTGCCGCGATAGTCTCTACTAAATAATATATATTTAAAAAACGTAGTTTTAGAAAACGTATAAAAATATTTACGCAGCGGGATTCAAACGTGCGCCTCTTGGATACCGTCTAAGCGCTCTGACCGCTAAGCCATGCGTGTTCTACATCAAGCTGAAATTCTTGTACAGTGATACAATTGTGATACAAAATATTAATAAATACAGTGCTTGATGCTGCAGTGACTTAGTTATATATCACTATATATAACTAAATCATCAGAATAAAAACGATAGAGCAAGTTTCGATAAACATCTGTATAACATTTTGAATTCATTAACTGTAATAATGTAACGTTGGTTAAGAAAACATTCTCAAGGACCAAAAAAAAACTGCGTTCTCCAATTTTCGAAATCGACACATCGCGTTATCGCAAAACGGAAACTCAACTCAACGCTGTCTCGTTCCTTCTAGTCCGGATTGAACCTACAACCATTGCGCTTACACTTAGATGCTGTCCCATTGCGGCACGATGGCCTCATTATTGTATAGAGAAGAAATACGAGTAATATGGACTTATCGTGCCATTACATTGCAAGGAGAGGAAGTTGGAGCACTCCTGGGAATTCCAAGCCAAGTGTAGGCTTGGCCCTTTCAAAAGCACATTACCCCTAGCCTACACTTGCTTTACTCTCTCTCCACTACCAAATTTGAAATTAATATTAGAACGCAGTTTAGATACATATATAATAAATTATATATCTAATGCTTAGTTAATTAATGAGTGGTGTTGCGTTTAGACGCCAAACATCACATAAGGCAAATAGGCATGTGCACCGAGAAATAGGTGCGTAATGACCATTGTTTAAACACCGTGACAGTCGCGTGATTGACCGTTGTAAGTGACGGGAAAAAGCGAGCTGCATTGCTTTATTTTGACAGACCAGCATCTTGTTCTAGGTTCTAGGAGGTTGCAGGTTCCATTCTTGTGCACGACATTTTTTCTATTTCCTTAGGTAAGTATTTGTGGATGATGAATGAAACTAAAGCTTATAAACGAATTACGTATTTTTTATATATATATATATATATATATTTTGTTTTACTATCTTATGCACATATTATAAACTATATTTTTTAATGGTTTTTATAGGTAACATATACATTACAAAATTCCACGTAGGTTTATATGAAGTGTTCTGATCCTCTTAATTTATTAGTGCATTAAAAAATATAGCTATGTCACATAGTCAAAATGCCAGACTGTACATAATGCGCTACCTACTGACTGTCTGTTATTCCGATATATATAATTTTATAGTAGGTACTTATTTTTTTATCAATATTCCTTATAATTCATGATTATAGCTTAATAAATGTAATGATATACAACTTTTTTAATTTAATCTATTTTAAATTTAAATAAAAAAAATATATAATGACCCTTCTTACAAAGTCTCTACTCTTTTGAATTAGACCTGTTTGTACCTGAGTGACAAGCAGACCGACGAAGTCTCCCATGACGTTACGCACTTGGTTACAGCTATTAGATAGCTTATATGACATATGCTTTTATTATTTCACCATTTATCTATAATAGCTTTGCAAGTTTAGCGAAATATGTTTAAATATATTACAATATTGTTAAATTGGACCTCTTTCGTTCATCGCGATCACAAATCGGAAATTTAAAAGTGTATATTTCATGGTTATTAAGAAAATTAAAAGTCGCAATTATTTTCAAAAGCCTACTTTTATTGATCTGTTTTGCTTTACACTTGATAAGTTCTTAAAATTATATCAGCTAAGGAAACATTAAAATAGATAAAGTACTAAAACAATCTTCATACTAAAGTTATGCAAACGACAAAACCCGCTAAATCCTTCAAGAACATAACAGCGCCCTAATAGAAACCGTTTATATCTAGTTATACCTACTGCTATTAAATTTTACAAACGTTTATCTTCCCGCCCAGATGTACCGAAAACCATGTTTAGAAATACAATTAAGAGATACTCTATTTCGTTTTGATAAGAATGGAAATCGTATAGCGTAGCTTAAATTAAATTTATCAATGACAACCAGTTGTGGTAGAGCCATGATATTTTAATATGGAACCCCGCGGAGTTCTGCTTTTGTATGAAGTCAAGGGGGGATAGAGGTCATATTGAGTGGTTGTGCTAGTAGGTACGGTAAGTGTGAAGAAGCTAAGAGGTGTATCGGTCCCCTCCGTGCTGTAGGCGGGGCTCCGGACACGCTCCACCGTTACAAGTGATCCACGCATCGTCACGAGCTTACGTGCTTCTCTACACGGTGCCGAATTTATTTTTTCGTATGTGCCAGTGTTAATATTTTACTTTTTAATCTGTGTTAGTTTGTTCATTGAATTGGAATTTTACAGTTTGGTTTATTAATTATTATTTTGATGTATGATGTAAAAACTTTTTTGTGTTAAAGACTTTTTTAAAAGTTCGTCGTGTTGTATTTGAAGGTAAGTTCTTATTTTCATTAATTACTTTCAAATTGGAGATTGTGTGAGTCGAGGTTTAATATGCGAAGAAAAATATACGTACATGAACAGAAATAGTGCTGATAAGATATGAAACAAGAAAAGACATCAACGCGGTCTTTAAGCGGTGCGAAATCTCTATCGGTACAAAATAAAATGGTTTAAATTTTAACTATGACGACATTTATATTAACAGTTTATATTGACGTTTACAATTCGAACCATTTTATTAAAATATTTGTAGTAGAAAACAAACTAATAAATATATATATATATATTATTTTTTATATGGTACTATTATACGAAACTGTGAAAATGTACGAAGTGTGCATTTTCACAGTTTCGTTTCGTACTACGCTTAACAAATAGTCATCGTGTACTTGGGAAATTAATTTTGCTTAAAGTGTATGAAAAATATACAGCGCTACGATATTAAGAAATGCATAGTTTCTTACCTAATTAGAACTATATATAACTTATAAAGGATTTTTTTATTAGTTTTTATATACTTTTTAATGTACCGATAATAACTCTTTTTTTTTTAATTTCTCTTCTATATTTTAAGCTGACGTCTCTTAAAACCGAGATATTATATTTTTCCAGTATTAACTTAACGGTTGAGAATAATAATCATTTTATTCGTCTGTTTGTAATCTGTTTACTTTATTGTAACAGTAATAGCATATATAAATATATCTAATAACATATAGCACGAACGCCACGCTTTAATTCTTATTAGTAGTTTTTAAATATTAATTTTACTTGCACATTATATTCATTGTTCGTATTTTATTATTGTTATCTAAATAGCATATTTAATAGTATTTATCTTTATAATTCATAAATGTACGCTTTTAATTATTATAAATAGTCTTAATCTTCAATAAGCTCACTTAATTGACGTTTCTTTGAAACTTAAGGTGTAAAAACTTACTTATAAGTATTTTCACACATTCATTTAATATAATTGTTTACTTCAATAACAATGCTTATGTTTCACAAAATAAAATGATAAAAATTATTATTAAATGAGGAGAATTAAATGAGCTATTTAATTTTTTTCACAAAAAGCATCATGGTCGCGCATTTGGGTTGTGGCTGATAAGGCCACGATAAGCATGGGTTCAAATACAACATTTCACAGCTTGGCTATTCAATATGTTTACACCAAAATTGTTATATGGTGTTCAATATCAATATTGTAACTCATATCTTGGTGTAATAAGGAGTTAAATAAATAAATATATATAAAATGAATAGACAGTTGAAATGGAAGTTATATACGAGTATCACTAGATGTCTATTGCTTGCCCTATAAAAGTGCGTGAAATGCGAACAATAAATTCTATATTGCAACTCTGTCTACCGACGGCAGTATGGAATTACATTAAAAATAATACTTATCTATTTACTATAGGTACACTTACATATAATATGTACATACTTATATTCAAATTAGAATACTTTAAGAGCTTAATACGTTTTATTCGATTTTTAATCAAAATTATATTTACAATATTACATAGAATCAATATAAAAATAAGCCGTCTTTAATAACTTTACTTTTCTATTTATCCAAACTTTGATTTTACAAATATATTGACAAAGTAGTTCTTTTTTTCATGTATTTTTGCATTTAGGGGAAGGAATAAAGAGAAATAACCTAATGACAATTTATATCATTTTGTAAATTCTTCAGCGTGTTATCTAATTAAATAGAATAACCCATAATATTTTTAACTAAGTTGTAAGCCTATTTCACGATATGAACTCACAACTATCGTTCGACATTCAATGAAACTGCACCTCACTTCAAGGAAAAAAATCTAGTTTATTAATTAATTTTCATCTTTGGCAATATAATAAGCCTTTACTCAAATATACCTACAGAGAGACTCTAGATGCAAAAATAAAGGAGTTGAACCTTTATTTTTCGATGGTTATAAAATCAGAATATACAATTACATTACCTTAAACGTCCAATTTTTATTACAAATGTAGGATTAAAGTACAAAATTGTTACACGTAAAAGCTCAAAGACCTTAATTAATTAAAGTAACACCGTTGTGTACAATTTTAATTGTTTAAATAGTCAAACATGTTATTGTGTGAAAAGCTCTCACACTACTTATTACAGAGACCTATTAATAAATAAATAAAAAAAAAATAGTTGAATTCTTTATACAGGTAAATAGCAAAATATAAAATAATTTTGCAAATAGTAATAACATCAACCAAATTAAAATTATACTTATTAATCTATTTCTATTAAATGTTAATGAATGTCAAATGGCTCAATATATGTATATGTGGTTGTCGTGGATTCAATTCCCACTAAAGGTAAAGTTTATGTATTATTTATCTTTTATGGGTCAAAAAGCGCCGCGTTGGGTCATCTACACGTATTAAGTCTAGAATATGCGGAATGTGTCTAGAATGTATAGAACTTAGTGTTTTAACACTGCCCTTTGCATATCGCGCAAAAAAATTTTTGCGGTGAATATTTAAAAATTGAAACAACTTTTTATTTCCATGGATCATTTCCAGAAAAAGGACGAAGCTAAACATATTTGCTAGCCTTTAGTCCCTATAAAGTAGTTAAAGGTAAACTCAGAAAAGGAAATTATATTTTTATTTCTTAAAAGAATGATACAAAATATGCGTTTTAAAAGAAATATTTTTCTTACAAGCATAACATTACGGACCGTTTAAGTTTAATTGCTAGAACAATTTGGCCTGGTGTAAACAGGTTGTAATTTTACTTTCGAATAAGTTAAGAAAGTATAAAGATATTTGAGGCGTCCAAAAAAAATTAAATTATTACTTCAATATTATTCACGACTTTAAATTATTTCAACTACGTATAAAAAAATAAATATTTGAGAAGAAATTGTTAAAATTTAGTTTTTATGAATTTTGTATAATATGTGTTGTAGATTGTATTAAAAAGGTCCATTAACACAAGATTTTATCTGCCAATTTCCAAAATGATCCCAAAGAGGTATTATAATTCGTAAAATATACACTGAAACTTAATATAAAATAACACTGAAAACAATTGTTTTGGAAATCATTTAATAGATGGATTATTTATAAACATTTGAATAATTCATTTCTACCTTTACACCAGTGATACATACGTTTCAATGCTCGTTAACGTTTTGTAATGTATAGTAATGCCTTGGAAACGCTATTGGTTGTGGGTTCGATCCGCACTTGATGATGAGGAATGATTGTTTAAATCATTTTAATTTCACCGTTCTGGTGATCATCACACATTGTATCGAATTTCGGCAGAAAGTGGAGAATGGCGTGTTATTTCCTTAGGTTCTCTCTGACCACGATCCTATGCGGGAAAAAAGTATATGAGAACCTTTATAGAACAAAGTTGCATACCGACATATTGTTTAGTAGATAATGCAAGGGATAATTCTAGATTAAATTCGATAATGTCACAAGAAAAAATAAGAACAAAACCTTGCAGAGCAAAGGAAGCTCAAACTATATGCCAGATATTTTATTAGAGCTTTCTATATGAAGTGGAGAGTTATTCACCCAATACACCGTTTTTCACCTTCCTCTTTTTAGCACTTTGTCTAACTGGACTAGTGAAAAGCTTATTTATTTATTAATATAAGCATTTCCTCCAATTGAACCAATATTCCTTGCGTGTGCACCACTAAACCGTCAATTTAGAGAACTACCGTTAAATATTTGGGTAATAACGTCTTAATGGGTTAAGAACTTGCCTATTCCCGCTAATCAGTAAATAAATAAATATGTTTATTCAAATTAATTCAGTCAAGACCAAATCTATCAGTTTTCCACTAAACTAACCGTTCGTGCTTTCTGGATATAAATTATAGGGGAGTTAAATTTTAAAGTGCTCATAATATCGCATGCCTCCTTCACCGTGTCAGTTTTAGGGTTAACATTTTTGTGATTTATATATGTACTATTTTTTTCTAGCAACCTTGCGGTTTTAACGCACGATTATTTAATTTATTCATAACTAATTTATATTTGATAAGGACAAAATTAAATTAGGCCCGCTTTAGTGATAATGTTATATTAACATGAAATGACAATATATACACTCACATATTTTTTATGAAGTAGTTATTTTTAAAAACAAAAGTACATTAAAAAAGACAATTAAAAAAGTACATTAAAAAAAACATTAAAAAAAAAAAGACCGTTCTTTATATTAATATGGGTTTTGAAATACAAATTCATTGTTTTACGAATCAAATGCAGTATTTTAAATCAATTAAAAAAGAATGTTCTCGTATATCCAAGACTAATATCTTAAAATATAGCTATAAACCGATATATAAATTGAGTATTTGATATATTGAGTAGTATTAACTTCTATTTTACTACATCACATTTGAAATTATTTATAACTAAAAGCAAAATTGTATCACGCTTTTCCGCCTAAAATCACGTGATATTGCGTGTTAAATGGCGAACTCAACGCCGTGCTTTGTCTTACCAGAGAGGGGATAAATGGAAATAATTAAAATATAATCACATCTCCGAGTGAGATTCGAACCCACAATCCATCAAAAAGTCACAGTCAGACGATGTCCCACTGCGCCACGATAGCTTGTTATGAACTATGCTTGAAAAATTTCTATTATACTGATAATTATATTTTATTAATTTTTAGCTTTACTGTTTTTTATTTTACTATTGTAGTCATCTATTCTTATACATATTCTATTTAAAAATTCCTAATTTACATGAAAAACAGATAAATAAGTTATTTTATTAATTTCAATAATAAGCGCTATTTCATTCATACGGACGTAAGCGGAATGCCTATCACAATAACAGATAAGGAAAGAAGCTTTAAACTACTATTTAACACACAATTTATATTCAATCAGTGATAAACTGCAAATTTTAATATAATTCTAGCGATTTCTTTATAGATTTGAATATATATACGTTATATATACAAAATGCTTAGCATTTAATATATTTGATATCAAAATCAATACATTTAAGACCAAATAAGGAATCGATTAATATGTGCATCTAACAATAAAACGAAGTAGATCGCAGATGGTTTTATAAAAACGAAAGCTTTTTTTTGTATGAATTATCAATAAAAGCAATATATATCAATTTTTTTATTAATATCTAAACATCTCTAGATTAAAGTATCTCTCTAACTTACAATAATTCTAGTAACGTCTCGTCTGTCGCCTTCTGTATATAAATAGCGAAAGAAAAGTCTTTTGTATTAAACTAATAGTGAAACGCACCTGCTCTTATTCCAGTAGCAAGTCCCTCATAGCTGAAACTATATAAGATCGTAGTAAAAAATCTCAAATAGCAAAGTAATAATTATAGTTTAGTAACGATAATAATATTAAAAAAGCTTAGATTACAAATTAAATTATTATATTTATTTTGTTACCGTTTTTGACTTCTTTTGATATTATGACATATTGACATTTGCTATTTGTTTATTCAACCATACAACTATAATATCATATTGCCTAATATTTAAGTATACTATAACTTTATACATTTAGAGTTAGGTAGGGGAGTTTAAGAGGGACGAGCGTTAATGCGCATTTTAAAGGGGCCACTTAAGCCTAAACTTCAAGTTACTTTCCCAGTCAAGGCAATACACTACTCTCTCTTCTTCTCTCTCTTCTTCTGCTTCTCTCTCTGTAAAGCGATAGGCACCCGATACCCACCCGACTTGATTCAACTTTGAAGAAATTGATAGCTAAGGCGTTTCTTCTCAGAGTATACTGTACCTTCATTATTAATAGGGATTGAGTATTTCTAGGGAGAGTGTATAAATTTAAAACATTTTGATTTCCCCGGTCCGTTCTTGATCGGTTTTACTATGAAATACGAATAATTACACGCCAATTTCATTAATAGAACCTTTAAGAAAGTAAGAACTTTTATTTTTAGGGGCAACTTGTATAATCTAGATATAAACTATATATTATTTCACAATCGAATTTCATCAAGTCATAGATATAAATTAATATTAGGAGCGTAAAAGATTTGTAGACCATTTAAAGTGAACCAATTAGCGATAACGGCCACTTAATTGTAAATAACAGTTTCAATCATGCTTTTCCTTTACAAGACATTTAATATTTATGTAGTCTGTGCCATCCTGTTGTATTTTTTAATTTTTAAAATTAAATATTATTAAATGATTCAACAAAAACAAAATAAATGTTTTATTACATTGTTTTCATACATTGATATTTGCAAACGAGTTTGGAATGCACCTTCGATTTAAGTCAATCATTTAGCCTATTTTACAAAATCAAAAGCTAAATATTATTTCGTATTTTAAAATCGCGTAGTATTTCGACTTACATCTAGTGTAGTTATTAGGCTGTTTTGCAAGGTGAGCTCGTCCTTGTACTACCAGTGTTATTTTTATGGTCATTCTAAATATATCGTATCCGTAATGAACATCGACTTATTAAGCGTAATAAAAATTTTAATTTCGATACTCTTCAAAGAGCCCCAATGAAACTAAAAGGGGGCATTAACGCGTGATAAATTCAAGGGTGTTAAACTCTGAACATATCGCGTGTCCACAACAGCTCTATAATGAGATGTTGATGAGCCATTTCATTGTACACTCAATTTTCGCACCTTCCATCCCTGTAATTCTCTGTAATTAGCTTCCAATATCCTTACAATGAACTCACGAATTGGAACACCCGTCTCTTTCCACCTTTAGGAAAATTCGAAAGTGTGAATAGGACAGCTTTTCCTAAAATGTTACGCCTAAATTGGAGATACAAACATGATGCTAATGAAACGTTGTTAATCAATTTTAAGTTTTATACTATTGGCATAAGAGCTGCGATTTTGACGCCGAGTGCAGCAAAAACGCAGGTAGCTTTAGGGTATTTTAGTATCAACGTGTGTCAATGGGGCTTGTTAATGGGAATAAATGAGAGACTGAAGAGGTGTTAAATACGGGTACTTAAGAGTCCTTGACTTGTGAATTTCGCAAAAACTAAGTGTGTAATAACTGATGCCACGAGCGTCGTCCAGCTGTGATATTTTCCAAGAAGAAAACATCGCAAATTTACCACTAAACATCAGCTATTTTAGATGATTACAGTGCATTATTGTAGTAATAAGGAATAATTAGATCAATTTGTAAACGCATATATTTCATTTGGCAAGAATGTACCTGTTTAAGCCTATTTAACTACATGGCAGAAGTATTTTCCACAATGTTTGCGCGGTGGTATGTAAAAACTTAGATTACTTGCTAAAAGTGGTCTTTAAACAATCTTTACTTTGAAAAAAATATACAAAAACAAACGTCCTGTCATGTAAATCTAGAATGGAGGAATAAGAATTGTGAGTTATTATTACTCTTATGAATTTTATGTTGAAACCTAGTACAATTATAGAAAGATTTCAAATAAATATCAAACCTATGAATACGAAAAACAACATTTCAATTTTATGTATATTTTGGCTGCTTTTACATTAAGTTTTGCGTTCGCGATATTTTATTTTTTTATGTAACTTCTATTGTAGCAGTAGACAGATAAAATTTTATCACTTTCTGTTTACATGTATACATACTGTAATATTATAAATGCGAATGTAACTCCGTTTGTCTGTCTATCTCTCTGTGACGTCATCACGATGAAACTGCTGCGCCGATTGTGATAAAATTTTACATAAAGATACTAGAGAGATGAACATAGACTTATTCCCATTTTAGAAATATTTGGTGCTGGGTGCCAGAAAAAAAGTTTAAAGTAGTCCATGTTGGCAAGAATTGCTTAAGTCTATTCAAAAATCTATACCTATACATGTGATAAAAATGTAACTGATCGCTGTCTGTACATAGGAAAAATATATTTTTGGTGGCATTTATCGAAACAATGTTTTTTTTTCTGTTTGTCTGTCTGTGTGTTAACGATTAAAATGCAGTTGCGACAATTGTAGCTTGGTAAGCTTCCCTTAACATTTAGTGTTTATTTTATTTTAAGTTATAATAATTGAATAAATTGTTAAATTAAGCAAAGTTTGTGATATTAGTGAGAACGTGGGCGGGCGAATAAACGAAATAGTTTAATTGTGTAGTTTACGCAGGCGAAGGCGCGAGCGGGTCAGCGAGCTAGTCATATCATATTTCTTTCAATTTAGCGAAAGTGTAAAGAAAGGTTCTTTATCACAATTAAAAAAAAATCTTTACTCTTTACTAAGGAAAGAAGTCATAGAAAAATTCATATCACTAAGAAATATGAAGTCGAAAGTTTTATAGAAAATATATACACAATTAGAAATGCACTTTTGCTCCACCCAACACATACATTAGTACAATCATGTTATTTAAAACGGCCCGAACTCGTGTAATTCAGTTTTATAAGTAATTTTTGAGAACGAGGTGAACATGATATCAGTACATTTCATGCGACACGAAAATGCAAATTCTACGGCGGTTTTTTGTATCAAAGCCAGTAATATATTTTTGTTGGAATGTGCCAGCTATGCTATTAATTTGGTTAACTTAACCCTTGCTCACAAGCAAAAAACTATCCCGTAAGAACCTTCAGTGAGAGTGCTTGTCTGTTGTAGACGTTTCTTTCGCATATTGTACGCTCGTTATGAAATTAACTAGATTTTTCAATAGTTGCAAAACAAATGTACTAAGTTTATCACATTTCAAATTAATAACACTTTATATCTAAATTATTTTCATTTCTCCGCTCTGGTAAGTCAAAGCGGCCTTGAGTTCCGCCACATAACGTACAATGTTTTTAATTAAAATTAATAAAATGTAGTGTCTCGATACTAAGTTCTCTTTGACAACTTGATGTGCGGGAAAAAGCGTGAAGCTGCAATAAAATATGTAAAAGTAATAATCACAGTCGTTCTATCTTGACTAATATACATGTTTAGAAAGAACTATAAAACTAGAGTAGCACTTGTAACTAATTCGACATTCTTTTGCTAATAGATTTTTTCTCTTTCTTCTTCGACATAATAATTAAATTTTCAATAATTACAGTTCAGTAATACAATAATTAGAGTTGATCGTCTTCAAAAAAAACAATTTGTATGACGACATATTAAAAGTCAAAAAGTCGAATAACCATTTCGCAGGATTTTAATAAAAAAATCGAAAAGTGAACGAATATTTCATTCAATTTTCCTCATGCAAATATAATTTGCGCAATCTCGGTTTTTCTGTGAAGTCAAAATACATTGGATATTATTTAACTTATTGACACTTGTACGACTCAATTTATTCTTAATCACGGCGTCACTTTACATGCCTGGAACGTGAATTAATCATCCTTTTGACAGATTGTTTTAAAGCTAAGCACTATTTAAATGGGCGAATGAATGTGACCATCAGAAAAATCTTGTATTAAAGACTTTTTATGGTAATAACCTCAAGTATAAATTACTTGTTTTTTCAATTTTCATTTATAAAAATATCGTTTTCTTTGCATAAGCTTAATTGCTTCATTAAATTGCTTCTGTCAAAAGAAATGGATGTCAGGCTTACTTACACACAGTAAAGTTAATGTAATACCACTTCATACAAACATTGTACCTACCTTTCACTTAGTTATGGCTTAGGTTTGTACTAAACGGACTATAAATTCGTACCTTAGGATTAGTCATCATAAACTCGGTCTATAATTTTGAGCTGTGTATATTTTTTATCTTATGTTTTCCACACCGTGCCAGGTAACATACAGAAAATATAGTAATATTTTTAACATTTCTTAAAGTGTTATTCACACACTTAAGAAATCGAAATACGCTCAAGAAAACGCTTCAAGCGCTCTATATATATATTTATGTTTATATATAGATTCTTTATTCTATTGTCTTTTATCTTTATATATATATTTCTTATTGTAGCATTATTTCAAACGATTTTTCGTATAATAATCTTTGGGTAGCAGAAATTTGTTAAAATCCCTCTACAGAGATGCTAACAACAAATATAAGTTGTAATAAGCGTATAAGAATTTCGACTTAGCCGGATGTAGAAGGAATGGCTTAGCGGTCAGAGCGCTTGAACGGTTTTCAAGAGGCGTGGGTCCAAATTCTGCTGCGTTCAAATTTTTATACGTTTCCTAAATATACGAAATCTCGTAATATATATATATAACTATTCTTTAGGCAAATTTTACAGACATTGTATATAAGCTGGCGAATCCATAAAACACTATGCTGAACAAGCTGTGGACAAAAAATATTTCTAATAAATACCATCCCAAACTATTCTTTCCTTGAAGGAAATCGAGCTCGCAAACATAACGTATAGTTAGATATTTTCTTTTTACATTTATCCAATATTATAAATGCGAAAGTAACTCTGCTTGTCTGTCCATCTTTCTGTGACGTCATCAATGTCAAACCGCTACAGCGATTGTGATGAAATTTTACATAAAGATACTAGAAAAATGAACTCAGACTGATTTCTCCTATTTTTTTAGTTTTTCTAGAAATTTCATTGTTTTACGAAAACGCCGCCGAAAATACGAGTCGCTAGCACATTTATATATTAATACATGAAAGAATAATTACAGACGATGATATCGACGCGAACGGTAGATTATGACATTACGAATATTTCATATTTATATTGAGAAGCGTAGAAAGGCTATTAAGATAAATGTATTCATAAATCATATATTTGACACACACTTTTGTATAAAGTGACTTTTGCGTTGCTAAGGCGACGGACATATTACGCCTTCAATTCTTATTAGTTGTTTTAAATGTGTGTATAAGTTTTTGAAAAAGTCAGCTCTAAGTAAATATCGAGTATAAGTTTTTAAAATTTCATAGATTACTATATAACTTTGTATGTAAACTCACTGCCACGTACTAGCCAAGGCCACGCAACTATCGAAGACTTTCAAAACTAAATTGAAACAGAACTTTAGCTATTCCGCTATACCATTATCTATTAACAGAGAACATTATCTACATGACTGGCAGTGTGTAGGTTTCAGTCGAAATAAGCTAGCTACAACCGTTAGCTTTAATCGAAACTTCTTAATGGAAATCATTTCCTGAACTTTACACTGTACTAACATAATTAAGATTTTACGTAGGCTGAAAGGCTGCATGGATAATCTAGTGAAGTAGTAAGTTAAAAGAATGTTGAGTTAATTTTGATAAATTTGGAGTTGGGTGCTTAAAGTCAATGTAACCGATTGGTATCGCCGAGACACAAAAATATATCTAGTGTCAGCTTTGCAAGTAACTTTAATAGCACATTTTAATTTTTCCGTGAATTTCAGCTTAATATTTTATTTATATAATTATCTGATTAGAGGCAATCGTGTCGCAACGTGAACGCGATGTTTGTGGGGTCGAAGCCCACTCGGGGAAAGAATTCATTTCATTTCTCTGCTCTGGTGGCAATACCTACAAGAAGACAAAACCGCGACGTTGAGTTCCGCCACTCAACACGCAACATTATGAATTCGGGCGGAAAGTGGAGAAAGCAGCTTCTTGACACTTAGGTTAGCTCTCACTACCCTGATACACGGGAAAATGAGGTAAGCTGCCTCGAGTAGGAATCGAACCCACAACCAATCACGCTTACAGTCAGACGCTGTCTCACTGCGCCACTATAGCCTTTAGTGTAATGCTTTTAGTGTAGGAATAAAATTAAGCTATCCGATACAATTTTCAGATTTTCTAGACATATAAACTCTGAAAAAAGAAAGTATTCATAGATAATAGAAAGTATTTAAGACACTAATCGTACTATTAATAATATTAATTAAAAATATATATCATTCTTAAATAAACACAATATACAATTAAAAGTACCTGTAAATGTAAAAAAAAAAATAGTAACTCGTATAAGTAATCAAAACTGCGTTGCAGCGAGGCGCAGCGAGGTGGTCTTACTGTGTGGCGATGCAAATGCAAAGTGTCGCGGTCTTTATCTGACACGACCGCAATCACAACGCACTGTAATGTAATATCTTATTAATCGTGAATTGGTTTTTGGAAAACTTGTATGTTTTGAATAATTTACTTATTAAAAACAATATTTTATATATAATATATTTTCTATTTACAAAAAAACAATTCTATTTATATAAAAAAAAATTATCCTAATTTATTATGCTTATTATTAGTTAATACAAGAATCAGAAATTACTAGAATCCGTAGTTAAGCTCATTATAAATTATTAGAAAAATATTGTTTTTATTTGCATGAATATAGAAAGAATGAAGCGTTACTTCATTTCATTCATATTTTGTTATATCGCTTAAATAAAGTGGTGTAATCAATATTTGTAGATATTTTTAGATTCTATCATAGCATTTACATACATGTGCTGATAATGTACTTATAATAGTTAATTTAAATATAAATAGAATTAAAAAATATATTAACTTTTTAGTAAATATTATGATTTTAAATTTTTTTTTAATATTAGTATATACCTATAGAACACTTTGGTGTAAGAGTCGGCCATAATATTATATCTTTTGCAAATGAAGATATATTCACCCGTTAATATCTAAATGGCGTCTCTGCTGTTAACTCTTTCTTATTATGCCGATATAAATTAAACTTCAAATAAATGCTACAACATCGGCCTGTACAGAGATAAAGAAAATTATTATTATTATTTCAAACAAATACGTTTAATATTTATTTTTAGATACGCTTATGCTTATGTCAGTCGATATAATTGTTAAATATATATTATATTCCTCCACTCATATTGCATATTTGCAATGACTCGAATTCAGATAGAATGCGGAGAACGAAGTGTCTTGACACCAGGTTCTCTCTGCCTACCGTCCAAAGCGTGAAGCTGAAAAAAATATATTTAAAAAAACTTCACCAAATACTTATTAGTACTAATGTAACACATTTTGAGTAAGCAATACTATACAATATTCTGGTGATCTGTAAAACAGGTATTTACTCTGTACAGACATCAGTCTCTCACAAAAGCATTTTCTGTCCGCTATTGGTTGATACGCTTGGGTGAAATATTTACTTCGACCAAGCTTTGTACGAAGAAATAAAGATATATATTATTATTTATACAGTGATAACCTGAAAGTCATATTTTATAACTTCAATATGAGCTTGCCAATGTAACTTAGTAAAAAAAGGAAAGAAAGATTATTAGTTCTAACATAGTAACTAGAACTTCAGCTTTAGTTTTAAATATAATTCAGCATAATGTAAAATAAAAGCTCCTGTATAATTAAAACTGTGTTTGGTAAAGTCTTTATTTAGGTTAAAAGTTTAATAACACAACGACATGTTTGATTGTTTGACAGTTTATAGCAGTTATATGTACATATAGGTATATCTTATAGTCATAGTATACACACAATTTATTCTATTTTTGTGTAATTCTTATGTTCAAGCAGATAAAGGCATGAAAAGGCGTCGATCATTATATTAGAAAAAGTACAGTTGCTTTATTTTTAATTAGAAAACAATTTATTTATATAAGGGGAAGCGCGACTTCGTTCACTTGACGTGCAATCTCGATTTCGGGTGGAAGGTGGAGACAGGAGTATCTTAAGTTTTTTCTGATTACCTGCTCAAAAATATTTAAATTGTACATAGTAAAATGGTTTATTTCAATGTTATTTTCAAGAATTTACTGCACCAGATATACCACCGAGGCACAGTAAGACATCGTGTGACTCCAAACGCTATTAGTTGTGAGTTCTATTCCGACTCGGGGGAATGATTTCTCCGCTCTGTCGTAACACAAGCGGCGTCTGGACTTCGAACAGAAAGTGGAGAACGGAGTGTCTTGACTATAGATTTTCTCTGACTTCCTTAGTTATGCGAGAAATAGCGAAAAACTAAAACAAAAAAAAGAGAGAAGAGTTAAGCGCCAGTAACAGTGTATTAGTGTAGCTTCTTCTCCGGTCTGAGGCATTAACTTTAGTAAACTGGTGGTAAATTGTTTGACGTTAAATGAAATGAAGCATGTAACTTCTTATTTTAAATAAAAATATTTGACTTTGACTTCACTCACTACAATCACTACATTCTCTCTTTCCATATATTTTGAGATACTAAACATCGGGTGACCGAATTCAAAAATTATACTGAACACGAATTCATTTTATTTTCTACTACATTAAAAAATATATAGGAACAGGTAGCAGGAAGGACGTATAACTAGCCATATAGCTGGAAATAATCTTTTTCGTGCAACCTTAAGATGCAGATATTACAACGCTCTTTAGTTACTTTTTTATATCCAAATATATATATTTTTAAGAAATACAAAATTAAAAATAGGAACTGGTCAATAAAACCACTTACATAAAATATTAATGATTATATTAGTACGTCGACGCAAAAAAAGTTTAAGCCATTTTTACGAACATTACGCGGAATGCAAAAAGTTACCATACTTAAAGTTTAAATGGAAAAGGAGTGTGGAATTCCAATATTTTTTACTATAATGCATTAAAAAAATTCATTATATTAATAAAATAAATATTTCGCACACTACCATGTGATGGCATACTCTTTTGTATGAACTGACATACCCATTGCTAATGAAACGCGTATTTTATGCGTCAACGGGGCTGCCAACAATATACTCAATATATAGACATACTAACTGCCTAACAGAGGCGTTGAAAAAAACCAGAAAATAATCGTTTATATATAATTCAAAGAATTACATGAAATAAATCAGCATATGGTAAGTGTAATATATATATATATATATATATATAAATCTATATGGGCGGTAACTAACAAACGTTTGAAAGCACCGCCTTCATTATTATAATAAACACTTTAAATAATTTATTCATCACCTACAACAAAATCTTCGAAGCAAGTATAATCAGATTTGTAAATGCTATGCAAATTTTATTCTACGATTGAGACTCGAATTAAGTTTTGATAATAATTTAAATTAGTTCTTTCAAAAAACCTGTTATTTTTCTTCTTCTTATACATATATATAATATAGATAGAAAATTTTCTTTCAATATTTTATTATGGCTTTTATAATAAAAATATATTTAAAATTAATTTAAAGTTGTGGTCGAATTCAAACAACTGATTTTCTAGGGTCGGTTTATATATATAATGAATGTTTATCAAACTTACAAAATGAAAAAACACTAGTGTAAAGTAGAAAATGGCATTAACGAAATAAAAGCAGAATAATAAAAAAAATATTATTCAATTGCTACGAAAATAAATATTGTGTTGAATCCTCACGCCTGACCAAATTTTCAACGTCGCTGGTGTTTTTATACATATTACATGCACAACTGCATTAATTTTTTTTTTATAAATTATGCATATATTGTTAAGTGTTATGCATATCAAGTTACCCTATAAGTGAGGTGTACAATTACCACTATAGATATTTTAAGAATGAGCTCTACAATATGTGACATACATTATGAAAAAGTATATTTTTTTTTTACCAAAATCTACAATTTTAATTGAACAAAACTAAAAACTTGTTCCAAGTTGCATCATTCTAAACTTTACTCTTTTACGCCTCTGAATTTTAAACTGTAATTCGAAAATTAAACAATTTACTAATAATGACACTAGAAGAAAATAGTCATTATTGTTGTATATTGGTTGTATAATGGTACCTTTTCGGTTATATCTCTTTTTTATATTTGGCATAATTTTGAAAAACTATACCTGAATACAATTAGTTGTTCAAAAGCATGGCTTTTTTTTTAAAAAAGCGCCTAGACTTGAATTCAGTAGAAAATAAAGTCGGCACACAATCTCGATAAGGGTGGACGCACACCGCGCACCGCGCGAACAGACAAGTAGCTTAATTGAGAGCTGTCGTGGGGGGTCCCGAGGTGTTGCTTTATGCTAATCAATTCAGTGGTTTGTTTTTTACCTACTATCGCCACTGGAATCGGACCTTTACTTTTTATTCGGGTTCCGCACTCGGAATGTTTTGTTTAGAATATTTTGGACGTTTTCTCCTTTAATTGCTCTTCGTCATTTACGGGTTTATCGTAGTTTAGTTTTGTTTATATCTTTGGGTACCTTCAAATATAAAAATAAAATGATTCAAACATTTTTATAAATATATTTTAACTTTGTATATTTTTCTTAATATATTTTAGCTAATTAATTTAAAAATATTTAAGAGGAATGTTCTCGAAAATTGATTCTTTAACATGTCATTGATATGCAGAAGAAACAGTGTATGGGACAGCACACATCCTTGGGGGACGCCAGCCAGGATCTAAGAAGAAAAAGCAACGACAAGCTATTATATTATCTACATATCTTACAAGAATTTCATCAAGTTCTACATATAATAAAATGTATATTTTCATATTATTTTAAACGTTAATTTTCACATATAAAACATTTATCTACTTAGTAAAGAAAAGATCATCCTTTCATCATCATCATCATCCTTTTAACCAATTTATAATAAAAGCTCAAAGGCGACCCGTGCGGAACCCACGAATTGAACCAAACAAAACGTTTCTATTTTATTTTTTAGTCGAGCGTATAATTTAGCCCTGTCGTCGTCGACTTACGATATCTTAATGTGTTCTCTGTAAAACTTATTTAGACCATTCTTTATATATATTTTACTTTTACATAGAAACCATTTTGCGGTTTAAATAAAATATTTCAATGCCATCAGCCGCAGGAAACTAGAATTATACGTTTCTTCACCTTGTTAAATTCTAGTAATATAGTGATTATAAAAATAACTATAATTTATATGGGCAAAACATATTTTGTCCTAATTACTAAGTAAGGGTTGGATGGTACTAAGGTTATCTTTTGATTATAATATGAAAATAAAAAGAAGACTTTTAAAGAGTTTAACAGATTGGTAAAAAAAGGGAATTGATTATTTATATGTAAAAAAAATGTAGTCTTACTTAATTGTACGGTTTACGACAAGATTTTTATATTGCTGACAACGCGGCCTTGTTCATTACTTAAAACAATTAAATGAAGTGCAGTTCAGAAACAGCGATGGCAATGGTTATCACGGATTGGCACCAACTTAACCTTACTTACTTACTTTTTGTAGTAACTTTAGGTAACGAACTGAATAAACTATACTCGCTAATCCCGCGGTTTGTGTCAATTCGTCCAAATAAACTCAACTACGACTCTAGAGCCATACATTAGTCTTTTCTAACTGACCGCTACATCACTGATTTCTATTATGGAATTTAGCGCGCTAGAAATGTATACATTTTTTACTAAGTGGACTAGCATTCTAATGTTAAATGTGACATTTTATTGTCTTACAAAGTTGGTATCATTAACACGTTCGATATATAGTGTTATTTGTTTTTTTTTCGTTTTATATTGTACTAAAGTAGGTACTAATACTAATACATTTATACAGAGTCCCTTACGCCACTCGCCACAGTATGTCAAGGTATTACCACTAATTGGATGAAACTTGTCCTGGTCTTTACATAGGTGATTGATAACCGATAACACGGCTCTGGTCTGGTATAAATTGATATTTCATTAATAAATGTTATTAATGAATCACTGTAAAAACAGACTAGTTTCATAATAGACTAGTTTGATGGATAAAACCTATCAAGTAAAAATAAAATCTTGTAATTTATTTATTAACTAGTATTAAAATACATAATACTATATATTATGAAACAAAAGATTACTCATGCAAATATAATATTTTTTAAAGTGTTATTCGCACACTTAGGACATTGAAAAAGACATATTAAGAAAACGTAAGAAAATTTTTAACGCAGCGGGAATTAAACCCGCGCCTCTTGAAAGCCGTTCAAGCGCTCTGACCGCTAAGCCATGCGTTCTACATCCAGCTACGTTGAAATTCTTATACGCTTATTACAACTTATATTTGTTGTTAATATCTCTGTAGATATATTTTTACAAATTTCTGCTACGTGAATAACACTTTACGCGAATAACACTATATGTAATAAATAGCATTCTCTCTTGCCAAAACTATTGTTCGTAGAATAATCTTTGGGCAGCAGAAATTTATAAAAATCTCTTTACAGAGATGCTTTTCAAATATAATATTACTTTCAACTCCCATGTTCTTTTAAAATAAACAATCCTTTAAAAAGCTTACAAAACTTCAAACAACAGTAAAACCTTTTTAGTGTAAAATGTGTGCAAATCACGTAAAGCTTGCATAAAAATGTATACGGTTAAATGCGAAAACATGTTTTAAAATCAACCCCAGATTAGGACCAGTCGCGTTTGACAGTAACATATGTATGATAGTTTTAGGTCATAGTTTACACCCATATTTTGTAATAAGGCAAAGAAAATCTAGTGATTCGTCACTCCTTGTTATTTACGTTTCAATTGTTTTTCACATTTGAGAGAGTATTGGCACTAAGTAAGTCACTTTGTTCTCCACATCCGAAATCGAAACATTGTGTGTTGATAGGCGGAACTCAACGCTGCGCTTTGTCTTAGGTACCAGAACGAAGAAATGAAAATATTCTAAATATAATCACTCCTCCAAGCGGGAATCGAACCAACTGTGTTTACAGTCAGATACCGTCCATACGTTTTAATATATATATTTTTTATAAAATTAATGTACTAAGCTGTTTAATTTTTACATTGTTTAACTACAGATAATTTTGATTGAAAATCTTTGGAGTAAGCAAAAAATATAAACTACATTTAGAGTTCTATTTTATAATATTTTAAATAAACTTTTCTTAGTTTTACAGTTTAATTTTTAATAAAAAAATTTAGTTCCACAAACAGTTGTAAGTAAATGGAGTTCTTAAATGAATATAAGTGATAACACAAATTATAATCTTAGCCCAAATACTTTTGATTAAACCGTTGAAACTTATTGGAAAGTATAATTTCCTATGGCGTGCTCAAGCTACGGTCGCAATATGCCGTTTTGTCGTCTAAAATTATGTTAATAGTAGCTGTATGTAATAATTTTTGTTACGGTCACCCTAACACCGAATCGGTCATGGACTTTAAAGATTAATCGAAATATAACAATAATACTGTAATTTACTATTCGGGTGGTATAATATCTTTTCTTTATTTAAAAGAATAATTGTATTTTTTCTTCAAGCTGTCAAACATATTAATACATTACCCAAATATGTTCAAGTCTGTTTTCTTTTCATTATACTTTTATTTATTTCATTATTTAACGAGTAAGTCGTTAGAGAAGTCGATAATCGTTAATATATAAATTATTTACTTATAAAAATAAACTTTAAAAATATCGATAATTTTATATTTTTTTATCATTTTTCAATTTCACGCATAGCAGCGTAGGTAGAGAGAACCTAGTGTCAAGTCACTAAGTTCTGCATTTTACTAATTGTATATTATTATTTAAATACATTATAACATATATTCAAGTATCGATAGTTAAATTAATTAATATAATACAACACTGATCATCTTGATATGCAAAACGGAGTTGTTTATCAGATCCGTAACGAGCAAGCGCGGTCACACTTGGCGTTTGATGACGAATTATTATTAAGCGTGCTACGATATTTTTTATAATTTTGCATACATTATTTTAATTTAATATCCAATGGCGTAGCTAGGCGTGGGTGAAGTGCCCACGAGTACGCATATAAAGGGGCCTCGCGAGGCCTCTTTAAATGCGATGCCACCTGATTAAAATACTCTTAAAAAAAAATCTAGAATATATTAGCCACACTCTTTACAGCCTGGCAACTCTACTGCGCTTGAGACGTGTAACGTTATCCAAGTAAGTGTGACAGCGCCATACAAACAATATAATTTCATTCGTTCTTACTTAGCTGAAATCACTGTTATTCATATCACAATCATCATTCATATTACAATTATGACTGTATCTATCAGAGCATGTTCGGTATGATAGATTTATTGGATAGGTCTTGGGGACGAAAGTAAAGGGGCCTCACCAATGTGACTTCGGCCACGTCTATATTAACCCACTCTACGCCATTACTTTTAATATCTGGCCTAAGCGATATATCATGATTTTTTTAAAACTCCAAATTAAATATATATTAAAATATTATTTCTGGTAAAAAAAAAATCTTGCTAGATAACGTGTAGATTAATACAATAATATTATTGTTTAGTTCCAATGTATACTTACTTATATAAAAGAAACTAAAAATAAAACTAAATGTATTTTTAAAATATTTTCACTAAATACATATTTAAACTTACTAAAAAAATATAAATAAATAAAAAATTTAATTCGATCCATTTGGTATGGAATATGCAAAAATTTTTAAACCTGTCATAATGTGACTTTTAATATCATATTTAAATTAAGTAAATTTTTTTTTTATAGTCTCCTTTTATTACCTGGCGTTATATTTAAATGTAGAATTCAGTTCAAGTTCATTTAAGTCAACAATCAATTTTTACTGACACAATGCTTTTATTGTCAAAAATATATTGTATTTTATTTGATTTTTAAAAATAATGTAAAGTAACTTATAAAATATACTTATAACTAAATTTACTGAAAATCTTTTTCAAATTTCAAATCTTTTGTAGATTCCTTCTACATTTACATTAACCCTACTTTATCGATATAAACTTAGAACATCACTATAAGACCACTGTTTTGACTTAAAACTGATATTCGCGTGTAACAGAAAAAAAAAAAATTTATATTCATATTTTTTTGATTTTCACGGTGATCGACCGTTGCGATAACATTGATTTTCCGCTACGGGCACGCACCGCCACACTTACTCCTGATTTAGGACCGCATCATATTTCGATAAGTATTTTTAATTTGAATAAATTATGTTTTAAGCGTGCTATCGGTGCGTAATGGCCGGTTTAATCACAACCGTGGTGCTTTTATGCTAGAATGTCACAGGCACAAAGTTGAGGCTTTACGCACTCGCACGAAACTTCGTGGCGATTATTAAAAAAAAAAATAAACGATAAAGATGTCACGTGATCTCATATTTCGGCGCCGCGCCGATCGCTTTTCGAGATTGCCTCTTTTTACGAGTATAAAATCGTTTACTGCTTTTTTTATTTTTTCGGCCCTTTTTAAACTTCGCTACTGGGTTTAAAATGTCCTTATTTATAATATTGCGTTCGAGCACAATTTATTGTCGCCCGCTTTAAGTTAAACGGCCTTCGTGATTAGATAAGTTCCTTTTTATTTAAGTAATATATTTATTTGCAATAAAAATTCTATTTCGGTTACATGAGTAATCCAGAATACAAATTAAAAATAACTACGCAACACTAACTTTTGCGCCTGAAAAATTTCACTTTAACACGCGAATTTATGAAACTAAACTATATATTTTTTCGAATGTAGCCATAATCTTTAAAATATACTACGTTTTAACTTAATCTCTTATGGTATTTTACAACTTTTGATTTTAAAATAATTAATTATTATAGTCGATTTACCTTAAAGAATTTATACAAATAAGTTGTATGTTAAAAAGAATAATTTATTTCTTTGTTTCAGGATTTTGCGCCGCAAAATGCCGCACACAGGTAAGCAACTACCAAAACAAACATCAATTCAGACGCCTACGCATCGGCGACATAAAAGCGGTATAAAACCGAATTGAAAAAAAAATCTTTATAAGTATTAAGTATTCAGAACTTAATTAACTTAAACGGCAACATTAAGAAGCCGAAAGCTTATCCATACAGGAATTTACCTCACGCATTGAAATCATAAGCGTTTCAAAGAACTCTTATCGAGTTGGACCATTACGAGTAATTAAGGGAATCGAGTCAAATCTCGTATCGAGATAATATCGGATCCGTATCGGCCCACCCGGCGGAGGTTTCTAATTCATTATACATGCTTAAAGTTACATTAGCGCTTCGAGGTGGCTGTACACGCTACTTCCTTAGTCAGCCCTCATTATGAGATAAAACGATTTGTTTATGGTTATACTATCATATTTTGGCTATGGCTTTTTTCAGAACTTATGTTAATAACTTTTAAATGTTTACGGTAATGTAGGCCAAAATAAAAATATTATATTTAACACCTCAACGCTTATAAACGTGGGTATTTTATTCAAATGAAGTGACGACTCCTAAAATATTAGCATATATATATATATATATATATATATATATATGAAAACTATAGATGATACTGATAACTATATAAGGATACCTATCTAATAACTATAAAATTGACTTCAATAAAATTTCAAAGTTGGTAGAATAAACAAACATATTATAATTATTTATGAATATATAATTTAATCTTTAGCAATCATCTTTATTAGCACCAAAATTAAACTATTTTAAATCCAAATTACGTTGACAGATTTCTGTTCTTAAAAAGAGTTTTTTAGATTTTAAAAAGAACATATCAATAGATATGTAGAGGACAATGTCTGACTGTATACGCGACTGTGGTTGTGGGTTCGATCCCACTCGTGGGATTGCTTACGTTTCAAATATTTTAATTTTTCCGCTTTGGTAGACAAGGCGCGGGGTTGAGTTCCACCACCACTTCAGCCGGAAAGTGGAGAAATGAAGTGTCTTGCCACTATATTCCCTCTGACTACCTTGCAATGCGGAAACATTCGTGAACCTAGTAAAAAAGATTTAATAGGGATCAAAATATTTAAAATAAAAAAATAGATTTATTTTCATAACTAAAAAGGTATATAGATAGAGTAAATTCCATATTATATCAATTAAGCTTCTAACCATGCATAGTATTTATAACAAAAAAAATTACCGTTTTTTAAATGAGGCGTGATCCGGCAAAGAAAAAAACAGATTCATCTTTCCAATAAAGCAGTCTTGTATATAAAAATTTAAATTTCACAAATAACTCACTTAAGTTATTATATTTGAAAATTGAAATTTTAAAAAATATATTTAATTGTAGAGCTTCAAAAGTGATAATACATAAACAGGTCTCCATATACTAGATAACAGCGAATGAATCCAGTTCGAGTTTTATGGTCGTCTTGCGACTGTTTAAAATCATGTCGTCGATCTATACAAATTACATCCTAGATATCTCCCATTCCAAACTGGTATAGAAAACTTTAATTATGACTAATAAAGTTCGAAATTTATCTTAATATCTCATAGTTAGTGCTATAAAGTTATTTTATCGCGTCAAAATATAAAGTTTAGAATATTCACTTCCAAATAGAACAGTACTATAAGAACACACACGCTGCTTACGGCGTAGCAAAAACGATTATTTTAATGATTATTTAATCAAGAATAATTTATTAAATATATTAAATTTATTAAATATTTAACATAGAAATATAAATAAATAAGGTTTACAAATGAAACCTATCATTTAATATAAATTATAAAATCTGTATGAAAGACATTTCTATCCTAATAACAAAACAATTGAGTGACGTTGTAACAATTGATACACACCTCACCTTCGAATTCTCAACACGTCAATTTGAAATTATTTAAAATTTACGGATACATTTAAATTATAATCACTTATTGAATTAGGATACGTATATTAACTCGGAATAACGCGTATTTAAATTTTTTATAGATTTCCTTGTTCAAGCAATAAATTTTCTTGCAACTTTAAGTGCGGCAAACTATGAGATGCAAGTTTGTACCTGTACCGGCGCGACATAGATAAGTAAAACAGAGTAGCGAAGTGGCATCTAGTGGAACATAATGAACTAGATGGTGCTAAGTTGACCCGATGATTCAATTGAAACTCGAGTAATATTTATTTTCAATCATCCGAGTTTGACAAATTCACTCGAGTGACTTGAATAAAAAACAGGCGTGAGTCGCATATCTAGGTTTTGTCTTGTAACAAAACGAAGAAATGATTTTCAAATATAATCATTCGATTCGCGGACAAATTAAAATCTGTAACCAACGCCCAAAGTCAGAATACTGTGCTAAAAAACCTATTTTTATTTACATTTCTAGACACTTATAATCCCAAATGTCACCTACATCGCGTGAGATTTAACGTTTTTGGTTGTCTATCGACGTGACTGAGGCGCTTTATGCCAAATTAACCATGGGGGCAACGATCAGACGATATGTTTTTGTTGATATTATAAACTTTTATTATTTTATCAAATTTATAAATTTATATTTTTGTGATTGTCATACAACTTGACGATTATATGTGAATTATATAGTAATTGTATACATTTTAATTTATTTATTTATTAACACTTTAAGAAAACATTTTGTTTCCTTTATGGTCTTAAGCCTAATTTGGCTCGTCTGATCATTGCACATTCCTACGCATATGATACAAAAAAAGAAATTACTTCTAACAGTTACATAATGAAATAAAAAAATGTTATAGTGTGAAGTACATTATAAGCAGGCAACGTCTGACTATAATAGCGATTAGTTGTGGGTTCAATTCCATGTAGATCACCGGAGATCATCACGAAGAAATGATTATATTAAAAGTTATTTTAATTTCTCCGCATTGGTATGGCAAAATGGAGCATTGAGTTCCGCAATTCCATACACATGTTTCTAATTCAGGCTGAAAGTGGAGAATGGAGTGTTTTATTCCTTCTTTGCTATGTGCTAAAGTGTGTAAGGCTTTCTTTTTATATCCATTATGATAGAGTAAAATATTAAATAAATATAAAGTATGTACAAAGTCATATCCATATTATGAACAACTAGAAGAGCGGTGCATCAAATGAGACCGACATGGAGGTATCACATTTAATTTTCTAGCTGGCCGTTTACAACTGTGTTACAATTTTACATCATAAATTTTTATTTTACCGATTGAAAAGTGAAAGATTGTATGTTAAGCTACAATAAGCTCAAATAAACTGGTTATTCAAATTATATATTTGGTAAAAAAAAAATACTTAAAATGAAGCAGTTGCATTTATTGAAACTTAATCTACGGAAAAAAGCTTACTAATTTCTATTCGTATACAAAATAATTCAAGTCAAAATTTAACATCACTTATCTTACTTTATTATTTTTTGTTGTTACAGTTCTATATAAATCTATAATCATTTTAGCAAATTCCCAATTTAACATGAGCCGCTTTGGAACTACAAAGCGTGTTGTCTGAATTTTGGACGGAAAGTGGGCAACGGAGTGCCTTGACACTAGGTTTTTTGAAATTACCCTGCTTACCGGGAAAAAGTGTGAAGATGCTACGTCTATTTTAGGTACGAATATCCACAGTTTATATAAAAATATTAAGACATTAACAAATATTAGATATATAAAGACATTTCTTTAATAAAATATAAATAATATGTAGAAAACATATATTTTTAATTAATAACCGAGAACTCGTTTAAACCATTTTTCTTGCTCCGAGTCCAGAAGATAGACGCACTGAAACGTGAAAAGGTGTCGAGACGACTAGTCGTTAGCGCATGTGATTTAATTAGATTATTAACTTCTTTTTAATTAATATTTGAGTGCTCTGAAGACATGGGTGGTGGGAATAAAAGAATCTTTAATGTACATATATATATGTCAAAATGATTTTTTTTATAACAAAAAAAAATTGTGATTATATTTCAAGTTTGGTCTTAAAAAATAACAATTTCATAAATTGTCCCGCCTATAAGCTAGGCGGCTACTACATTCCGTACCTAGTGCTAAGACATTCCGTTACCCACATTCAGTACAGTTTTTGAATGGTTAGTTAGGGAGGCGAATTTTAGTTTCGCATTTTTGTCTTACCAGAATGGAGGAAATTACAATAATTACAATATAATTATTCCGTCGAACGGGGATCAAACTCACAAAATTTTATTTTCTGGCACTGGCTAACATTGATTTTAAATCTTAACTTCTTAGTCGGTATTAAAGACTTTCCACCTACATGTAACATGGGAGATATTTACAAAAACTCTAAATATTACTGTTTCTTATAATGAAAAATATTAGCGACTTTTTGCTTACAGCCGTTTAGATTTAATCGCTGCTTATACTGAGTAATGAAATCTTTTAATGAAGTCTTTGAATAAAATTACAGGTTGAACTAATTATGTCTAATTTGTCTTTAAATGTCTTTAAAATCATCACACTTTACAGCTTATAAAAAGCATAATAATCAAACTCTAAGAATAATTAATTAATTTAAACTTCATATCATATCTTTATTTTTATGAAAAGGATACCAATACATTGAAACGTGAAGCATATGCTTTGTACCAATTTTTACAAAAAATACGCAAACGGAGATGTATGAAATTTGGCACAGTTGTAGTTTATATAAAAGAGTGCAGAATGCTCATTTTTTAAATAATGCATGAACAATACAAATAAAATAATAAAATAAATGTAACACACATTACCATAAGTGTGACATACACGTCCGCATAAAGTGACATACATGTTGCTATGGCAACGCGTTGTTTACGCGTCAACAGGGTATTAGTAGTAATTTTTAATATATAAATAAATAACTAGGAAAAAAAAATATTTTAAAAGTAAAATTCTTCCTAGTGGAAATCGGAGCCATATATATATTTTGGTATACAAAAACAGACCTGGGCGTTTCAAAATAGTGTAATTTAAAATGGTTAAAAATTGAAACACCCATTGCAGTTTTGTAACATATTTAAAGTGTTATCCATACACTTGGAAAATTAAAAAAGAAACATTTTTATAAAACGTATAAAAAAATTTGAACAGTGGGATTCGAGCCCGCGCCTCTTGGAAAACGTCCGGCGCTCTGGCCACTAAGTCATGTTGTTTATTTAACTCCTTTTAGTATACTTAAGAGATTTTTTAGAAAAAAGCGTTACTTATTCATAATATACTACTGCATTTTTATCAATACGCATCAACGAATGTCGTAAAGCCATAATAGCATTTAATCAAACGCCCAATCTCGACGATATAAAGCACAGAAGCCAGCGATGCTATCTTTGTACTCAGATAAAAGTCATGTCACTCCCAAACTACTTTCTCTACATTGATTTAATTTTATCTGTTTTGATTAATTTTACTGCTTTAAATATTTCTCTATTCGTGAATATATTCATTTATTATTTTTCATAATGGTTTTTCATATAAACTTTTCGTTATAAATTATATGACTTAGTACATAAAAATGTAATAAATAAATATTTATAGCTTCAAATAATAATCAATCAATAAACAATAGTTCATTGTAGCACAGTGGGACGGTGTCTGACTGTAATCGCGATTGGTTGTAGGTTCGATTCGCACTTGTACACTTGGATTCACACTTTGGTTGTAAGTTTGATTCGGCGGAATGATCAACATTTAATTATTTTCATCAATCCGCTCTGGTGAACAAGACATGGCGCGGCGTTGTCTGCATTTTCTGCGGCGTTTTCTGCTGCATTCTCGAAAAAATAACTATTATTATTGTAAACAGAAAAACTAGATAGGTTATAAATATATAACTATGAGTATATTTTGTAGTTATACGAACATATATTTTTTAAAAGTTTCATAAAAACATTGTAAAGTACATACAAGTTAGTCTTCTGGCAATTTAGTAAATGGAGTTATCTTCGTAGCTCGTGGTTTCAAAAATTTCATATCTGTATGATCGACACCATGTTTCACCCAAGTTGTAACAAAACCCGACCCTGTTGATTTTTAAAACAAATTGAACTTTTAAAAAAAAAAAAATTTCTATTAGGTACTAAATATTTTATAACAAGTCAAGATAAAAAACCTATTATTGAGGGAAGTACATTATTCTGTCCAAGAATACTATACTGGTTTTAATGTGTGGAATTAAATGCTGTTGATGATTAGTTGTAAAGGTTAATAAGAGTTGTTAAATTATATTTGAAAAGAGTAACTGTTGAGTTTCTCGCCGGCTCTTCTCAACAAAACTCGCCTTCCGAGCCGATGGTAGGATTGATAATTCTGATATTATATGTTAATTGACTTCAAATCGTCAAGTGCTTGTTATAGAATATTCGAATAAAGATTTTGATTACTAACATATTGTACAAAGAAGCTTAATTATATTGATAACTAGCGACCCTCAGACGGTTTCGCCTGCGTAAACTATATGACTAAACTAGTTCGTATTTTTCGCCCTCCCACGTTTTACTTAAATCACAAACTTTGCATAAATTTATTTAAATGGTTATAACCTTTTTTGTTTATGAACCGATTGAAATGAAATAAACACTAAATAATAAGGGAAGTTTACCATTATACAATAGTTACAAATTGCATTTAAATCGGTTAAGCCGTTTCTTTTTAAAACAATATACATTCATCTTTTTAACCGGGCCTATTATTTGTCTTTACGCATCTCCTGAATCCTTTTTCCGGCGTATTCAACTATATTAATAGGCAAATATGTAAATGGTTTTAATATTGAACTATTTTATATGCAAATTACATATACGTTTTGTTTAAAATCCTAAACGTGTTACTTTACAACTGGGCACAGTCAAACTATCATTGACTTACTGAAGATATGATTTAACAATAAAATACAGAGAATATTAAAAATTGCACCAGTAAAGTGTTTACCGTAATATATAATAAATTGAGCCGTTACAATATTTATAATAATAAGTTTTATTCTTTATATAAGTATTGCATAACATGTGAAACTTTATTTTTAAGTAATCAAAAGGATGATACTTTAATCTAAGAGCTTGTATGGTACTAACTCTAGAACAATTTTAGATCTTACTTATTAAATAATAATTAATGTGTACACTCACTGTTATAGTTATCTATAATATCAGGTCTTAAGGTACCAACTGTATAAAATCTCAATTTCTTTACAGCATTAGCATATTCTTCGCAGCGACATCGATCCATTTTTAAAATAAAGTTTTTAAAATTCTCTAATTACATTGCAAGCGGTATGGTATAATAAAATTTGACATTGACAACTATATGATATATATTTTTTTAATAATATCTTTGCTTAATGTGTTTGTTACAAATTTTAAATGAAACAATCTTACCCTGATTTGTCGCGTATATTTTGGTATTTTTATATTTTATAATATGACAGACAAAATTATACATACATGTACGTGCCTATGATAATTAATTATTTGTAAGAAATTTACAATTCCTAAAATAACTAAACCTTAAAAACTTTTAAGTATTCTTTTAAGTTCAGGATCACTGCTAAAGATAAAAATTTTATAGCTAAAATAAATGTATTAAAGATTTCTAAAAGTTTTCTTTATCACACAAATTTATCTTTTTATCTTATATTATTAATGGTTATCATGCTAACATTAATACGTGTAAGAAAAACTGCAACCCTTTAATGGTAAATAATTTGGACAGAGAAATACCTTTCTATGAAATTTTGCACAGTTACAGTTTATATTAAAAGAAAATATACATATATATATATATATATATATATATATATATATATATTTTTTTTTTTTTTTTTTTTTTTTTTTTTTTTTTTTTTTTTTTTTTTTTTTTTTTTTTTTTTTTTTTTTTTTTTTTTTTTTTTTTTTTTTTTTTTTTTTTTTAGTCCATTTAAATGTAATAGATTATTTAGTTTGTATCTGTGGCAGATGTGTGAATTTGACTGAAAGAACTGACTTATATTTTAACATTTTTAAAGTGTTTTTCGGGTTCGAATCAAGCTCCGTTAAAATTTTTATACGTTTCCTAAAAATGTTTTACTTACATATTTTTCGAAATGTCCGATTTTGTAATGAAATTGTATATTTTTGATATTCGAAAATACTTTTAGTACACCCGACATATCAAACAATTTACAGTAGTCCGTCATCTGTACAGATTCTATTTATCTATACTAAACTTTTAGACTAACCATATACCAAAACATATGTTAAAAGTTTTAGAGTCCATTTACGAGACATAGTGACTTCACAATAATTCTTATAATATCATAATGTTTTTCCAAGCGTAGGTAATACTTGAGTACTATAGCTTATAAGTTGAAATATAATTTCAATCGAAACATACCTCCACCTTCTCCATAAAGAGCGTCTATCGATTAAGATTTCTGAAGGGCTGTCATTTATTGGCAATCTGGCGAATTCGCGGAATTCAGAACCATCGCTCCCGTTCCCTAACACCGTAGCAATTCACGGACTCATAAAATCAGTCACAAGCTGTAAAGTCCGCAATAACCTGTGCGATATACGATCGATATTCGTTCAGAAAAAAGCGTTTAAATAACATTTTACGATGCGATTGTAAAACTGGGAGCACATTAGCGTTGATCACGCTTCAATCCGCTCCTTTAAGAACCTTTTCTCGTAAGCTATATCGTAAACATTGGTACGTAGCTCTTATTATAAGTAAGGTATAAAGGTCCTAGATTATGCAACTTTGTTAAATTGTTGAACATGGGGGTTTAAAATATTTAAATTTGGTATAAAATTTTCACGCTTCTAATTATGGTATTTTATTGTTTTATACAGTACTTTCTGAAGACCTTTCGGTGTTTAACTAATTAACCTAACTGACTAACTTACCTTAATTTTATTTCCGAATTTTGAAATAAATTGTAGTTCAAATAGTTATTGAACTGCGATACATGTTAGTTTTTATATTTAGTGCATATGTACTCAATAAGGTAGCTAAAGCTGTATTTTCTTTCTTAATAAATATCTTAAAGATAACTTTTAAAGAAAACATACTGTAAAGCATTCACGAAGCAACCGTAACAAGTTTTTAATTATAGAACAATCGTAAACCAAAGAAGCAATTTGCAAGCGTTCATATCGGGGCGGCAATACTATATGACAATAACCGTGAAATAGTGTCGGTGAAAGAAATAGCAATAAAACTAAATTGCTGCGAACAAATTACAACTCTAATTTTATGACATTAAAGTTATAAATCGCGCTCAGTTTTATTGTTTTACAACGGTCTTAACAGTAGCGGTAAAAGGATTTAATCCCACACCCGACACTGAAATCGCAGACGTAATAGGAAATTGATTTTTGTTCTGGACAAACATATACATTGATAGGAAGCCGTTAAATGAGGCTGTACCTATACCGTTTTAATTACTAAGCCTTACTTATTTATATGTTCATTTAAAATTGAATGTGACGGCATTCTTTAATTTTCTGTTAACAACGCAGTAAGAAGCTTAAAATATAATTGAATTTTCCAAGTGTATTATGGACTGTGGACACTATCGTAGCGCAGTGAGGTTATTGATTTCAAAAACGATAGTTGTGAGCTCAATTGCATAGCTAATATACTTTTGTTTTCTTGGTTTGAATTTTTTGTTTTCTCGGTACTTGGCTGAATCGATTAATGGTGTAGAAAGTTCAAGACCCAGTGCATGAATTGTTTAAGAAACAAAGCTTATATTTAAAAAATATAGAAATTAACAACAATATTAGGACCACGGAACAAAATTAAAGTTACCGCTATCTCTCCATCTTTGTTCAACGTTTTTCATAATTGGCTACCAGGTAGGAACGTTACATTTGGATTTGGCAATCAAATAAATATTAGCCCAAAATGAGACAGGTGTACTGCGAAATAACTCAATGGGCTTTTGTTTCGATTGACAGAATGATTTCGTCCAGCTAATGAAAGTTATTTACGATTATGGTCTTGCACCCTAAAAATAAGTTTGTAACATGTTAATTTAAAATATTGTATATAATGTGGATATAAATTTTAATACGACATTGCAGGTCGTAAATATCTATAAAATATTGATTACACGACGTCGGATATAGCCATTTAAACAATATTGAAATTCCGTAAAAATTATATTGTATGAACGCCATTTTGATATGTTATTTCTAGTCATTGTGTAAAATGTAAAAAAAAAACATCAATAAATTAATGCTGTTTTTTTAAAAAGATATAAACTTTAAATTAAAATTTCATAGATTAATAAGAGATGTATCATAACACTAACCACTAACTTACGGTAACTCCGATACAAAGGGGTAACATTTTTTTTTTTGTCGCATCTTCATAAAGAATCTCTTTTTCAGGTCAAGCAGGCGTGAATCAGCTAGGAGGCGTGTTTGTGAATGGCCGGCCCCTTCCCGACGTTGTACGGAAACGGATTGTCGAACTTGCCATATTGGGAGTACGACCATGTGACATCAGTAGGCAATTACTTGTCTCACATGGATGTGTGTCAAAGATTCTAACGAGGTTCTATGAAACTGGGTCGATAAGACCGGGTTCTATTGGCGGTAGCAAAACTAAGGTAAGTGCAAATTAAATTGTGTATAATATAATTAAGTAATTGACGTAAAAGGCGATTTCTGATTACTAAGTATATTTAATACGACTGCTTTAGGCTTATTGGATTCTGTTTCGAACGAATATTTACTATTTTCAGTTAATGGCATAGGCAATGCATTCATGAGAACGTCAATAACTAAGTATTGAATGAGATAAGATGCCTTTGTTAGGAGTTCCTACAAAAATAACCAAATAATTATTTTTTCTAGAAAAAATTGTTGTGCAATACTCCATCCAGAGCTTAAATTTAATTTCTTTTTTCTCATCGATGTAAAATCTCCGAAAATTTATAATCTTTTGCAAATGCAGCATATATTTTGTTCGTCGAATATTAAAAAGTATGAAAATCAATTGACATATAAATCTTAAAACTGTAAAAACGTCGATAAAAACAAAATAAACATTGCAACCGGGGCGTTGTAGCGGCGAATCGAGTCACAGCGGCAATTAGATGTAATTATAAACTATAAAATGACCTGCCTTTCGGCTTCTTATGGTGGCCTTTGGACACGCCCGAGAGGCAACGGCGGCTACACTGAGGGTTCCGTATTAATTGTACTTCAAGTGTTATGACGCGACCGATTTCGACTATTATAAAAGTCCGATATGTTATTTTAATGAAACATTCATTTTCAAATTGGTTCTAAACATCATGTAAAGTATTTAATATTAGAAAGGTTGTTATTGTATGAAATGATACAAAGTATTCATTTTGTTACTGAAGTTATCAATTTAGAATTTAGTAGGTACTTTATGTATGGAGTAAATTAATTGACTTACTTCACAATTCATAAAAAAGTAATGCATATAATTCATATAACAAGGCTTAATGTAATAGCAATAGTTAATCATATTATAATAAAGGTGAAGTTAAGTCTCGAATATAATAAAGGTGAAGTTAAGTCTTGAATTATAACGATTCTACAAGTATATGCCTCGAGACTATTTAAAAGGATCGAATAGGTTTTCTTTGCGTTAAACAAAAGTGAACAAACAGCCAGTCGTCATTGATTTTCGCAATACACGATATTTACGGGCATTTTTTGTTCTTCATAAAATAAAAAATAGAAAATTATAAAGTAAGCTACCAACATTCAATACGGCTCGATAAATGGATAGAGTTAGCTATTACGTAAATTCTCACGTACTTAGCCCAAATTGAGCATGTATAAAAATCGCTTACCGATCGTCTTCGACCTCACTAAATTCGGTACGCTAATAAAACCTCCATTTTGTTGTACCACAAACGAACGCCGACGTCAGAAATTGATTATAACAAAATACTTCGAATCACCGAATACTTTTATTGATGCTTTTATGGGGAGCCTTAATTGACTACTAATCAACTTGCTATTGCATGGAAGAGGTCATGTAGATTGACGAATCTTGCCATATATAGACAGCACTTAGATATTTGAACAATTTCTTCAAATTATGACAACACTGAATTATTTAATGTAATTTTAATTAATATAATGATTTAATTAATTTAGTAGGAACTAATTGTATTGTATTTACTTAATACGATGAATTATGACGAATGAAATATGTCGTACACTTAGTAAATAAAAAATTATTAATATTTAGTTTTAGAACAACACCATTTAAAAACCAGTTAAGATTTAATTGCCAAAACCCAATTTGAAAGAAATCTTTAAATATAAGTTGTGAGTTATTTTACATATAATTGTTCAATATAAATATTCAAACCTTCGATTCAAATCCTAAGGTTAGTAAAGGCACCTTGGATTATATACAGCGATTTTAAAATATGCGTTTTATACCAAATAAAGTAATCTATTTGAAGCGTACTGATTTTATGTCAAAATAAAAAACCTTTAGGCTATAAGCCAGATATTTATTTTGATACTTATACAAGACATATTAATATGATACACCTAATAATTTGTCATTGTGCACTAAAAGCAGCTTCTCTCTTTTTCCCGCTTAGTAGGGAAGCAGAGAGAACCAAGGGAAAAACGTCAAGGCACTCTTTCCAGTATCCATCCAAAATCGAGACACAATGTGTTAAATAGCGGACTTTGTCTTAACAAAGCGGAGAAATGAAAATAATTTAAATATCCATATTCCAGCACCAGACGCTACCTCAATTCAATATAATATATATTATAGCAATAGGTATATATTGTATGTAAGCCTATTAATTTGTCCATGTATCTAGAAAATGACTTCCCCATTTATCAGTATGGTATCAGTTGTATGGTAGTCTTGCTAATCCTTTACCTAATTTAACAGGTAATCTCGTGTGAATGTCCAAAAACGATTAAGGCTTCCTATTTTTTAATATTAAAACTCTGGCAATATGTACCATAAACAAAACGAGTAGAATAATTGATTTATTACACTGTGATTTAAGCCTATGATTTATATTAACAAGTTCACATCTCGCTAAAACGTAGCAACTATCCGGTAGAAGTATATCGCTTAAGAACCGAGACAAATCGCGACGGTGGGAAAACACGCCATAGTAATATATCTATTGCTACAAATACTTACTGTTAAACACTTTTATAAGAAAATCCCATGAAAATTAAGAATTATATGCTAACTTTGTTATAGTTTCGGTAATTAATTCGTTGTGTTGACGTGAGGCATTTGAATCGCTAATGTAGGCATTCTGTATTTCTAGTAAAGAATTAGCAATACATAATTTTGTATTTTTTTTAAACATTTGGAAAATACGACGTTTCATTGTACAGAAGGACAGTTTATGGACACTGATAAAAACCCCTCAATTAATCAGATTCAATAATAGTTTTGTTTGTAATGTTTAAAAATCGCGAACGCCAACGATTTTTTTCTTTTTGTATATTATAGGTAAATATTTTTAGCTAGATACGATATCATATAAATATTTCATGCATATAAAACGAATTTTTCAAAAAAAAAGAATTCCCTTAAGTTTTAGGCACAACTTTTTAAATTCTTACTTTTTCTAATAAAAGGAAAATGTTTGAAATATATCCATCTAAATTTCTATAAAATGTAATATTTTAGTACAAATTATTATAGATACAATGAGAATATGAGCGGCGTAACGATTACAATGATACGACATGCTTTTTTCTCTAGCGATAATTACAGAAGCGTTTATAGTCTACATCGGTTGAGCTTCCATTTGTTATAATTTATAATTGAGCTTGATTTGATTTTTAGTTTTTATCCGCACGAAGCAGTTATCTCACGATATTAATTTTTATTACCTTACGTTTAATTTTTCCACGTTGTTGTTATTTTGATTGCCGATGCTATGTTACATTCGATTACTAAATTATTCGTTTCGTTATACTTCAGAATCGATTAAACGCTTTCTTGTCAGTATGTGGAATACTTATAAAGTAGATATATAATATATTACAAATTAAAATTCATGTTAAACGAAAGTGAAATGTTAGACGATTTGGGGTACTTAACTTTAGGACGAAACGTAAAGTGTACTCGTATATTACTTCTTAAGCAACATTGTGCATTATATTACAGGCTCTTGCCATTTTATGGAGAAAAGCTTTAAGCTATAGGCGAAGCCATTAAGAAACCCATCTTCTGGTACTTGTACGCTTCATTGTAGTTTCATTGCTTAAAGTTGTATTAGTTTCTGTTTTATAGCAATTATTATCACATAACATACAGTATGATTGCTTTTGCTTCCTATAACGATGTTTAATACCTAATAATAATTGTAATGTGAATTATACGCATCCACATTATACTAAATAGGTAGAAAAGTTTTTTTTTTTTTTGTGGCCAAAATAGAGGTATTGGCTTGGAAATCAAATATCCCATTTAGTCTAGAAGCTTCGTCGACAACGGCTGAGTTAGATAGTGCTTACCAATATAGGCGTTTCTTTGTAATGACAAAGTGCGGCATATATTTCCACTAACCAAAATACATTTCTTTAAATAGTAAATGGAAAATATAGTGCCTTGCCACTCTTTTTTTCTACATGAAATATAATATAACTATACACTTGTAATTTCCATGTCTGTGAACAATTGTATTCATGCGTGGATACCTCTCGCATTCAGAGACGTTTAGCGGAGGTGCCATATTTTGCGCGTTCTTACATTCGCCGCTATCCACTTTTTACGACCGAGAGTTATGGCCTTTATGATCGATGACCACCATTTATGGTCATTTATGGTCAAATGGTCGTAATTAGAGCCGGCACCGCTTTATGGTCACAGGGCGGTACGCTATTGACCACTTTTACACTGAATTTGTGTGCACACCGAATAGCCCCTGTATAAACATGGCGTATAATTTTTTAATATTCAATATTGGGTAATGTAATTTCAAATGAAATAAAACTTACTTAAACATTTTATTAGTTAAATTATTTCCAAATAAAATCCAGGCATTAGTAAGGTTTTTTTTCTATAAAATCCATTTTTGTCCTTTTTTTTGGAATGTTTATTACTTTTTAAAAATTAAAATGCTAAATAATTTTCCGTAATAATGCCTACATTACCTACTTACTTACAAGTAGTAAGTACAGACAATGGTATAATATTTTCTAAATCGATGTTAAAATGATACCAATAAAAAAGTAGCATATATCATATAACACATACACTGCTTACTTACAAAAACAAATATATATATATATATGTTTTTAATTTTTACACTACCACAATCTTCGTGAGTTATTGCACTTGTACCATTTGCGCTATGACGGTTTCCAATTCAACACATACGTAAATATATGTATGTACATTTTATGGAGAAACATAAATATTTTCAATAGGAAAATTATTTTCTTAGCGTAGCGTTACTACCAATTAGTAAGTTGGCATACACTTGCGAACTCCTTCACCATGACTTCATTGTAAGATTAAATATACTGAGTGCTATGCGCAATTGACGTTTTATTTTCTATTTTACTGTTTTAATTAGATTTTATAGAAAGATATCGGTAAAAAACTTGTCGAAATATTACAATGTGAAATTTTATAGAAAGATATTTGTCAAAAATGCTGAATATGAACACTTTACTAAAGAAGAGATAAAAAGTTAAGCAATAACAACTAAGGTAGGCATTATACCTAAATTTATAAAACATTGACGATTGCTTTGTAAAACTAATCGATCATGTAAAAACAAAGCAGACAAAATGATTAATCAATTAAAGATCAAGAAATCTTAAACCATATGTATTAATTTCCATAATAGTAACATAGTTTATTTAAGTAGCAAGCTATAAAAAATAATTTACCCATTCACCGAAGTTCACTTAAAATTAACCCTGGCCAATTAAACTCACCCTACACCGGACACGTACATTATCTAAATAACATGTTAATAGATCGCAGCGGGGTTAAGCTTCAGCATTTAAAGGCCTATTTGAGGGAGCTTTATTTGATATCTTTTGTCAGTTTACTTTCAGTTCTAATTGTTGTAAAAGTGCATCAGTGACTTTTAGTTAGTGTTGAAAGGAAAAAATATTTCCAATTCTCGATTTTTTTATTTATCTTCCTTTGACCACGGATTGTAGTGTTCGGAAAGGGTGTTTTCTTAAAATTTATTTTTATATACCAGTATATACGTGATTAATCCGGTTAAAATAGTACCATTTCAAAATGTATAAAAATCGCGACCTTAATACAAATTTTCATCTATAATGCGTTTTTGGTTTAAACAAATGTACCTAAATACCTGTGTAAGCTGTAAAAACCTTTTACAAATATTACAGATTAAAATTTTAATGCTAAATTTTACTTTACAGAGCCATAAATACAATTATACCATAGATAAAAAATAATATTATATTACCCTCAAATTACGATTATGGCGGTTTAACACGACACTAATAATGTTTTCTGTTCCTATGTATGTATTTAATTTGGATCTCAACTGAATAACAGCTTAAATTGTCCACTATGACAAATAGTTCGATTCCCATGAATTTAAAAACTATATATTATTGAAAACTGATAAAGATCGCTACAATGACATGCCAAAGTGACATTAACAGTAATGTCAAACAAAATGAAATATCAGGCATTAGGCACGTTAGGCGTGTTTAATTGCGCAAGCAACACCGACTTGCTTGTTTTAACGCTAGCAATATCTGTAACTTTTAATTTTGTTGGTTCATTTGTTTATTTTTAGAGTGAATATTGTTAATCATTGAAATAATTAATGTGTATTCTATAAAGATAGATGTTTACAATACAATTCTTCGTATATTAATTAATTGAATTGAATTACATAGTAAAGACGCAAGTAGAGGCAAATTAATAGCATGAAGCTTTCAGTATGTTTTGTGTGAAAATTGTTTATCACAGTTAGATAATTCGCATATCACGTGATAATTATGAATTCTATTCGAGGAAATGCTTATGTTTCTAATATATAAAGTTTTACCTGATTAGATAAAATGCGTTTTTGAATTCCTTCAATAAAGATGTAATCTTTTAATGACTATGAAGCATCAATATTTTCTCGTTGACTGCCCCGCAAAATGATAAAAGGGAGAAATTTCGCTTATTAATAACAGTTTAAACAATAAGGTCAACATCAAATATCGACACACAATATCTATAGTACATACCTACTAGATAGTGCAATGCGTCCGTTACTTTGTAATAATATTAGGCTTAAATAATATTTAGGCCACAGAATGTTTTCACAGTATATCTTTGATGCATACTATCTGCATATTAAATTTGCCTCTATCGACGTCAGAATAAGTACTAATGCGTATTTTAATAAATCAAAGAAACATGATAAATACAATCACAAGCAACACACAATCGTCGTAAACAAGTTAGTAGGTGTTGTATTAAACAAACAATTCATGCGTGACAAATCTTTAAATATATCGTAATTACATTTTAATGGATTCAGATTATTTTAATTTTTCCACTAATGATGCGTTTTGTCCCAATCACATATGAAGCTTTTATATATTTATGAGGTACATAATTGCGACATTAATTCACACATGCTTTACACGTCGTAAAGTTTGTTAGTTCTAAAAACCGTTCATTATATAGCTTGATTACAGATTTGGTTCCTTGCAATATATTATAACTTATTATGGAATTTTAGAAATGAAATGTATTATATGACGTTTGAAAAATTCTGTACTAAGAGAACTATTAATATATAAGCCTTTTAGATTTATCTTCAATTTTATATAGGTATATATAATAAAATATGTTATTCTAAAGAAACATACACACGGTTAAATAATATTACCAATCAAATACTAAATTTACAAAATGAAATATTAGAAATCATCCAGGTACAATTGTAGCATCGGGATAATTTGTAACACCGTGTTGGGTCATGGGAGCGTCGAGCACCTGTCAACTGTCACCGCTATCTGTTAATGCCTTAATAACCACGTAGGGTTGTGGAAAAAATAAATTTGTTTTATTGTCAGTGTTGTGATTGTGGACGATAAGTTTCTGAATATTTCTGTTATTGTTTTATTTTAGAATATATACGACCGTTGAGACGCTGCTACCGTTGTAATAGATGATTGACGTTACTTAATATGCTGTATATTATCTGTACTGATCGAACTGATGCTTATTAGGAGTTAATTATAAACTTAGCTTTGGAAATCAGCGTCATGCGTAACTCCCTGACTAAAATGAATAAATTAATTACTAAGTATTTTTCCTTACTCTATTATTAATAATAAAATAGAAATACTATGTATATTTACTACTACAAAATATTAATATAGATAATGTGCTTTATGTAATTTTATGTCACATTTTTCAAAACAGTTTTTATTTTTATTTAATAATAATAGATATTAGATAATAAAAAAACATAATTAAAAAAAGCAAATAAAAGGAACACGCAATAATAAATATTTTTCTCGTTAATCCGATTCATGCTATCAGAACATTGTACTGTCATCGTCACATTACGTGTGCAAAACAAATGGGATGGCAAGAAGTTCGCCATAATAGTGTATATTCATTTTATATGAATAAATAGTATCTCTAGAATTCGATTTTATTACCTACTTAAAATTTGTTTCCGGTTTCCGAAGATGCTGTGAACTACTGATGCAAGCTTAAAATAACTTCTACGTTTCGTTATCTATATCTATCAAAAATACTCAAATCATTATGAAAATATATATTCGACTTACTAATTTACCTTTAATTTTAAAAAAGCTCAACAGTGCAGGAACTTGTTACAAATTTCACACACTAATATACTGATGGCTTTCATAATTATAATGTGTCTTTAGCTTTTCTTATCAACGTCAGATGAGATATCTATTACAATATAATAATTCACACTATATATAGATACAGCGCTAATGACGTAGTGTCCATCGACCATTACTATTCCCGTAACTTAAGTCGGATTTGCACCGATAATATTCGCTTTATGGTCGGCTCACGTGGATTATATTGTCAATATTATTACTCGCCTCTTAATACCGTAAAGCTGCTTCATAAAACATATTGGAAATTATATGCGATATGTCGCACTATTGCTCGATTTGAACGCTATCTATATGGTGTCCAGCCGAGTGGAGATTGAATACTAAAGTAAAATATTTATAGAAATATGTAATGTAGAAAAAAATGATAAACAAATGTACAAACGAAATATTTATAACTAATTTATACATTTTCACTTACACGGGAATGATTATATTTAATTTTATTTTCCTTACTCCGCTTACTCCGGTAACACAAGGCGAGTTGAGTTCCGCCACTCAACACGCGAAAGGAACGGAGTGTATTGACACTAGGTTCTCTATGTCTTCCCTGCTATGTGGGAAAGCCATGATACTGAAAGAACAAAAAACTAGTCTTAAACTTTGTCCAATATTGTTGCTCTTTTTTCTTCTTAGTTCTTAGTTTATTAGGCGTCAAATTATGGTATTATAAGGATAATATATTTTATCTTTTTATATATTTTGCTTGTATTTAAAAAAACACGATAAAATTATCTAAATTGGAATGTGCCTCGTATACAGTATTTACTTCAAATATCTACCTACATACTTATTAATCCTGATGGGTTCCTACAAAATTACTTGGACTTGTTTAAGACAGATTTGATTACATACAAAACATACAAATATAACTATTTTTTTATTATTTTCATAGTCTAAATAAAACATTTTTGAAACTTTAAAATAAACTAGTTCTAGTTATTCTGGTCATCCTGGCAAGAAAATCAGTTGTACGCTTTAAATATATAATGTTGTCATCGGACCCACAAGTGTGCAAAGTAATTATGAAGAAATTTGGAGGATAAGTCGATCAAAAAAACCATCAAAAGAACGACGACGAAAATTTTTATTCCAATATTAATGCAAAGAGGTTCGATACTAGCAAAACTTATAAAAGCTTGTTAGGAACGCAAACTCCGACAACAAAGGTAAATCTATATATTTTAAAACATATGGACACCGTGTAGTTAATATTTATTACATTCGCAACATCTCACTTGTGAACGGTTAAACTATATTTATTCAGCATTTATTAATATGATGCCAAGGATTATTGGTAAAGAGTCTTTTGCCCTACTAGAATATTATAAAACATAATTCATGCTAATATTATATTATATTATTTGTTTGTTAGATATTTATATTATAATGGCGTATTTTAGCTTCATTTGTTGGCAAAGACGTTTATTTTCAGCACGCTTTTATTAGATTCACCCGTATCTTTTTATCTGTAAGAAAATTGTGCAAAGCTATTTTGACACTTGCACACTGATCTAGGCCTAATGACAATACATATATTATGTTTTTTTTTACCTAACCATTTTCACGTTCTCACCAGGACGACCATGATGACCAGAAAATAATTTTCTTTAATTTTTTTATTAAATCTGTGTGTTATTTTATGTTTCGATCAGATATCACAAACATTTTTTTTTTCTATTTGAATTAAATACATACTTATATGCGGAGACAATATTTTTTTTACTTACTTTATATATACCGCATCTGATGGCGTTCTTAAAATTGAACTTGAAAACTTGAGCGCTGAATAATTTCCATAAAATTGCAATGTTTCGAGTTAGATCATTTTAGTATTGAGTTAGGGATATAGAAGTAGATTTCAATAATATTTGAGAGTTGTCGAATATGAGGATATGAGTAGATAAAGTGTGGTGGACTAGTTATCATTATGTATTAGCAAAAACTATTTCGCAAAATAGGCACAATGTGTAAAATTATAACAATAAAGAGTAAGTAGCCTGTACTTCCTTTTGATAACATAAAATACATAATTGTCTGACAGCTTCTATAAATTTAAATAAAATATAGTTATATAATGAATAATTTTCTTGATTTTATTGTAATATTGTAAAATTATTCAAAACAATCGGAGTACTAAGTCAGTGTAATCGTACGTGCATGATGTAAAAAAGGCCCTTAAATTAATTACTGGTGATAAAACATTCAAATTAAATTGTGTTAAATAGAGGATATTAACTATAATAACTAATTAAGTCATAATGATATTTAAGAATATTAATGTTCATTATTAACGCCTAACGAACGCTGCTTCACCTAATTAGGCAATACACTGTCTTAATTTGTAATCGTAAGAAAATAAAGGGTTAAGACTCAAAATGGTGTATTTTTTTGATTAAAATTTATTATGGTAAGAAATTTAAATATTAATAGTTATAGAGAAAATTGAAATATTAAAAGTACTGCGACCTCAATGACTGTTCACAGGCTCTATGTACTTGGGCGACTCTAATGTTATGATTTGCTTAGGTACAAAAAAGTGATGACTAGCAATTAACTTTTATAATGATGGTATTAATTCATTCTATGTAAGTAGGTAAGTTATTACGCTTGCATGAAAAGTGTCAACATATATTATTTTATATAAATTACGAGTACCTAATGATTTAAGTATAAGTTGCTTGTATAACACAAACAATTACAATGTGAAATTTGTCTAATACACAATTTCTACACAATTTTTTACTTTGTGCGACACATATACCTACTTACATAGGTAAGTATAATGTTAAAAATATGAAACAAAATATTTAGGCTGTAAAGCGTGCCAGCTTTATTTACTAGCAGCGGTAATATAAATATAAAAAATCGTCTTAAATACTTTTTAAAATAAATATCTTAATTCTAACAGAACCTTACACGAATGAATTTATACGAACAATTTTCTTCGACCTTCACAATTATCTACTAAATGAAAGGCAGCATTGTCCTTTCATTGCGGAACTCACGCGTACAGTGTCTCATAAGTTGTTTTTTTTACAAAAGTCACCTAGACAAGCACCTGTAGCCATTAAGCCAATAACGGAGAATCTTCCTCGAATTAATATCGAATCAATCCGTCATTAAAGCAACGGGTCTCACGCCCCGGCAAATTATCTTTCACCCCATCAGGTGGAAAGTCTAATAGAAATCGGTAATAAGAAACGCTAATCGTGCACGCGCTTGACAGTTACTAGCGCCATTTTGTTGCGTAGCGGATTGCGCGAAATAGTGTTGAGCTGTGTACGCATTAGATGATGATATTTTTTTTTATATTTTACTTTGAGCCTAACTTCTGAATAGTTAACATAAAGACATCCATGGATTTGAATGAGATTAAAGTTTTATATTGACACATGAGGTATTCTTGTATAATAATTTGATTGATTTATGCTTTAAAAAATCAATAAGGTGAAAAGTAAGAATTATTAAATTACAAAAAAAGGCCTAATAATGTGTTTTGCCTCTACAACGTTTATATTTTAAAAGTACGTACATCATTACAAATTAATTAGCTTAAGATCTTAATTCTTAAGAGATAATATTAAACGTTAAAGTAGCCAAACTATTTTACGAAGTAGTTCACAATATAAACTGTCCACTAGAGTTAAATACGAGCCTATCGCAAAAACCGATATTGGATGTGTCAAGCGATGATGGATGCGCGCGCGCAAAAAGCGTCGCGTCCAACGGAACGGTCACGCGCATCGCCACTGCGCATTTCATCATAGCTTTGTTTACCGTAATGTTTTCATATTTTCTAACTTGTAAAATATTTTAATAGATATTTTATAACTATGGCAATATGTAAACCCAAACGTTCTATATGTACCTACAACTGGTCCGGTGTCAAAGATTAGGTTGTTTTTTTTTTTGTAGTAGTTACCTTTCAAAATGCACCCAAATATATTTAAGAAAATATATTGAAGAAATAATTAGCGCTTATCGTATTTAAGTTGTTAGAGTTTTATTACTTTTACCATAAGTAATTTGCGAACCTTCAATACCAAAGTCACAATTTTGTATCGTTTTGTGTACAATTATTCTAATCAAACCCCGAAAATGCAGATAAAATAAGATAGTAGGCAGTGGTTAATTTGAATCTGATCGATACCACTTCACAACGACTAATGAGCAAAGCCGTCGGACTAAACAAGTCATTATGGACCGCACCTGTTCTTTCGCACGAACTTTCATTTCCCTATATTGCAGTGTGGAGTGTTCAAGATATGTGATATGAATGTCTACACTAATAAACATTGGAATTTCATATTGTTAATAAACTTTTTGCCAATCTTGTCTATTAGCCAAGATAAAACATGATTAATCCATTGAAAAACTCATAACAGGTTTTCCAGCGTTTATCTCGTAAAATCTATTACAGTTTTTAGTAATGGATGTTACCTATATAAACTAGTGCATTATATAGTTCTCCACTTTCCGCCCAAACAAAGACTTTGCGTGTTGAGTCTTTGACGTCTACAACATCAATACACAAATTGCACCATAACGGTATCAATTATATATCGATACCATTGTGGATCCTTATATTTTGTAATATATACTTATTGAAATATTTAATTATTTAAAATAATAAATATCATCTCAATCAAATCATGCTAAAAAAGATAGAACTTATACATAAGTATTAAATATTAGCGAAACCTACCTTTAACAATATTTTCGGGAACATACATGCCCTTCACCTCGATTTATCTGCCATATTTTATCGCCGCTATTAAAAAAATATTTATATAAGTATAATTGATAATAACACGTGTTCTATATTATTTTTTTATTTCATCACATCAAAATAACAGTTGATTCAAGTCTTACGAAACATTAAAGGATTTAAAAAAATATTTTGACAGCTACATTTTTTAAATATATAATTAAATAGGGAAGCGCACCCATCTATTTCATAGTGCATAAAAACAAGGCGGCGTAAAGCGTTCAATAGGATATCGATTGTGGATCTAATGGCATAATAACTGGTTTCCCGCCAAAATTAACGCCTCTAGATCATTGCAGGTTCTTTAACACTCGTAGGCGAAAGCTACTATTTACATATTATTTTTGACAGGCCTTAAAAGTATAATAATTGTTTAAAATGTGCGTGAGGAAGTTACAAAAAGCTCGAATCGTAATGGATTTCTTGACATGTGGTTTGATGATAGTTAAAAAAAATAAAGCGTTGCATAGAATACATTAAGAGAAGTATTTTTTTTATGGCACATTTTATATAAGAATATAATTGATATCATGTTAAAATAATTATTAATAATATATTATTGAAAAAAAAAAGTCATTTAAGTATAAATTTTGCTAATAATTATCACTATAAAATCTTATTAACATTGAACAATGAATCTCAATCGAAGTCTGTGAGGTAAAACATATATATTCTATGTAAGTTTCATACAAAGAAATGAGGCCATCGTGGCGCAGTAGGACAGCGTCCGACTGCAAACCGATGGTTCCGATGCTTGTTCCACTCTTAGGTTCTCTCTAGTTACCTCGCTATGAGATGAAAAGCGTCAAGCTTAAGCAGTTTCACAAAGAAAAAAAAAAGTTTAAACTTACGCAGGTATTTGAAACAAAGCGATAAGGAGTAGGGGCATTTCACAGTGAGATCTTTATTTCATTTCAACATAATAAAAAAACAAATTACTTTTTACGCCACTAAATAAGACGTTTCTTGATAAACAGACAAATGGATATACGTTATTATTACACAGCCATTAAGCATATACCTACATCATTGGTATCCGCCATGTGCATGTGATAATTGTGGTTTTATGACTACATAAGTATCACAATACTCAAATTACACATCATCCATGAAGAATTAATTTCGATTAAATTTTAACTGCAGTTATAACGGACAATTAATTGGCTGATGAATTGGTCAAATTATTAATTAGTTCGTAAAACTTGCCATGTGCCGCCTCTGCCTATAACTAAGTATAAATAATATACGAATAAACATGTTGAAAGTATTTTTATGTTATTCAATGTCTAGAATAGCCTTTTATGTCATTGTCTAGACTCTAGAGAGATAGACTAGGTCAAAATAATATATAATGTTTAGTAGATACATTTATCAAATGTGTCGTATTATTGAAGTTATCTATATCACTTAAAATGTTGATATATTGATGCTAGAAAGTTTTTAATTGAAATAATTTAATACAGGATTATGTCTTTTTTTTCAGCAAGTAGCCACACCAACTGTCGTTAAAAAGATACTTCGGCTAAAGCAAGAAAATCCAGGCATGTTCGCGTGGGAAATTCGGGAGAGGCTACTAAGTGCGAGAGTGTGTGAACCACACTCGATACCTTCTGTGTCGTCTGTAAACAGGATTTTGCGAAATAGTGGACTGGCGTGGAGTGAAGATGAAGCGAGATGTGGACACGGTGCGTCAAAGAAAGCTCTACTCTTTTTAGAATCTGACAAAATTTCTAATTTTATAACTAAAATCTGTTTTCACAGTAATTGTGCAAAAGATAAGCCTAGTATTGTGATCTTAGGTTTACATTTTGGGCCGGTGTATATTTATTTACATGGCATTGGAGTTTTCAATCAGTTCATATATAAATAAAATCTTTTAATGAACAAAATCTTTTTAAATCACTTCCTTGCACCTGGCTAGTGCATCAACTACGTGCATAATATTATGACTTTAAAGGTTATTCAATTAGATAGGCGTACTTCAAGTTAATTACTTACATTAGTAGTGCCTATACTTTAACTATGTGAATATTAACAATATCTTTGTGAATCAACCCTTAAATAATCTGCATTATAAACATTTTGTCTTCAATAAAATTATAAACACAATCATAATAAAAGTAGTTTTCCCTTCCCTCACCTCTAAAAGAGACGTATTGTATTAATTTTTTTTAGAACGTTTTAAGTACGAAGTTACTGAATTGACGTAAACTGAGAGAAGACCTTTCTATACTCAAGCAATGTTCTGAAGTATATATATTAATAGTTAATTGACATTTAATATTATTAACAAGGTTCTGAACAAAACTTGAACATTTAAAAACTACGTCTCTTTACATAGTTCGAAAATAGTAAATCAAATCGAAATAATTTTAATATTATTTAATAACCCTTATATTTACTTAAATGTACATAAGATATATCGACTCTATATATACTATAAACTATTAAATATGCGACATAAACATCATAGATATGTCATACATATTACATACACTACATTTAAGTCAGCATGTCATTGTCCTGAACCCAAAAACATATTAAATAACAAGACTATAGTTTCAAAAAACATAATTTCATGTACGATAAATGGCCACTTGATACTTAAGTTACATCTATTTGATAAAAACTAGCACTAAATTACAAAAAAAACATGTAAAAAGATTAATTTCCAGTAGATAATTGTGGTAAATTGGGCGGTTAACGAATTATTACATCGTTCAATTATTATAATGTAATAAATAACGTATATCATAAAACAGGTGTTTTGTACCTGATGCGATCACACATACAGTTACTAGGTTTTTTTGCTAATATTCGCAAACGGTCGATGATTATCTGGACACTTTAAAAATACTAGATTTTAAGTCAAGATTTCATTAATAAGTAACAAAGTTGGGAAGGTGAGATAGCAATCGCTACTTGAAAATTAGTGAACGTGGAAATAATTTAACTTAGATAATAATATCCAGTGGCTTAACAGTTGCTGGGGGAAATTCTAGATAAAAATATATAAGAATATTTTTTCATGTTTATAACCGAAATAAATAAATATATGAGTGAACAGTATTAAGAGTATATTATGATCGCTGCAAAAAGGACATAAAACATTTAGCTTAAAATTAAAAAAATGAATTTGAATATTATATCAAAACAAGGAAAGCCACACACAACATCTGAAATAAGAGCTGTATAAAAACCGTATCGATTTCTTTTTTGATCAATTAGTAAATTAATTTACAAATTACGCTATTTTTATTATATTAAATTTTAATATAATGTTTTAGAATATTAAATTTATTATAAAGTTAAATACCGTACCCATCCATCCTCATTCATGATGACTCCATTGAGGCAGTTGGAATGTGTAACTGTATACACAATGTAGTCTTAACATTAAAAAGTAATAATTTCTCTATGCCTACACTACTAAATGTGAGAAAGTGCGTAAAAAAACATCGAATGTGTAAACTTTAATGCGTATTATAATTAAATCTCACTTGTCTCTTCTATTTAAAGTTATAGTCGTATATTTAAGTGTTTTTTCTTTCCAGAACCGTTCCCGCCTCAAGAAATTCCACCAAACATGGTGGATTATATGAAGAACGCGCTACCCACACCGTTACCCCAACAAACAGCTCCATATTTTGCGCATACATCGGTCAGAGTCCCTCATTCCACAGAACCACATGCCTACGATCGGCGACTTGCGACATCGTGGCTGTTAGCCAATCAGGTCCAAGCTCAAGGTCTGCTAAAACCTTATCCGATATCACCCTGGCAAAGAGTCATGATGCCATACCATGACTCTAAAAATTTTACCCCATACTCACTCAATTTACACACTGACCTCTTGAACAGAATAAATCCTGAAGAAGTCAAATCAGAAAACTCCGAACACATTTCGGTTGAAGCGAGCGATGATAGTACTGATAGGCCCGAAACTGATGAACAAGAGAAACGGCCGAGAGAAAAAGAAAAGAAAAAGAACCCTTATTCCATAGAGGAACTATTAAAAAAGCCGGATAAAATGGTTAATTCTAATCCAATTGGATTCCAAAATTTTCTTCGCCAGCCAAGCGGTAGCATGATTGAATATAACCAAGAAAAAACTTCAAGTGACAGGAGCTCTCCCGCCAGTTATTGTTCAGTCAACAGCGGCGTGTCAAACGACTGCTTCGCGGATACAACCAGTTCAGAAATAAAAGCAGGAAATTAAAAAAAAACTAGTCAAAATTGAAATAGATATTAATTCAATATTAATAATTTATTCACTGGAAACATGAAATTTTAAAAATATTTTGAAATTAGGCTTCAAATTCTATATATTGAATAAATCAGAGTAATAAAATAACCAATACATACATTTATTTTATAATATTATTTAGTTGAATAATTTTAGTTGCTCTGTAGATGTACAAAACTGTATAAATGTCTTTAATTTAATTATAGTTTGTCTAGTATTAACATGTAGATAGAATAAATAATAGATAAGGTAGACTAACACGTACATACATTTTTTTGCAGCTATATAAAAGAAATAAATATGTTTTTTTACATCTTGCCATAATTAGGTCTTTAATATTTACTATATTTTATATAGTATAATATAATTTATATTTGATAAATAAATAATATAAAAATCATTTAATTTTCATGTTATATATTTTTTTTAAATAATAACTGCGTAATTAATTTCTAAAGTAACAAAAAGGTAAAAGTTTCTTTAATACAATTTTATTTGTAATAGTGGCAGTATGTAACGTGACTCTGTGATATTGTACAATATTAGAAACCCCAATAGTTTGAGCATATTGAGTGTAAATGTTAGCATCTTAAGTTCCTTGCATGTGGATTTAAATGCGTCATATACTTTATTGTACTTACATATTAAAATATTAGATTAGCTTCGTAGGGTATAGATCAGTATAATGTTGTTTTCCTTAATGTTATATCACAATTATTAATTGTACGATTCAATCAATCCCCATGACATTTGTAGCATTATTATAGCTAGAATATAATATATTTATTATATTTAACAAAAAAAACATATTTATATTACGGAAAGCCATAAACGTATTACATGTATGCATAATCTATAGGTTATTTGTTTAAATAAACAGCACAATAAACCAAATATTTAAAAGTTTAAAAATATTTTTTACCCTTTTCCTTTATTTTATTTTTAAGGTCTCAAATAAAAAATACGTGTAATAATTACACGTCATATGTTTTAATACTCTTTGTAATTGCAAGAAATGTATGCAAATATTGAGGTAATTGACGTATTATGGAAATGTAATAGAAAGACCTATAATTTAATGCAAAAGCTCAGTCCTTCGTGTAATAGACATCGATAAGGCTGTACGTTATATTGTTATTCCTTACAAAATTTTTCCACATATATAATCCAAAAACTAGAGGGTATATTTAAAAATTATTTATTGTGTTATGCTTATGAACAGTTACATAAAATTTAATAAAGAACTAGTCATTTTTCTGTATGGCTAATTCACGAGTACGTACTTACACGAACAAACTTTATGATAAAAATAATTTCTTCTTTTTCGTTTCGTTTTAAATTTTACTTTAAATTTTTCTTTAAATTTGGACTGGAACTATTGCTGGAACAACAAAATCAAAAGCCTAACAAGTTTAAATTGGAACTCTTTTAACCGTACTAATCACTTATCACGTAGAAGAGGATCACCAATAATATAATGTATTTGGAAATATCTAAATATTTTAAAATATCACTGAAAAACATACCCATGAGGGATATTATCTGGCCACTTCGTATACGACCGTATACGAAGTGGCCAGATAATGTCGCCTCTTCGGCGAATCACTTCTTGCCTGCAAATATGATCTTAAGGCTATAATTTCTAAACCATTTATACTATACACGGATGTAAACGTAATGCTTTGTGTAAAATACAGTACAAAGATATTCTCGGCATATTTTAGAGACTAAAACGGAGTTCTAGGTTGGGTTGTTTGTAGTTGATTTTTTTCTGAACCTGTATCTTTGAAGTATTGTACAATTTTTTTGTTTAATTGACTCGATGGAGGATTTAATTGACTTTATGTTGGAGACCCCAAAACCCCACTACATATTTTTAATATAAGTATATCGGACACGATTTGAACCCAAAATTATACTAAATTATTATATTGCTAAATATACAGTAGATTTAAAATAAATAATTACAAATAATATATTCGTTTATTATTCCAACAGACAATGCTATTGACAATGATCAACGTTATAATTTAAACAAAGTAATCTCTAAAATAATAGCTAATTTTAAAAACAACCAATCAACCCGTCGTTCGACTCGGGTTGCAACACTATTTTACTGAATAATAAATTAAATTAACTTTTAAGTATCATGATTAAAAAGATTAGGTAAATATATCTTGTTAATATTATCAACTGTGTTATATAAGATTAATAAGATATAACATTATTGATCTCGGCTTAGAATAGAAGAAGAGATAGAAGAGAGACTACACCAGGAAGGTACGAACATCTCCGATGCTGAGGTCGTGATGCTTGGTGACTTTAATGCGCATGATGCCGATTGGCTTGGATCACGCACCACCGACCACGCGGGGAGGGCTGCATTTGACCTTGCTATGGCAAACGGACTGTCTCAAATGGTTGATTCGCCTACGCGACTCCCAGATATGGACAGCCACAACGCCTCCTTACTGAACCTTCTGGTGACTTCAAATGCGGAACAGTACCGTGTAACAGTCTATGCCTCTTTGGGGTCCTCTGACCACTGCCTGGTACGGAGTGTGGTGCCTATTAAACACGGCAGGTGCAGAACACCCGCAACTCGTCGTGTCTGGCATTACAAGTCAGCGGATTGGGATGGGATACGTAATTTTTACTCATCATATCCCTGGGTTGTTTGGTTCTCTTCTGATGATCCTAGTGCCTGTGCCGCTGCTATCGCTGATGTGGTTATACAGGGTATGGAACTATATATTCCTAGCTCTGTGTTGCCGATTGGTGGCAAATTACAGCCTTGGTTTGGTACGTTTCGCAAACAAGCTGCCATTGGCAAGCGCGATGCATGCCAAGCCTGGGCCGAGGCACTGGTCACTAAGGTTCCGAAGGTGACCGAGCCTCTAGGTACTTTAAGTGGCAAATTGCCAAGGCAAGGTCCGAGCATATCTCAAAAATTGGTGAGAAGCTTGAGAGCTGTCGGTCTGGAACCCGTCAGTTCCGGGTGCTCTCCAAGTCTGCACTTGGCAACTTCAGCAAGCCTTCACTTCTGCCGTTACGCACGGAGACGCACGCTCCTTGCGAAATTTCCGTCATACGGGCTTCCCGAGAAGTGGGTCCGGTCCAGCTTTCTCACTGGGCACAGCATCAAGGTCGCTGTCGACGGATTTTGCTCTAATTACATGCCCGTGAACGCTGGCATACGCCAAGGCTGTGTGCTGTCCCCTACACTGTTTCTTCTGCATGTCAGTGACATGTTAGAAGATTCTAGCATTCATTGCTATTCAGACGATAGCATGACGAACACCGTATACACCGGCCGTGCAGGCCTTTCTCGGGAAAACTTCAACAAAGGCCAAAAAAAAACTTGTCTCTTCTGTTGAGGCATCCCTCGGGAATGTCTCCTTATAGGCAAAAGGAACCGAGTTCAATTTAACCCCCAGAAGACACAAGTTTGCGCGTTAACCACTAAGAAAACCCCATCTGTTGTGTCGCCAGTTCTTGAGAACATTCCTTTTAAAGCCACGCCCAAAATCATCTTATTGGGTATACTCAGTATAATATTTTTATGGTAATAAAATTTGTTCTAAAATTATGAATTATTTCACAAAGGTATTTTATAAACGTACGTATACTAATCCTTATTAAATAAATATGGACAGATAGATTAAAAAAAAACTCCACAATAAAATTATGATCAAGTATGTGCAAGGTGAGCGATCATGATACTGATTAAAAGTTACGTACCTAAAATGGCACCTAAAATTTGAAATAATATAATAACTTAATATTTTTGAAGTAATGGAATTTAATTATTTTAGTTAGTTTTTTCCATAAATAAAAACGGAAGAAACCAAAGACAATTAATTTTATAACATTTCTCTGTTTGTCGTTGGTCTGTGTCTGTTTACGCAGCAAACCAAAAATTTATAGTGTGTATTTTGGCTTCAAATTCTTATATATATATATAGTCTTTACTTGAATAAAATCGATCAACTTTATCAAAAGTTTTTAACAATGTAAAATTTTAATACAGCGCATCACACAAAAAACTCATTGTTCAGTTGTCGCGGTAATCGCTAGTTATAAGTAAAATCCATATTCGACATGTGATAAAATTTTTAGACGGTTTTTGTTATAACTGTCACTATCTATTTTGCAGAATATTTTTGGAAAATATTGTATTTATATTGAAATACATTTGAAAATATAACAAATAATAAAAATATACTTTTTTGGCTACTAAGTGTTATTCACTATATAAAACAGCTTGAGGAGTTTGTTTTATCTAACATTTCACATTTTAATATTTATTTTTTAACAAAAATTAATATTATTATATTAGCAACGGAAATCCTTAAGAACCCCATTATGGACGGAGATAATTTGATAAAACAGGTGACCTGTCTAAATTGTTTTGCTTAAAAAAATACCATGACGCTTATTTTGATTGTAACATATCATATAAAAAGTAAATAAGTTAAAGTTTCTAAACTATAATTCTATTATTTCATTTTTTTAACTCTTATTATTCAGTAATTATTAAGTAAACTACATTTTACACTTGTATACACTGTATGTATAAATTATTATCTATTTAGATATAAATATTTATAATATTTTTTTTGTATTCCTTACATATAATGTATTTTCAGGTTGATGAAATTGAGGCTCTAAGTTCTATTTATGGAAGTGATTGGATAGTTGACAATGAATCAACTCGTTCTTATAGTATTAAAGTTAAAGATGAAAAAAGTAAGGATGAAGTTATATTGTACATCACAATGCCAGAAACTTATCCAACACAAAGCCCACCAAAATATGAGTTGTCAGCACCTTGGATGAATAGAAAGGCAAAGGAAAATTTACATTATTCTCTAGATGATATATATTTGTAAGTATTTATAGTAATTTCTTTAGTAATACTTATTTTATTGTAGTTTCCAATAGTTTAATGTAGTTTCAATATAAATATGATGAATATATGTACATATATATATTTATATATATGGAAAATCTATTTAAAGTCTTGTGTAGAAATTCTTCCACCAATTCATTTCTAGCACATATTTGGAAGGCAGCATTAGTAGGATATATTCCTTAATTGGGTAGTTGGAGTGGGGCTTAAATAGTAAAGGCAAGATTTAGAGAGGCTCTGTAACTCTATATTTGGGTTGCTAGTCCCAGGCACTGCCCGAAGCTACTTATCTCAGAGTATCCATGAAATTCTAAAGACCTTCTTCTCTTTTATTTTCAGAGAAAATTTAGGGGAATCTGTTATATTTCAATGGGTAGAAAAAATCAGAGAGGTCCTGCAAACAATAAAGCCAATTGAACCTCCTAAGAAACCAGATAAACAGTTGTGTAAAAAACAAATTGATATTGTACAAGTGTGTTAAATTCATATTTTCTATTGAAATCTTTTTTTTTACTTGCAGTTTTCTTTTAATTATTTCTTAATTTAGTACACATTATTATAATGTATATAATGAAGTGTGGCGTAAATACTTACAAACTTCATAATTATTTTAAGATTGGTTAATTAACAAATAAAATGTATTTATTTTCAAATAATAATAATAAATAATGTACTACAGATTGGATCAGCAGAGAACCTCTTTGCTTGCCACCTATTCTGAACGAATTCACAATACTTATCACATTGCCTTTGTTTTCAATATCCAGTAATTGAAAAGAATTATTAAAAAATATTTCCAAGTTTAGATTGAACCCATAATCATCAAATTTAACATTTTTTAATTGCACCATAATGGTGTCTGTAATTTTTGTAATTTCATAAATTATCACTTATATTTAAATAATGTAACTTCAACACTTAGATAAAAACTATTTTAATCCAATCTCTTTTATTTATTTTTATTTTATTTACTGTGCTAATGATCTATATAATTTAAAATACATTTAAAACTTCAGCTAGTAATCAGTTGTCCGGAGATAAAGCATGGAGATGTTATTGTTGATAGGAAAAGTACGTTTCAAGGTCACGTTGCTGAAGTTCATAATACAGATGATGTTTCGTGAGTTACTAATAGTCTTTCTTAATCATTAATTTAGTTATTTCTTTAGCATCATGCCTTTTTCTCTCAAAGCACTTATTCCAGGGTACTTAGAAAAACCTTAGTGTCAAAACACTTCATTATCCATTTTTCGACCAAATTCAAGACATTGCAATTCGAATAATGGAACTCAACGCTGTGTTTTATGATCAAAGCGAAAAATAATTGTAATATTATCATTCTCACAATTTAGGATCGAACTCACATGTGAGCCGGTTTACAGAAACACCAACTGTCTATTGCGCTGGAGTACGAAGATATTAAAATAGTCTTAATAGATTTCTGTGTATAAATTAATTATAAGGCCATCGTGGCGCTGTTCCCATAGCGTCTGATTATCAACACGATAGGTTGTGGGTTCAAAAGATTTTAGTAAATATATATACTAATATTTTAATACATAGATTTTCATATTAGAATTGATTTCTGATGATTACATTAAGCGCCGCGTTAAACAACGCCTAATGTCTTGAATTCGACTGTCATGACACTCTAGGTTATCTCTAGCTACCTTACATAAATGAAATAAAAATGTATTAATTCATTAATTTTCAGTGCGGTTCTTACAAAACTGAAGCAAAATAAAAAAATATTGAATGCAACACATAATATGTATGCGTATAGAGTAGAAAAGATAACTGATAAAGGCATCACGATATTACAAGACTGTGATGACGATGGTGAAACACATGCAGGTGGTAGGATACTACATTTGCTTCAAATCCTCAATCAGAAAAATACTCTCGTTGTCGTTTCTAGATGGTATGTATTCATTGACTAAGTCAATTACCAAAGACACTTGGTGGTACTTTTCCCGCTGCATTGCACAATAGCCATTTACTGTCAGATGGTTTTCCATTGTTTTTTGTCAATGGTAAATGAAATTTACGCAGACCATCTGCTGTAAAATTCCGGCTTCCAGCGCATACATAGGAGCAAATCGCCTGTGCAATCATACCTGGCCATTCCCGCCCCACCACTCTAAGTAAGGGCATTTCGTCTTAAGACATGATGCACGCAGTCGCGCCGGCGTCGCCTCCCCTGACCACAACCTTCTATCGATCCACCGCTCTAAGTGTCGACGGGTTGCCTTCACTTTGTCGCTAGGCCTGCTACTTGGGACCCCAGACCCACCATCCATCGTTGAATCAGGGTTCTGTCTGCTCTTCTGATCCCCGTACGATATCCCCCTAGATGGCCACCACACACTCGCGAAAGGGCGGATCGCCCGCGAGATCGTGGCAGGGCGCTGCCTGCGAGGATGCCGGCCGCTGTATGGGGATAAAGATTGTCTTTCGGCAATCGGGTCCTATTCTGAACGGTGAGAGAATCAGCCCACAGCGGACCGTACAGTGCCATGGATCTCAACACACCGACTTAAATATGTCGGCATGGAGAATACAGCCCTCCGTCATTATGGAATAATCTGCTAAAGGCCCCGGCGGCGTTTACCAGCTTCGGCGCAAATTACGCGAAGTGTGGGGCGAATGGCCATTACCCATCCAGGGTCCGTCCTAGATACTAAATCTGGGCCCGTACCTCCACCGTCTGCCCCTGGATGCGCAGAGTAGCCCTGCAAGGGACCCTTGCGCGGGCCATGAAATAGCCGCCTGCGTAAACTATTTAGAGTTTTCATTCACTTTTCGTTCCTTCACAAATTTAACTCAAACAGACAAACAGAAGAGAAAATTAATAATCATTGTTTTGGGTTCTATTATATGGATAAAATGCCCCTAATAATATTGTATGCATATATCATCCATGTACAGACAGCGATCAGTTACATTTTTATTATATGTATAGAAATAGTTCTACACCACAACGGCTGCGATTCGCAATCAGGAAAAGAAGAACCAAGTTTCATATAGTATAAATTTCAAGAGATTTTGTTTTCTTAATAGACTTAAATAAATAGTAAATTGTAAATTAAAACAAATACTATTTCAGGTACGGTGGTATACAGTTGGGCCCAGACAGGTTTCGCCATATCAACAATGCGACACGGCAGGTTATTCAGCAAGCAGGCTTACTAAAGAAATGACGCCCACAACGTAAAACTAAAAAAGCCCCAGCTAATACAGGAAAAAATAAATAATTACACTTCTGGTAAAGCTATCAGTGTAAGAAAATTAACTTTTTAAAATCAATTAAGTCTTTGTATGTTTCAGACTTTATATAGTCTTATATTTAAATATATAGGTGTATGTAAGTTATATTGGTGTGAAAATAAAATGTGCAATTTCGAAATGGTATAATAATTAAGAGTTTTAACGTATTTGTTAAATGGTTCTAAACAAGTTTGTTTTCCTTGTTTTGTTTGATTTCTTTGTTTAAAAAAAATTAATACAAGACTAATAAGTTGTATGTCTAATAATATTAGTTAATTAAGATAGTGATTACATTTTTCTGTTACTTTCAGCTATATGCTATTTAAACAATAAGTAAATATTATTCGTTCAAATAAAGTCAGGGTAAAATGGAGTGTCTAGACACTACTAGGTTCTCTCTGACATCGAGTTTGTATAGCGCGGCTTTTTAAGTTCGTTACGTCTGTAATAAATTTCAATAGTGCTTTTTCAAGATCTGTTTTATTTATTTATAAAATTATATAGAGATTATATTAATGTATATATTCAATAAAATGATATAAACGACAAATGTTTGAATGTTGCACCAAATGTTGCCATGTCCGATATTTAAAATTTAAAAGATATTTAAAATTTTGATAATAATATTTAATCTAATAACGAATATTGATATTATCTTACAATTAGTGTTAACAACTTGATAATTGACTTTGTCGCAAGTTTCAATTAATTGAAAATATTTAATACTGTTAAATTTTAACGTTTTTCTTATAAATGTTAGTATGTATAAAACATGTGAAATTTAAAATCTTGAAGTCTGATTTGAATTAATTTGTTAATGCACTGTATATAAATAATTTAATCATATTTTATTTATAGTAATAACTTACATGTTCAACAAAGGTGCTGTGATCATTTTGGTTTGTATAAATTTTAAAAAACTTCCAGTGCTCATACTTCAACGAAATAAATGTTTTACGAATAATAATGATTAGTTTTGTTTTCGAGCATAAGAATAATGCTCATTTTTTTATTTTGAATATTTAAGATCTAGACAATTTTTTACATATAAAATGAGTTACTGTCGAGTGACAGTTAACAGCACTGTAGAGACAGAACTACTAAAACAAAGCTGCCATTTGACGTATAACTTGTAAGTTCCATAAGAAGTGAGCGAGAAACACTTGGAACTGTGGAAGCTGAAGATAGAATGGCAAGGCAATAAGTCTATGCAAACGAAATTTGCAGGCGTAAGTCTGATATAAAATTTCTAGTTTGTAAATTATCTATATCAAACAAATTTTAAGACAATCAAATAATATAAAAAAAAATCGCTTTTAATACTTGCAAAATAATCATAAGGAAAAAAAGACGGTAGACGGTAACGTGCAACAAAATATATGTCCTCTTCGTTTTGAATTAAAAAAAATATATAAGAAAATAAACAGCATTTTATGTATATAATATATATTAAGTCATAATTTTATATATCAACATTATTTTCTATTTCGTGCATTATTATCCGTCGTCTTCACTGTGATGCACTTTTTATCCATAAATTTGAGGAGATCCTGTAAAGGTATATAATGGCATTTATTTATATTAATAAACAAATAATTTGCTAGTGACGCCATGTTTTTGTTTTAATAAATAACTTATTATTCTCTTATAAATAAATTACTAAGATAATTAATAAATCAATCTCATTATATGACTATTGCTATTTAATTCGGTTTTTTTTTCATCTTCACGCTTTCGACGAGGGATGAAAATGATATAAATATAATTATTCTCTCGTGTTCAGTCGAACCTACAACCCTCGTGATTAAAGTCAGGCCCTGTCACACTGCGAAACTTTCTGTAATAAATTTCGATTCAAATTTTCATTGTTTTTTGCAAATGTATTTTGATTGCTTCTTATAATATATAATTAAAATATAATTGCGCTCCTAATAAAACAACATTAAAATATTTTTTACTCAATATGTATTATTTGATTATTGTTTGATTAGATTTATTCACTGTTTTAAATGTTTCATACCTTTGGGTTATATCGATATCCGATCAAAATCAAATCTTTATGAATAACATCAATATTGACGGGCTCGTATCGTAATATCGATTCTCGCAAATATCTACGACTTGACACGTAATTGTGGAACGCTACGTGTAGTGGCACTCTGCACGAGTGTACCTAGAAATAAAAATACAATATTACATTTTATATTATTTTTAATTTATCACATACAAAATTACTAACATATTGAAGGAAAAATATTTTTGTCTATATGTAACCATTTTCCGCATATAGTGTGATAGGCTGAACTTAGTCATAACTTAGTCATACATAGTCCGGACGGAAAGCGGCGAATGGAGTTTTTTGACAGTAAGTTCTCTGTCTCCCCTGCTATGTAAGGCCAGTGAAACTGTGTGCTAGAATACAACCTTAGATTTTTCTCTTGTCTGAAACACCCAGTCTTCAGCGTCACAGTTAATCTCTTTAATGTCTGGCAAACTTTCAGTTTCTATGTACAATGAATTTTCGTTTTCACTAATATTTTCTAAATTACATGATTTTATGGGACTTTTTGAGCTTTGAGATATATTTGAACTTTTTTTGGGCGACTTTTTCACTGGTGCATCATATTTAAGTCTTTTTGCTGGAGATGAAGTTTCTTCCAAATCATGCGATTCTACAACTGGATGAGTTTGATTGTAGAGATATGTGAGAAGTTGGATGGCTGTTAAAAGAAAGAAAAATAATTCAGTACAATTCTTTATTTATGGTGCTTTTATAAATGTCAAAAATTGAAAAAATTTTAAAAATGGCAGATAAAAAAATATCATTGACCATGTTGTGACTTAAAAACCAATTAATGAAATAAAATCCAGAGCTCGCGTCAAGCTCATAGTTCGAAGTTACAGAAAAATATTATTAAGTGAATATATAAATAACATACAAATACAAAACATACCTCTTTTTCTCTTAAATGGCTTAAGACCATATCTTTTTAATTCTACATTTCTCTCCGGCGACAACATTGAGGCGTAGTCAGCCATTGGTGTCACATCACGAGTTTTTATAATATAATCATTACTTGGCGTTTGCATTATTGCACTTCTAACATCTTGACTTAGCGCCTTCACTGGTGTCGTAATATGAGATGATTTTTGTTGATAATTTAAATTTATACAATCATCAATTGTATTTAAATCATTTTCACTCACTGATCTATTTAAGGTACGAGATTTTCTCGCAGATTCTTTATGTATACCATCAAAGCCATCAGCGTCAAAATTATCAAATCTCGATTTATGTAATGAGTAGTTAAATTCTTTGTCTGACACTTCAAATACTTCTAAATTTTTGCTACAATTAGAAGTTTCCTTGTCATGTACTATGGAAGATTTACTTATATTATGAGTATTCATGTTTTCACCTATAAAAATATCATCGTAATCAACAGATATATTGTCTATTTTACCAAGATTATTTTTATTTTCCATTGAATCCACATCTGATGTTTGAGTTAAATCAATTTCATTTTCATTATCATCATTGCTTTTATCAATCGGTGAATATCCACCACCATCATTATCGTAAACATATGAGTGTTCAAAAACATAATCATTGTAGTCTTCTAATTGGGCTTCATCACCTCCCTTGGCATTTTCATCTACTTTATTCAATAAATTATTTGAATCATTATGTATGGCTTCAGATTCATCTTTGTTCTTATCTGTATCAATTTCTTTCGAAATATTAGAAACTTCACTCTTTTTGTCTCTATTACAATCAGATATTTGTATATTTGTATGCATTTCACTAAAGTTACCTGATAATTCATTATCATTAATAATTGATAAATTATCATTTTCAGTTATAATTTTCCCCTGATTTGCATTTTTATCACTAATGCATATAACATCACTGTTAACAGTGTTATGCAAACAACCTCGAGTACTCGTATTGGTGACATGATTACTTTCATCAGAGCTACTATTATTTGCACCTATCTCTTGACTATTATCATCAAAATTATCATAATCATAAATATAGGAATGATCAAAAACATGATCTGTGTAAGTTGGTCTACAATATATGTTGTCTATTGTATTCACACTTTCTGTTTCTTTTAGCACTGTTTCTGAAGGTTCAGTCTTGTTTAACAGGGAATTTTCATTTTGCAATTCAATACTTATATTTACACTTTGATTTGCTATCTTGTTGTCAGCATTCTCATGTAATGTTTGGTTACCATTAATTATTATAGTGTCGTCTGATGACTCATTTTTTTTGGGTTCAAGATTTTCTGTTTCACCGTCAGAATTTGATGATTGTGTTAGATCCATTGTTTTAATGTTTACTTTCTTAGACAATATTTCTTCTTTATTAGATTCACTTGGTACAACTTCCTGTGTAAGGTCTATTTTTTCAATATACATTTGTTTTGAACTTGTTACACATTCAGTAATATCCATTAGATCATTAGATTTTCTCTTGGTGACATTATCCTGGCATATATTAATTACAACACATTCTGTTAAATCCATAAAACATGTTTGATTATCTTTTCTATCAAAAGTAATTTCCTTGGTTTTAGTAGAAATTGTTAGATCTAATATTGTTATATCATCTTCAAAAAGATCTGGGGATACACTTCTCTGAACAGAGACCATACTTGGTACAGAAGAAAGTTTGTTTGAATTTGATATATTTTTTAAATTTGAATTACTAAAAGTATGTGATTTTTCAGTAATATTTTCTACTTCTACATCATCATCTAAGCAAATTTCAATATTTTCAACACCCATTATTTCTTCTGTTTTCTTAATCTGCACTGTGCTTTTACTTTTTATACATTGAATATTTCTTAAAGCACCACTTAAAAATAAATCTAATTCCTCTTGATTTAGATTTGTAATGTTAAATTTAAAATTATCTACTTTAAATGACGGACTTAATGGTCGGCCTGGAATTTCGGACCATTCTCTAAGTAAATTAATATTATTTGAAATTTTGAAGTTTAAATTGTTTACATAAAATATTTCATTGTTTTTAATATTTTCAAAAGGAACATTTGTTGCTTTGTAATATAATTCTGACTGTTTACAGTTATACTCAACACAACTGTCTTCAAGTGACTTATATGGGTCAGTCTCTAAAATTTTCAAATATTTATCCGTGATAAGTTGTTTTTTGTCTTCATCTGGTATTAGCAATAATTTGTACTGCCTTTTGAGATTTCTTCTCTTGTTCCTATTAATTTTTGTACTGGGGACTTTAAACCCATATTCTTGTAAAGTTAATTTAATTTTTGCTATCCTTTCTTGGGAAGATAAAGATTTTTCTTCCTGTGAATTATGACAGTCTGCTGATGAATCACTCTGTTGTACTGATTTTGATAAAGCTATTGCCAGTTGCAATTGTTCTGAGTCTACATCTAAACCACTATTTTTACAAACTTCACTAAAATTTTTTGAGTAAGATACTAATTCATTTTCTTTGCATTTTACAAAACCTCTAATATCTTTTTGAGTTTTGCTTTTTTTCAACGGTTTTCTTTTAACACCTTTAGCTTTGGCTTTTTGTGTATTTTTTGGGCCAGTATTACACTTTCTTTTCTCCTGAAATTCCGAAAAGCTCTCATCCATTACAAATTCTTTGGAGAAATATTTGCTAACAACCTTGCATGGTGTACTGGCAACAATTAAAAAACCAAGGTATATAATTAATATATTTATTTACATTAAATTTTACAATTATATTTTTGTATCACTACCTAAGCTTGATTTCATTCATATTATTTATTTGGTAAATCTGTCCTAGCCTCTTCTTCTAGCATTCCTCTGAGTTTATCAGCAGATCTAGTTGACAATCCACTTGCAATCAAAAGCTTTCTTTCTACTTCTTCTACTGGATCTTCGTAAAATACAGATATTGCTTTTCTATAATTCTTTGTCACATTTGAAAACCTAAAACCATTTATATAAACCTACATTTAAATCAAATACTCGCTATTTGACGATTTACAAGAGTTAAGATAATATAAAGGCAGACGAACTTACTGGTAGAAGGCACCACATAAAACTCCAAAACTCAAAATTCCGATTCCAATCACTATACTAGCTCTGCCAGCCGGCGTTCCATTTAATTTTCTAGGTTTCTGTTTAGATGTATCAATTCCAATCGCCATTTTGATGTTGACAACAGACAAACGTGACAGACGATAGCAGGCAGGAGCTATATTATATAATTGAACTGTATGGGTTATGGAAAATACATTTCATTCCAGCCTTTCAGTATTCTATTTATTATTTAAAAAAAAATGCTTTTACTGAAGCTATTATTCTACCGTTAAAAAGTATCAGTTATTTTTTGTAATGAAGCATACTTATAAGTTAGCAGTAGTTAGATACTTACATGTTATATTAGTATTTTTTTTTAATGATTGAAACAGAAAATAACATAATATTATATCGATTATTAATAAATACAAGTTTTTGAAATCGAACTTTATGAAAAGAAAATTTATTAGACGTAACTTATGTGTCATATATTAAATGTCAAGCACCAATAAGCGCCTGTTGTTTAAACCTTAAATTACTAAATAATAAATACTTCCTAATGAAAGTAAATAATAATAAGTGCTCAACTTGCACGTTCGAAGCGCCATAAGTAGAGAACTGAATTAATAATGTCCTTGTTACAAAAGCTATCCTATAAAGAATATAAATTTGCGTCCGAATTCAATTTGGAATTATGTCAAATAATTGCTAGTTTAGCTGATTTAAAGTAAGCTATTGAAATAAAAAAGTTAAATGTTCAAAATCAAGTTTAAATTAAATGAATAATTTTTATTACAGTATTTCTTTTACCGAAGATAAAAAACCGGGAGAATTATTGGTCAAATACCTAGATCGATATGGATGTTCATTGCAAGAATATAAAAATTATGTGAACACTGCTCTTAATACCAAAGCAATTAAAACGTATTACCAACCCTCATCAAAGGTTGCAATACTTATAGCAAATGAGAAATACGAAATCTTATCTAAACTAGCTACCCCATCTATAGATTGTGAGACACTGGCCAGTAATCTCCGGGATTTGGGCTTTGTTACAGTCATAATAAAGAACACTGACAGTGCTAATTTGAAACTTATATTAACACACTTGATTGGTGTCATAAGTGAAGATTCATATTGTAAGTAGTTAAAATAAATTGAGGTCATATTTTATATCAAAAATTTATTATAATGTAACTATTGTTTGACCTTACAGGCCTTATTTTTTATGCTGGTCATGGATGTGAATTATTGAATACAAAATGTATACTCGGCACTGATTGCCCTAAAGAAAATATCAGTTTTACACACTGTGTTACTGAAAACTGGATATTAAGGGAAATTTCAAAATGTAAACCCGAGTTCTGTTTATTTATAATGGATATGTGTAGAATTTATTTAGATAGGTAAATATATACATTATAATTTTTATTATAGGGCTTAAAAAATTAGAAATCTTCATGGTACAGTCAGACAATGTCAATTATAAACATTATTTGTGGACATGATAACCTTTTAGAAAGTGATGAATTAAATTATGTTCATTTTCCTACTTTGGTTAAAACAAGGGTTACATTAAATTTAGCCACTAACACACAATGTCTCCACTTGAGTGGTACCAGACAAATGGTGTGTCTTGATACTAGATTCTCTCTAAATACTCTGCTATACAGAAAATTTGCATGAAGCAAAAAGCATTTGGGCATATTTCCACTTCATATGTTTATTATTCCAGAAAATCAAACCCAAATATATATACAGAGATGTATGACTTGGAAAATTATGCTATTCACAGCAGTCTTATTATTGTATATTCAACACAATCTTCTCAAAGTGCATATGAAGTTCTTCAAATAGAATGTTCCACAACTATCGACAATAATGTCACATATGAACTGAAAACTGGTGATACAGAAAGAATAGTTCCTGGAGCAAGTCAGTATATCAGTGGACTTTGTAGGAGACTGCAAGATAATTTAGATATAAACTCACTTCTGGATAAAGTACATGAAGGTAATAGTCTGTATGCATGTAGTATTTAATTAGTATATAGATCAAAATACCTTCTTCAATGGCATTATGAATGTCATCTGTATGCATAATATTTTTTTAAATATCTTTTTTGTAATTAATGGTATGCAAAATTGACTTTATAACTTTACCTTAATTTAGTTATGTTAAGGTAAAGTAATGTATGTACTTGTATAATATATGTACCGAGAGACCATTTTCCGAAATTCTGCTGGAACAGGAATGCAGACATACATAATTTTACGTTTTACAAATGAAACTATGGTAGACAGACATGAAATTAGTATGACTACAATAATAAAATCCACATTAAGGATATTTTGAGTGATAACATGTTATATTTCTATTCTATTCTAGATGTCGAAAACTCTATCAAAAAACAAAGGCCAATTAAAGTACAATGTGGGGTATCCAAGAGGTCTTTATATGATCCTGTAAATGGTAATGTATTGTGGTTGTATATCAAAATTTTCACTTGTTTTATAGAATTAATATGAAGGTGTATTCTAATATAATTTAGTAGTAGTTTATTATAATTCTGTATCTCTAACTATTGTCGAGTTCAGAACAACCAAGCCCTTTAGAGTTTGGAATGCTTCTGTGGGGACAAATGCCCAATACATAAAGATAATAATTTATTATTATAGTGGGGTATATTGTTAAGAATCTCACCAAGAAGCTGGTTGTGTGAACCTATCACAGGCTAAGCCAAGTGGATCAGTTTATTGTGTATCATTGTGGGTGTTTGAGTTTTAGATGTCAGGAATCGCCAAACTATGGAGCAAGTGTCTATAATGAATGAATTGTAAAGGGATGAAAGTTATTTTGTGTAAACTTATTTCTTTGAGGGATGGATGGTTGATGGTTCAATCTCCACAGAAGGGAATGATTATATTTTAATTAATTTCAGTTCCCTTCTTTAGTATGACAAAATGTGTTTCAGCAATTAACAGGCAATGGCCGGAAAGCAGAGAACTGTGACTTGACACTATGTTCTCTCTAACTACCTTGCTATGTGAGATGAAAACTGAATGAACTGGAAGAAAAGGAAGATATATTAATTTTGTTTGTCAATATGTATATAATATGTACAGACAACACATAGCTTTAATAAATGGATTTAGAAGGCATGTAAATTTAGCTTGTGACGTTTTTTGACAGAGTAGGAGTAGGTAGGAGAGTAAGTTTTACAGCGGAGACTTTCAGCAACACTTCTATAAGTTTTTAGTTTAATATAATAAGTTTTTCTATAATTCAATATCAATTTCCAGGGGACATTAATGAGCTATTGTTAAGGTTGGAAGAAGTCTTGGAACAATACAAAGATACCTGTGAGGTTCTGTCGTAAATAAAAACAAAACTACAAAATACTCTTTATATGACACATAAACATATGTTAAACATTATTTTACAATAAAATATTTATAGTCATTATAATAGCCTGTTTTATTACACTCCATCCCTCCCTCAACTTGGTGAGCCTATATATAGCTATGTAAAAATAAATATATATTTTTTGTTTAGTAAAGTGTAAGTGATACCTACAGTTTATACACTTTTTAATACTTTTTTTTAATTATTTACACACTTAGGATACTCAAAAACAATAAGTAAGATGTAACAAGCATAAAAGAATTTCTATCTAGCTCTATTAAAATGTTACTAATTAACTCGAGTGCTTTGGACGGTGGCCTAAAATGGTTTATTTGAATATAAGTTTGAAAATATTTGAATTGACACAATTCTATCAATTAATAAAAGAAAATATAAATAACATCATTTTTATTTGTCTCATAAGCATTTCTTCCTATATCTATTTAACAGTATTACATCGATTTTTTAACAATTGACTGTGGTTGAAAGTGATTGACGATGTTGACCCACCAGCTGTCCTCTATGCCTTTAGTGAACTCTCTTATAAATCTGTAGTTCAGTATAAATATTTTATCTTGAAACTCTGGTTGTGCTCTAGAAATATTATTAGTTATAAATAAAAATGCACATGTAATAAACAATTAACAAGGCAAAATATAAGGAAATTTTAAATACACAAGCTTGTATCTATTAAAATAAAAATATGATTTTAACGTAGTTTTTGATATTTGCTACGTTTTGCTATATTTATATTTTAACTTTATTTTGTAGGTCTGTTGTATATCCAGGAAACCCGATGAACAATATTATTTTTACACATTTGGAAATTAAATTATTTTTAACCAGATTAATCGCGTATATTATTGGTATTAGAAAATACATTTTAGAAACCTGATGTTTCAAAGTGTTCACAGTCACAGTTAGACTGAGGTGGCATTCGTCTGTCAATTCAAACAATTATATTCTTATATTTCTAGTGATGTTCTGATTTTTCTCTACACTCTATGTAGTTGCATGTTCGCTTCTGAAACTAAACTGGTGCTCGGGGGTTATTGAGTTTTCTTTTATAATTTCTTCATTCTATGAAACTTAGACCTCCAATCAGTCTTCTGCCTATAGTGTCTCAGTTTCCTCAAGAAACTTAGACACTATAGGCAGAAGACTGATTGGCCTGTATGATGTGAGTTTGTGAATAGGTTTCCCAGGCTTTTGGATCATTATGATGTTCGACACCTGCCATAAGTCTGGGAAGTACCCAATTCGTAGTATGGCATTGAATATCATTGGTAGACGCATAAATATTTTACGAGGCGATTAATTGAGCACCTGTTTGTCAATAATTAACTATATTCTTAAGCGACTCTTAAAGTCCTAAACCTAAGTTTTTATGCATTTCTCGGACAGTTACCAGTTTTAAAGTCAGGTCAATGTCAGCTTCGTTAGCATTCAGTGGTGCCCCGTTTGGGACGAATACTTGGCTAAGGTGTTTTGTAAAAGCTTCTGCTTTACCACTGGTTGTTCTAATCCACTGGCCATAATGGGAACGAAGTGGTGTTTTTGGTGTAATAGTCGGTTTTGCTTTTTGGAGACTTTCCATAGCGAATAATTGGTAGCTTCTGTCGCTGGTGAGCTTATCAAATAAGTTTCTATAGAAGTGTCATTTATTTCGCTGATAAGTATTTTCAGACCGCGAGTTGCTTTGTTTAGTTCCCTTTTGTCATTGGTGACACACTAGTATGCCGACGTAGCTACCTTTTTTCGAGTATCATCTGCCGTACGTTTTACTTTGGGCATGACGATAGCTGATTACATGCATGGACAACCAACAGCTTTCTTGAATGATTGACGTTAATTTGAGTACAGCTATGCCAATGTCTGATGCGGTTTTCAGACTTACTTTCATCTCCAGTTTCTCATGCTTCCCGTTGCTCCCAGAAACAGTTCCAATCAACGCGCTTATTATAAAGTTTGTTGATAAGCTCCGTAATTGAAAGAGAGACGCCGAGAGTGAGAATTACCGGAACGTAGTTGGTGTTGGAGTCCAAGCAAGTTTCCATATGATAGGGGAGTCTAGACAGACCTTTGATAATAAAGAAATCTTTAACGTCAAAAAGGTGATTTAAGTCAGTAGGCAAGTAGTCGGCTCACTAGTCGCGATTGTTGTCAGGTTGTTCTTGTCGATAGATTTCTTAAGCTCTCATACTCTCGTGCTGGTAAGACTAGAGGCTCAGTTCAGTTAGCATTCTAATCACCTCCAGCCATAAAGCAGAGTCTCGGGTGTCTTAAATAGCTCATCAAATGGCTAATCTTTATCATATAGCTGAGATACATTAAATATTCCATTTCGATCATCTATAGTAACTGTTGCTGCTTGAATGTGAGGTTTTCTAAATTTTGATTGTTCATATTTATTATTAGATTTTATGATAAAGGCTGCTCCTGCATGTGCAGTGGTGCTGCCTGGGTGGTTTGTACTGTAAGTATTGTAGTTGTGTACATGAATGTGTTGTCAGCCAGATGAGTTTCAGACACCAACAAGATGTCTATGTGATATATTGTGTGAATGCAAAAGGACTTTTTTTTCTATATAACGAGATAGCCCAACTGGGTTCCACGTTGCTACCTTTAGAGAAGTCATTACAATATTTTAGCTACCAGGGTTGTTATGAGGTTAACTAAAGTGCTCATTATATCAAATTTTTCTACTTGTTTAAGCACATTTCAAGTAATTGTTTCAATGTTTTTAATGCTATCATCAGCTCTAAGTACAGTGGCATTATTTGATCTTGCTTTGTTGTTATGGGTTTTTAATATGAAATTAAAATATGCTTACCCTAAGGAGATTGGTGGGAGGTCTCCAGCCTCTTGCATTTGTTTTAATCCTCTTAAAACATGATAGCACATAGTGACCTCAACCCAACGTTTATTTGAATCATCAAATATAACTCCTACCTGCAATGGTAATAAATTGATACTTATAAAATAAGTTGCCCTGTTTCACTGACTGATTGATTCATCATCACTAAGCATAAATTATTGTAGTTAGACCCACTAACTTGATTCAATAGGGTTATTTTGTGGAATGGACACCCACTAATGGAGGATTTTTAAATGAAATCCAAGACAATGTTGTAATTTTTAAAGGTTAAACTTGAAAGACTAAATTTTAATTTTGGATTACTGAGTGAAATAAATGAGTAAATACCTACTTTAGCAAGCAAATAGGAGTTGAAAATATGAATGGAAGTCTGTCTGTTTGAAAGATATTACATATATATTACAGCAATAAATGCAATAAATATAAATTACATTGTTAGAAATCAACACCACAGGCAACACCTAGTAATATGATTAAAATATATATGAAAGTGAAAGAAAACAAGCTATCATTTTAAGCAATTTCAACTAATGTTAACAATTTATAATTTTCAACAAATTTATAATTGAAAATATACTTATAATATCAGACCCTGAATACTTTGATTTATTTAACATTTTTTAAGTGTTAATGACAGTTGCTTAGGAAATTAATTATTAAATATCATTATCTCCTGTCAAACAATTGTTGGATGAGTGAGAATCATTTTTGGGCACCACACATCTCTTAAAAACATTTTTATTAAATATAATATTTTTTTGCTTTGTAGTAAAGGCTTGGAGGTATAAATGTTTTACCTGGTAGGGGAAAGCATAAAAAATATCTTCTTTACTTATAGATAACATTTGCCTCTGTGAAACTGATAACTTAGATACTGCATCCTTTAGTGTAGCAATAGCATCTTTATCTACAAGTCCATCTAGAGATTTAAAATCACTTTTCTGTAGGCTCTCTGAAACAACCTGGAATAATGTATCGTTCACATATTAAATCTGGGAAAATAATATTATATTGAATATATTTTTATAATAGTAATAAAAAAATCATAGTTCAAGCTAAAATCATAAATTAAAAACTTTTTTTTAACGTTTCCATAAAAACAAATATACCTCGACCGCATGTTTCGAAGCTTCAACAAAATCTTTCAAGCTAAATTCTGTATCGAAATACGGTCTAATGATAAAGTTTGCAAATATCCAGTTTTTTACAAATTTTATGAAAGAAGGCCAAACTATAGGTGGAAATTCCATTAACTGTGGTAGTTTTCTTGTTTCCGTGCGATCTTCGCAATAATTTCGATGTTGTACATTACATTTTAAGGCAATAGGAATTTGTAAATATTTATACGAAAACCTATCACATAACCTAAATGTGCGATTTGTCAGGACTGTTCTAACAACTAAGTTCATATTTAACTATTGAAAGAAAAGGCGTTTTATAAAGTAACAATACAATATAAATAAATCATAAGTTTAAAAAGAAATTGAAATATAGATACATAGGTTACATTTAAATTTTAGTTTCTATTTTTCTGACAACTTTATAGTTTATGTCATTTTTTTAAGTCTATGGAATGTAAATTATTGCTCTTGTAAATAGATGATACTATATTACACATATTTCGTCTGTTTTGATATAAAATTCGCTTACAAGGGCTAAAATCAAAATACTTGTTGCTTTTGTTATCAATTTTATTTTTGGATAAATTTTTTATAAATATAAAAAATTAAGCTATATTGATAAACTTTAAGCTATATTGTTATTACTTATATTGAAAAATATTAATTGAAATTAAAATAACTAATTCTTTGGCCTTAATTATTTGATGTCTATTGATCATTAATTTTTCGGTCATAAAAATAATCATTAGGAGTTCAGTTCAGTACTCAGTTCTTTAACTATGACCGTAAGATCAGAATTCAGAATAGCGAAGAGTGAATGTGTCAGTGTCAGATAAAACAAGTTTCTTACCGCATAAGTGCATATATTTCATTGCTTTTGCAAAGCGTTAATTTTCCAAGACTATAAGGCCATCACAATAAGTTTATATCTTTAATACACTATATTGATACAATAAACACTTAAAATGGATGACCAGGCCTGTCCTCGTTGTAAAACAACAAAATACAGAAATCCTTCTTTAAAGTTGATGGTAAATGTATGTGGCCATGCTTTATGCGAAAGTTGCGTAGATTTATTATTTTTAAAAGGTAAATTTTACATATTTAACTTAAATCAATGACATATGATTTTAGATATTCATATTGTTGCTATTGTAGGTAGACATATAAAAAAAATTATATGTAGTCCTTACACGTAAAAACATAATTTTCAGGATCCGGCTCTTGCCCAGATTGTAATGTACCATTACGAAGAAGTAATTTTAGAGTTCAGCTGTTTGAGGATTCTATGGTGGAAAAAGAAATTGACATAAGAAAAAGAGTCTTGAAAGATTTTAATAAAAAAGAGGAGGATTTTGCGTCTTTAAGGGAATATAATGATTACTTGGAGGAAATTGAAACTATTATATTTAATTTAGTTAATAATATAGATATTGTAGGCACAAACAAAAGAATAGAACAATACAAAAAAGACAACAAAGAAATAATAATGAAAAATAAAGCAAAAATAGGTGAGATTATTATACATATGGTATACAAAATTTAAGTATGTGACATATATTTTCTTATATAAATGACATAAACATAATACAATTATATTACAAGGTCGAGAAGAATTGGAATTAGAAGAAATATTAGAAATAGAAAAACAAATGGAAGAATTACGCAGGGTGGAAATGATACAGATGGAAGAAGAAGCAAAAAAACAGAAAATAAGAGAAAAAGAAGCTTTAATAGATGAATTGATGTTTGCTGAAGGAGATGCAAAGGATATTTTAAATACATTTGCTCAAACAGTAGCTAGCAAACAAGAAGAAATAGCACCAGTTTTGCCTAAAGTATTTATAACTATTGATTCAAGATATAGCATTAGATTTGTAATATTATGATATATATTTTTTTGATACTTAACTGATTATGTTACAATGATGAATGTGTTGTGCTCATAATTAAAATTTTGATAAATAGAATTTAAAGATTTGCATTAATATTTTAATAAAGTTGTTAAATGAACTAATATGAAATTAAAAATATTATGTTTTTAGCACTTTATTAAAAACTGACATTTTTAAGTACTTAATATAGAAGACATGAATTTTAAGGATTATAACTATTTAAATGGTTTTTTTAAATACTTTAACAATCCATTAAAATAGTATAAATAATAAGACAACCATGAAATTCATCCATTCATATCCTCAATTATCTTTTGATGCTTATTTAATATTATATCCATATTATTTGACTATTTCAAAATGTAATACATCTCCATATTTTTTCTGCATAGCAGAGTCAAATAACTCTAGTGTCAAGATATTTTGTATCTTATCTCTTAAACATGACATACTGTGAATAAAAATAATTTAAATATAATCATTCTCCACAGATGCCAACATACAGCCATTTAAAAAAAAAACTATAATAATGTAAATTTATTATAGGTAAAACAATTCTCCAGTGGAGTTAAGTTCACAAGGGGCTCAGGACAGCAGCCATTTCTGCTGATAGAAGAGGGACCTGTATACAAATATGAAGCTCCCATAATACCAGATAGAGTTGGTCCTGACCCACCCTCTCTTGATAATATATTAGGCAATGGGTATCTGCATCATGTTAGGTATGTGTTAAAATGTTGAAAAATTATAAAATATTGTGATATGAATATGTAAATCCTATTCTTTTAATCTATTTTTAATAAGGTTTTATTTGTACCTTCTTCAAATATTAAAAAACATGCCTTTTTTTAATTATTTTGATACATTTTAAAGTGCTGTTTACTATTTTTGGTTTTATGGTCTAAAACTAACAAAATGGAGATTTAAAATAAAAACAATCATTTTCATTATTATTACATAAGAGATTCTAATGTTTAAATAATATGTGTATTATAGAGCAGAAACAGAAACAGAGAAAGCAGGGTGGGTAGCTTCCTTCAACACCACCCTGTCTGAGCACCAGATGCTTAACAGGCTCCTACCATACCCAGCTGGACATACAGAGGAAATTGTTGATACTATTGTACTTGATTAGCACATTAATGTCATGTTTCCTTGTTTGGTTTTGTTTTATTTTTTATTTGTCTATGATTGAGTTGTGTAGAGCCAACAGTGTATTATTTATTCTCTTATATGTACAACAGTGTGTCTAAATTAATGTATAGAATAAACATATATAACATATGAGTTATATATATTAAATAAATAAAGAAAATATTTATTATTTTTTTTAAACTAAATGCCAGTATTAAAAAGCAAATCTGTTAAGTATGTGTATATTTTTTTTATATATTATTAGTTTAGTTCACTAGTTCTAATGTCCATTCCAATAAAATCCAAAGTTTAAGTTGAAGAACAATAATGCACGATGTATATAGTGTTTTCGTCATTACAAGTGATGACTTTTTGTGGACTTTTATATTATAAGTACCGGAAATTTTATTTAATTAAAATGAAACAATTGCTCAATAATTTATTAATACACATGCAAATATAAATAAACGATTAATTATCGTAATTGACTATCAATTTTAGTGGGATATATTATATTGTATAGTGTTTGTATAGGCCTAAGTACTACAAATACAAAATTAAAAAATATAAGATAATAGTTAAAAGGAATGAAGAAGATAATTCATTCATTTATATAAACAGTTATTTTTTGATACATTAATTGTGAAATAGGAATTCTCTAGATTGTTTTCAACGATTGTTGATATTATATAGGCTATATATGAATTACTCCAATTAACTCAAAATTTGGGAGGAGAGTGGAGTGTCGACACTAGGTTCTCTCTGCTTACCCTGTTAAATGGGAAAAGGCGTAAAGCTAAAGCTATCTTAATATATATTTTTTCTTTTAATCGTTGACATAGTTGTTAAACACTGTAAAACACCATAAAAATCGTACTGTAAAAAACTTACTTGACGGTAGAAATGTTAGTTTTATTTTTTACAAAATGCATATTTATTGTGTAAAAAAAAATATTTACACACTAAGCAGTTGATATCTCGTGCATATGAATTTTGAAAAAACCATTAACACTAACCCAAACCATTTATGATACTATAACTAAATTAAGAAAAATTGATTTTTAAATTGATATAGGTACTATATAGGATATTAATACTGTACTGTGCTATATGTATGTAGTGCATTTAAGTGAATGTCAATATAATGTCTATACATTTTTCACATTCACATTGAATGTTTATCACTAGAAAAATAAATCGTAATATGATAACATATTGTATAATTGTCCCAAATATAAAATTCAAATAAATATAAGTAAAATAGTGAAAAATGTTAATGTTTAATCAAGGTATTATTCGTTTATAAGTAATTATGTAAACGATAGGAAAACTACTATGTTCATATAGACTAGCATTTGTATTTACTAACAGTCGTGAGTGAACTATTTAGTAAAAAATAAATATATCAAAAATAAGCAGAGTTTTTATTTAATAATTTTTTTTAAAAAAAAATCGCTTATTTAAAAATCCTTAATATTTTCAAATAAAATTTGACAATTTTTGATACATTTCCCAGCAATAAGATTCAGCTAAGATAAGAAAAAAAATATTAATTTGTGATATAGCGTATTTGCTTTTACCTTTTTTGATCTATCCTTGACGCTTGTTTGAAATGTATATTTATTGCATCTTTAATTTTCTACACACATGCCTTAAAAAAGACAAAAATTACATAGTTGTTGTATATTTATGATCGAAAATTTATAACGCTGTTTATGTAATACCATTGGCGACAAGCGTCAACGATTTTTCAAAAAAGGTAAAAGGAAAATCTTGGTTAGAAACGAACGTTCCGGACTTTATCAGAGCTGAAGACTGTCCGTCATCTAGTCCTGATCTTAATCCACTTGATTATGATTTATGGTCAGTTTCAAAAAGTATATAATGATTATTATATATGATAATTTGGAGTCCCTAAATAATAAATACTATTGGCAATGACGCGTTTTGCCATAGGAAACGTGCGTGCTGCTATTGATAACTGTTTGGGTAAGCTGAACGTTTAAAGTTCTGTATTGCAGCCAATAGAGACCACTTTGAATCAGCGTTAAATACTTAACTTACGTTAATGGGTTTATATTAATGTGTTAATCTAATACACTGTAAAAATAATAAATTTTACATAAAAAAATGTTTTTCTTTGTAGCAATATTTATGGCAAGACTAGGTATACAGATTTCATTGTTAGGCTTATCTTAAATCTCTACCGCACCAATAGGTTTTCATTCCGCCTTCTATAATATGCATTCACGTGATTTTATATTATTTACTTTACAAAATATAAGTGGATGTAGTTATCGGCAAGACTTTTATTACATGGTTAACGCGACCCACGATGTACAGACGATTCGTGTATGGGAATGTTTGTTTTTTTTTACAGCTGTCCACAGAAGTGCTTTAGTCAATTTTTTATATAAAAATAGCTCATATCTTAGTATTTTATTTCTGGTAGGACAAAAGGCGGCGTAGAGTTCCGTCCCACTACACGCAACGCCTCGTATCCGCAATTTATTTAAAATTGTTGTGGGTTTTCATCTTAGACAAGGGTAGGACTGTTTTGAAGATTGAATCTATTTAAATTCATAAATACGTATTCAACCCTTAAAAAATATATTTCTAAGTGCCTATCGATATTTTAATAAAGCCACTGCATTAGCACTTAGAATTTTTTTTTTTTTTATGATTTTTATAATAGTTGCAATGTATTCATTATAGTTTGAGAGATATTTTGAAAACCCTGCATTGCAATCTTCTTGCCTTACCGCTCTTGGTGACATTGTGTTTTTTATGAAAATCAACATTGCTCCCCTGTGCAAGTACAAGAATACTTACGAATATGGTATCTACCTATTACTACCTAAAAGTTGATTGTCCTTTTTACGTTTTGTCGATACGATTTTACGTTTTCATATTGAAAAATAGTCTATTCTCCTTTCTTTTCATAATAAGTTTAGATAATAAAAAAATATAAAGTAACTAGTATTTAATACTGGTATAGAAGCCGACAGAAATGTATAAAATATAAAGCCGTGCAGTTTTGTATGCGCTATATTCAAATCCTGCAAGGAACAAATTATTATTACAATAGGCCATATGCACTTCGCCTTATTATCAAAAACCAACCATGAATAAAATTTAACGTTCAAGTATTTTTTTTTAAATATTACCAAATATTAACGCAAAGTTGGTACAAATAATATGAAAAGTTAAAAAAACCATTTTCCTGGAAACAGACGCGACTTAAACCGCTCATTGTACATCGCTATCGTTCTAACAATATTTGCTTTGCGTTTGTCGGAATGAAATGCATATCACAATATACGTATTTACTTTCTTGTAAATGCTTAAAGTTAACGTATAAATGTTAAATATTTTAACCGTTAAGCTTCGAATATTAAAATGTTCTTTTAAAATGAAGAGGTTTTAAAATTATTATATACTTGTTTCAAATTTAAGTTTACAAAGATATTTTATGAAAAAAAATTGATTTAAGAATTACATTTTATTTCAATTGTATTCTACATCTCCTATCCTGTATTGTTATTTTTATCGCATTTATTGGGCAGAGGTATTTTTTCTTACCTAACTTGTTGCTTGTTTAGTATCAGAATCTTCCTCATCACTTTGTCTAATTAAAACAGGAAAACAGTAATGTAAATATGTAGTAGCAGCTTCACGTTTTTTTCCGCATTGCTATGCGTAGTCAGAGAAAACTGTGTGTCAAGACACTCCGTTCTCTAATTCTCCACCCTTATTCGAGACATTGCGTGTTGAGTGGCGGATTCGTCCTTGTGGGAGTCGAACCCCACAGCCATTTCACACTGTGCCACGATGGCCTCAGTTTCTCAGTTCTCATTTGGTCCTATATATCAATAATACAAAATACAATCGTTTCATAAGTATAATGGCGATAACAGAGATATTAAATAAAGGGGGGCCAATACCGAACAAGTATGTATAATGTCAAAACGTAAAAATAAATATTGATCATACTTTGATTACCACCTGCAGCCAACACTGTAATTTGACATATAAGTATTGGACCACTGGCGCCTATAATGACTTTTGGTATATGATTTATTATAACATAATTACGTTATTACCAACATGAAAACTATTTGTTTTAGAAATATTCATTTTTAAATTGAGATTTGTTTTGTTATATAGATCAGAATTTGAATAAAAAAAGAATTTGTAATTATAAAATCATTGTATCAGCAATATATTATCAAAATATTAGATAATGCATAGTTTTTTTCTAATTCACTGTTGAACATAAGCCCAAACTGTCACACACAACAGTCCAAAGTTACGAAAGCTACAATTTTTGTCAGTCAGTGTCTCGATCACTTTTTGCCCGAAATCGAGACATTGCGTGTTAAGGTTTAGTTAGATATTTATATATTTACATATTCTTTATTTCACACAATTTACAACGAGGCAAAAGTATAAATGTAAATCAATATACCTTTTTATATAATCACATATACAAAAATACTATACTTATTATTATGCACTAAATGAAAAAAAATAATTTGGTTATATATCCCACAGTTCAGAAATAAAAAGAAACAGCTGAATTTAAAGCACAACTTAGCGACAATTTCCATACATAGTCTATATAGTTTTTAATTAAACTTTGGCAATTTGGTCCGTACGTTGTAGACTGAACTTTGGTACTAGCCATAGTAAATTCCACACTATATTAGTATTACCGGTCGCTATCTCTTATTGCTTCACAATATTAACCACTGTCTACTATACGTACCTTTGAACCGTTACTAAGACACCAATATATACCTAGATATTATATCCAGTTTAAATATTTACATTGCTAGGTTTGGAGCGAAGATATTCTTGAGTTTCAAAGTGAAATAGCCAATGTATGATAAATATTTGAATTTAGTAGTAAAATTTGTAGTGATATTATAGTCAACGATTGGTGTGGTTGCCGTGTGGTAATAAGAAGTCAATATTAGCGCTGGGCGGGCGGATTTGACGTGGCTGCGTGTATATGGAAAACGATTGTACATAAAATTTATATATATAATTATGAAAAAATTAAAACAATTTTATTTAAATGTTAATAGTGAAAAAAGTTATTGAGAATTTAGCTTATATATTTGACAGCTATTAGGTACTCAAAAATTGTTAAACTTGTCTGAGTTATTTATTTTTTTATATTATATGCAATTATAACCAGACTATAATATAGTAACTTTTGTTTAATTTTTCTCATTTAAACTGTGTAAGGCTTTATTTTAACTTAATCGTCCAAATTAAAGTAAATAAAGTAAACGTAAAAAATTTTTTTTGTATTGTCTTTGTGGTTGTATAATAAATTAACTTAAATATACTCGAAATATATCGAATTTTGTAACAAATTGTGATATTATTAATAATAAATTTCATCAAGTGTCCATACTAATAATATTAAACCATACATAATATAACAAGTATTTTCCACACAACAGAGCTTCAGCGCTCGGGGCGGCCCGATAACAGGACAAGTTTACACAGGGCCAATTAGACGACGCCCGCGGCGGCGGGACACGGACAGCGCAGTGTTTTCACATGCTAATTGTATCCTACGAGCTACTACGCTGCGTGAAACTGATATTTTCTAGTAAACTTGAAGATTTCATATTAAATTTAAGTTATATTTGTTTCATTAATAACAGAGATGGTATTGTTTTAACGAGTATAAGAACAGAAATGTTTTGGCTAATGATGATATTTAGAATATATTCGTTTCCCCGCTCTGGTACTTGTACTGTCTGGTACTTGTTGTCTGGTACTGGTTTTTTTAACGTGAGGCAATCCGTTACGTACAGCCGCCCGATTGGGGACTCGAACACGGTTATGTGGGATTCCGGACTGGTAGAAATAGGCCATCCGTATACCCACAAATTTCGCGGTGCTCCACCTCGACCGCCAGCCAGTCACCGCCTGCTAGGCACGTCGCGGAGTCAAGGGTGGTGGGTCACCCTCGGCGGCCTGCTTGGAGTAGCGGGCGGGAGAATCCTACGCGCGCTTTCTCGGGTCCGCTCTGATACCTAAGACAAAGAGAGGCTTTGAGTTCTGCCACTCTTCGTCTCGATTAGATAAGTGACGGGCATAAAGAGGAGAACGAAGTATCTTGGCAATAGGTACACAGTGACTATGCGATGTGGAAAAAAGCGAGAAGCTGCAACATTATATTTGTAACTCGTTTTATTACCTCAACCTGTACCTATTTGTACATTAATGTAAGTAAATCTAATCTAACAACGTTCTCGCCGCCTGATTTGCTTAAAAATCTGCAAACGTGTCTGGATATGATAAACAATACAATACAGTAAGACCCTGTTAATACGACTTTATGCATAAAATGCCCTTTACATGAGTCCAAGATGAGAACTTAGAGCATGTTTTCATACGATTAGGCATCCCGTTTAATACACCATCTTTGTTGCAACGGCAGCGGACAATGTTAGCTCACCTACAAATTCTGAGTATATTTGCAGTTACTCGTAGAGGTTAGTCGCAAAGTTGACCATTGTACTGAAACAAATTATTTATTTAGTGTCGAGAATGTCCATTTAATCAAATGTATTAAATCACGTCAATTTAACACGTGATTAACACACAAAAAGGTAAGTTGGTTATGTAGGATACGTTGAAAAGGCAAGTTCGATTTTGTTAAATGAAAAATCAAATGTCATTTAAATTGCAAAATTTTAATTATATTTGAAAACATGATAATGTTTTTGCTTAATAAACATAAACGATATTTTAAGTAACCTTAATTTCAAAACTGTAAATAGAACTCAACAAACAAGTGCCAAAAAACGTATTACAATAATAAAATTTATATTTTCAGCAATACTTTTAGTTATTCTATAACTTTATAATTTAATATCACGAAATAACTATAAATAACATTTAATTTTTTATTTCTCGCATAAGGCTCGTTCTACAAAGTTGTGTTAAAAAGGGGCTTTCTGTATTTTCTTAACATGAACATGATTTCCTTGTCATGGCTATCAAGGTGTGGAGAAAATTTATAAAAGATATTTTAAAACTAATTTGTATTTTAATATATTCTGTAACTCTATATGAACGCGTACTTGGGTCCTATTTGATTAAACACACAGTCACTGTGCCCACAGTCTTAAATACCTAATATTTTAAAAGACGTATGAAAATTTTGAACGCAGCGGGATTCAGTCCCGCGCCCTCTGTAAACCGTCCAAGAACTCTGCCCACGAAGCCATGCTTCCTACATCTGGCTAAGCCGAAATTGTTTTTTAAATTCCTAAGTGTGTGAATAACACTTTAAAATGTTAAAAACATCTTAAATAAATTAAATTATTATGCACTGAAATTTAAAACAAAAGTATAACTGACATATTTAAAAAACGTATAAAACTTTTTCATATGTGTGAGAATAACTATACTGCATATTAAATTTGACAACTATGACCTAATTACATAGTTTTTAGTTTTTAAAAATAAAAATCATTCATCTACATATTAAAATTATGCATGTTTAATAAATCACAATGAAAAACTCAACGGAAAAATACATAGTATAATCAATAGGGGATGTAGCTCAGTGGTAGAGCCTTCGCTTCGCATGTGATGTGAAAGGCGGCCTCGGGTTCGATCCCCGGCATCTCCAATTTTTTTGTAAAAGTTAACTGCATCTTATTGAATTATTTATTATATTTATGGACTGTTCTGTTCTATTTTGTATTATTATATAATTAATAATTATAAGCATTTTAATGTAAAAGAGGTAATTATCTTCTATTATCTTGGATTCAGAAGCTGTCTTCTTTTGTATTTGAATAGCCTTCACATTTTTTGTGTCTTTACTTTTTAAAACATGCTATGAAATATTTTTTATCTTAACATATCATTTTGCTTAGCACAAAATCACGTTCTCTACTTTCAACATATTTTGAAGCCATTGGAAATCGAGAAAAAAAATATTTTATTTTCCGATTCGAATCCTGAAACGCCTGTTTGCATTTAGACATTTAACATTATTCTTATACCATTTAAAAAAAAATTCTAAGCCGTCTAAGCTTCGTTAGAGATAACTCAACAATATTCTTATATCACCGTGTCATGTATACACAGTACAAGTGTGTTATTGAACACCAAATTATGATATATCCCCATTCATTCAAATGGATCCTTTGTTCAAACTTCGAACGGGTTTCTGAACGCAACCCGATACAAAATGGCGTCTTATAAACGTCATACCATCATGGCGATTGGCGGGAACGGTTATTGTTCTAGACGTCAGTAATTGCAAGGATTTAGCATTATATGGTCTGGATTTTGGCTGTGTTTTCGTTGGACTTGCGTAATTAAATATAATAATACTTGGATATTAATGTTATTTTAAACTATTTGAAATTTGTTTTGCATTTTGTGTCTAGACTATTTAGTAATAGATCGCTCTGTTCTTTGTCCTTTGCCCGAACGGAAACAACGTACACTGCATGGTTTTGCTTAACCAAATCAAAAATATTTTAAATGTAAATAAAAGGTAACGTTTCAATTAGTTTTCTTTTGTTATCTTTTGAATTATAATTCAAAAACAATTTTAAATTTATAGATATTTATTGATTCATATTATGTGTCAGTCATTCCAGGCAGTGAATTCTCATTGATCTAAGATATCAAATGACAATATTTGTAGATTAGAGTTAGTTCTTCAGAATATTTTCGTGTTCAAAATGAAGATATTTCGCTTCCGGTTAGACATCTAATACAATGAGATTAAATTAGTCAGAAAGAGGAGATAAAAAATATAACAAGTAATTGTATGCTAAATCCTGTACTATTAGTCATCATAACCTGATTGCTCAATATAATCAATACATTTTTAAAATGTAGCTCAACTTTCAAGCCAGAAGTTTTTGTAACGGTTTTATTATATCGTAAATTAGCCGTTTAATAGAGTTGAACAGATTAATAAGCACTAAAAACGTACAATTTGGACTGACAAGTTTACACTGGATTTTATAAAGACGAATGGTTTAGCGTTTTGCCGATGAGTGATTTGAAAATACCATGATGATTGAGCGCTGATACAAGCCAGTATTCCGATAAATAAATAAATGGTGTAGTGATGTGATTATTTTTAATCAATTTTAATATCGATAGAACGGAATTATAGCTAATTTTAATCTGTATAGTTTTTATATGACGAATGATGAATAATGGTTGTCACTTTTGTAACAAAATACAAATGTGTTCTTATTTTGTAATTGACTAAGTAAATATTAAACTAATAATTAACATTTTATTTGACTTGCTATTCAAATAATTATATTTAACAATAATACTATATTCTCTTAGATTTTTGTAAAATGCAAGCAATTAACGTTAATTTTTAAAAAACAATAATATAAAGTCGATATCGATATTTAAGCTCAACTCAACGTAAACGGTGCACGTTTACCCAAATCCAATGTTTTTATTCGGCCAGGCTCCACAGTGATGACGTTTGCGCCAGGCCACCGGGATAAATTTAAAAAATATAAAACCGCTAAATGATACTGTATCTGTAGACTGTGTTCTTTTTACAAACTATTATTTAAAGAAAGCCGCAATAATGAAATGATTTTTCTAAATTTGAGTCAATTGTTGTTTTAAAATATTTTTGATTCTCTTTCGGTTAGTCCTCCATTTTTTTTTCTACTTACCGTGTGCTAGTTAGCTGCTAGTTGTGTGACGATGATTTAAAAATGGTAAAGTTTTATTTTTTTTGTTACAATCCTATTGAAACCAGCTTAATATACTATCTAACTAACCGCGATGGTTGTGTGTTTGATGCACACTCGGAGAAATGAGTTCATTTAAATCATTTTCATGTTTTCACTCTTGTAAGGAAAACGCGGCTTTAAGCTCCGCCACTCAAAACACAATGTCTCCGATTCGGGTGGAATGTGGTGAGCAGAGTGTGTTCAACTAGGTTCTCTCCAACTACCCTGCTATGCGGGAACATTCATTAAGCTGCAAAAAATATTATTTGTAGGGACCAGATTATATGCACTTGCATATTTGCTCGATGCCTTTGCATATTTAAGCTATATTCAGCGGAAATAGCTTATTGTACCAACTTAAGATCTTCATATTTTGCATATTGGTACAATATTTTTCGAATGCAGTGCACTCAACAGCCGCGTGCTGTGAAACTCATGGTCTCACTAAATTGAAACGAAATAATATGAATGGTCGAAGACATAATCTTACAACTGACCAATTTTAACTATAGTTAATTGTCTTCAAAAATATTAAAAAATAATGCTTATGTAAGAAACTAGGTAATATTGTGCTATGTTACTTTACGTTATTTTTAAAATATTTTTTTAAACTATATAGATTTTTTCTAGTTCTGGGTTTCGAAAACTTATATTTTTTTGCATATTTTACATATTTTCGTGCATATAGAAACTTTTTATGTTGCATGTAATCCGCTCCTTAATTATTTGATATAATCATATCGAAGGCAGCTTAATATTTAAAAGGATATATCAAAAGGTTTCATCTTTCATCGTGTTAACATAAGTATGACTACAATGCAACAATAAATTTCGTTCGAGTAAATTTATGTTCTGTAATGGGCCAATATTGCTCATGAAAGTATATAAATTATAAATGATTATTCATCGAACCCGCTTCAGTTATTTATTATAGTATTGTTTCACTTTTATTTTTATATATTAATTAAATATATATATATATAAATAAAATGTATATATAAAATAATCGGCCTACTAAATTATGCATTTACCAGGTCGTAGATTGAATTACAGACAAAAAAAACATATAAAAATGAAAAATAATCTTTACTGGTTACTTACATTTTATTTTAAGCAAAATGTGTTGTCTTAAATATTTGAGCTTAGAAATAAAAGACTGATCCATTTTATAAGTGTGGTAAAAATAAATCTAGCTAGTTATAGTCAGTAAATTACAAATAAATAGTTTATTTGAATTTTGATCCTTTTTTAGGTATATACTATTTCCCTTATGGCAGTGTAGTCAGAGAAAACCTAGTGCCAATCGACTCCGTTCTCAACCTGAAAGAAAAAAAGCTCATTTTTTTTAAATATTTCTAATAAATAAATATTGCAATATCCATATAACTTTAATTATAAGCAAGTCGGACAAAAAAATAGTACAATCAGAGACAACCTCTAACAAGTAAACAAAGGAATAAAGATTGGTCTATGAATAAAAATAGCATGAGATGATATCGACGGAATGAGCTGAGTATGGAATATGCCGACTTATTATACCTACTCTAATAACACGATCGTATTAGCTCCTGGAGCAGACCTAGGAAGCGTTAGACAGGTAAAAAATGGTTTTTCACTTTTAAATTTATTTTGATTTTTTTAGACATATATGCTATAAGTGCGATTCGTGAATCGTATAGTGAATTTAAATACAGAATGGTACTTTTTCAATTATTATACACTAGTTGCCCGCTGTGTGGAATCAACGAACCCTCGCACTTGCTACTTGGGTATTTACCCAACACGCTAAATAACTTTTATTAGGACACAAATCTTATAGTATTGCTGCTCCTTCTATTATGGTTCTACATCAATCTTAGCCTGTCAAATCTAAGCTTAAAAGCTATACAATATAAAAGGTTTCACCCAAATCCATCCAGTAGTGCCAAAGATGTGCCCGTACAAACATTCTGTTTTTTAAATTTAACTATACAGTATAAATATAGATAATGCAATTGATTTAACTTTATCCTTGCGCATGGGTACACTGCAAGAATGTACTTATATAATAATAAATTAAATAATCATAAGTGTCGTTCTCCATAATGAGAGAACTGTTTCAGAGTGAAATTTGGGGGTTTTATGGGGGGGTACAGTAAATAAAACAAAATAGTAGTATTTACAATATACTTATTTATGTTTGTCTGGAAAAAATTAAACGGCTATGGAAAACCAGCGAATTTACAAGCTGCATCAGAATAATAAGTCTAACTAATAATATCCATTATAAAAGCTGTTTGTATCGATATTTTAATAATATGTCATGTCTATTACTTTTATAAGCGTTTTTACCAATGTCTTTAAGGCATTTATAGATTATTCATTTGTATCTCCCAGTATCGATTCTTTTATGTTATTGTTTGGCTGTCGTTTTGTCTACTCTCTCGATATGGAACGTAATTGCTAGGCAAGTACAAGATATATATAGGCAAATACGTCCATTTATTAAATAGTGCCTATTTTCAAGTACAAATTCCGTGCATAAATTCTATTTCAATTTATTGTGGTCGCTGTATAATTTCATACTTTATGTTTGACAAATATTCTTATGACATTGATAATGTCTTAAGTGATAACTTAAGGGTGGCACTAATTGAATAACTAACGAGACTTTTTTTTTAACTACAGAGAAAAAAAATATTATTTCGAAATTCAAACCTATTAGACCTAGTAGTCTGTCTGTGAAGTTATCATAGCTAAACGGACAATCAGCTGAGGCGGTTGTGATAAAATTTTATATTAAGCTTCTTGAGCGTCTTGGGGTGAACGTCGTTTTTAACGTCTTTTTTTCCAATTTTACTTTAGTTTTTTTCTTATTTAAATGTTTTACGAAAAGGCCATCGAAAGTACAACCAGTATAGTCACGCGGGCAAAGCCGTGCGCGGGTCGCTAGTTTAAAAATAAATATATTCTTACCTATGTACTGTTTGTAGATCATATATAAGCTGTATTACTTAAAATCTTATTAGGTCACTTTATGCGTCTTGTTAACCTCTAGCTGCAGGGCAGAGGGCCCTTTTAATGAGAACGGCTCGTTTGTAAACATGGGGGCAATTATTTCGATTAGCAATAACAAATAATGGCGACTTATTAATTCTAGCAATAATTAGGTATTATGTATGATATTATATGAAAATGTTTTTCTTATTTTTTTCTTTAACCTCTATTACTTTGTGACTTTTTAGAGGTTCCGATTTTTGTCCAATTTATATATAAAGTATGTATATTTTTATCAAGATATTTCCCTTATAGGGGAATAATCAGAGAGAATCTAGTGTCAAAACATTCCGTTCTTGATTTTTCGTTCAAATTATCGAGTGTTGTGTGGCGGAATTCAACGCCGCGCTTTGTCTTGTTCAAAGGAGCAGGGGAATGAAAATAAACGACAATCAATTTATCAAGTGGGAATCGAATCCACAACCAATCACAATTACAGTCAGTCTCACTGCGCACTAGTTAATTTAGATTTCCTTGCTTTTTCATTCGTTTATAATTTCATTGTTACTATCCTATTTGAGTCTTATAATAACATGCATTTAATTGTGAAATGTAAACTGCTTAGATTGATTTTTTTTAAGGTTTTTTTGTAAGGTTCAAATCCGAAACTATGGCGTCGGATGCTGTCCAACTGCGCCACGATGGATAGATTAAATAAATAGATTATATATTACTATTGAATATTACCATGTGTTTAATACAACTTTGTATAAAGTATCATACGTTGTTAAGGCAACGCGTATATTACGCGTGACGGGGCTATTGGTATACATTCCAATACCTATACTATATGAATGCCAAAATTACATCATCACTTAATTGACCACAGATTAAATTACTTAATAATTGTGTGTAACATGATTTATGTCTAGTCGACCTGTATTTTAGGGATTCATATTGAAAAAAATTAACACTAGGGCCATCGTGGTGAACTGGGACAAAGTCTGCCTAGTCGCGGGAATGATTATATTTAATATATTTTCATTTCTCTCTCTCGCTTCTTGTATCTAAGACAAAGTGCGGCGTTGAATTCCGTCACTCAACACGTCTCGATTTCAGGCGGAAAGTGGAGAATGGAGTGTCTCGACACTAGGTTGTTCTCTCTGACGGGAAAAAGGGTAAAACTAAAATAAAAATTAAAAAAAAAAGTGTTTGAGTAATATCAGGAAGTGGAACTGTATCAGATCCGTGGAACAACTATTCCGTCTAGCATTGGACAGAGCAGAGTTCAGTAGCTAGCGGCCAACCTTCAGGATTGAAAAGTTACCGATGGAAAAAGAAGAAAAATAATCATTATGTCTGACATAGCTTGTATAAAATTTTGTACCGTAATTCGTACCGTAGTTCTAGATATGATGAGCTTACTATAAACAAGAACGATAGGTGCTAAATACAAAAATATTTTTATCATGGAAATGCTGGTAAAAGAAACAAAAATCGTTTTAGACTGCCAAATGTAGGTCATCATTATTTTAACGAATACTTTAGAAACATCTATATTTATTTTGATTTCCTGCTACAATTATTTTAACGAGAACTTTCTGAAGTTTTATATATAGTTCGAAATATATTATTTAATATTTACAACTATATTATATTTTTTAGCATCTTCAAACTATATTTCTTATAGCAGAGTACTCACGAAAGAAGCTATTATCAAAACACTTAATTCTCCACTTTCCACCTGAATTTGAAACATTAAGATGTCTTGAGTGGCACAACTTAACGTCGCGATTTGTCTTGCCAGAGCTGAGAAAGCAATGTAATTTAAATGTCACCACTCCCCCGACTGGGCATTGAACCCATAACCAATCGAGTTTACAGTCGGATTATATTATAAGTTACGTATTAAAAACATAAGTAAAGATTTTTCCATACAAATTTCAATCCATAAATTCTAAAGTAAAATAACGGAACCCAATTAATATCTGACAGCGGTCTTTGCTAGTTATTATATTTATATTTTAAGCGAAAATAGTTTTTGCATGACGGTTAGTTGGTACAATTGACATAAATCAAAATTGTACAGACAACCAAATAAAATGTTATGATTTTGAGTACTCAAGCAAATATTAACAATTTATATTTTGTATATTTTCAAAGGAAAGCTTGAAGATAGGCAAATAAATTATTTTTTTAAATATTTTTTCTAATGTATGTGAAAATTATTAACATAATATACTCTATTAGAAGTATACTTTCGGCTATCGGAGGCTTTGAGTTTGAAACTATGAGATAAACACTTACACACACTAAAAAAGTAGTTTTCATAATAGTGATTAAGAATATATTTTTTGGAAATCGTATATAATATGAACGTGTTACATATTTGAATAGTAATAACCAGTATATTGCAGTATTATAGTTTAGATTAAATCTTCTTGAACTTTATTAGTACTTAATTTAGCTCAGTGCGATGCTTGTAACCTAAACCCTTTTTATGACCAAGCCGTAAGTCAAGAAAGATATCCTAGCGACATCGCCTGCCCTATAAATGCATATTTAATAATATATTCGTTCAGTTATAAGACTGCTGAAGTGTTAAATTGAATTATTTATGTGTTAAATTTAATTATTTATGTATTAAATTTAATTATTTATGTAAACTACATCGGTTTTTCGCCCGCCCGCGTTTTCACTTAAATAACAAACTTTGCTTAAATTTATAATCAAAATAGTTGTAATACATTTTTATTATATATATAGATTTTTGAAGTGAAAATTTCTTTAGATGCGTTGAAAACTCACCGAAAGCCTAATTTCGAATATTATTTTATGTCAATAGTTGTATGCCTTAGCTTATAAATTGATATCAATAAATGTAAACACCATATCTATGTTGATAGTTTTAATTTAAACATGAATTTAAAAAATGTAATACTAAAATTATAACTTAAAATAATAGTTATAAAAAATACATATTTAGAAAACGCTTATTATAACTTATATTTGTTGTTGTGTTCCTTCGCAATCGAGCCAATGGGTGTTAATTGCTCAACGCCACGACTTGTCTTACCTGAGCGGGATCAAACTTACAACCATCGGCTAAACAGTCAGATTTTCCACTGCGCCACAATGATCTAACCTTATACATTAAAGTACTTTATTATAATGGTACTTGCAAATAATTTATACAGATAAAATTTGCTAACATCTTGTATCCACTGTACAAATACTACAACGATCATATCACGCGACGCATGATGCAATGTTTAATTCCTGTAGCCTACACAAATTCTGTAACCTTAATGAAATAATGTTCAAAACACTTTAAAATTGTCATATTAACCTATCTTGAATTGAAGACAATTGAAATTGCAACTGTTAGTACCTATTTATAGCAAACAAAGTGTCTAATAATACATAAGTTAAATATAAAGCTTTTTAGTTTTTACTACTATTTTCTAACAAACAAATCTGCTATAATTTAATTATTGTTATATTTACTTTATTTTTTTAAACTTCACGCTTTTTCCCGTCGGGAAGGCAGAGAGAACCTAGAGTCAAGACATTCCGTTCTCCACTTTTGTCTTATAACCAGAGAGGAGAAATAAAAAGAAACTCCTCCGAGTGGAAATTGAACCCACATCCATAGCGTTACATCCAGACGCTGTCACATTTCGACATGATGGCCTCTTTTACTTCTATATAATGTAATTTAATTTTATATTTATGTATTCTTTATTGCACTTAAAAAATAGATGATAAAGAAAAAGTACAAATGTGGACTTATCTCTTGAACAGATCTGTTCTACTCAACACGTGGAAGTGGTTGAGTTGCGAACACTGAGATAGGAAACCTTGGAATTATAAAATAAAGGATAAAGAGAGAAACGAAATAAACAAAAAAAATACAAAAAAATTATACAAAAATACTAATATGTTTAAATGTATAGGCTATCGTGGCGAGTGTAGTACGACTCATGATTATATATAAATTATTTTTATTTCTCCACTCTGGTGACACAAAGTCCCGGCTTCGAGCTGAAAGTGAAGACCGAACTGTCTACATACAAGGTTTTGCCTATACCGCTATGAGCGAAGAAACGTGAAGCTTAAAAAAAAATATGTATTATAATTGTCCTCTCAAAAACTTAAAACAAACATTAGTATGGAGTGACGTGATGGGATTAATTCTACACTTTAAAGTTATTTGTTAAGCTACGTTTTTAAGCTTTAGGTTTTGGTGAAATATATGAACCGAATAAATAGTTATTAGTTAGCAATTCAAAGGCATATGCCAGTTCATTTGTATTGTTGGCAGTTGAAATCAATAAAAAAAAAGTTTTACTTCAAATGAGATTTATATGACCAAATTCTTTCTTTTAAGTATTTCCTTTAATTATATGATGTTTTTATGTAAAAAGTGTTAATGTATCTGTTCTCCGCTCGCCAACTGTTGTTGTAAATAAATACAAAAAGTTTTGTCAATCAAAATTGAACTTTAGCTGATATATTAAAAGCTTAATTTGGTTTAGTGGATATAATATGCACAAAAAGTGCATTAGGCCGGTACAGTTAGAATGTTAGGAAGATGCACACTTATCTGCCATTTTATTAAAATATCTACTAAAGATATGTTTTTAAATTCATACTTATTATGAATGCGAAAGTAACACTATCTGTCTGCCTGTGACGTCAGCACGGCCAAATTGCTGAACTGATTATGATGATATAGATATACTTGAGGGTCTTGGCATGAACATAGACTACCTATTTCTACCTTGTTTAAGTGCCAGGTATTTCATTGTTTTACGAAACCGGGTTCTCTAAACCCATTTCAAGTTTGAAAACATTTAAAATGTTTTTATTTCTACACCTGGCTAGACATAATGCATTATTTTTTTACGAAATGGTCTTTAACACGCAACGTCTCCTATTTTAACAAACGCCAATCTTAGAACATATTTATCGGTGTAAGAATAAATGGCACAATTTTTTTTTAAATTTCTCTTAAATGATAACATGTATCCGGTTCCAAAGACTATATAATATTTTCATACCATAAACAATAAGGCAGGATGGCCAGGATATCGATACAATTATTTTAGGCGTATTCTTCTTTTAGTTTGTTTTTAAGTTAATCAGTTATTCATTAGATACATAGAAATAAAGAAATTGCACACAAAGCCAATACAAGGAACAGTATACAAGATTTTATGAGTATTACAAAGTGTGCAAAGGCGGTCTTATTGCTGGCAGCAATCTCTGCCAGACAACCTTTGGTGAGAGGAGCTTGGTCTAAGAGATAATAGACAATTTAAATGCTTACCGAAGTAGATATCACTTACATAAGTAAGCTAAGTCATCGTTAGATATGTATAGATATTTCTCAGTTGGTTCGAGATAAATATACAATTTATGTTAAAATGGCCATTATTATTGCTCATAATATGTAAAATTGAAATAAAATCATAATAAAATCCAAATAATACATTAGTATAGTGTACAGCCTCCTCGTAAGCGGCCGGTACGTTTGATCTGTTGCAATTACAGTTTTACAGTGATCGTAAACAGCAGAATGCCAGGTAAGGCTTATTGTTGTTTAAATCTACCGCAAACTTTACAACCCTTACTTCGTTAGTAATAAGACTCTGTTTCGAATGAATAAATTAAAGTTAAAACTATTTGGAAAGCTGTATAAACTTTACTTAAATATCAATTAAGCTTTAAAGCTATTAACTGTAGGTTTATTTTTCTCTAGAGCAATGTACAACAAAATTTTGCTGACTGTGCAGCTTATTCAGATTTTCGCTGAGCAATTGTAATCCGTATTTGTATAAGATAAGGTATATATTTGTGTATTCTTATGATTTGTTGAAGAGTATACAATACATAACAAGTCAGTTGCGTCCAATTGTAATGAAATTAGAGCGTGATGCGTGAAAATTGCATGCTTTTTGCAACGTTACCTGTCCCATACACAATATTCGATAAATTTTGTGTATTAAATGAACTCGGCAATGTAATAACTTAAGTCAAAAAATTGGGGACTGTGGGAAAGAAATCAGGATAGGATATTTGAATTAACTTTTTGGTAACTTTTTAGAAGAATTTTAATCTACAGAAACTATGAGATCGATAGCATCTATTTTTTTTATATTTTTTACTTTTTTAATTGTCATGCTTTTTCACACTATGCTATGTTTGTAAAGAAAATAGTGTAACATTGGGAATCTTGTCCACAATGCAACCTACGAGTAGGAAGCGTTTATTAAATTAAATGAATATTTTCCCATATAAGAAAAAAAATCTATTAGCCTTGCAATCACTTACCTCGAAACTCTGCCGCGAAAACATATGTATGTATATATTGCACCCGCTTCAGCTGTGAATATATAAAAAAAATGTTGCAACACTTCTAGCAATATTCTTGAATCATTTTTGTATTATTCTATAAGTTTGATATTTATTGAATTTGCCATTTATTGAATATTAACATTTATTGAATTTACCATTTATTAAACTTGTGACTGACTAGATATTTTTTTATTTACTGTGGGAAGCTGAGCACTTTTATATATTAAGTTCAATTATTTTAAAAAAATTTGGCTTTAAATCGTACATTGTTGTATGGGTAAGGAGAACTGTAGTAGTGAAATTACTACCGTTCTCCGTTCAATATTACAGTCTTTACGGGTTGAATATTAAGACCATAGTGGCGCAGTAGTCCAAGTCAAAGTCAAACGTTGAAAGCTCAAAGTGGGGAACGGAGTGTCTAGACACAAGATTCTCTCTGCCTACCCTAAACAATCGTGAATCTGCTTTTATTTTAAACATATCTCAAAATTTACAACCTCACTGCCATTGCCCTTTATAAGTTTAAAGACTATATAACGTCTAGTATTTTTATTATTCTTTTCGCCATGACGAGCCTACATTGTCTTATTTATTCCTTGTTTATTTGCTTACAGAATATAATTTTAAAACGTGAGTATTGTATAGACTTTAGAGTGGTTAAACGAGCAAATATGTCAGCGTTAACCTTATCTCCAACTTAATGTGAATCTGTAGTTATTTGCTATGTGTACAGTGGACAGAAAAATTTAAAGTTTTATTATTCCATAATAATTGCCATTTTTTTTTAATTTAGCCTGTAACAATAAAGATTATAAAGAAATCTTATTGTTATATTAAAACTCAAGCAAGTACACGAATGACTTTGACACCGTTTGACAAAATTTTGCGATAATTTCGTCCGTCTTTTAAGTTCCTTTTTTTTGTCTGTCGGTTGTGTTGTTTCCGGTTACATTCTTTGTAAAATTCATTATACATACAAAAATGTACATGCATGCACAATTATAATTTTACTGAGTATAATTATAAATTGCTCTCAAATTTTAATACATTGTTCTTGTTTTTTTAAATATTACTTATATTCAAATGTGCTAAAAGATTTAGTCTCAAAATATGACTAAAATAAGTATGTGGCCATTGTGGCGCAGTGGAACAGTGTCTGACTGAAATGTTATTAGTCCTGAGTTCTATTCCCACTTGTGGGAATTAATCGAATCTCGCCACTCATCATGCAATGTGTCGATTCCGGGTAGGTTCTCTCTGACTACCCTGCTATATGGTATAAGTAAATAAAAATATAATTTAATATTAGAGTGTGCCTGCGAATGTGCCTTTGCCATAATTTATTAATTCTAAGTTTTTTTATCCAGACAAAGATTAATTGCATTTTATATTGAAAGTAATTTAAAAGAAAAACAGGTGTAAATAAATTGAATAATGAGGTCGTTTCACTACTTAGGTGTAGGATTTAACCGATTTTTGCAATAAATAATGTGTAAGCACCGCGTCTTTTTAAACGTATCAATATCAAACATTTTCACTTATTATCCTTTTAAGGTATACTCGCTATAAATAATAGTATTAATATATTTATAACATCTTTCAGTTCAAATATAACATTTATATGTATGGCTTTTATTTTTGAAAGAGTAATAAGTGGATAGTATAATAAAATCCGATTATTTCTTAATAATCGGTTTATTAACAACCTAACATATACCTACATACATAAGTCTGTATGTCCGCGCATATGCTTATAAAAAGGAGAGGACACGTCTGTCTCGTTAAAAAAATAATTTATTCAAACTAATGTAGGCTTCTTAGTAAGGGTTAAGGATGAACTAGTGCAGTATTGCATGCACGCCCTCCAAAGCGACCCTTCCCCTACAACGAATCCTATGGAATACTTACAAACGACTTAAAGCAAGCCAGTCTGGTTTTGTATTTCCGACCGCGCGGATCGCAGGCGCGCACGACTATCGGTACTTTCGACTTTCAACGCTTCTTCTATCAAAGGCCGCCTTCTACGCACTTTTCAAATAATATAATATTTCTTATTTTCACCAAGTACAAAAAGTTACTTCCGAAAACTTTTTCTTTTAATTCTGCCTTTTTTGTGATTTTTGTGTTATTTTTTTTCTTCTCATTTGCGATATGTTAATTAAATATTGGTTGTTTTTTAAATTTTGTGCCGTGATGTGTTAAAGATTGGGTGAGGAGTATTGTCTGTGGTATAGTACTTTTCCGGCAGAATGAAGCTTTTTTGGAAAGTTTTGTGCTTCATACTATTGATGGTAGAGACCGTAAAGGGCAACTGGTGGTAAGTAAGCTATACTTACACAGCTTTAACAGTTGCTTATTAATTAGTTTTTATTGCATATATAATCACGATAATCATATTTCATTTAACGGTATAAGCCTCTTTTTTTTATCGGTAAAAATATATTTTATAGAACTTGTTTCTTGCTAACTTTTTTACTAATATAAATCGAAGTGGAAATGAATCACTGCATAAACGTTGAAGTATTTACTTCAAGAGAGACTTCAAGAATGACGAAAATAGCTAGCAACTTTTTGGGTTATCTAAAAATAGTATTGCCCAATGTAAATAATAATGTTTACATTTCGCTAGTACAGTGTTTGACATGTGGTTCGAGAACAAAACACAATTTATGATTGATGCACGATATTGCAACGGATATTGTAAAATTTAAAAGTTCACTTTTTAAATATAAATCGTTATTTGAAATATTTTTTTCTGTATAGTTTGAGAGTCTAGTGGAAATACACTCCGCTCTTGGCTTTACTTTAAAAACAATTGTGTGTTAAATGGCGTTATTTTTTTTTTAATATAATATATACATTTCTTTAATTGAGGAAACATTTCTTCAATATACAAAAACAGAAAATTTATTGTTTTGATTTGCTTATAATGCACTTTTATTAATGAAACAACTAGAGTTAATGGTTGTTTTATCAGAACGTTAAATGGTAACTAAAACCTTGTCTTTACGACTTCCTCAGGGTATTTTAGAATAATTCTATAGTCTCGAACAAGTAAAATGAAATATGTCAGTAAACTGAGATTAGCTGTATAATGGTTATTTTTAATATTATTAACGTTTTTGTACAAAAAGTTGCTTTGTGTTTTTTTTAAGAATACAATTTTATATATTTTTTTCTAGAAGCAATAAATTATAAAACAATTGTTTCTTTTTTTTTTAATAAAACGAAACGAAACGATAACGATATTTACAAAAAAAAAATTGTTAGCTCATTTTTTTTTTATTTCTATACATTTTCTTCGTTGCGAGAGATGCAATGATAAAATAGTGAAAAGATATTTATTTCTCAACTTTTATTCCATTCAGAGACCTTAGTCTTCGTCACTATATTTACTGTTAAAATGATTTTTAAAAAAGAAAAGAACAGCTAAAGTAAAAAAAGAGTCAGAGAGAACACTCCATGTCGCCCGAATTCGACACATTGCATGTTGAGCGGCTCTTTGAGCGAGCGCTTTGTCCCGTTCACCAGAGCGGAGAAATGAAAATAATTAAATTATGATAATTCCATCGAGTGGGAATCCAACCCACAACCAATCGCGTTTGCAGTCAGACGCTGTCCCGCTGCGCCACGATGTCGAGCGGTTTTAGCATTTTTATTACCTTTATTATAAATAAAGTATCCAGAGCTATCTCTAGAGTATAGATCAATTAAGCATTGCGCTCTTCTATTTACTTGACTTTAAACTATCTCGTACTACGTCTCTACATCATGTGGCTAATATTATAGAAACAGTAACAGTTAATATTATTTAATAAAATTTTATGTTTTATCTTCAATAAGTTGAAAGTTAAAAAATCATAGTTTAAAGCAAATTAGAAGAAATATATGGTTATGAAGAAATATGGGTAGGTAGGATAAATGAAATGACTTTTTATTTTAATTTTTCCTTATGTAGCAACGATATATATAATTTACTATCGGGTAGTGAGGCCATCTGTGAGCTCGATTCCCACTCGTGGTTTCGCTTCTCAACTCGATCACTCAAGGTCTCGATTTCCGACGGAATGTGGAGAACGAGAGTGTTTTGACACTAGGTTCTTCTGACTACATACAGCAGATATGGAAAAAAGCGTGAAGCTATAATAATAAAGTACTAACTATATACGTGATATCTATCTATTGTGAGATAGATGTCTAATATTGTTACATTTTCTCTGATAATATAAGAACGGAGTGTCATAGCAATGGGTTCTCTTGCCATATGCAGTTAACACCGACAGTTAATATATGAAAACCATGTTTTTTAAAGTAAAGCTTTTTTATAGAGCTTTATAGTATGAAAGATAGGTAGAGTCCGGGTTCAATCTCGGCTACATTCCATACGCTCATGTTCAAAGGGATGTCACGGCAAGTTTGCTCAACGTGTGTATTGTTTAAAACAATTCTTATCCAAACATTAGGCTAACTTTCAACTTATAGAAATGGTCACGTCCTGTTTACACGTTGCACACATTTTGTAATGCGATTTCTCTTAAATTTAAATGTGCTAGCCTAACTAATGTATTAAGTATTAAGAGTATCAGAAGCAGTTTTAAAAGCAGTGGCCATCAGCTTGGTGGTTGTGGATTCGATCCCCAATTGATACAAAGATGATATTTAAATTATGTTCATAGCACACAGACATACACGGTGTGCACGGTACGCACAGTGTTGAGCTCAACCAATGAATGCGCAATGTCTTGAATTTAGAACACTATGTGGAAAAATACATAAAGCTGAAAAATCATTATATATATGATATTTAAATAATATTTTAAGAAATGTAAAAAGACCGGTTATTGGCCAAAAGAGAGGAATATAGCTGAAGTTATTATAGTTACACAAAAGTTTCATTTTCAAATTAGCAAGAAAATATAAAAAAACGATTTGTAGATATCGTGATGCAGCTTTATGCTCTTTAAACGATTAAAAAGTATATTTTGAATGCGAAATTTTAATTCTTATAATATACCATATAATATATAATTAATGTAGAAAATTTATTAAATATTCATTATGAGCGATGTAATTATATATATATTTATATTTCTCTAAATGTTCTAAACTAAGTTTTAGTTTGAGACAAGTCCTACATGCATGACTTTAGTATAGACCCAAAGAAAAGATTATTATGTAGAATTGTTACAATAAGTGTACATTAATAAAAATATTTCATATTACAATTTTATAAATACCTGTAATTTTATAAATACCTATATAGGTTATTAGATAAGAATTGATTTACAAAATTACTTTTTAATGGATCTAACTTGTCACGGTCAATGAACTGCTTGTTTTTTACTGTTAACAAAAGTAATAGATAATATAAAAAATGTGATGCATTTGTCATAAATAATAAAAAATAAAAAGTAAATCGCTTTTATCGTTTCTTCCTTATGGTTTTTGGTAGGTATGATCTTAATATTTTAAGAATCTGAAATTGTGGTAGTTTTTAGCTTTATGCTTTCCATAACTCACGGGTAGTCGGAGAAAGGTATTGTGAAGTCCATTGCGTGTTGAGTGTGGAACATCAACGCCGCGCTTTGTCTTGTTCACCAGAGTGAAGAAATGAAAGCAATCAGAAATGATTACCATTCCGCTGAGCGGGATTCGAATCCCAAATCAATCGATAATTGCAGCTGCTGTGCCACTGCGACGATTAAGATAGTGCCAGCGAAACAATGTACTGATTTTAATGTTTTTATGTACTTATAATTTTTCCAATTCTTATCAAATTAACGTTTTCAGAGTCCGGTATTTTCTGTTTCCTTGGATTCTTTTCTAAGAAAATTTTTAAAAAATATAAAACTATTCTTTTCGCGGCAAATCTTTAGTTATCTTTTAACAGATATAACATCAGTCATATATGTTTGTCAACTGCGCTTTGATGTAGGCGATTTCCGCGCACTAAAATTATTTATACCCTAGCACCGGTACGGAATAACTTTCACCGAGCTTTTGTTATGCGTTTTGTAAACAATACCATGTTGAGTTAAAAGTTCAAAAATAAGATTATATAGGCACTACAGTTGCAGTTTTTAAGCGTTTGATCAAACGTGCGGCCGCCGTGGAACTGGAACGTGGAATTGTGTGCCTGCAAACCCGATTGTAGTGGGTTCGCGCCCCACTCAGGCTTTTTTTATTGCTCCACTCTGGTAGAACAAAGCTCGGCGTTGATTTCCGCCGCTCATGCAATGTACCGAAAGAAAGAAATTTCACAATACTGGGTTATTTGCAGTCTTCTCTGATTTATGCGGGAGATTATTAGACGCTGTGAGCGATATCTTGAGGTAAAGTGCAATGAAGAGCCTTGTATGTTAATCTTAATCCGTTAATGGAACTAAGAAATTGACTCGATTATTTCTTTGTCTCTTTACGCTTTATTGGTTTAATTAAGCGTGTAATATATTCAATTTTTTTATAGATTATATAATACAGGCAATTCATATAATAAATCAGCTTTACGTTTTTTCCCGCATAGCAGGGTAGTCAGACAGAGCCTAGTAACAAAACAAACTATAATATAAAAAATATTGGTTTTCTGCACTCCGTCTCCGTATATACTTTGAGTATCCTCAATTACATACTACTCCTTAATCATCATTGTCGTAAAAAGCGGTCCGAATTAATACAAATATTTGTGTTAGATTTATTAGTTAGTAATTTAATATGAATTTCAATTATATATATAAAGTTATATAACAAGGGCAACTAATTGCAAAAACATCACTAAGCTTTCTATAAGCCTTATAAGTCTAGGTTTTTACAAAGTAAATATGTAAAAAAGGAACTGCCATTAAAAAAAAATTTAAACAAAAGGCACGGATCATATGTCTGTATGCACTATAATATTACTTTTAATACGTTAAAAATATATTAATACGTTAAAAATATATTAATTACTTATGGCAATTTTTGTCGCATAACAACGCGGTTATCAGAGAGAACGTAATGTCAAGACACTATATATTCCACTTTCGTCCCAAAATCGCGACATACTAATTATTTTTTATTATTTCATCCTTAGATATAATGTTTCTAGCTAAACAGTTTCTATATAGGAGATGGAAATGCATAATATAAATATTATGCATTCAAACTATAGCATTTGCTACTACATAGTCTACATCGTTGGCAATGTCAGCGCAGAATAACTATTTGTAACGGGACTGATTCGTTTTATTAATACCAGTAAAACATAGAAATATCTGCAAGCTATCTATTTTAGTTTTGTTTTTCATTTACCTTTACGTTATTGAAAAAGACATGTTTAGAAAACGTATAAAAAATTTAACGCAGCGAGATTTGAACCCGAGCCTCTTGAGAACCGGTAACAGAAACTTTACGCCATTGTTGCGTATTGTACGGTAGAGATAATCGATAACGATAAGTTATTCCTTTCTATATACCATACGGTGAAGATCAGTAAAGTTAAAAAAAACCGTGAATATTGGCCGAGTTCTATTTAAAGTCCAGTCAGTCTGTGTACTTGCATATAAATATTACTAATGTTTATTCTACCTTTTTTTTTTATTTTTATAATTTATAATATATATTATTAAAAAATAAATAAATAAATAAAATATCTAAGCTAATTGTTCTGAAATATAATAAGTTAAATATTGTTAAATATTATATCGCTTCTTCTTTATCTTTGTAAATGTAAATATTTAAAAACAAAGTAGTTTTTTAAGAAAATATTTTTAAATATACAACATCTTAAAGATAACTAATATTTTTTATACCTTAAAACATGTATTGAATTGAAATCAACACATGTTTTCAATCGTAAAACCCATATGAGTAAACTAGTGTAAAATAAATGAAGTGTCAAATAATAGTCAGCCGCGTCAGATGCGCGCGCGTCGCTTTGATCTCGAACTATACTGCGAAAGATGTTTTCTTAATTACTGGAAATTATGTCCTTGTTGCTTAAAATATGATCTAATTAGTATGGTCGGTTGCGCGAAACCTAAGTTAATCTATGCGATGTTATATATAAAGGGTTTATATAGAATATATCTAAAGAGACAGTATTCTGACTATAAGTCTGATTAGTAGTAGGTTTGATTCCCACTCGGGGAAATGCTTATATATTTTAAAAAATATTGTCATTTTTCTTCTCTGGAAAGAGAGAGGGCGTAGTTTCTCCCTTACCACCCTGCTAAGCTGTCAAAGTCGTGAAATTGAAATTGTATTTTAATATATTTTAAGGCATTCTCTTAGGATTATACTCTTATATACCTTAAATATGAAAAATTCTTATGATTTGAAAATTATATGGATTGGAATTACTACATCTCGTACTGTATTAATTAATTAATTCAATTAGACAATATTTTGTTATTTTTCCGCAACCTATTTTCCTTCAGTATTTGTGATAAATTATTTCGTTCATTATTTTTATCCATTTCTATGTCACACGTCTGTAGTTAGTAAGCGTATATATTTACTTAATTACAAGATGAAACTTGACAGATGAAACTACTATAAGTTCATAATAGTATATATATTAGAAAAAAATATCTTCACGTTCGGTACTGTCGGTGTTGTATAAACATATATCATTAAAATTATTAATTAAAAACTGTATTAAATGAATATTAAATATCACTTTTTACCGGCCTGGTTAAATTATGCGCAGCTTTGACGGCTTCTACTAAAAAGTGTCTTTAAATGGTCGTAATAAAAAATAGTACAATCTACGTTATATCTATATGCGCTAGAAAATACAGCATACTAGATGTTTTAATATAAAAACGAAAAAACAAACTGTATTGTAAAGCAAACATCAATTGTATTGCTCTTTATTAATTTCCTTTACGCAAGTGACATTGAAATGTAGTATCATCGTTTGAACGATGCTATTATTGTCATCTGTTTAAGTGTAATCTATCGTTTGAACTGAGAGTCATAAATTACACGTGTTGTATTGTGGCGTTGTAGAAATATTGTGGACTTATATCGTTAAATATATATATCTATTTAATATAATATTACTTAAATGTCAACGTGGTACAGTGGGACTAGCTGTGGGTTCTATCCCTGGGTTCTAATTGGGTAAATTGAAATTTTGAAATAATTTAAAATTATTCCGTGTAGAGCAGCGAAATTCGGGCGAGATGTAAAGAACTCGGAGTGTCTCGACACTAGGGTTTTTCTGAATGCTTTGCGGGAAATATAGATATTGTGTGTTGGGTGGCAGCTCTAACGGAATATTTGTTAAATTATAACGAGAAAAGTCATATATTATAAAATAAATATGTTTTCGAGTATTATTTGGAGGTACGCATTGGCAGCGTAATGAATGCGTTGAACCCTTTTTGCAAATTCTTTAAGTTTAAAATATTTTAATACCATTTAACTGTAAATGCGTTATTTTTAATGAAATGTGTGTGTTACATGTGTAATTACACATATTTAATTAAAAAAAATGTTTTTTTCAAGCTCAAGGTGTAATAATTATATTTAATTTTTAAATATATATCGCATCGCAGTGGGACGTGTAACGTGATTATTTGTGGGTTCGATTCCGATTACATATAATATTTAAATTTACCCGCTCTGGTACCTAAGAAAGGTGCGGCGTTGAGTTTCGCTAGTCAACAAGCAATTTTTATTCTAATAGAATGTCACCTATTCCTATCACTATGAAGCATGAAAAGACAGTAAACTAATAAATTAACTACGGTATCGATCAATATATACAGAATTAAAATCACGCTTTAAGATATCATCGGAACCCTGATATTAAGCCGTCATAAAACCCACTTGTTAATTATTTGCCAAAGGGATTCGAAACCGGTTAATTAAAATTATATTTTGGTACGAAGAGGCGGGACGGTAGGCGTACACAATTATGGTCAATGAAATATGTATTATTTTCATTATTTATTTCACATTTGTATAAATTGATCGAATTTTAATATGCCTTGCCTTTTGTGGTACGTTAATTCCTTATTGTTATGAAATGTCACATGCTATGTCCTTTAATGTTAGTAGACTACTTGTTTTGTTTGTAAGGTGACTTGGGGAGTAACAATTAAAATTAAATTTGTAAAAAAATATACATGTACCTATTGTTTTTATTTCTTTATTCGCAAGTTGGGAATTCGCAATATTATCGCTTTCTTTAAGTTTGTAGAAAAAAAGAAGTTGATTTTGTTTAAGCTACTCGCTAAATTTGGAAGATGTATAAAGAAGCAAAAAAAAATAGGTTTACTTACAATTATTATAATCTAAAAATAGATGTTTTTCCCACATAGTGACAGAGAGAACCTAGTGTCAAGATATTCCGTTGTCCCCTTGTCGCCTGAAATCGAGGCCTTACGTATTGAGATATATTCAATTTAAATATAATCATTCCCCAAACAGAGATTGAACCTACGACCAATAGGGCTTACAGCCAGACGCTGTCCCATTCCGCCACGATTGCTTTTAGTATGCCTCTGCATATTTTACGCTTTACAGCTATTGGCACCGTTCCTGCCATATGTAAGAAAACGTGAGATGAACTAATCTTCTATAGGTACATACTATTGTAACATTCAATATATGTATTAAGAAAGTGTTTAAGAAGAAAAAAAGGAGTTTTAAATTCTGGCAAACCTGATGTAAAACCGTGATAGACCAGCTAAACTATAAGAAATAAAAATAACTGACATCTTCGCTGAAGTACCTCCCTTAGTAACTGGTCTTACCTACTCGTGCTGAAAGCCTTGAAATTGTATATAAAAAATACAGTGTGAGCACAATATGGTTCAAAATTGACACGCAAGTCCCAGGCTCCTCTTTGTGAAAGGTGATGGGCACCTGCATTCTGATACCATAGAATGCTAAAAAGTTTTTTTCTCTTAATAGTTGTTCAGTAGAGAAAATAAATTATGTCTGTTATAATGAAAAAAAAACAATTCTACTTAAGTTTACTCTCTATTGTGCTAGGAAAATAGAGTACAAGAATATTATTAAGATTATAATGCTTAATCTTATCTTGACAATTATCGTTAATGATTTTCTATTAGTCTTAGTTTGTAATATCCAATTACCCAGTTATAGAGATTCATAGCTTCCTGTGTATATTTCTTATGACTCTAGTTTTCAATTAATATTTAAAAGGAACAGGCTACTGTGGCGCAGTGTTATAGCATCTGACTGTATACGCGATGGTCGTGGGCTCGATATCCACTCGGAGGTGATTAATTAATTATTTTATTTTCTCTGCGCCGGTGACAAGACGAGTGTGGTGTCTAGGTCTGCCACTCAACACGAAATCTCGAATTCTTCTGTTTATTATTATTCTATAAAATTTTATTCTATTATTTCTTCTATAATTCGGGCGGAAAGTGATAATTTTTATAATATAAATTTGAATTGATGTTCTTTATTTAATTTCAAAAGAAACTAAGCCTTTACACTGTTACCGTGAAGGTACTTAAATGTCATTTAACAAAGTTCATATATTTTCATACTTAGCTAAAGACTAATCATATGACTGTTAAAAATAAAAAAAACTAATTGCAATACGTGATATTTAAGATTTAAAAACAGCTATTACTCATACTGGTAAGAAAAATCTAGGCAGTTAACTATAATAATTGTATAACAAAGAGTTATTTGTTACAAGAAACGGTTGACATAAAACATGTGTATGTTTAGGCAACATTGTTAGAATATGAACTAATGTATGATTGATAAAAAGCTACAGGATATAATACAGTATTATATTTACTGACAAGCTTAATGGATACAGCTTATTGCTCTTTCCCGTATAGAAAGGTCCATCTAGGTAGAGACAATCTAGCAAGACACTCCGTTCTCCACTTACCGTTGCGTGTTGCGTGGCAGAACTCAACGCCGCCCTTTGTCTTGTCACTAGAGCGGAGAAATGTAAATAATTTAAAAACTGTCATTTTCCCGAATGAGAATCGAACCGAACGACTAATCGCGTTTACAGTCAGAAACTGTTCCACTGCGCTACGATGGCGTCAGCTTAATGGTTGATACGTCATAATTGTATAATACGAGTTATCATCGACAACTTCTTTTGCTTGGACTATGGTTTGGTTTTATTATATCCACTTATATCTTATGAGAATGCGAATGAGAAATCTACATCCCTCATAACCGTAGACTTTTTTGGTAATCCCTCTCCAATGCTTAAACTCTCCAGGGAACCTACATGCTTAGTTTCAGCTTTCTGCACACAGTGGTGTCGTCTGTGCGTTGTCGGTCGGAGTGTCCGTCGCTCCGTAAACGAAAGAATTTCATATAAAATCACTGTGTTTAAAATGAAATTGACTTTTTTTTGTACAAAAGCACTGGAAATGAGGAAAATTGTAGATGTTCCCAGTTTTTTATATTAAAAGAAGACTAATAATACTAATAATTCTACCACTAATAATAGATTTTTTGATGCAGATGGTGTCCATTGAATATATCTAGCCAATTACGTTTAAGATCACCTAAGCCACCCTAATTATATTTATAAACAACGTATAACTACATAAACACATGTGCTCTTCTGTCCAGATTGCGTTGAATTCAATTTTCCAAAGTAATATTTCACACAAAACACGCCGGATAAAATCATTTATAAAGGCGTCACTAAACATTTACATATCGGTGCTAGCTTGAGGGTTGGCACTTTCTAAGTTTACTTATACCATTTTTACATCCTAATACAAATAAACATACAGAATTTATTTTGAGAATATATAAGAAAATAGTTTGATAATATTAAAAACTCCCCCGAGTGGGATTCAAACCCACAACAAATAACGTTTACAGTGAGACGCTGTCACTTAGTGCCACGGTGGCCTCATTAATATGTACTACCTTATATTATATATTTTTAATAGTTATTTATATTTTTATTATTATAATAGGTTGAAAAAAATATTTAAACATATATATAGATTTACAAAGCACCAAAATTATTTTGTTCTCATATTTTGTTCAAAGGTCAACCAGATTTACTTTTACACTTTGCATAAATTTAAAATTTAAATGGTTGTAACTTTTTGTTTATGAACCGATTACAATAAAATAAACCTTAAATGTTAAGGGAAGCTTATTACAACACTGCATTCAAATCGGTTAAGCCGTTTTTGAGATAAGCGTGCACAAACGCACAAAAACAGACAAACATACAAACAATAAAGAAAATTAAGAGTCGTTGTTTTAGGTCCTATTATATTGATAACTGCGCCCAATAATATTTTTTTTCATTATGTATAGACAGCGATTAGTTACATTTTTATTATATTAAAGATTTACTGCTGTCACATAGACAACTGGCAACCTTTAGACGTATAGCCCGAAGGCTAGTACACACCGCTCGGCTAATTTGGTGATGTTATACAAGTCTCACTCTTTACCCTGTCTATTACAATATTGGGCTATACAGTGATGATGATATAAGATATCGATAGAATTTCCACTTTTTTAATAATTTTGAACTGGTAATTGATTTAGTTCTAAGTTTACGATTATTTTGTTTTCATCAGATATTGTTATGTCAGTACACTATGGCTTTGTGTTATTTTAAATGTTTTTTTTAAGTGAAGCCTAAAAATCTATCGCAATCAGTGGGGTTGGAGGAAATAATTTTATGTTAAGATATATTGTTTTCCTTTCTGCCTATCACAGATATAGTCTTACAGGTGGAAATCATTGCCTAGTCTTGTCCAAACAAAGACCACAAAACGAAAATATTAAAAAAACAGTATAATAAAACAACTTTGTGAGTTAATATTATTAGAGAATATCGATATTATTCGTCACTAGCCATATGAATATTTAATTTAACCCCTTCCGTGTTTATTTATTGGTCGTATATTTCATAGCCCGGGGCGATGCACACGCTGGGGTGCGCAGCGAATATGCAACTAAGGGTGGAAACAAACTCTATTATTACACAAACGTTATTAGAATAGTTTGTGTATTAGAAATATTTTGGAACAATTTGTAATTTAAGGCAAAATAAAAAAAGTGCCTATTAATTAATTTAACATATATATGTACAACGCTAATTTGAAGACAGATTAATTAGACTAATTTAGACTTTACTTTAGATTATTTTATCTAATAAAAAGTATGTTGAAATTTATGCAAACAATTACTAACTATTTTATCGTGTTTTGTTCAGTTTTGAAGAAGATTAAAAATAGTAGTTGTCTTTATTTTCATCTTCTCTAAGCCAGAACTTTTTCTCCCATTTTAATATTAATATGCTTGGTCTATTTTTTGTGTAGTTTCACGCTACTTCCCGCTTTTTCCTAGAAGGGTAGGCAGAGAGATTCTAATATCTAGATACGCTGTTCTGCGCTCTCCGCCCGAATTCAGGACTTTGTGTATTGAGCGGAGAAACTCAACCCAGCGCTTTGTCTTCCCAGACCGGAGATGAATAATGAAAATAATTTAAATATTACACTCGGTAGGGTTCAAACCATCAACCGTCGTGATTATTTATGGCCAGATGCTTTTCCACTGTGCCGTGATGACCATATAATATAATTGTATAAATTCTTGGAAAATTCAATTCTAGCGAATTTCAGGAACTTACTTGCCTCATTTGAATTATTACCCTTCAGTAACATGATATTTCACATCGCAAGTTTATTCTCACGGTTTTCTTAGAACATTGAGATAATATGCCAAAAGTTCTCAGAATATTTGCTTTATATAAAAGCATTATTTATTTATATACAGTTTACGTTTCATACAGGTCTCAAAGTGGTCTTAAACAATTTACGTCCTTTATAAATAACTAGCGACCCAACCGCGGCTTCGCCTGCGTAAACTACACGACTAAACTATTTAGTTTCTAACGTCGCCCGCGTTCTTACTTAAATCCCAACCTTTGCTTAAATTTATAATTAAAATTGTTGCGACTTTTTTACTTATGAACCTGTTGAAATAAAATAAACAGTAAACGTTAAGGAAAGTTTACCAAAATACAATAGTCTATATTGTACTGAAATCGGTAAATCCCTTTTTGAGATTAGCGTACGCAAACGCACAGGAAACCAACAAACAAAAAATAATTTAAAATCGTTTTGGGTTCTATTATATTGATAAGTGCCCCTAAAAATTTTTTTATAGATCTTCTATATACAGACAGCGATCAGTTACTTTAAAAGTACAGGTATATATATAGATAATAGTATAATGTGCACAATACTTAACAATATTTCTTTTGACTATAGTATTATGTTGAACTGACTACAATTTTACGTTTTGAACTGTTGTTTTTTTATCTAGGCATTGCTCTAACTGCAATAATAAATTCTTGAATTATATACAATTTTTGATAATCAAATTTAAGTCTATATTTGCCTAAGGACTGCTTTCATTAGGTTCCTTTTAAAAATCCTGCAAAATATACGTTAGTAGTATGTATTTAAGAAAATAGTAATTATTTATTTTGTTCTTATTATGGTAATTATATATATAAGAGTTGATATATAATGCAACTAAAACAAATAAAATCTTCACACATTATTATATAACAATACTAACGTAACGGGTAACCCCGTTTGGCAAAATTTATCAGTTAAATAAATACAGCTCCACGCTATTCCCGCATAGTAGGGTAGCCAGAGGAAACCTAGTGTCAATACACTTGTTGAGTGACGGAACTCATCGCCGCACTTTGTGCTCGGTACCAGAGTAGATAAATGAAGGAAGAAGTAGATAAATTAAATATAATCATTAACCTAAGTGGGAATCGATCCCACAACCAATTACATTTATAGTCAAGACGCTGTTACACTGTGTCAAGATGGCCTCACAGTCAGTTAAATTAATAATTATATTCAATAAAAAGAAAATGAATATTGGTGCCCGACTTAAAATAGCATATCACTACTCAAGCAAGAACTTCTATTTTCTCCCTAATCAACGTTCTAAGAAACTCTAAACGTCTGTCGCCATTTTCCTTATCAAATATTTGTTCGCATTTACATTAACAAAAGATAAGGGTTCGATTTAAATTTTAAAACAGGCAACATTAATTAAAGAGTACCACTTTGATACTAAAAAGTCCGCCAAAAAATGCAGCGGTGATCCATACACATGAGAAAGCGCAAAAAAATTATAATTTAGACATCGAGCTGTACGTGGTTAGTTTAATATAGCTTTTTATTTAACGAAAAGTTTGCCGACACCTTACTTTAGTAGTGATCTTCTAATAATCAAGAAAAAGATTGGTTGTGTGATTTAAACTTGTGGGGAATTATGTTTGTGTATATCCAGCTTTTCCCACATAGCAGGGTAATCAGAGAGAGCCTAGTGTCAAGACACTCCGTTCTCCACTTTCCGACTGAAATCGAGGCACTGCGTGTTGAGTGGCGGAATTCAAAGCCGAACTTTGCCTGGTCACCAGAGCGGAGAAATGAAAATAATAATAATATAATAAATCCGGCGACTGGGAATCGAACCCATAACCAATCAGGATGACCCTAGTATTTATTTTTCTCTATATGGATCCCTAAAATGCAGATCAACTAGACATAAATCATGTTACAAACAATTATTAAGTAATTTAATTCGTGGACAATTGAGTGATGATGTAACTTTTTCATTCATATAGTATAGGTATTGGAATATATACTAGTAGCCCCCCGCTACGTGTAATATACGCGTTGCCTTACCAACGGATTATACTTACATTCCACCGAATGGGAATCGAATCTGCAACCATCGCCTATACAGTCAGACGCTGTCACACTGGCCTCAATAATACCTGTTTAGTATTGACCGACAAACAATCAAGAAATACATTAGTTCTGTAATATTGTACCTATATAATCTAATGTTTATGAATACAATCTGAAGTATTTTTTTTTTGCTTTTTGCAGCATCACGCTTTTTCCAACATAGAAAACGAGACATTGCATGTTGCGAGCGGTGAAATGAAAATATTTTAAATTCCCCCGACTGTGAATCGAATCTATAACCAATTGTGATTATAATAATCTTTAAACTAATTTCAAATTGTCAGCTAGCTTGCTAAATTGTAGCTTGTTTTTTTATTCAAAGTATCAGGGACTATAAATCAATCATCAATTAATATATTATATAAAATTCTTTCGTTATTCAATAAGTGAGTGTCACTCACTGCACAGCCGAGGCCTAAGATTTGGCATGTAGGGTGTAAGCTAGGGCTAGAGCTCCTCGGAGAGCGTAACACTTGAAGAAGAAAGATTTTCTTCTAAATTCGAATAACAAAAATAGAAGTTTCTACGAGGGTCATAAGGCCAAAGTAGAGAAGTTACAGATTAACACAAACTAAAAATAATCAATTTGTGAGAAATAACCATAAAATCTTTGAACGGGTTTTTGATATTGTCAATTTTAAGTAAAACTATATGTAACAGTAGTTTTGATCTAGGTTACTTTCATTGAAAGGGTGCGATAAGTGTTGTTAATTAGATAGAGCTGTTGTTCGTTTGTATGAAATATTAATAGTAAAATATAAGACGGAATATCTTAGGTGTTGCAGTGGACGCATAACTTATTACAATATTTATTATAAACTAGATGACCCGGCGAACTTCGTACCGCAGCAGAATTAAACAATGTGTCAAAATTCAATAAAAATTAAAAGAAAACCAAAAATGCGAGGACATTCTCTATGAAAATTCTCCTGATTTCTAACTGTGTCATTTCTCTAATTGTTGCAGATGAATGACATATTTGTTGTCAAATATATATTTACAATGCGTTCAGAAATTCTCTTAGAAAAATAAAAAATATTAATTAAAATATTAATTTAGCGATCAAATGGCCGGTGAAACTATTAATTGCATTAATTATTATTTATCGTTAAATTATGCGGCCATATTTTACTTATGCTAGGTCTTTTAATATTCCATACTCTAAGCTATTTTAGTTACTTAATATTTAATTTCTGAATGCACCTTGTTTAACAGGTACGCACAGTTTATATATGAAGTAAGAATAGTTTTTTTTATTATTTTCGTGCAATTCCTTTATGTTTTCTGACGATTAAACTTTTCTTGGACTTAGGACGTCTTCAAATAATTTGAAATCAAAATGAGCAAAATTGGCTTATCTGTTCTAGAGTTTTAGCAAACGACATTTAGTTTTATATATATATACACCGCTATTCCGCTTTCCGTTTATTTAAAGACAGTATATGGTGGTACTGTTCAACGCTGCAGCTTATCTTACCAGACTATAGAAATCCGAGCTAAAATATTATGTTATGTACAAGTTCCAGATGGGTGAAATTGGATACAGTATACAGTGAAAGTAATTAATGACGTAAAAGTTCCGGGAAGTTATAATTTTGTTAAAAACTGACAATAATAGCCATAAATTCCAATTAGGGACCCCAAAAATCAATTTATATAGTCAATTATGATAAAACTGAACCGAACTGAAACCGAAACTGAGAAAACCATAACTGTTGCATAATATTCATACATCAATAATATATATTTTAACAGTTTATTAAATTATAAATGTATGCTTAACCAGCGATCCGCTCGGCTTCTCCTGCATAAACTACACGACTAAAATTATTTGGTTTTTTCGCCCGCCCCCGTTCTCACTTAAATCACAAACTTAGCTGAAATTAATAAATGGTCGTTACTATTTATATACCGATTTAAATGAAATAAATACTAAATGTTAAATGAAGCTTACCATAATATAAAAGTTGAAACGATTAGAAACGTTGAGTAGGAACGTGGAGTAGGGACGTTGAAAGTTGCATTTAAATATATTAAAAAACATTGTTCTGGGTTCTATTACATTGATAAATGCCCTAATAATTTTTTTTTTCAATATGTCTTCCGTGTACAGGCAGCTATCAATTATATTCTTATCACTTATCTATATATATAGTATAGAAAATTAATAATTTTGATAATTTTAAATTATACGATTTTTAATCAAGCAGTGAAAATTTATTAAAATAAATTGGTAGATAGCTGATGTAATAAGAAGTAACTTAGGCTACTTTTATTTTAGAATAAAATAAATTTTACTGAAGATTTATGTATTTTATGCCCTTTTGTAGTTTTTTTTAGATTTAGTCAATCTAAGAATATATTATTCCATCCTTCAATGTACAAATGTGTAATTTTTCCAATAATATGTTATCTGAAATTTAATTTATTACAAATATATTACTTACTAGTCATTGTTAATAAATAAATATTAGATAAGAATGTAAAAGAAATTTAGATGTTATTATACCTTACTGTAATAGTTTGTGTTATTCAATTATTTTTAGAGTATGCCTTGTATCTGTGTGAATATACTTACACGTAAAATAGTATATTTACGCGGCTTTTGTTCTCTTGTAATATCACGTATTGCTAGTTAAATTCAGTGGTTGGCTTTGCTGCGTTTTAACCGAGTTTAACTAAGGTGGAACCTGCCAGAAGTTAGGGACTTGCGACCTCCTACACCTATACGATCCTAGACTGCAATAAAGTTGGGCCGTCTTTGGTTTTCCCGTCACCTCTTAGTTGGGCAAAAAGATTAATTTCTTATTTCTATGGTATGGTTTGGTTTGGTGGTAAAAGATTATTATTTCTTTGGTATTTACAACAGTGAGAAAAATACCCAAAATAGCAACAATACGAGAACTTGACTCTCTAAATACCCTTCTATGTGAAAAAAAGCGTGAAAGTAAAAGAAAACATATATTTAACCAATTATGTGTTAGTTTGGTAAAGAATACAATATACGGTCAGAGTATAAAGAAATAAAATTGTCAGATCATTCCACAGTCCTGTTCAGTATGTGATTTTCTAAATTCATACAATTCTTGTTTGCGTGATAACAAAATTTCAAACATTCGCAGCGTAAAAAGGAGAGGATTGTGTGCGAGACAATACTCAAGTACGTGACCAATACTGAATTTTAAATAGAAATGCCAATATTACAAAGCAATGAATGCTACATGTGACTTGTGAACAATTTTGTTCTTGTTGTAAGTTAAAGTTCAGTGAGATATGTTGTTTTATATTTGTCAGTAGTCTTAATAATTTTTTTAAAATAGTAATTGTCACTCTGTTCAAGAAGTTAAACCATTAACATATCGTTTTTAAAAAAGATATTAATAAAATGTCATCATAAATCATTAAAAAGTTTATTGTGATTAATATTCTAATTTTAAATTAATTTAACAACAAGAAAAGGTTAAGCAGTGTAAACTTTTCTAAAAGAAATAGAAATTAAAATAATTACGGTAAGCGATATCAATTAAACGAACGTTTTAACCCGAAACCGAAAATGTGGCAGCCCATTTCAAAGGTATCACATATAATGGGCCCCTGCTTAGATAAATTTGGAGTTTTAATTACTTACATATTTCACACGATAAAATATTCTAAGGATGCATCACGAGACATTAGTGTTTTTTTATTATTTTGTTACCGAATCCCTAAGGGTGGACCACCTCTGACTTTGGTAGCACAATAAGCCACGACCGTCATTAATTTTAGGTCACGGCGGGTGTTGTCAACAGTTTTTAGTTTTTTTTTTAATTATATTTTTAATAATTTATATGTTTTGATTAGATGCTGGATAGTGAGATGTCACATTTAAGTATTAAATTTCATTCATATATTAACAGTGTTAATATACTGTGTTCACAATTCCTTATATGATAAATTATCTTATTTAATTTGTATTATTTCTTTTTGATAATAACAGCTTTGTTATATCATGAATTACAAATTTAAAATTAAATAAAAAAAGCTGTTTTTATATATTTACATTTACTGAGAAAACTTACTCTTTCTCGATTATTCTTCATAAGTTTAAAAAGTTTTTATCCCATTAAGTTTTTATATAATTTTTCATTTAAGCACCGACTACCAAAGAAGTTATTAAGTTGATACAATCTCGGGCCTGTATTCTTTATAAAGCCTCTTGTGAATTTTAATACTTAATTTAGCTATCGAGGGAAGTATTTTACTTAAAACGTTGATGGTAGTTATTACATAATGTTGAGTACGTAATCGTTTTTTAAAAATATTTATATATAGTCGTTGCTACTATTTGTATATAATGTAGTACATATTTATAAAAATCAATTCTCTATTGCTGTCTGGTTTGTGTTTAACCAACACTAGACATTATATTATCTAATAATATGAATTCAGATTTCTCTAAGTAGATTACTCTGAAATCTGAAATATTAGTCTTTTACTACTATTGCTTTTCATTTAATATTAAAACCCTTTTTCCCTTATAGCAGGGTAGTCAGAGAGAAATGTCCGTTCTCTAATCTTAAATTCAAGACATTGCATTTGAGTTGCATTAAGTGATAAATGAAAATAATTCATTTATCATCATTTCATCGAGTGAGAATCGAACCCCCAACAGTTTTCTCACTGCGCCACAATTGGATCTATGTATAAATATTGTACTTTATAACAGAGTTAAGTTCTCAATTACGCTGTAAAATATTATAAAATTCTTATCCTTATCATCATAAAAATCCAGATATTATCATATCTTAGGTGCAGTATTAAAACATCATCATCGTCCGGTGTGGTCGGTGAAGTTGTAAGGGTTTTCAAAGTACCATAGGGGTATGTGATAAAATGTTACATGTAAACTGGTCGAACCAGTAACCCCTTGCTTGGCAGTCACGCTTGCGAACACCTGACCAATGAGGCAAACTCGTAAAATACCATATTAGTTGTATTTATTGCTGGACATATATATCTATTGCTTTTTTGTATTATTTTTTAACTAGCGAACCGCGCGCGGCTTCATCCGCGTGAACTATAGCTGTTTTATATTTTCAGCGGCTTTTTCGTTAAACAATGAACAACCTGAAAAGGCTACACAATATGTGAGCAAAAAGTTAAGCCTATATTTATCCTTAAACCCTCAACTACCTCTATATAAAATTTAATCACAATCAGTTCTGCGGTTTGGTCGTAGTGACATCACAGACAGACAGACAGACAGACAGGCAAAGTTACTTTCACATTTATAATATTAGTATATGGATAAAGTATCTATCAACAACCAATTTTTTAGGGGATCTCTGTGGTACCCACAGTCATAAAAAAGTCTAATAGGGGTAAGTGGAAAAATAAGTTTGAGAGTCCCTGGTATAGTTAAAGCTACTGTAGGTTTATTAATAAATACGTTCTAGTATTGCACTTCAACGGTAAGCTGATTTAAATACCAGTTTTGTATTTATAAATAAGTAAAAAAAAATTAAATATTTCAAATACTTTCCTCTGGCACAGTTGAATCTGCATTTGAAATAAAAAACCGAGTTGTAATTATATCTATTTAGGAATTAAATGCTCATCAAAATTCTTTTATATTCAAGGTGCATTTAACTTCATTCTTGATATAACATGGAATAACATATAATGGTTATGTTTTATTTGCTTAAGGCTTCTTCAAAATAAGAACTATTACTGACTACGATATAGTGTGTAAGCTGTCATTTAATAGATCGCTTGTTAATATTTTTTATATCTGACTTTTATAATATTTTATAAGGCCTTCGTGGCGCAGTGGCATAATGCTGCTGATGCGATTCGTTGTCGGTTCAATACCTATTAGGGGGAATATTTATATTTATATTTCCAATTTCCTGCTCTGGTAAGCATTAGAGAATCATTATATTTAAATCAATTTTCATTCAACTAAAAATTAAAAGATTGAATAAATGAATATTGATATTTTATTAAAAAATATCTACCATAGATTTTAATCTGTGTAGTATTGAATGGTACATTAATTTGATTTATTTCCCATATCGTTCAAATATTTGTTTAGTAAGACAATCCCAGAAAGTAATTATTATACTTGTTTTAGGATGTCTCGGTCGATCTAAAACCAGTCACAATTTTGGAACAATTAGGAACATTAATATTTTACTACTATGACATGAGTGTGTGTGCGTGTGAGAAGAATAGAATCGAATAATCGAAAATAAATCGTTATACTTTACAACCCTAGTTAATAATGCCTACAATTAATCCCTACAATGATGTTTTGCGTGCACACTTAGTAAGTACAGGTATAAAAGGTAATTACCACTCGATATTGCGTTTTAAAAATGGTTGAAAGATTATAATGCGTTATTTCTTGTAACAGGTTTAAATAAGCTATAAGTTCTTTTTGTAAAAATATCCTAGTCTAAGTAAGCAGTTAATTTGCTTAACATAAATATTCAGATATTCAACTTTTTATTGAATCAACGAGTATTTCAGTTTATATACATATATAGAAATGTTTTTTGTCTCTGTTCACTTGTGAATTATGAATTGGAGGTCTGTTATTTTTTAAGTTGTCTCGTATTCTTTTTTATCTTACAATTAATGTGCAAAGATTTTCGGAATCAGCCAAAGAAACATTTTGATATACATAAAATTCAGTGATATTTTAAAATTAAGCGCTTAGATTAATTTTAAAAAAAGGTGCTTTAAATTTCTTTCCTTATTAACGCATTTTTCAAATACTTATCTGATTTTTCGAAATAAAATTTTGAATGTTGCGAACAGTTAAGTATTTTAATACTTGCATACGTTACGACTTTATTGAAACGATGTAAATAGTTAAAGTTACCATAAGGAACGAAAGCATTTTAAATGTATAAAATATACCTGAAAATAATATGATACTTATTCGTGTAAGATTATTTGTTTTTTAATATAATATTATGTAAGGGCCGCACTTTTCAAAATGGGTTAATATAAAAAAGTCTTTGGTCTATTATATTTGCTGATTTTTGTGAACATAACTAATAATGGTTTTGATTAGTAGTGAGTTTTCAAACTTCTTCTAGCTTATCTCAAAATTATTTAGTGATTTCTTTCCAGAAAGCTTTTTAAAAAACGTGCACCTGCTATTTTGGTTTCTTTGTTAAATTTGTGCTTTAATCAAATTTTTTCAGCACATTTATATTCCTTTCAGTATACCTTTAAGCTTTAATACATGAACCACCAGTACTATTTTACTTTTTTATGGTATTTGAAACACCAGACGTGTTAGTGCATTTAGACTTTATCGCTTTGTATGCATATTTATTTAAAAGTGGCTTTTTGATACTAAAGTTTTTTTAAATTTATGTAACAGGCAAGAGAGCTATATGCTATAAACTGGTGTTGCTCCTAGGGTGACTATCCGCAAAAGCAATTAGGTCGACTATCCTTTTTGATACGATAACTTGCCCTTTATATTTGCAAAGTAAATAAAAACTAATTAGCGATAAACCATCATTAAGCATTTTCAAATCTAAAGGATTTTTTTCAGTTTTTTCCCGCGTAGCTCTTACTATTCTGGTAAGAGAGAACATAGTGTCAAGAAATTCCGTTTTCTACTTTCCTCCCGAATTCATGAACTGATAGGCTCACCGCCGCGCTTCGTGAAAGGAATATGCAAAATCTAAATACTTCAATATTTGGCGCTATTATAAAATATTATAAAACATATGTATGATATCAATTTTTCACTTTGTTAATATTATTGTCACTCTACAGAACCATCGGGAGCAATTTAGATTCTCATTCGATTAACTTTTAATGAGTTACCAAACATGCAAGAAAGGAAAAACTCAAGGTTACTTTATCAGTGACATTTATTCAAAGATAAAACGAATTATAAATTCAGAAAAGCATTGTTTCATTTCTTTTTTAATATTTCATATAAAGGAGATATTTTAGATTAATTAATCAGACGCAACCATAGCGATAACATTTAAAGATAAGAATTAAAATTAATGCAAAAATATTGCAACTATGTACAAATCGATTGATTTTTGTTGAGTGTAACAGATATTGGTTTTTGTGGCCGAGAATTTTACGTCAGCGATGGCATGCGTTTAAATAACACTTTGTTTGGTTGTAGGCTCGAATCAACAATGGAAATACATGTTTTTTTTAAGGCTTCGTTGTAAAGTTAGGTAGCGCTGTGCTAAACAGAGCGTCATTCGATTCGGATAATTTGATACTAATTTTACTGAAGTTGCGGTTAGAAAAAAGTTTTTCTTTGTTTTCATTTAAAATTAAAATCTAATTGTAATATTTTTTATTTTATTATTCATGACACATACTCGTACATACGTTTATAGACAATTACACATTAGTTAGAAGAGGAGGAGTTAGAGAGATGATATAACTTTATCGCATGATTAAACAATATCTTTGCCATAAACTACGTAATAAAAAATGTTAATGGTTTTATTTAATCTGTTTGCTTACTTTATTAGAGTAATGCATTAAATAGCAATAGTTATCTATATTAGTATAATAAAAAAATTATATAGTAAGTCATCATCGTTTACAAATATCTATGTGAAAATATTAGATTGATTTATCTACAAAAAACTTGCGTTACATTACACGTAATCGAATATCACATTTCTGACTATCATCGAATGTCAAATCACAGTCCAACTTTTAAGCACTGCGTAATGTGCATGATATATTGTTTTTTTATTCTATAAATTTAGTAGAAGCAGCGTCTTACAAAACAGTCAATTTGAGAAAGTGGACTAAAAACTATCTAAGAGTATTTCTAAAGTAGCATTTTCGAATCCTAAAAAAAGGTCACCGAATATGCTCTCAGTATTTGGAACAAACGAAAGTAGGCTGACAAGAAATGTTTTCTTAAAAAAAGGTCAACAAGCTCTATTAGCACTCAAGTGTAAACTTATATAAATTCGTGAACTCTTTTCTAGTTAAAAAAACAAGAAATATATGATGTCGTCGTTTTTATATCTATGCATTAGCGTTTAAAAACTAATAATATAAGAAAATTAAAACGCCTCTTGGTAACCGTAGAAGCGCTCTGACCGCTAAGCCATGCGGTCTTATCCATAACCATGTATCCTCTTTTGCTCGCTCGAATCCCGCTGCGTTCAATTTTTTAAACGTTTTCTAAAAAATTTTATCTATATATGGCTTCAATATTCAGCCCAGTAACAACAAAAAATCATAATTGAATAAGAAAATGAAGCTGTGTTCAATGTTAATTGTCCAAATAATACAGCCAATTTTTGATCAAAGTTATTAATTAATAATATATAAAAATTTTAAAGGCACATATAATATCTAATATTTGATATGTTAATTTTATACAACAATATTAAAATACTTGTTAATACACGTTATATAAAATAATGTACTTTGATATTTCGACAAAATAATATATTGAATGGGAAAAAGGACAAAGCCAGCAGATTGACTCCAGCTAACAAAGTTTAATAGGGTTCACGTTTTAAGCTGGTGTCGACAGATAATTGTCCTCTTAATAATTTCATTAGTGACACAGAAGAGTAAATATACATTACTTAAATAAGATTTTTGATTTTAGTTTTGTTTATTTATAATTTTCATATTAATATATATTTTTTTATTTTATTTTTTTTCTTTGTGTTTCTTTTTATTTTAAAAGAAGGCAGATAGATGATTTCCGCTTTTCAGTTTTCGAATATTTAGGGAAGATGTGTAGAATAGAGTTCAATACGCAATGTCTCGATTTCGGGCGGAAAGTGATGAACGTAGTGTCTTGACAGTAGGTTTTCTCTAACCACCCTGTAATGCTGGCAAACCTAAACTATTAAAAAATCTGACTTAAACATATATAAATTCAATATTATTTATACTCATACAGTTAGTTTATTAAATTACTGAAATATTCTTAATTCAAATTTGTCTTTACTACAATAAAAAAAGTTATAAAATAATTAGTTTCAGTCAACATTTTATAAGAACGGAGTGTCTTGACTCTAGGTGGTCTCTGACTACCATGCTATGCTTTAAAATTTGAACCTACACTATATTTCCAATGACTTAAACTAAAATAACAAATAACATTTCCACACTTCGATTAATTACCACTTAAAATTAAAATTCCATTACAAGTAAAGATTACAGTCAAAACCTACTTGCATAATGCGAGACGTTTTAGCTACATTTGGTGTGCTCCGCGGCTGACGGCGGCCGATAGCGCAGAGTGCACCTATTCTTAGTGATAGGGCTTGCAACACAAATATGTTTATACATGTTTATTGTAAATTCATTTAAAATGTATTTTAAATGAAATTATTGATATCTAATATTCAGTATTATTATATATTATAATTACATAAAATTATTATTTAGTAAGTTGATATTTTGATTTATATAGAGAAGAAATAAAGAGAGAGAGAGAAATAAATCGTGAGAGAGAAATAAATCGTAGCGCAGTGTATAACTGTAATCGCGATTGGTTGTGGGTTCAATTCCCATTTGGGGGAATGGTTGTATTAAATTATTTTCATATCACTGCTCTCGTAAATAAGATAAAACGCGGCGTTGAGTTCCGTTACATAATACGAAATGTCTCTAATTCGGCCAGAAATTACACTAGGTTCTCTCTTATTATCTTGCTATGCGGGAAAAAGCGTGATGGTAAAGATTTAAATCAGGATCGTCGGTTAGAAATAAAAAAGAAACATAGATGCATATAGTTTTATTATACATATATAAAGTTTTACCGTCACATATTAATAGAATGAGTATCGGTCTAACAAAGTGGATTAAATCAATAACTAGTACAGTGAATAAACAAAAAAAAATATTACCTATTATATTTTTTTATTGGTAGTAACAATATTTCAGACAACCCTATCAAGATTTTGTACGAAAACTCGGGACGTGCGCGCGTCTTCATAACGGCTTCACAAATGCTTTGTGCATTAGAATTTATACTCTTGTCGCAAATTGAAGCTGTTCGGAGAAAAAATAAAACCCATACTTTACTGCTTACGTCGCTGTAAGCAAGACTTTCTTAAGAGAAAACTGTTCATTCATTCAGAAGTTGCTAACTGAAAACTTTCTACTCCCTAGCGAATATTCAAATAATCAGCGTCTTTATAAAAATATTAACATTGAACAATAAAAGTACATTGTACAAGAAAGTGTTTTTTTATTAATATTTAAATACAACATTCATTATTATGACAACCAATAGTAAGCTAAACTAGCAAATAAATTTACATTAGCAGAGTAAAACAAGCAAAGCGGGGTCAGGACGTCAGTCTTATAAAAAAAGTAATATTGATTTCTTCTCTGCCATATCAGCCTCTGAAACAATTGTCATTAAAAGTAATGTCTTTTTTAAAGCCCAATACGGTAATTATTGGATATTTGTATGTAGGTAGCTCACAAAAGAAATCGAATTAATTTATACTTTTTATTGGCGATTGTCTTGTTAGTTGCACACTTTGGGAAAGGGGCACGGAAAGAAACGGCATTCCTTCGTCGTTTTTGGCACTAGCAAAATTATTTACGTTTATTTCTCTTTTAAATCTTATAATCCAATATATTAAGGTATACGTAGTGTTGGCTTGAAAACTACTCAAGAAAACATTTTTCAAAGTTGCCAGTTTTGTAACTCAAACACTCAATATAGTCATTGGATGAATAAAATTAAAAATTCGTAACGATATATCGGACTCTACGGAAGATAGGATTAAACGATCTGTCCATCACTTCACAACCATTTTAAAAATGTACTTTAAAAATTTGAATTCGCGACTCCTGAATGGGGCTGAATAATATATATCAGAAGCTAAAGAACAGTAAGTTGTATATAAATGTCTACAATAAACTTTATTTTAATTTATTTTAAATTACATAAATTTACATCATTTTGTTGAAATAAGTTACCCAATTCGAATTTGTATGTACACTTTAAGATGTACAAAGCTACTAATATATATATACTTATGTGTAATAAGGTTCATACGAAATGTGTTTGTAAATACTTTTATTATCTTAACGTAACAAGTATATTCTATAATAATGTATTATTGTTGATGATAATAAGCTCCTAAATAAAATAGATAATCCGATCTTTCAAATAGATAATCAGAATCAGATTTTTTAAGCAAATCGGATATCAAGAAATGGGTCAAAATAGTGTTGCTAGATTTTCTTACACAGTTTTCTTTCTGTAGCTTTAGCCTAGTGGCACTCCGTTCTCTAATATCCTTCCGAAATCAAGACATTGTCATTGTCACACGTGTGAAGTAGTTTACAATGGTAAAGTACGACATATCACATGTTACAATACTCAGTCTTTTCATAATGCTGCTAACATTTCAAAGGTGACACTTTTTTGCTAGATGTCGGCAAATTTCTCGCCACACTCGTAGCGTACTGATCATGCCAGGTCTTATTTCAGACATGCAGGATTGCCACGATCCATCCAGAGACCATCTTATTAATTATTTATTAAGTATCATGCTCCCCCAAAACCTAACCTGAATTTAAACTCACATTTTGTCCTTGATTTGCCGAATTGGCTTATTCGGTGATAATTTAAAAGTAAACAAAGTAAGCTCGTTTCTTGTACATTTTACATATTATTATTTGATTGTAACTAAAAATTGATTGTTGCTAGAAATTGAAGTGAAACTAATATTAAATATATTTTTTTAATTTACGATAATTTTAAACGTACAACGTTTATCTATGGAGCTATATTGTCTAATAAACATTATTATATAATACACGATAATATGTTGGTTTTGTCTTCAATAAGATCAGTTCATCGTATTTAAACTCTAATTTGAAAATTTATTAACAGTGTACATACATATAATATACATATGTGTTTTTATATTTCTTAGTGATGAGTTTTCATATTACTTTTAATACAACTAGAAAGAAAGACATGCGTGTCGAGTGGCGGAACTCAGCCCGACGCTTTGCCAGCCCCAGATCGAAGAAATGATAATATTTCAAATATAATAATAATATAATTTCTGTAAAATTTCTATAAATCTCGGAGGATAATATAATATAATTCCTCCGAGTGTGGATCGAATGCACAACAAATCACATTTGGAGTAAGACGCTGTCTCACTGCGCCACGTGTCCTTATAATGCATACTTATTGTATGAATATAACATTTATAAAATTATATTCATATTTATTTAGTATATCATATATTTAGAAACGTACCTGGAAGCTTTATATAATTTTTGAAACTGTATATTATTTTTGAGAGCGCTTTAACAAATAATAACGGTCGTACGTACAGTTTTACTATTATATTTACTTGATATAATATTACTTATAGCCTAATTAAATGTAATCGAAGAAAACGACTGACTGAAACTCCATTAATGTTATTATAATTAAAGCTTTTTAAGTTTAAGTTCATTAAACGCTCTTTCGTTTTAAACTTGTTAATTGCAGGGCTATTATTTGAACGTTTGGGCGTGCCCCAATATGAGCGGGACGAAAGATACTTTAAATTTTTTTGGACTTCTCAACTACCAATAAATTAAGCTTTCTCGACTGTCTTTGACATATTTAAAATAAGGGCCTTTTTTGTCATTACTATTAACATAATTAAATACATATTTCGCACCTTTGTAGTCTATACGCTAATTTAAATACAATTTTGTTCAGACGTCGTTAGTATTCATTAGATACATTTTAAATGTGATGCATTTTTTTAAAAGGCAATGATCCAGTAATTTTATAGTGTATTGTGAATAGTTTCCTTTTTATACACAGCACAGCCTTTTAAGTGTCTATATTAAAATATCTGTATGTGCGTACAAAAAATATAGCAACTGTATCGTATACTATACTTTGTTTACAATTGATGTAATTTATGATAACAGAATATATTAAAATAGTTTTATCCTTAACGGTGAAACCAAATGGTTGTAATAAAACCCTGAGATGGTACTGTCATTTTAAATTAGTTATTTAAAATTTTAATTTTCTTTCATATACGGTGTTAATTGAAGACAGTAAGAACCTTATTAATACAACTTTGCATAAAAATTTCATATAAATCATCGTGACGATCGACGTGTATAAATAATTATCATATAGCAGTTTTACGCTTCTTCTCGTATAACAGGGCTATTCTAAAAACCCTACTTTGACTAGTGTAAAAACCCACTCTGTTTCCACTGGAAATTGAAAGATTTGTTGAGTGGCGGAACCCAACGGTAGTAAAGTGTACAGTGTATAGAAGAATTCGGTTTAATAAGTAACACTTTGAAAGTTAACATAAAAAGTATAAGTTATATGACGCAAGTGACTTGTTCAATATTTTTTACGGAACACGTTTAATAATTACAAAATTTGTTTATTTATTACAGAAAAAGGAAAGGCATCCTTTTTATTTTATCTGACAATTTGACTTTGTTTCTTTGTTCGCTTTGTTTTTAATTTTAGAACATTTTCAATAATTGCATGTACTGCCCTTGCATAGGTGAAAATCCGACCGAAACAAGGTTTTTCAGCTGCAACTAAAATCGCACCTTCGGCTCTGACGTCAGTCTATCTATAAATGAATATAATAAACTACAAAGAGAAAAAGGTAAATAATTCTAATGGAATTATTGTGCTTACAACCAAATGTTATTTTTATTACGCTTAATAATATTTAATATTGTAAATATACGCGTTACATATTTATTTATATAAAAATATATATTTTAAAAAATTATTGAAGTTTATTAATAATTTAAGTTTATTATTATTACTGTAATTATCTTTAATTGGAAAATTATTTAGTTAATCTTGTAAGCTTGATATAGTTTAATCATGTAATGTATGTTCTGTTGACAAATAAATAAATTATCTACCAGAGACAAAGCCAGTAGCTAAAAAAAAATAAAAATTACATTTACCATTATAAAAAATGTCTCTAAATGGCGGGACCAGGTTGCTAGGCTTCCAGAAAGATGAATATCCTCAAGGTATTGCTTGTTTCATGTAGCATTACTTACAAAAGTAACTAAGTATTTACTGCCTACCTACGAAAGGAGTTGATCAAAAGCGATAGCCTATTGAAACATTGTCCGATGTTTTTTTTTTACTTTTCCTTTTCTCATGCGTTTTAGCTATATCTATCTAGTATATCTATCTAGTACATACTTTCAAGAAAAAACGTGGGATTGTTCCCTTACAACAGTACCTACACATCTACAAGAACGTATCAAGAGGTATTGATACTTCACTTTATGATCTGGGCTAGTCGATTGTATCTATGTAATAAGTCACCATTGACAAAATGTCTAACAGCTTCTCTAGATCGATGACACGCTTGACACATGTCGTTATTTAAAATCTTCTATGCAATTCCTTCAAATTCTATAAAGGGGTAGCAAGAATTGGAAGCACTACAGTCCTTCACCATTTTCTTTGCCCAAGGAACCACACCTACGCGGCCATACACAGACTACAGAGATTAATATCAGTAATATATTCTTAACAGTAATAATGGAGATTGTTAACGATTTACCCACACGAAAGTGGGTACGCTTAGCCATCTTAGACAGCTCAAAGTTTCGGCCCGGCCGATAGGTTCACCTAATTTTTGGCCGTCTGTACCCAAACCTACAATTTTAAATCGAAACTGAACCTTCGGCCGGTCACTAATTTAGATATATTTTTTTTACAATATACACTACTCAATTCGCAATGTAATTCAGAACGAAGTGTCTTGACATTAGATTTTCCCTGACTGTCATGTGCGCGAAAAAAATAACGCTAAAAGCCACATAGATATTATCACCTATAAATATTTGCTAATTTTCAGCAGAATTTATACCCATTCAAATTTGTAGCCATCGATTGTATGTACATACAGTACACACCTTTTCAGCCATTAATTGTAAGTTTAGTAAGTAAAAGTAAATGAGTAATATAGTACCTGTGATGAAACTTCTCAAAACTCTATTAGCTTGTGATCTAAGTATGAGAGAAATCAAATGAGCATAGATTAAAAGTAATGAACGCGTAGTAGTAATTTTAAATTGCCGTTTAGAAGCAAGCTTAATAATTTAACTAAAAAATGTATAGTTTGTTAACATTTTTTAAAGTGTTATTCCCACACTAAGGAAATTATAAAAGACATTTAGAAAACGTATAAAACTTTGAACGCAGCGGGATTTGAACCCGCGCCTCTTAAACTTGAACGGTTTTCAAAAGGCGCGGGTTCAAATCACGTTGCGATCAAATTTTTATACGTTTTCTAAATATGTCTTTTTATAAAATGTACTTTGAATTAATTGTATATATTCGTATTTTAGAATATATTGTTATTATAATATGTGCGAAATTTGTGTTGCTGTTAAGGCATTTTTTCGCCCAATTTTCTACTCTCAAAGCCCAATTTTCTAAGTCAAAGGTGATTGACAAATGAGAAAAGCTGATTAACAAAAAACATAAAAAAAAATTTATGAAAACATACATACTATCTCGAAAAGCTTACGAAGCTTATCAATAAATTGAATAATAAATATTTATGTATTAGCAAATATAAAGTTTAACTAAAAGCTTTTATCTTTGGCACTTTGCTACATTATTATATATTATGCAAAACGTAGGCACATTATCTATGTAATAAATAGTGGAAATTATGGCTTATAGAACGTTATTTTGCAATTGATGTAAGCGGTCTTTAGCGACGTGTTGCCTCATCGTAGCAGAGTACGATACGAAAGATAACGGGCTATACAAGAGCGTTCTTTAAAAGTGTAAAAGGAAAAAAATATCGGTGCATCAGGCAGGAATTCCTCAAAAATAACCATTAAGACTCTCAACATAAGGATTATTTCTTTTTGTTGCCACGTTAAAAATAGGCAAGGCAATCCGAAATGGCCGTACTGTGTGGAATATGCGAGTATAGCTGTTTGTTTAGACGGAACAGGCTTTAAATTTTATTCTAAGACTTTTGAAATAGTATTTTATTTGCTTTTGTGGTCAATTGTATTCTGCCCTTTGTGAATTATTCAGTGTTTATATTTTTTACTTGCAAGGTTTTTTATTATATATACAGCTTCACGCATAGCAGGGTAGTCATAAAGAACCTTGTGTCAAGGCACTCCGTTCTCTACTATTCGCCCGAAAGCTGCAATGCAATGTCTGGGACATTGCATTTACAGCTGTGGAACTCATCGCCGCGCTTTGTCTTTGGTACCAGAGCGAAGAAATGAAAATATTTAAAATACAATAATTCCTCCGAGTCCGAATCGAAGCCAACCAATCGCGTTTACAGCCAGACACTGTTAAACTTGCTTGATGATTTGATGTTTTTTATGGCGTAGAATATTATGAATATGGCCTTTTTATTTCCAAATTAGTCCCTTGTTGAAACAGCCTTATGAAAATTATTCTTGTAGTATATATTGAATATTTGCCATAAAATTAAGTAATAAACGTGATTATGAGCCTATTTATCATTACGCCATGTTAATTTAAAATAAGACTAGTTTTATCCGCAATTTACTTGAATGACATACAATTAAGTAATCATTTACATCATAATATAGGACCAATACATCTTACTTGTATATAATTATACTATAAACATCTATCAATATTGAGTTTATTACTGGAACTGTAATATTCATAAATGCAACAAAGATATAACTGTATACATTTTATGTATGAGATTTGGTAAGAAATAACTAAATTTTAGTTATTTGTACTTTTAATGGCGGAATTTATCAATAAATCCTCTTTATATATTGCCTTTGTCTTTCTGACAATAAATTAATTCAACACTCATAATAAATAATTTTTCAACTTTCATGCAAGAAATTAGTTAAACGGCGGGAATATTTGAGATCACATTTTTTTCAAAGCAAGGCAAAGCACCTGTATGTAACTGAAGTGTTCGAAACGTCGGGATTTCTTCTCTTCTAATCTTTAAAATAATACGATTAATACGATATAAATAGTTTCATTTAGAATTTTTAAATTACTTAATTGCGAAAATATATTTTTTTACATATTACTTAATATTGTTACAGTCAACAATCTACGTAATTAAAAAGAATAATAAAGGCATTAAATTTGGTTGTATGTACTAGCCTACTTACCAAAAAAGTATGCACCACTGCCGTACTATATAATTAACATCAATTGCAACGAAATTAATTCATATTAAGGTAAAGCTTCTCATTAAAACTATAAATGTCTATATAAGTAAGTTTAAGCACTTTGTATAATGCAAAAACTTTTATTACAGTTGAAACGGCACTATTAGCTGCGCGCGTGAAATAATATTTTTGTTCAAGAATAAAACGTATACTTTATAAAAGTACATATAATAAAATACGTGTCATTTAACCAATCTTTCAAAATTTAAATAACTATTTAAAAATCATATGTATTATCTAGAACTGGTTAAAGAGTTTAGTTAGAAGCTTATTTTTTCATTTCTTTGTAACTAAGATATTAGACAGCTGTGTAATATTTTAGTTCCCATGACAGGCCCTAATAAATTGTCAACATTTACTTAAATTATATATTTTTTAACATTTTTTAAAGTGTTATTCGCAACTTGAACGGTTTTAAGAGGCGCAGGTTCAAATCCCGCTGCAAATCTTCAAATGTTCAAATGTTCAAATCTTGCATATGTTCAAATTTTTATACGCTTTCTAAATATGTCATTTACTTAAATTATACTGCAAAAAGGGTTGTTTTTACCTTTACTTATTTATCTCCCGCAGAACGAAATCTTCAAAGCATTATTTAGAATTGAATCATAAAGAAATGTCTAATAAATTACATATTACCACAATACGCAGGTTGTTCATAAATATTTCATTAATTCTATTACATCAGCCAACTTTCGTTTAATGAATATTTATCTGTGCTTTCTTTGACAAGTAACGATTTAATTCTTTTGGCGAGATTAAATGTCATGTCAGTCTTATAAGGTAGAAGTTGTATGCAATAAACATTGTAAGTTAATTCATTATGTCGTCAACACTAATTCAATGTTGGACTATATTAAACATTGTTTTGTATTGACTCACGCGCGTATTATAAATAAATTAAATTACAGTCCCCCTACAATAGATCTTTTGTAAGCATATATTTTGTTTTTATTTTAGAAGTCAGTGCGAAGAGTATGTCATTCAAGTTTATGTTTATCTGTGCTTCCATTGACAAGTGACGTCGCAATGCCCGGCAATTGTTTTGGCGGGACGCGACGGAATGCATTTTACGCTTGTTGTTATTTGATTTTAAAATATCTTTCACATTCTTGTCATGTAAGTTAAATTTTAGTTATTTATTTTTAGGTACGATCTGTTTATATAATATTATTTTCTTTTTAATAAAACAAATGTTGAATGGATTGTAATTGTAATTAAAAGATTTTATTGAAAAAAAAAACACGAAGTACACTATTAATACAATTTCTAAGCCTAGGCGATCCTTTTCACATGGCGGATTTAAACGTAAGTAGATCTTTATAATAACACAACATGGGACGTTCACAAAAGGTGAATGATGAAACCAACATTTACGCTTATAAAATTCCCCTATAAAGTCCTGTTTTATATCCTCAAACAATCAGTCCCCCCTGAGGTGCTTTAGGGTAAAAACGTTTTGTTATAATTAATCGTACCACTCGAGCAAAAGTATCCATTAGCATTATTATCCCATAAGGAAATTTAAAAACCCCGTTCTTATGATTTACTTTCACTTTAAAATGACCCTTTATCTGTTTACACATTAGTCGTTCAAATGACAAACTACACAGTGCATGCCAGCCAGTATAAAGCTATATAATGTGAAATTCATTTTGTATGAAATCGGAGCTCGCTGCAAATTGGTCGTATGTCGAGACGTCTACACCTTTTCCAAACAAATCAAATGCCTGGAATTATTTGACATGTTGGACAAATATTGGGCCAATGTGGTTTCAAATAGATATTTTGAAAAAATGAGCTCTATGTTCGCTTAAAAAAAAGTGTATTTTTGTTATTTTATTTGAGTTAATAATGTTGGGTCGGGAATAAGTGATGCTTCAAAGGTGACAAAAGTACAGCCTGTTTTTTTAACAAGCTTATATAAGCTTCACCTGTATCTATATATATCTATTAATCTATGTAAGAAAATCTTGCAAAGCTAGTTTTGACTTATTTGTTAGAAAATTGACACGTGTCCGAATTCAATAACAATACTATAGGTAAATAGAATAACGAGAAAATAATTAAGGTCGGGTTCTTCTTAGTTTGCTTTTGAAACGTTTTGTTCTTTATTTATAAGCTAGTTTCATTTTAATCAAAAAAATATTTCTGGTTATGGTTAATGTTATTATTATATTATCTCTGCTTAATTTTATAATGATATTAGTAATATTATATAATAAATGTGAAAGTGATACGGTCTGCCTGTGGCTGTTGTGATAAACTTTATATGGAGGTAATTTAGAGATAGACCCTCACTATTGATGAACATATGCTACACTTCTCCCAATTTTAGGACTTTTTCTATGAATTTCATTGTTTTGACAATAAAAAAGAGATCAAAGTGTCGCAGCTCAAGCTCAGGGTTTGACCGTATAGGTGATTTTGAGCTATAGTTAAATTATTTTTCTTTACTTGCCCTGGTAAGGCAAAACGCGGCGTTGAGTTCCGGCATTGAAAATAATACCATAATGTATTAATTTCGAGTTAAACGCGGGGAACCAAGTGTCTTGACACTATTCTTGACACGTTCAAATTTTTACACGTTTTCAAATTTTTATACCATTTTTAAATATGTCGTTTTCAATTTCCTAAGTGTGCGATTAATACATTAAAAAGTGTTAAAAAACAGGTTCTTTCTTTTTTAAACATTAACGAAACGAAAGAGAAAGGAGAGTGATTAAAGTCATATATTTAGAAAACGTATAAAAATTCACCCGCGCCTCTTGAAAAACGCGCTTCAAATCCTGCTGCGTTCAAATTTTTACACGTTTTCTAAATATAAATTTTTCAATTTCTTAAGTGTGTGAATTTTTAAAACCAAGTTTTTATATATTTTCTTGTTTTAATATTTTTGTAACAGTATGTTTATAGACGAGTAATGTAAGTACGCTTGGAGTGCTTTGTCATATCCTTTCACATTTGATGATGTCAGTGGTGTTGTCTAGGAACTTTTCACCGATTTAGCATTACAAGCTTTGCGCTTTCATATTAAATATTAATAGTTTTGTTTTGATTTGATAAAGCAACACAGTACAGAGCTACTTGCGAACAATAATTTTACTTCATATATTTGAATTGTATATTGTAATATACATACATTTAATTAACATTGTATATTGTAATAACAACTTATAAAGTCATATGCTAAATTGACATAGTTCTACTGAATTATTTTTTTTTTATTTTATTTAATTATCCCAAAACTTGTAAATTATTGTGCTCTTTAATACGTTTTTCAACTTTCAATATTATTTTAATTTTGAATACCACATATTCTTTCAAAAGGATCAATTTAAATATCAAAAGAACGAATTTGCAGATTTTTCTCGCATATCATTGTCAGAGAGTCAGAGAAAACCTAGTGTCAAGACACTCCTCCAGCCTTCATTTTCCGCCAGAATTTAAAACATTACGCGATGAATTACAGACCACCACGCTGCCATGTATCGTTTATTAAAGCAGAAATGAAAATAATTAAATTATGGTTATATCACCGAATGGGAATTAACACAAAACCAATCATAATTACGGCCTGACACTCACCACGATGGCCCCAAAAGCAGGATTTTTTTATAATACACAAATCTTGACAAATGTTCACCAGTAAGTTCGAATTTTATGCTTAAAAAAATGTGTTTTGGTGTCAAAATATCCTGTTTCCATAGATTATATATATATATCCCCAGTAAGATACAAACCCACAACCACGTTGCGTAGTCAGCTAAGTTTTAACTGCGCCACGATGGCAATAATTTTGTAATTGCAATTTTAATTTTCATCACCTGTTCTCATTTTTTAATGTCACATTATTAATAAACATGTAAAAAACAATGTCAAGTGTAATAGAAATTTTGACGTACATTGATTGCGTATGGTATGACCAGACTGTAATTACGGCTTTAATGACATAAGGGCATGTTTTACTGCTTTTTTTCTGATTTGTTCTTATAAAAGTATAAATAAAATAATATATATTAAAGTTTTATATATTTTTAAAACGTTCTGCAGGTATATAAGACTTAGATATTTTTTTTTGTATATAAATAAAAGTAACTTTTATAAGTACAAACATTTAAATCATCAAATATCAGTTAATAATTAACATTAACATTTAAGAAGCTTTGAAGCCATCGTCATCACTCATGTCCCACTGGACATCGTCTGACTATAAACGTGGTTGCGGGTTCGATTGCTATTTGGGGCATATCATGATGTGGAGAACGGAGTGTTTGTGAGTGTTTTGAAATTAGGTTCTCTCTGCTGCTGCAGCTGCAAAAGCGTAAAGCTATAAAAAATAATTATTTTTCTTACTTTTTAACATATTTTAAAGTGTTTTTCACACACTTAGGAAACTGAGAAACATATATTTAGAAATCGTATAAAAATTTAAACGCAGCTGGATTCAAACCCGCGCCTCTTGAAAACCTATTTTTTATATGTTTTCTAAATATATGTATATTCTTACTTTTCATATTAAATTTACAAAAAAATAATTGATCGCGCCTTAACAATGGTCATGTAAGAAGCATGTAAGTAATAATTAAGAAGTTCGTGTAGATACTTAACAAACTTGACTGATAATCCCACACATTGAAATATGGTTGCGTTCAATATATATGAAATAATATATTTTACTGGTTCGGGCATTCGACTTCCCCTGTATCCACATGATATTATTTTAGTGTACAGTGATTATTGTAATTGTACGGTTTGGTAAAGGCACCAGGTTTGCTTGCCAAATTTTATTTAAATTAAGTTAATCCAGCGTTTAATTAATTCTCGTAGTAAATAAAGGTAACTTAATATGAAGACATTCTTCTTTGTTTTTTACGTGCTTTATAGTTTTAGAGACACTCCGTTTTATCCTGTCGAACTCAACCCCTTCACTTGCCATATCGAACATCTCACCTATCTCACCTATAACCGTCACGCATGCAGATACCTTTAGGTTTTCAAAAACCAACACAGCTACTGCTACTTTGTTTGTAATTATTGTTATTTGTTATGTTTGTATAATATGTGTACGTATAAAAATATTCCGCCGCTCAGCATGCAATGTCTCGATTTTGACTACAGAGACCACTACAGAACCTTGTGTTTAAACATGACTCTAGGTTTTTTCTATACTGCTTTTTCTATACTTCTATATTGGTTATGACTACCCTACTATACGGGAAAAATGATGAACTAAAAACAAAGAAATTATAGAACAATTAGGGCCAGTAAAACATATCTGCTGATACTTGTATTCATAATATTATGAAGGATAATAATGGCTGCCTCTAATTAAAATGTTTCAGCAACATTTTGCTGACAGTGCACATTTATTATTATTTGATTAAATCTAAATAGACTAGCTAAGCTGAAATTTGTTGATTCGACTCTTGCTCAGTGTAAATATTGTCGATGTAGATATTTGACTTGCAACTAACTGCCTGTTGTTAAAGTGGTAGGGAACGTTTTATTTGCAGATTTTATTTTAAACAGATGCTAGTTACTTATGTAGGTGTTTGTTTGAATAAATATGGAAGAGGTATATTGTGCAATTGATGTATAATAATCATAATTCTAATGGTGTGGCCATCGCTTCGCAGTGGGACCGTGTCTTACTGTAAACCATTGGTAGCAGGCTTAATTCCCATTCGGAAAAATGATTATATTTAAAAATATATTCATTTCTCCATTCTGGTACTTAAAACAAAGCTCGGCGTTGAGATCCGCCACTCAACACGCAATGTCTTAATTTCGGATGGAAAACGGAATGTTTTGACACTAGGCTCTCTCTACCTCTGATTACCATGCTATGTGGAAAAAAGCGTGAGTATGTATAACTCAAATTTACAATACCGGTAAAGTCAAGTTGGATTGAAGAAAAGACTAAGATAAACACTGAAATTCTGTTATCTTTTATTCAAAATTAGCTCTATTTAGATTATATGTATATTCTACTTTTATATATATATTTTTTAAAAGTATACATACTTGTTCTGGAATATAGTATAATATTATATAATAACATAAACCTTAACCAGACGACCACGGAAATGAAAAAATATATTTAAGTATGTTTTTTGTTGCTTTTTAAACAAATTTGTGGTTATATATTTAAAATTTTGGTAACGAAGCAAATATTAAACATACGGTGAGTAATTTTTGTTTATTTAATATTTCCTTATAAGAATAATAATTTAATTATACATATAAATAATCTTTACGAAGTTTTTAGTTAATAAAATATTACAAGAGACTAGTTTTATTTCACATGTGATGTTCTTACTTCTAATACATACATACATACATACATATAGTTATGTTATAGCCATTTAAATATATTATAGTATGAGTAGCAGTTGAATCGTGACCGTGCATATGTCTGTGTATGGTCTAAAATAAAAGATACAGCATGTAGTACGGCTATGGCCTGTCAAGTTATTGTATTTATGGCGTCCACTTGTTCAGCCAAAACCATCGAATGACTACTGACTCCTGTAGTTCCTTGAAAAAGGTTGAGAAGGTTTTATATTTCATTTTGCTTTTTTCCGTGCCTGTTTTCTACGTAACATCAAATTCTATGCAGTTTAAAAATAATTAATCTAAAATCGACCTATTCATTGTATAAACAATTAAATACAGATCAAACCATGTGTTATATCTATAAAATACGTAAAAATAAATTCTATTATCAAAATCTATATTTATTTTATTTTAATTACATTTTTAATATACATACACAGCTGTAAAGCATTTGGGGGTAATGTTTCTCTTATCACTTATTCCACAAGCTGTTGCCCTCTGAAATTGTGCATTACCATCATCGCGCTATGACCTCCCGCATATTAAGGGGACTCTGACCCCATCAGGTGACTAGGGATGTTTGTATGTAAATCGTCAATTAATATATAATCAGCGGTGCCTTGCACTTACGTTGAGCAATTCTCAATAGACTACTTAACAGAATCTAATATCGTTGTTGTTAAAGTATACGCGTAAATTGGTATACGAAGTGACTTAGAACATGTTATAATATTAAGATTAAACGAGAGTTTGGTACATTTGTACGGTAATTTGAAATGCATTTACTTTCTATGAAAGTTGTAAAATTGACTGAAACACTGTATACAGAAAAATAGCTACAATTATTTGGTATTTTCTGTATAATAATTCAAGATTTTATCGTATGGCTTAATAAGTTATATTTTTAATATTCATTAATGGCAAAAGTTATTTTCATAAATACCTATATGAATATGACGTTGTATAAACATGTTATTACTGCTTATTTTTGTATTTCATCGCACTTAATGAGAAATTAACATAATTTCACGAATGAATCAAACAATTTACAAAACTTCGTATGTACGTGATAATTTTGGAAATATAATAAAATGCTGTTTAGTCATTATGCTAGATGTTAATTGAAATATATTTTCACGTTAAGTGGACCCGCTTGGGATCCATTCGCACCTTCTTAGGGAGAACTTAAAAAATTGAGGTTGTCGGCCACTTTGATGACGTCACAGATACTTCCGAAAACTGCATCGCGTTTTATTTTTCTTACAAAAAGCAAAGGTTGACCATTTGACCAGTTTGATTGAACCAAACCCTGTGGTTTATGTAATGTAATCAGAAGTTTTAAATAAAGATTTATATATTTTCAAAGAGTGGCAATACAATTTGTTGAAAAATAGCAGTAATTTATTTAAAAATGACAACAGCAACGACAATGTTATATGTATACAAATATGTATACTTCAGTTTGACTGAAAAATATCATTGTCATAATCAGATATAGTTATTATAACAAATATTTTATAGATATATATATATAGTATATTTTATCGTGGCGCAGTGGGACAGCGTCTGTCTGTAAACGCTATTGGTTGTGGGTTCAATTTAGGTGAATGATTATATTTAAAATATTTTCACTTCTCCACTCTGGTGCCTAAGATAAAGTTAAGTTCTGCCATTCAACACGCAATGTCTTTATTTCGGGCGGAAATTGGAGAACGAACTGTCAACACTAAATGCTCTCTGACTACCCTGCTGTGCGGGAAAAAGTGAAACCATTTACAACATAAGTTATATACGCATCAAATAATTTTAAATTTTTAATAAAATCAATAGTATACAAATAATTAAGAAACTGATTTGCAGAATTAATGCAACAAGCTATATAATATATATGATGAATACTTGAAGCAATATGGGCAACAACGTTAAATTTTAAATTCGGTTTTAAACTTCAAAAGGTTCATGTATAAAACATTTGTTCCAAACAACGTTATCTTGATACTTATCTTTAATTTTCGTTTTCTTTTGAAATTAAGACATTTTAGTCTTGTTTCATGTATAATTTATTGATTGATTAAGTGTTAAGAAATTTCGTATGTAAATGTATGTATTACATTTTACAGTGAAGGTATATTGTCTAGTGATATGCCTCTGTCTATATCTGTACCAGGATGGGAAATAAAAATAATTTAATTTTAATAATTTCTACGAGTGGGAATCAAACCCTCAACTAAATGAAATTACATTCTCAATGTTGCTATATACACAATATGTACAAATGAATGTAGATTTTGTAGCAGTCGAATTCTTATTAGCACTGTTCAAGTCCTTGTCCTTATCATTTATGCCACAGCGAAATTTCACCGTATTTTTGGCAAGTAAATGTATAAATTGATGAGTGTTTATTTCACATTTTATTTTAAAAAACGTATTGACATGGGGTATTAAATGATAACAAAATATATTAAACATTTGTAATATTCATAGCTTTTGACATGTGTTAAATAGAGTTCTAAACAGACAAACCGAAATCCGAACGTTTCAAAGTTTCGGATAAAAGTTCAATTAAGAGCGGAGTCTAAATGAGAGCTGTAAATAAGAGATTCTTTAAAAAAACATTCACAGTGAATAGTTTGAGACTTGTTGTTTCTTTTTGTATCAATGTTGAAGTCGTGTAGTATTAAAAAAAAATTATAGGATTTTGGTATTCATACGTCAATTAAGCAATTGCTTATTTGCATAAATCAGGTCATCTCAGTATAGATATCGTATCGTAAGTATCAAGTTATCCAATCCCACTGTATACTATGCTGGTGACCGATGTAGGCAACAAAAAATAAAGAAACAAACCGACTATCTCCGTTCCTACCTTTATGAGAGTCGAAGCACCCATTAACAGGTAATAATGCGGCTTCTTTTACATAATATATTCAATGTATGTGGTGGAATTATTAATTTTTGCCCAGATCCGTCTCATATTTGTTCATATATACCATTAGTCACGTCTTTTCACATTAGCGTTAATCGATTACCTAGCGAGTTCGAGTTCTTGTTTCAGCTTGTTAAAGTACCTACACTTTATTAATTATTTATTTTATTCCGAATGCAAGCGATTTTTTTTATATGTCAAAAAATATTTTGCAAATGAAAATGTTAATGCTAAGCGTATTTTTATGTTTGCCTTATTGCTAAGGAATTAATTTTAGTTGATTTGATTTTGAAACGATCTCATCTGATTCATAAGCTATTAACACGAAATAATTTTACGATGTATCGATTTGGCTGCTTTTCTGTACTCTCGTGTTCATAATATTGTTTAATCTATTTATATATATATATATATATATATATATATATATATATATATCTGCAAACGGCGTTGATTTCCGCCGCGCAATACCCATTATTTCGAGTTCGCAAGAAAATGGAGAACAGAGTGTCTTTTTGAGGCTTTTTTTGTTTAGTGGAAAGAAGCATGAAGAAAGCATGTAGAACATCCAATACCTATAATAATATTGCAAATGCAGTGTCATTGTATATATAGAATATACTTGAAAATAAATTAAAAATATAAAATATGCCATACTTACGCACTGATTTTGCTGATTGAATGATTTATACACAATAATTTTATCTTCTTGCGTAAAATTGTAATTAATAATTATAAAGTATTTATTTATAATTGATTATAGTATGTATTCACATCACGTTTTATTATATTTTAAAATATTTAATTACACTATTGTATAATAAATATGAACCTGCTACGTCCGAACGCCAGGGGTAATGTGTCTAATTATTTAAATACTTAATACCACATTTATATGTAATTAAAAGCTTGTTCTTAATCTCAGATATCTTTGAAAATAAGATACCTATATCATAAATTTTTAAATCACAGTTTCAATAGTATTTGTATTGTTGTGTATTTTATTATTTTTATAATGCGCTCTTATCAGTTTCCCCTATATCTATCAATGTAAGAAAATTTTGCAACACTATTTTGATCCAATTCTTGTCGTTCAATTTGAAAATTTGTCCGAGGAAGATATAACGACTGATGCCTATGCCAGGAATATCGTAATTTCGGCGGAATTTTTGTAAAACAATGAAATTCCTGGAAAATTAAACATACACGGCAAATAGGAAAAAGTAGCCTATGTATACGAAGACCCTCAAGTATCTGTATATAAAATTTCATCACAATCGTAACAGCGGTTGTGCCGTGATGACTTCACAGACAGACAGACAGTCAGATTTACTTTTGAATTTATAATATAAGTATGGATATTATTAACGTAATATGGACGTAATTAAACATTTCCTTTTGGGGCCAATATAAGACCGCTCCAAATCAATATTTTATTACCTTATAAATACCTCTATTTTATCAAAAGGAAGACACATAAATTGAGAAACGTATTAACTGTAATCGATGCTCGTATAATTAGTGTTCTCGATCTTTTAATTTGTCTACAACAGGTTTTCGCTCTCGTTGTTGTTTGATAATATTGATGGATACGTTCTTAGAAATTATAATGAGGATTATAACAGTTTTAAATATTTATTTTTATTTATAGACCAAATACCTACTTGTTACCTCAATAGATGTATTTGAATTTGACACTGTAATATTTCAAGTATAGGTAGTATATATCATTCTTGATTTACCTAATTGACCTGTCGTATGTTTTTCTTAAAGTATACTGGCGTCTATTTTTGTGTAATTTTAAGTATTGGAAATTTCTATGACTGTTTTTGTCAATAGCAGCGACGGTGTTTAAATATATTTTTTAGGCAAAAGCGAAGCGAAGCGAATATGAGGCTAGTTAGAAAAAAATAAACTTCAATAAAATACAGCATCGATAAACATTTGAGAGCTTTAAACTCAATGGCCTTGAATAAAATATATATTTGTTATTATGATTAAATATTATATAATAGGCCATAGTGGCGCAATGGGACAGCGTCTGCAGCGTCAACAAACGCAATTGGTTGTGGGTTCGATTTCCACTCGGAGGAATGATTATGTTTAATTTATTTTAATTTCTTCGATTTAATACAAGATAAAGCGCGGCGTTGAATTACGCCACTTAACACGCAAAGTTCGCAATAGGGTGGAAAGTAGAGTACGGAGTATCTTGACACTAGGCTCTCTCTGACATGACATACACGACATACAAAACGTTAAACTGAATATGCATATTTTTTCGTACTAGATGCTATATTAGGTTGAGCAATTAAGTAAATTTGCTCATTAGAAGAATTTTTATATTTATTGCAGATATTATTTTATAAGCATGTCCATATAAGGCAGGTGCTGATTACAATTTATTTTATTAAAACCAGTAATTTAGTTATATAGTATAGTTCAAAACTCACTTAGGAATCTAAGAAAAAGTCTCAAGTCATATATTTGGGAAATTAAAGCTTATTTTAATATGTTCAAATTTTTAAATGTTTTCTAAAAACATTTTTTAAATTAATGCATAGTTCAACATTCGATATTGGTTTGAGTAGGAGTTGTGTCTTGATACTAGGTTTGAAAATGACGGGATAAAGTATATAGTTAAAAAAAATGTTTATATTAATTTTAGAAATTGTTGTATTTTGTGGATTTTTGATTGATGATTGATTTAATTACTGTTTAACTAATATATAAACTTGCTTGATTGAGTTAGCTTTTTTAAAATAAAAACTAAAAGAATGTAGTCTACAAGTTTCTCATTATACGGAAACGTCTTCTATAAGAGTCTTTTTTTTTATTAAAAGCAAACAAACCACTATATTTGTTTTCGACATATAATGGACATTTGTACGGATTTCGCTAAAAGGTCCGTCTGTGCGATTGTCTTCCAAACGATCGGACAGAGCCTCTTTGAATTTTTAAACACTAAGCTGCTTATTTAAAGTATGCAGATTATGAAAAAAAAAAAACATTAAAATGTATATTTATAGCAATAATTGTGATGTATTTGGTTTAAAAAAAATAATAATCTTTTAATATTATTTAATAAATACTTATTTTGCTTCTTTTCTTCCGTGGTTCCGTGGCATAAATTACTATATTAGTTGTCTTATTTTGTTTGTAGTTAATGTAAACATATTATTCGATAATTCACAAACAGCAAACAGCTGAACCTACAGCCTCCGCGTTGCCAAGCGACAGTTCACCGCTGGACCAACAGGTCCATTAAAATTATGCCGTAGGATTTCTCGTTTATCTTCTTATTACAAGCAAACTATTAGTATAGTGCCGGGCATTTATGCCGATTTTGGTAATAGGTCTGTCTGATCGATTGTCTTCCAAGCGGTCGGAGGGGCTTAAGTTGCCCATGGGTAAGTGCTCTTTTGTTTAGATTGTTGGCTTTTGCGCTTCGCTTTTCACTGCTATTTACAATATTTTTATGGAAAATATACAGATTGAAGAGACCACAGTCGAGTCGTTGATATGCTTTTTCTCATATATTTGGCCCTCATGTGGTATTTCATATATTTAAACTAAAAACAGTTAAAAATAGCAGTTGCCCAATTTTTATAAAGTTAATGTTACACGTGCGTGACCTATTTATGGTTTTTATTCTTAAGAAATATCATAATTGAGAATTTAAGTGGAATCGTTTGGGTTTAAAGCTTAAACATGGGGAATTAGTAGCCATTAAATGTAATTAGGCTTAAAATTACCAAAATGCTTATTTACTCTGATTGCTGTTTAAGAGAAAGGGTTTCCTACAGATACCGCTTTTTATGGAAGTATTCTGTAGGTTAAGCTTTTGTTGTCAGCTTTCTTGCAGAGTTTGCGAGAGTGGCAGAAACAGTAATGATACGTCACTTTGTTGTCTTTTTTGTATATTATTTACTTGCGACCCGCTCGCGACTTTCCCTGCGTAAACTACACGACTATGATATTTGGTATTTTCTCCCCAAGTTTCTGCCCCAGTTCTCACTTAAATTACAAACTTTATAATTTAAATGGTTGTAGCTTTTTTTTATGTGCCAATTGAAATGAAATACATATTAAACGTTATGGGTAATTTTCCAAAATTTTATCGTTAAAGCTGCATTAAAATCGGTAAAGCCGTTTCTGAGATTAGCGTGCAGAAACGCACAGACAAATAGAAGAAATAAAATTAAAATTATTGTTTTGATATTATTACACTAACAGATGTCAATAATATTTTCAGTCAGACATAGGTCTTCTATGTACAGACAGGGATCAGTTACATTTTGAATAATAAAAATATAATAAAAATACATTCGTAATAAATCTATATCTATCTATACATATAAATGTATACATTTATATAGATTTATTACGTGACTGGTTAGTGTGGCCAATGTGGCGCAGTGGGACAACGTTTCATCGTAAACGCAATGGTTTTGGACTCGACATTCAAATTTTACTAATTTCTGACACTGTCTTGTAACTAGATTGTAATTACCTATCCGGCTATGCGAGGAAAAGCGTCGTGAAGCTTCACTGATCAGTTGGTGAAGTTTTATAATTTATCAATAGACAGAAAATTAATATTGAACAATGAAGAATTTTGATAATACACAAAAAAAAAAATTCAAATAAATCGTCATCAAATTGACTGGCTGACTGACTGACTTAAAAAAGATACAGCAATATATATATATATTTTACTTGGTATCTGGAAATACAGAAAAAATTACGATATTTAACTCTAGCAAGATTAATTCCCAGAATGTTCAATTTTCCTATCACATACATTGAGTCACGTTTGTTCACAAGTAACTTGAGCAATTTGAACGTTTCCCATATCTCATAACCACAGCCCCAACTATAAACCATTGATAGCCAAACCATAGACTTGTATCGTGGGGTAAAGTTATGTCCTGGGGTTGTTTTACGAGTTCGTTTCTCATTGGGGTGGGAGTGCACATGCTTAAAAGAAATGTCTAAGAACAAACGCTGTTGAAGAAAACTGTATATCTAAATATATTACGAAGTATAGATGTACAGATATATTAGCCTCTATAAAATTATGGAACAAGCTACAGGAAATCTTTTTTATTATATATCATGTGAGAAGGTGATGCCTTCTAGAAATATGTCATTTTTTCTTACTTCCTAAAAAAATACTTACAACTAAATTGTCAATTTATGTCCCAAGAATGAAAATTACTAAGATTATGCGATATGTGTTGTTATTGTATCATTTGTACTTCCTCTCCTAGCACAGTTCTATTATTATAAAAGTATACAGCTCTCATGTCTTCAAGTCATAAATAGTCTCCACGACCGCTACACCAAAGGTGTAATTTGTGGCGAGCCCTCCATCAAATAGAAATGCAACAAAAAACCATACCCACTGGGTCCGTGTCCAATTTGAACTAGTGAAAAATGAACCTTTATTATCCTTACTAAATTATTGTAGGACTGTTTTTACTACCGGCTTGATAGCGTATTGTATTTTTTTTTATAAATTATAGCACAAATTAACACTAAGGTCTTTCTGCGTACACTGCTATGCGGGAAAAAGTGTAAATATATAATTTGTTGTAAATGTAATAATTTGAATGTTTAAAATGTAAAATTTAGATCTGATAATATTATTCATTACATATATATATATATATATATGTAGATTATATAAAAATCTGAACCAACTAACTAAAGTTATATAAAATGTGTTTAAATTTTTTTTTTAAAACAAGACAAAATATTAATTTATTAGATATTCACTGTTCCATAGTAGGGGCTCGCAACAGACACCGCAACTTTACGATTCTAGCTTTACTGCAACGGCCCTGCAACGGTGGGGAAAAAATAAATTGGAATCCGCGCCCTTCTATGCCAGCTAGTGTTTTACGATGCGTGCGTATTACGTACTCGTATATGTATGCACTAACCTTAATTATAGAGTATTCGATTACTTTCTTAAAGCTAAACATAAATATCTCATCTAGTTGTTCCTTACTACATTGTTTTAATATGAGGGTTGTGAAATTATAGAGCAGTTCTCAATATGCGTGGGCAATTGTATTTTGGCTTGGTAGATAATTATTTGTTTTAATATGTTTTAAATTTTTCATTAATATATTACTTAGTTAAAATTGTTGAATATATTAGGATATTTTTTGTTTAAAGTGGCAATTTAAAACTTTTATGTTTAGTTGAATTATAAATTACTAATATTAGAAATTTAGTTTATATATATATATATATATATATATATTATATTACTTTACTTTTTAGAAAAAGCAATACAAAAACTTCTTTCAGCGTCCCGAGCATAAAGGTAAAGTGTAAAAAGATGAGGCCTAATTAAATAAAAGTTATCGCAAACTACTTAGTGTCTACAAATTCGTCCGCATGGACTTTTTGCCTTCTTCACCCCTCCAAAGTCTCCAAACTCAATGTTTTAATTTTTCAGCCTTTTCCTTCTGTAGTATTGACTATGTAACGTTAAATCCTGTTCCTGTCTAAGTATGAATTTTAAATTTGTAAAATGTCAGTTTTATCACTGTCACAGCTGTCTGTCTGTTACTCAGTGAGTTACGTATAACAATAAATAAAATTGGAGTGTGTGTTTGTAATATTTTAATATATAAGCAATATTTTATTTATTTAATATTAAAGCTGTAATTTTAATAACAGCTTGCTAACTAAATGCATATATGTATATATATACCAAAATAACGATGTCTGTCTGTTGTTGTTCTGGTTAATCTCTGCGAGGCTTGGACCGATTTTGACGGGATTTTTGCTGGCAAAATGATGTAATAAAAAGTAACATAGGCTTTTTATTTTAGAATTCCACGCGAACGATGTCGCGACCACAGCTAGTTTATGTATATTATGATTGATATGAATTCTGACAAGTAGTTACAATTTCAAAATGTGTAATAATCGTGGAAATCAAAGAACTCATTAATTAGGTACAATATGTAACGTATTTTATTACTTACGTTATGAGATAGGTATAATTTCACATGTCTATTAGAGGTATAAAAATATTTATCTTTATATTGGGTACAAAATAATTCCCCGACATAATGATGTTTCTCATCAGCAGTGTAATTTATCCGTTTTAATAATCCATAGCATTTACGGTGCCTTTAATTTGAGTGTAAAATAATGCCACAATGTAGGGAAGCGGGTAGCCTTGAGTTACTAGCAACCTACAATCATAATTGATTATTATAAGTATTTAATATTGCTACGGGACGCGATGCTATATTATGATATATGAAGAATTTATTATTATTAATAATAAAAAATAATATTAAAAAGTCCTTAAAAAATTACATTGTTAAAGTACTTGTGTCAATCTTAAAGAAAATATTGTCTGTTTTTTATACTACTGTCCCCGTTGACGCGTAAAATGGGATTTGTTTTGGCAAGCAGTTTCTCACTTTTAACATAAATATATGTGTCAAACATATGGTAGTATGTGTTTCAAACGAACTCATAAAATAAATTATTTTCTGTCTTTCTGTAAAATTTCATTACGCCAAATTTCATACTTCTCCGTCAGCATAATCGTCAATCAAAAAAGCCGTACCGGTTTTTGGAACTGGTTTAAATGTTTTTATTTACCCATTTATATATAGATAAAATTACCTTTATTAGAAAAAAGGTTCTACAATTTTAATAAAATAAATTTAATGCAAAAACGTGTAGTAACGCATAATTGAAAACATTATATACGTTTAATATAAGATTTTTAAAATAACAAAAAATATATAAATACAAAAGTATTTATATGTTTTTAAAATAAGCGTCGTCTTGCCCACAGTAGGGTCAGAGAGAATTTAGTGTCAAGACACTCCGTTCTCCACTTCCCACTCGAAATCTAAATATTGTGTGTTGAGTATCGGAACTCAATACCGAACTTTGTCTCAGTAAAGCGGGAAACGATAAATATTTAAATATAATATTCTTCCAAGTGAGGATCGAGCTTACAGCTAATAGCGTTTAAAACCAAATATATATATATATATATATATATATATATAAATTAATTAAAAGTTTGTTTACTTATCGTAAAAAAAACAAATCAATTAAAGAGAATTTTAACTATTTAATCGGGAGCTACAATCGGATTAAAAAGGAATGGACGCAAAAAAATTATGAAACCTTATCCTCGATACACACAGCGATCCATCAAATTATGACAGATGGGAAAGTTCTATACCTTTTGTACTGCTTTTGTGAATGTTTTTCGATGCATTGAACTCTATAATTAAAAAAGGTCTTTTGTAAATCTACCTACTACTTATAGAAAAGTTTGTTCTCGAATTTGCTGTTGCTTAGACTGGGTCTGATTGCTAGGCCGAAAGTGTGGATTCAATCACCATAAATTAAAAATTAATGGGATGAACTTATGGTCATTAAATTTATTATATACTAGCGACCCGCTCGTGGCTTCGCGTTTCGTATTTTCGGCGGCGTTTTCGTAAAACTATGAGATTCCTGGAAAAACTAAAAAAAATATGGGAGAAAAAAGTATAGTAGCCTATATTCATATAAATCAGCTCTACTCGTATATAAAATTTCATCACAATTGGTTCAGCGGTTTAGCCGTGATGACGTCACAGGCAGACACAGTGCTACTTTCGCATATATAACATATATTATTATTTATTACTTCCTTTTATGTTGGCGTTGAAACTGACCTAAAATTATAATGAATGTCTTTATAGTGGTAATCTTCCACATTAGACGATTGTAATTTTATTGTATTGTATTTTATTGATCACGCCTGAAGCCGCGAGCAGGTCGCTAGTAATTAAATAAGACAGACGTGGCGTACTGGGACAGCTTCTGACTGTAAACGTGATTGGTTGTGGCATTGATTCCAAATCAAGGAAATTATTTTCATATCTCCGTTCTGATAAAACAAAGCGCGGCGTTGGATTCCTCCACTCAACATTTCTTAAAATCTAGCGAAAAATAGAAAACGGAGTGTCATCACACTAGGTTCTCTCTGCTTACACTGATATGCGAAAAAGAGTTCAAAATTATTCAATGATAATATTTTTATAATTTTATAATATTAATATTTTGTAATTACATAATAATCTAGTATTTAAGTTTGTATTTAGATAACGGTATATATTTAAAGACTTCATTATTCTTACATAAGAGAGCACAGCTTGTAGTTCTGTGTGTGTTAAGTTCACAAAATAATAGTGGTCTTTCGCAATGCTTGCTATATTTAAAAATGTAATAAAATTTTACATTTTGGGAGTGCTTTTTATTAAACAGGGCTAAGATAATAATATATCAGTAATATTTAATTTATTTCGCAAAAGGAAGTGTTTTTCCAATTATAGTGTTGAACGTTTATTCGTATATTTAAGTACATGCGTAAGTCATTTTTGTAGTTCCAACTTGGTGCCAATTAAAATATATAAATTTATTATTTATTAAATTAAAGTCATATTGCTTTTTTTTATATTCTAAAATGTAATATTGCTATACTGGCGATGGCGATGGCAATGCGATTGGTGATCACATAATAATTGAAATGTTTTAGAAGCATATATTTAGAAAACGTATATAAATTATATAAATCTGAACGCAGCGGAATTTGAACCCGCTCCTCTTGAAAACCGTCCAAGCGCTCTGACCGCTAATCCCGCTACGTTGAAATTCTTATATGCTTATTACAACTTATATTTGTTGTTAGCATCTCTGTAGAGATTTTTACACCTGGCTTAGCTATAAGAGCGCTTGAAAGAGTTTTCAAGAGGCGCGGGTTCAATCTTGCTGCGTTAAAATTTTTATACGTTATCTAAATATATGTTTTTTTAATTTCTAAATGTGTAAATAACACTTTAAAAACATATGTTGAATGGCGGTACTCAACGCCGCGCTTGGGCTTACCTAAGTGGAGAAATGAAAATAATGTAGTCAGATGCTGGCCCATTGCGCCACGACGGCCTCAATGGTTACTAATTATATTCACTAATTATAATTATATATATTTAAATAATTTAAAAATTAATTATTTTAGTTTTTGTATCTCAAATCGTTATATTACTTTCATGAATTTGCTAAGAGCAACTATTTTTAAATACATATATTGCTAAAATGATGTCCTCAAGCGTTTAAAGATCAAATTTTATAGCCGTCATTACATTAATTTTACATTAACGTTTATGACATTTAAAGCATTTTATACTTTAATAAATTGATGTGATACAGAATTGGTTACAACTGTTTAATATATTGAACTGATATGAGATATGTTTTAATGTCAATATAGCGTACTTGGTGTATGTTGGGAATTCCACTCGTGTTCAATCTTACTAGGGGCAACGTTTATATTTGAATTGTTTTCATTATTCGTCTGGTTTCACAAAATGCTTATGGTTTCAGTTATATAACACGAATTGCCTTTGCTTTTGAATTAAAATTTAAGTTTTTTAGTGATTTTCCTCGAAAAAATATGAAGAAAAAAAATAACAAGAATAAAAGGAATCTTGAGATGAGAATGAGATTAATTCAAGAACTAGCATATAATGCCTTACATGTATTTAGGGTAACACAAATAGCGCTTCTTAATACTCTTCGTAATTTTAAATAAGCTGCTGTTGTGTATAAATGTATAGCTTTCTAGAAAATATAATTATATTTTAACTTCAAATATGTTTAAGATTATCGTGGCACAGTGGGACAGCATTTGACTGAGACGCGATTGGTTGTGGGTTCGATTCTCACTCGGGGCGATGATTATATTTGAAATAATTTCTACCGAAGACAAAGCGCGGCGTCAAGGTCCGCTACTATACACGCAACGTCTAGATTTCGGGCGGAAAGTGAAGAACGAAGTGTCTTAACACTAGGTTCTCTGTGACTATCCTGCTATGCGGGAAAAAGCGTGAAGCAGAATTCGAAAATAACTATGTCCAAACTGTCGTCACTTTCGATAGTACGTGAATTAAGGCTATGGAAATGATTTTTGTTTAATGTAAGTCTACGATGTAAATTAATAGAATTACTTGTGAAGATAGTGTCTATATGGCACAGGTAATAGGAGATAGCGTTTTTCGCTTATAATTATTTCTTAATCCATTTTCTTCGTAACATATTATTCAATTGTCAATTAATCCTATAACACACCTACTACGGTTTTCTAAAATTTAATTCGACACATGCTAATAATAAATTTTAAAGAAATTTATACCTTATTTCAAAATATATAAGATACATAAATCCAATTAGTCGAACATTTAATATAATTGGCACTTTTGTATTCAAGTTATTGAAAGAACATTCTAGTAATTTTCACTTTGCCGCAATAAATATCAATTTGAACCACACGAAATGATAGGTTTCATTTCGTCGAGTTCGTAAGGGCTTTTACACAGTAACGTTCTAATAGGAGAGCTTATGATTATTTGTACAAATTCAAAAGTAACGCTTTAGAAACTATATAATAGCATTTTAGTTAATTAAAAAGGTAAACACATATATTTCTACATTTTTGATATATAAACAAAATTGTCATTATATATATTTTGAGACTATCATAGTGCAGTACGATGGGATAATGACTTATAATACATGCAATGGTTTAGGGTTCAAACCCACTCGGAGGAATGGTAATGGCTTCTTCTTCGGGAAAATTCTTCACTGCCAATTGCATGGATTGTTTTAGGTTCTCCAAATTATCTTGGTGTTTAGAGAAAGCCTTACTCACTAAAACTGATCATAAATCATAATTCAGTGGATTCAGGACAAGGTGACTGCCAGTCTTCAGCTCTGATGAACTCCGGAACGTTGGTTTATAACAAAGATTGGGTAGATCAAGTTTTATGACCTGGGGCCGATTCTCGCTGAAAGGACCATTTTTGGTAATTGAACATGGCATTGTTAAGGGGATTAACTCCCTTCTCTATAATGTATCTAGAGCTAGAGCTATCTGAGCTATCTGAGCCGATGTTTTAATACCGTTTTCCCAAAATGGGTGCCCTGAGAGGGGCTGGAGATGTGAGATTAGGGGAGGGAGGAGCTATTGTTGCCTGGGCGGTCTGCCCAGCCAGATGAGACCCTTGATAAAAAGAGGAGGCCCAGCTTAGGAGACCAGCGACCGAGGCAGTAGCTCAGGAGTCGTAAGTAGGAAGGATATCTCGCGGAAAACGATGACGATCGGGCGAACGACTATACCATGGCGCGATGTCCCTCATGTGCACGTGGCCAGAGGCGTCTGGGCGATGGAAAGTGTTTGAGGTCAGACTGATAATAAATTCTTCCAGACTCTCGATACGAAGATCCCTTGCGATGGTGATCCCTCACGCATCGAGGAGCCTGGGCAACGCGACGAAGGGTGATATTTGAACCACCTTGAGTTTCACCTTCCTTTGAGGTTTTCTAGCGAGAGCGTACCAGACATGCGTTTTCATTACGTCATTTTGTTTGTTTAAATATTGCTCAATTGTAAATATTTTCTCATATGTGAACATTTTTTTTCTATGACCTCCCTTTGCGTAACCCTTAAGTAGTTGTTTTGATTTTACCACCCTATTCTGTTTCAAATTATCAGTTAAATAATGACCAGACTTATAAGAGATATAGGATAAGTTATCTTTTAAAATACGTGACATGGTTCGAGGTGCATCTTCATCTCCCGAGATAAAGTCTCTAGCTTTCGGACAGGATTTTTTCGAATTCTTACTGCTGCTTTACTGCCATTACTGCTTTTATCGCCTATTTTGTATGAACACTACGTGGACGGCCAGATATTTTTCTGTCACAGGTTTCATTGTACCTATCAATAGCCCGGTACACAAATATTTGACTAATATATACGTATGAAGTATTTAAAAAAATGTATTTGGCACCATGCCTATTTTATGTAATGTAATCACAGTGATTTGGTTCTCTTTATCACCCCACTCCATTTCAATCTTACGAAATATTTTATAATATATTGTCGTTAAAATAAGAAAACACTATGAACAACCATATAAAAATAACAGATTCCAAACTCAAAAGTAACATTTTACTTATTTTTTAATATTACAGAATTTATGGCCAGACTAAGTATATCATACAAAATGTAAATGCTATGAGGCAATGGTTTTAATTATTCGACGTCTACTATTTAGGCGTTATTTTGATGAATCGGCGTTCATACTATAATTAGTAAGTGTAAAATTTCACAATGCTGTATTTATTGGCATGTTATTTTTGAATATTTTGGCTACGTGTGTGTGTAAAATGCTTGTAATTTATTATAATAGTTATACTTGGCAATCTCGTATATATCGTTAATTGGTGTTCATTTTGCTTATTAGGCGAAATAAAATCAGAAATGACCACGCCATTTTTCTTTAGCCCCGCTTTTTAACACTTTATAGACATTGTTGCCTGGATGACGGATCTTAACGCCGTCGTCTCATTTTGTCGAACCGGAACAAAAGAAAAGCTATTTTAAAAAAAAGAATATCTAAAATCCTGCTGTTCTTTCTTTCTATGGGAACTTCGAGAAATTCTATCATGGTGGTCCTCGCATTTTCATGCCATATTTCTGCTTTCGACGGTCAGTTTATGTGTCTGTGTCTGTCCGTTACTACGATTTATATATATTTATTGATATACAAATATTTTCTTGATTTGAACTTATAAGGATCGTGTATAGTTAAGTGTGTTAACTTGGTTCCTTGATGGACAGTGTTATATGGTACGGCGATGTCGGTGGATGTCGAATGGAGCGGAGCCGCTTTCACATGTTAATAGGATGAAACTTATATAATTAAAAAAATATATCGCCTTCACGCTTTTTCCCGCATAGCAGGGTTGTCAGAGAGAACCCGGTTGATACCAGATTAAACACTCCGTACCATAATTATTTTATTACTAGAGCGGGGAGCAAAAAAAATAATTTAAATATTATCATTCCCCTGAGTGGGAATCAAACTTACAACCACTCGCTTTTACAGTCAGACACTGTTCCACTGCTCCACGGTGGTCTTAGTTCAATTTTTTATTTTTTTTTATTTTTTATATAACTTACAATTTGTATTGCACCTGTTTATTTATATACGTACAGCCTCTTAGACGGAGCTTATAAATTTAATTATACTGATGAACTTCAGTATCAAAATAATGATTTCGTAAATCTTCTCTTTATTTAAAATTGATTTATACATTGTAACAATCTAGCTGCTGGCAAAACTGTCAGCAATAATTTATGCTTAGAACTTACATACTGAAATCTTTAATCTGTGATGTAATAGTTTCTCCCGTTTATAACAATATTATTGTATACGGCTATAATTAGCAGCAATGCTTATATTTAAAATATTTTAATTTCATGCCTCACCCATAAAAAAATATATCTACATTACTTATATTACGCGGTTCAGCTAAGACAAAGTGCGGCGTTGAGTTCCGTCACTCAACATGCAATATCTCGAATTCGGGTGGAAAATGGAGAGCGAGACATTAAGTTCCTCTGCCTACCGTGGTAGGCGTTTTTTTAAAAAACGAAAAAATGGGACGGGCAAAGTGAAATATATAAAATAAATAAATATTTTTAAATAAGATAAAAAGCTTCCGTATACTTCCATATCCGTTTTTTAGATTATTAGTTAGCTATAAAAGTTGTTTATTTGATTCTTAGATGTGTGTGAATGGAAGAAACATATCTTATCGTTTTAAATAGAGGCATTCAAGAATTATATTTATTAATTACTTTATACTCCAAATATTATACAAAAAAATATATAGCATCTTTTTTTTGTAACATTTTTTAAAGTGGTAATCGCACACTTAGGAAATTGAAAAAGACATTAAGAAAACGTATAAAAATTTGAACGCAGCGGGAAAAGGAGTGGGTTCAAATCCCGTTGCGTTCAAATTTTTATACGTTTTCTAAATATGTCTTTTTTATAGTAACTTTTACTTAAAAACCAAAATTTCGCAACTGAGTATCATAACACGTTATATACGTGAGTCAAGATAAAACAATACTAAATTCAACATATTCATTTAACAATAAATAATACAAAACATCCGCCAGCCATAATTTAGACACACCGTAATCTTTAGCCTGTGACACGGATAAAGGTCAGACTTGGCACGACAGCCCGTGCCTCAAATTGTAAGGTTTAAATGTTGTAATAAATAACTATTTACTTTGGCAGGGAATATATGGGGTTAATATATTTAAAATATTTTTAATGAAAACTAATTTGATTTAAAGATTATTTGGAGATACTTTGATTTGGAATTTAACAATGTTTTTTACAAAAAAGAACCTTTTACAAAAATAATTGTTAATTGAATGTAAGCTTTGATAACAGTTGTAGAAGGTGACTTATCTAGTTTAATTCATATTAAGATATTACTCTACAAGGTGGGCCAAAAGAAATCACCCTATTGGAAGATGCTCTTATTTTTGTAAATGTCATGTTTTTAGTATGTTCAAAATGACATGTCTATGTATTTTTTAACATTTTTTAAAGTGTTAATCGCACACCTAGGAAATTGAAAAATACATATTTAGAAAACGTACAAAAATTAGAACGCAGTGTGTCATTAAATGTGAGTTCGATTCATGATTGAAGGAATGATTATATTTAAAATATTTAAAATTTACGCTCTGGTAAGACAACACGCCGCGTTGAGTTCCGCCACTCAACGCAAAATCGCGAATGCAAGTGTAAAGTGTCTTTACACTGGGTTCTCTTTGTCTTTTCACTACGGGAAAAGGCTTGAAGTTATTTTTTTTAATACAAAATGCTTTAAAAGATATGAATGTTATGATTACTTGTTAATTCATATACATATATAGTTTACCAGAATTTGTCATACTCTATTTAAATAAATTTACAAGAGAGTTTTAATATATAATGAGTAATATTATTTTATTTTTATTATATATTATTAATTGCATTTCAAAAAATGTACAGATAAATCATATTACAGTAATGAAGTTAGCCTCGGTGGACTTGTCTCTAAAAGAGATTACTTCCAGCCAAACTATGGATGCGGGTGAGAACAACACATAGCGGGACTACAATATTATGCAATAAGCAAATACAGCGATATTTTAAGTAAAATATAAATACTTAGATTTAAACTATATACACAATTAAAAATAATACAGTAATTTTAATGATAGTACAAGTATCTTTGAATATTTTTTAAAGTGTTATTCGCACACCTAAAAATATGCTTTTACATAAACGTCAATGTTATTGGCGGAAAGTCATATAGTATTGCATAACGGTACCATTACTTTATTATAATAACAAACTCTAAACTCATAAATTCACTGTAAAATAAGTAACTATCGCATCTAACGCCATCTTTTGAGCAGTGGCAGCACTTCACGAGGTTGCCCGATATGGAGCTTTTATTGCACGTAAAATCCATTTTCATGAGATTTTTATTTTTTTCAATAAAGTGTTTATAGGTTTTTCACTTTATTACAGAGATAACTGTTTATTACAATTTTAACTGCGATTTCTCTTTATTTGCCTTTATATCCAAATGCTGGTCGCTTCTGGTATTGAAGTTAGTTACAAACTTTGTATGCATATATATATTTTTGATTCACACATTTTTGTAATGAAAAATGTAAAATTTTATGACATAATTTTGTATATACAAGTTTCTAAAGAATTAGAATTCATCCAAAATATTCTTACATAGAAATGACGACCCATCCAATTACAGTTCCCACTTATATTGACTTAACTAAATTAGAATACATCTAGGCCATCATAGTCCTAGATTAGAAGTTTTTGTTTTCAATGGTCATTCTAAGTCTCATGTAGCTTACAACGAAGTATGTAGTGCCTTTATGTCTTCCTTGTCATTAGGGAAGTATTGCTGTTTGTCCTAGAGTTCTGCAATAGCGTTATTGCTTATAAGAGTGTATATACACTTGTAGTATAAATTTTGTTATATTAATATTATAATAAATATTATATTACAATTAATATTATAATCTAATTAATATTATACTATAATCTAATTAATATTATATTATAATTCATAATTAGGGATTCTAAATTTAAATTTCTTTTTATTTACTTTGTACCCATAACTGTCATATTAAGACCATCCTAGGAATAGGCAAAACTTACTGAGCGCACTGTCATTTAATAAATATACAATTTTATTTGTAAATGGAGAACGGAGTGTCTTGACACTAGGTTCTCTCTGACTACCTTCATATGTCAACGCTACGAATTATATTTTAGTGACCTATAATGTTAGATACCTACAAATTTAACTTTTGACATTTACATCTTGCTTACAAAATTCTATTTACATCGCTGGTCCTAACTAACATTTCTTATTCATAGAGGCTTTGAATTAGAAGCAAAGCAAGTCAAGTGCCCATTATACTTAGTTTGTAACAGTTTTAGCCTTATATCCTACTAGTCGACTTAAAACTCTGTTAACAGGTACTAAGCATTTGTGTTAACCTGTTTGCAACATCGCAATAGTTCGAGTAGGAGAAAACGACTTCTGACAAATGAAATAATGTCATACAATTTGATAGGTTTCCAAATTATTTATCTGTGTAATTTTATATCCAAAGCTTTCCTTTGTTTGGCCTTGAGTTTCTTTGAGAAGGGTTTTTGTAAACGAGATATGGTTCACTAAATTAAAAAAAAATATATAGCTATTTCGTATTTTCAGCGGCCTTTTCGAAATATTATGAAATTCCTAGAGAAACTAAAAAAAAAGAAAAAACTCCGCACTCCACTTGATGCGTTGCTCAATGCAACCTAACTCCACTGAAAGTGGAGAATAAAGTGTGCTGCCACTAGATTCTCTTTGATAACTCTACTGTGTGAAATAATATCGTACAAATTTATGATCCAATAAATATACAATGTAAAGTGATTAAACATTATTAGTTAAAAATATTTCAAATAATATTATGAATCAATATCTTGGAATGATAAATAATTATGTAAATAATTTCCTTTATAATCTACATTATAATAGAATAGTTTAACAACTTGTTTTTGTCTGATAAAGGGTTTGTCAATTGATACAAATGTCAAATTAACAGAAATCTAATTAGTTTGAGAACATTTGTACTTTTACAGAAAATCTTGCGACGCAATTTTCACTCACTTTCACCATCCACTCCATTATTATTTTTCTTCTTATTAATTTCTTAACCAAAAAGTAGTACCTGTCATTTGACATATTGTATTTTTAGTCTAGACTAATACTTATCCGCTACACGTATATGTATCTATTAAAATAATATATTATTATGTTATTACATTATATAACAAGTGTTTTCCCCATTATATATTTTTTGTTTTTGATTTAAAATCTAGCAAATAGTTTATTAATTTTTTCACACATCCAATCACTGGTTCAGTTCATTCAGATTAGATACATTCCGACCCAATAACTTATTCATAGCGCCTCAATATTCATGTTTAACCGTGCAATTGAAGGGGTGAGCCAACACCTGTGACTCAGGCAATGACGTATGAAGTAAAAACCGAGGGTTGACTAGTGCAATCATTTTGTATAGTCCAATTAAGATATATGTGGCCATCGATGTATGCCATGGTGCAGTGGCATAGCGTTTCTGACTGTTAACGCAATTGATTTTTGATTTGAGGTTTGATTTTCTTGATGGGAAATTATTATAGCAAAAGTTATCTTAATTTCTTCACTCTGGTGTGTAAGACAAAGCGGGCGGAACGTGGAGAACGGAGTGTCTTTTATAATTTGGTTCTTTGCCTACCTGAGTAAAGTTAATAATGTATTATTAATAAATTAAAGAATTAAGAAAATTAAATGCTATCCATTGATATATAAATATTGAGACCATGGAGGCGCCGTTGGGCAGAGCCTAATGATTATATTAACGATTTTCATTTCTTGAGTCTGGTACAAGACAAAGTAAGGCGTTGAGTTCCGCCTAATAATATAACTTAAGATGCAATGTTTCGAATTCGACACTAGATTCTTTCTGCCTACCCTGTTATGCGGTAAAAAGAGTGATACTGAAACAAATTCTATCAAATATCATGCTATAATACAAATTTTATTAAGGTCTGTTCATATATAAACAATAATTTATATATCATATAAATATATGTGTAAACATAAATTTAGTTTTATACACCTATTTACACGAGGCTTACAAGGATTTTGACCTCGTTATATATACACACATATATATTTTAAGTATGCAAAAACGCTATATATATATACTTAAAATATTTTATTTTATATTTAATTAATATAAAAGAAAAATTTAAAGTCCCGACCATCACGCGCAATCTAATAAATATTCACTACACCACAGCATAGAAAATAAAAGTATTTGTTTCGTTGACATCAGTACGTAAGTTTGAATGGCTCTCTAATAATATTTTTTAGGTAGCACATAAGTGTCATTCATATGGAAGCATAGGATTTACTTTAACGTAAGTTAGTATACGAGTAACTTTAGTAGGATACTTGAAACTAACTAATAATAAAAAAATATTTGTACAATATTTTTATTTCCGTATACTATCTTTACCATTTTCATTTTTATGTCGGCATCCAAAAACACGCTTTGACACAACCAGACGGTGGAAATGTAATTAGTTGTAACTAATAATTATTGTGGATAATTGAAAAACATTTTTAGAAAACGTATATAAATTTGAAAACAGCGGGATTCGATTCGTCCAACCGCTCTTAGCGATGAGCCATGCGTTTAATGTTTTCCAATGGCCTAAGTGTGTAAATAGCACTTTAAAATGGTAAAAATAATTGTGAATGTATTTAAAATTAAATTTAAAAATATTATATGACATATTGGATTTTTTTTTACCAAATTATTAAACAATACGAACAAAATATTGAATTCGCTTGATTTGTACTGATATGTTGAACGTACATGATTGATTATTTGTTTTTTTGTAACAAATTGAAGAGATAACAAAATTATAAGAAATGTTAATTATTGACACGATCAATTAATTATTTTAATAATCTTTGAATTCTAAACTTTATATTTAACTCGATATCTAATTATTATATAAGTATGGAATATAAGTATGGATAAATCAAGTTACATAGCTAACCCAAACACCAAACGTATAAACATTAGAAACGCAGAGGAATTCCGGGAACCTGCGCCGCTTGAAAACCGTTCAATCGCTCTGACCGCTAAGCCATGCGTTCTATATCCAGCTAGGTCCAAATTCTTATAAGCTTATTACAACGTGTGGTTGTTAGCACGTTGTCTATAGAGAGATTTTTACAAATTTCTGCTACCCAAAGATTATTCTACGAACAATCTTTTTGGCAAGAGAGAATGCTATTTATTAAATATTTTAACATTTTTTTTTAATTCTTATTGGCACAGTTAGGAAATTGAAAAACTTATTTCTAGAAAAGGTATAAAAAGTTTCAATTACCTAAGTGTGTGATTAACACTTTAAAAAATGTTAAAAATATTTATAATCTGTTATCTTTATGTTACCGCAAGTTAAGCAACGATCACTTCCTTGGTGTGATAACATTATCTAGGCTAATTACACGATGAGAATTTCGTATTGTAATATATGGAACTTACGATATAGTGACGAGTTTACGGGTTCTACTATCGCCAATAGCTTTTTTCAGCTTACGTCTTTTCCCGTATAGCAGGGTTGTTAGAGAGAACCTAGTCTCAAAACACTCTGTTTACACTTTCCACCCGTGTTGAGTGGCGGAACTCGGTCGCTCTTTGTCTTTGGTACCAGATCGGAGAAATGATAATATTTTAAATATAATAATGATTATATGACGGGGGAATGCCCCCGAGTGGGAATCGAACCCACAACTAGCGTTAACAGTCAAACGCTCTCCCACCGCGCCACGATGGACTCAAACCGGCAATGGTGCTATGTAAAACTACTTCTAATTTCACTGATGTTAATACGATATTGTCTAGCGTAATTGTAATCTTAAATCGAGATTTATCAGTTTCTAAAGAGCTATAAAGTTGTATAAATATACAAAAAAAAAAAAAAGAGTAAATGATTTATATTAAAGTAGCAGTAAAAATGAACTTTAGCTTAATTTTGTAAATGTATATATATTTGGTAACAATCTATACATTGAATATAAACTAAAAAAATACTTATAATATCTATAAATAGGGTTCTTTGTACAAGTAACAGAAGCCAAATATAATATAATATTATGATCTTTGATTTTTTTCTCTGTCTGTCTGTTGGGCCATCACATAAAAACTGTTAAATGGATTTTGATGAAACTTTTCTGTTATATAGCTATTACGCAATATATAAGTTTGAATACTTAAAAAACACGCTAGTAGCCAGTCTAACAAGTAAAATATATTAATATATATAGGAAAAGTTCATTAACATGATGAGCACCTGATGTGAAACCCTAACGCCCAGTTAAATCTTAAAACATAAGAATATAACATTTTAAAACAGTTGTTCAGCGTAATGAATACTTTCTAAAGACAAGGAAAATTGGATGTCTGTAACACTTTGACGAAAACTAGAAGGGCTGGTTTATGCTCTACCGCTACCTAATTATTAAAAATAATAACTTTAAAAAGTTTACGGGACATAACAAGAGTAAATATTGCATACTATAAAGTATAGTATGCAATATTTACTTTAGTGGCTTTATTGTCTTTCTAATGTAAATGTATACCTTTGTGATGCAGACGAAGTTGCACAGGTCCAAATATTCTAATTATCTTCTTGAAGCTTCATATCGATTTACTAGAATATATGAAATATCGTTATAAATCTTATCAATTAAATACTATACCGTTTTCTCATCATATTTAACAGATATAATGAAACAATTAAGTAATAAGTAAATTAGATTTCAATTTTTCGCTCATTTTTTTTTTTTGTTTCTATGTTAATGTAATAATGGCGTTTCAATTGATATAGTAATATTAATGTTAAATACTATAAAAATGTTCTAAAGCAGTATAGGAAAAAATTAGGCTAGTTATAAAAAAAAATATCCTAACCTATTCTTACATTCTGCTAACAGGTAGACGCTAAGAAGCGAAGCGTCCGCTTAAAACATCAATTCACGCGTCACGAATTTACAAAAGCCCCTCTTGTACAGATTTAGTTACGCTAAGATTCTGGTTAACTGTGGTATACTATTTGAAAATGTGCTCGCTTCAGTTTATTTTAAATGTATATAAATATAAATAAAATAGAATTAGCTAAGTTTGTTTCTTTAAGCTTCTTTACTATTGTATTTCATGTTTCCGTTGATTCACTTACATTTGCTCAAGACGTTACTACAATACTTATGTTATTGTTGAAATTAATTGCTAGGTAAAGAGTAAATTTCATGCTTATATAAGTTGTAACACAATGTATATATGAATAAAATTAAAATATTTTTAAGATTTTATTTTAAACATGTTTATATAGTTTTATTTACACTTATTCGCTTTGTAAGTAGGTTATGCAAAAACAAACAAAGCAAAAATGAATTGTAGTTTATTTTCTTTTTGCTGAGTTAGCAGAGAATGTAGTGTCAAGACACCCCGTTCTCCACTGTCTGAATTCGGGATTTTAGGTATTCAGTATCGCAACTTAGCAGAGCTGGAATATGAAAATATATGAAATATGTATAATCATTCCCTCGAACTGGAATCGTACCTACGACCATTGCGTTTATTGTCAGAAGCTACCAACATAACAGAACAAAAATGCCATACATTTATCCGAGTGGCATAGTAAATAAAATTAGAATAATATGATTAAAATTGCCTTTGTACGCACTTATTATTTTGTTTATATATTTTGCTTCTTGTGTTTTCTGTTTCTTTTGTGTGCAATAAAGTACTATTCTATTATATTCTATAATTACTATTGAGTAGTGAAGCTGTAAATAATACTTTGTCAGGCTCAAATTCAAATTTTGGATGTTTTTAACGTATACAATGAACCCGCTTACTCATTTTGCCCGCATACTTTTAACTTTTTCAGTCACCATGGAGTATTTAATGATTGTATATTATCCATATTCCAGGCGTGAAGCTGCAAAAAATAAAGATTTATCCAGATTAAGGTTGACCATCTGGTATATTTATACCTATTGGTATTGCATATTATTAACTATAGCAGCTTTACGCTTTTTGCTGCAGTTCTATCAGCTATATAACTTTGTGTCAAGTGTCCACTTTCCGTATAAAAATAGAGACATTGCATGTTGAGTGGGTGAACTCAACGTTGCGCTATGTCTTAGATGTCAGAGCAGAGAATTTAAAATATTTAAAATATAATCATGCCCCGGAATGGGGATCGAACCTACAACCAATCGCGTTTACAGTCAGACGCTGTCACACTGCGCTACGACCATGAGAGTAAATGGCGCTTGGATTCCCACTGCGTTCAAATTTGTATATGGTGTTTTAAAAATGCTTTTCTTACTGTAAGTGTTGCTAAATGTAAAAAAAGTTAAATTATTATTACCATTACATATTCATGTTTAATTACTAAGTGGAGAACGGAATGTCTTGACACTAGGTTCTCTCTGTCTACACTGCTATAAGGAAAAATTGTGAAGCTGAAGCTGTTGTTTAATTATTTAACATTACTTGAAGTTAGATGCACTATATCAAAGCCAGCCACGTCATTATGTATAGTACAGAATTCGTTCTAAAATTTAAGTAAACGAGATTTGCTAGACAAAAAACAGAATACAATCCGCCAAAAACCCAGTGGTCCAAATCCCAATTCTGGTAAAAGCGTCAAGACGTCTTTTTGCTTTGACAAATACCGACAAAGTGTGAATAGAATTTTTACACTAAAGGTTCTGTAATAAACATTTTAGTGATTATTTTTTTTTCTTTATGAACTGATTGGGTAGTTGGATTTGCACTTTTCATCTACAACAACCTATGTAGAGTATTATTCAAAACATATGTTACTTTATACTGGTTAATATTAAATAAATAAGTTGAAAAACAAAGCGCGGCGTTGAGTTGTGCCACTGACCACGCTTAGTCCAAGGCATTCGGGTGGGAAGTAGAGAACAGAGTGTCTAGACACTGGATTTTCTCTGGCTACCATGCTAAAAATTTAAATAGAATAAAAAAGCTGAGTAGTTTCGCTTTTCAGTTCAGTTTGGTTGAGCCCGTCTCTATCATTTCTTGCACAAAGTCGGAAATCGGAAAAGTCATAATTAATATTATACGTTAGTGTTATATAAACTTGAAATTTTACGTACTCGCGTAAATAACTGTAGTTACATTAAGGTCACTTTTTGTAATACTGGTTAAATAATCTAAGTAGAGTATACTTTTTAAGTTAAAACCTTCTTGGATGGTAATAAGAGATAAAATTGCAAATCAAAATGGTTAGTCTCACTGCTATGTGAATTGAGCTATAAACGTGCATGTTAAAATGACAATACAACAAGGTATTGGAAAACATAAAAAAAAAGAAATGTTACTGTCTTATTCATTTTATTAAAAAAAATATGTTTATACATATTATTTTTAAAAAGTAAATTAAATTATTATTTAAGGCTTTTCGCATATTTGGTCGATTGCTTTGCTCTTCAGATCAATGTAATTATGTGTTACGATTTTCAAGAACCATAAAAAAACATTTCTTAAAATATTCCAAAATACAATTATTGAAAAAAATTACAATAACAATAAAAAATACACAAGCCAAGACGTCCGAAAGAAAAATCACAGCATGGAAAGTGGGTTACACAATTAGTCAATGTTACCAACTTATAGCTTTTTAACACGCAACTATTAATTTTTCATTTGTGGCAACACTGATTAATTATAATATTTTGTTTTATTGCCTCTACCATGGAAAATAGTCGTTAAATGAACCCAGTTTAAAAGCCCTCATATTATTTAAACGGTTGCTATTACGCTACGTGAAGAGACAGAAAATATAAGAGTGCTTCGAGTAATTGCTTTTTAATTGCTGAAAAAGGTTTGAGAGGCAGTTAATAATGCTAATTACCTTACTATACTTACCACATTGAGAGAAAAATATTGAAAATTTAATTATTTGTCATGTTAAAGTTTGACTTATGATAATATAAATAAAAATATCGGATTAGGTGTTTATGTTATTATTGTTTGTTTACAAGCCTATTATCTAGAACGTGATACGTTTGGCAGAAATAAAAAAAAAAACAAAAATAAAAAAAATAGTATAAAGTTATTATAAAATAGATGTGAATGAAACTTATAAATGTGACACTAAGAAAACAAGTAAGAACTGGGAGAAGGCATTCAATTGGAATTGACCCATATAATAAAAAAATGTAGGTAGGTAGACGCCATTAGTTGTGCTCCAACATGGATGATATAAGCAAGATCCCTTCTCCCCATTTACGCAAGTTGAATGCGCTTCCACCTCTGCACGTGCAACACTCAAGGTCTCTACCCTTTGCCTCTTATACTTGCAATTAAAACGAAAAACTGGGAACACACGTAAACAACGCGAAGGCAAAAAGAGACGGCGTACGTACGCGAGCACTTTTTATTTCCACTACAGGGAGGTCGTCGGCCAATCAACGTACTGTACCGCGCTCATTCCCATTGGCCGTTTTGAATAGAGAATTTTTTCAAACAATAGCCGAGGGTAGGTAATAGCGAGTTTTGTTTTCTTCGAGTGGTATTTCGCATTGGAGTGCCGGCTTTCGTTCGGAGCGGACGTCTCGAGACTAATTACCTTAGCTTACATGCATTGTTAGGAGGGTGCTTTAACTAAGCTCACTTCATTTGAATTGTTGTTTAACATTGTTATTTATTGTACGGAACTCGTTCTTCAGCAGTTGCAGGGCAAGCAAATTAGCTGCTTGCTCCGACAATCCGACCATGTTTGAACTGAGAATGTTTACACTTGACTTTTAAGATGCATTCGTGATACTTGTTATTTATGCGAAGTGGTTATTTGTAGGCACAATGAGACACAATTGGCGGGTATTTTTATTCTCTATCTGTGAGTTTTGTGGAGTATATAGAATTTAGTGACTTTTTAATCACTTTTATACTATTTAACCACTTTATTTCGCTTTCTGGTCACACATGGGAACTTATCTTACAATAAGAACTGAACCAGATAGGATAAACTCAATAAACGGCACACAATTGATTTTTAAATCAACTAAATATCGAATTTTGAATATTTATATAAACAACCTAATAAATAATTACATAAAATAAACAAAAAAAATTATAAATTTATTTAAAAAAAAATATTTTTGAATATGTATCTGTTACTAGCTAACTACATATCGTCTTATACACTTATCCTTCTATTTCAGGAATCTGGCAGCTCCGATACGGTCCGTGCAAACATCAAACACGTCTTTGGAAACGTATAACACACTACACAAGGAAAGTTGCCACAGGCTAGACTATCTCGTTGAACGACAGAAACAGTTATGCATGTTGTCCGATAAAATGGTCCAGGTAAGGAATATTATATACTAATCTTATTCAAAATTAGTAAATACGTTTCATTTTAAGAATAGAGATTATAATTTAAATATTGTATATATAATATATATTCAAATTGAAATATTTAAATAGCGACTTTATACAACTTTAAACGCTATTCGTTAACATTGTTAAGCGAGTTAACTATAAAATTTATGTCACTTGTCCTCTAATAGGCAAATTGCGAATGACAGTATTAATAAACTGTTCGTTTTAATGAGATTGAGCTTAAAAGCTCGGGCTGAGCTCGTGTCGATGGTCAGTAATTAGCATGCCGCGTGTAGTTTACAAATCATTGCCGTCGTGAATTACTGGTAACTTAATGCCGATGCAAAAATCTTGTATATGAATTGTAAATAGTGGATTATATCTACTATTGGATATAGCGGATTAAAAATAAAATCCTCATGGGGTAGTGGATGCGCGTGTATTAAACTTACCGCGTATGCAAATATTACGAGTTCGAATCCTGTACTATAGTTAGTTTATTAATCAAAGTGTTCGAATCCCGCTGCGTTCAAGTTTTATTGCGTTTTTAAAAATAGCTTTACCCTTTTTTCGCTTTGCATGGTGGCCTTAGAGAATCTAGAGCCACGACCTTCGATCCCTAATTTTTGCCCAAATCAAGACATTGCTTATTAAGTGGCAGAACTCATAGCTCTCTTTTGCTGTCGGTTTATTATCCACTGCACCATGATGAGCTCAACCTTCACGCCTGTTTATTAATGTAAAGGAACCCTCTAACTTGTTGCTTTGTAATATTTTTTTTAATCAATAAGAGGAAATATATATTTTTATTGTGTTCATACTAGTGGCGTAAAAAAAATCATTCTTATACATGTGCTATTTTTTATACATGTGTGACAATTGTAGGCTTTTTTTTTTATCTAAATATAAGAAAATACAAACAGTATGACTAAAAAATCTTATTAAAATATTTTAAAACTGCGCCAGGTGAAATAACGGCTTCAAAAATCCCTCTACGTTAAATTTTTTATACGTTATCTAAATACATGTTTATAACAGCTTAATATTAAAAAATAATCATGAAAATTAACTACAAACATAGGCGTTTTGAATTTCTCTATACAAACTTCAACTATGCCAAATGAATACTTCCCTGTCTGCATAAGTTTCAGTTCCAAAACAGTGTCGATAGCTTTTCCTTGATGTATTAATTAATATATAGGTAACAGTATTATTTATTCTAGGTGATACAGACGGGTGCTCAACAAACGGTGGAGGAGTGTCAATACCAATTCCGCAACAGCCGCTGGAACTGTAGCACTGTCGAAAACAGCACTGATATATTCGGAGGAGTACTTAAGTTTAGTAAGTATATTTCTTTTACAATTAACGATAATAGTAGCTTTTGATTGATTACTTATTTTTTGAAGTATTATATTCTTTATCAATGTGTTCTTTATAAGTAATCACATTGCAGCAGTGTTTATGAAACTTTCTGAATGTAAAAAATGTGTGAATGGTCTGCGATATTAATATATTTCAATTATAATTGATAATGTAATGCGCGGCGTTGAGTTTCGCACACTACACTTGATGGTTCGAATTTAGACGATAAGTGAAGAAAGGACTGTCCGGACGTTAGTTTTTTTTACTTTTAAACTTTATCCTGCATAGCAGGGGAGGCAGAGATAACCTAGTGTTGGTTTCAATCTCCGTTTTTAGCTTTCTGCCAGAATTCCAGACATTGCATATTTAGTGTCGGAACTCAATGCTGCGTTTTTTCGTAACAAATCGTGATCGAACCCACAATCACCTTTACACTCAGACGCTGTCACACTGCTCTTCGATGGCCTGTAGTTGTTTTTTAAAGGGCAACATAAGAAAACATATTTGATGTATAAAAAACTGTAAATATAATATATATTAAATAAATAACATTACCGTTAATACAAAATTGGCATATACATTATACGTGTGCATTTCGAATCATAAAATTCATTTCCGCTCGGATTTCAAGTCAAAGTAAGTTGTAAATACTTAAATAATTATTAGTTGCATACATCGGCAACTCTTCAAAGGACGTGTTAAGTGAGAGCTATGCGCTTTGAAGTTGGCCCTTTCAACGACTTAAGAACTGTTTATACATAATTCAATAGAGGTGAAGAATTCGGAGAAAGTAATAAGCTTTGTATTGTTATGGAAATTATCGCAGATATATGTGAAGATTTAGATATTTTTCAATCTTTTATTATAAAAAATGGTATGGATTTCGTAGAAATTTTGATACAAAGTTGTTTTTAAATGTCATGCTAGTAAACTTTTAAAGTTTAAGTTTTAGTTTTATATTGTGTTGAATGAATTTTAAATATAAATAATGTTAAATATAAAAGGATTTAATATAATATTTGCTAGTTGGTAGTACTTTTTAATCAATTTACAATTATTCTTTTACAATTATTCTGTTCTCACATTAAAGTTTCAATGTTTTAGTGAAATAAACCAAGCTTTAAAAGCTGTAAGTTGAAATTTTACGACGGCGTCATAAAATAGTTGTAACACCATCACCATCTTTTTGAGAGGAAACTAGAAAGAACCTAGTAAATTGGTTGATAATTGTTTTATTTCACTTGTCATGTGGGTCATATTTAATGATCAATCATTCGGACTTTTAAACTAAACCATTTTATAACCAAAATCAATAGTATAAATTATTTTCTCTAAGTAAATTTAAGCCTACAACCGATCCGCTCAGGAAAACACGGTTCTGCTATGCTGAGGTACAGGGGTGTGAAAAACTACAAATTAATTATAAGCCCGTGTAAACGTACATATTTTCTAATATAAAGTAAATTTTGCAAAAAAAAACATGTAATTGAAAGATGGGAAATTTCTTCGAAAACCATTTGCGAAGATTTTAAATTATTTTGTTTAACATTGAGTGAAATGTAAATGACAGTTGCATGACTGACATTTCTATACAAATTTATAACGTTCTCAGCTTGTCAAACATCTTGAAACTGAGTTTGTTTTTTTTTTATTTATAGTTTAACATTGAAATTCAAAAATCCTTTTAAAATAATAAAGAGTTATGAAAATTTTTTAGTACTTGTATTTTATTATTGTAGATGTAGTAGTAGTAAAATATTTTTTTATATAAATAGTAATAAATTTATGTTAACAAAGTCTATGAATTCCTAAAATAATTTTAAAACATGATGTAATTAACGTCACTAAGACAACCTGTTTACTTTTAAGGCGCCTTATGAACTATGTTTCATGTCAAACATATTGGATCGTCCACTCAAGATTGTTTTCAAGGAATTTCTACTCTTCATGTAACTTGTTTATTTTTAAATGTCGATTACTGGGATCACGCGTGTACTTGTTGATGGAGCGGCTCAGTTTGTTTAATGTATAACATAACCAATCTTACTTGGTCTCTACCTCTCTGCACTTTGAAGGTATTATATATATTTGACTACACAATTTTCGGATATGCATAGATCAAAAACATTGGCCGAACTAAAATCAGCCGGTCACTGAACCTTCCAATTAAATAAAACTTCAGTTAAAATTAAAATCCCAGCCGATGCGCATATTGACTAAATAAAACGTACTCGATTTCCTTAAACAGATGACAATTATCCAACGTACTCAACGCTTAACAACATAATGAGAGAATCGCAAGAACTGTCCAATTTAGAATCAAATGACTGCACAGTAAGACCACTCGCTTTGTTCTTGCTTGAAACAGGGGTGAATTACTACACAAAAAGAGAACACATAAGAGCTACCATTATTATTATTTCGTTCCAGAATCTCGGGAATCTGCATTCGTACATGCGCTCTCTGCGGCGGCATTGGCTCATGCCGTGGCCCGAGCGTGCAGTCGTGGGGAACTGAACGAGTGTTCTTGCGACGCCCGCGTGAGAAAACGAACTCCAAGACACTGGCAGTGGGGCGGATGCTCTGAGGTACGCTTACAATGTTAAGTGCCAATACGTTCTAGTACAGCCTTATATACACAAATATGAACCATTAATATTAAGTATAATGTTTTCCATGGAGATCCATACCATATAAGTAGATACTTGCTTAAGTACATACAAGGAGTCGTAAGTAAAACGTATGGTCTGGACATTGTTATGTTTGATGGATAGATGTTGATTTTTATTTCGATACTACATTATTTATTGCAATTGTTGTAATATATTATTCTTTTATATTCAATACTAAGTTTGTTTTTTTTTATTACAAAGTATTGTTTACAATCTAGATAGTTGTTAAAAATTAAGGCAATTGACAAGTTTCTATACATGAATGATTGGACCTCGATTTTCACCATTTGGAATATTTGTAAGATGCGCAGCGTTTAGTTGTCCCACATAACAAGTAATGTATCTGAATTGGAATTGAATAATTGGAAAAGAAGTGGAAACACTAGGATTTTTTATTTTCATTTTCGAAAGTAAAAAAAATAAAGAAACTATATATATAATTAAATTTACAGGACATAAGATATGGAGAAAAATTTAGTCGAGATTTTGTAGATGTAAAAGAAGATAAAGACAGCGATGAAGGCATCATGAATTTACACAACAACGAGGCTGGTCGTAGAGTAAGTTTGACCTCTTAATTAATATTTTTTCTACATTATATTTGTTCTAAAAAAAAAACGATGTATGACTATTTTCAAATCGAGAGGCTGTCGTTGCGCAGTAGAATGGCGTTTGAATGAAACGCGATTGTAGTAGGTTCGATCTCCACTCGAGGGAAAATAATTTAAATATTATCAATATATAAATAATTTTTATATCTCCGCCCGGTAAGACAGAGTGCTGCGTTTAGTTATGACACAGTTGATACTTTCATTTGTTATTATAATTTTGGTAACTTGTTTGGTTTGGTTAAATTTTGGTAAATTGTTTTTCTTTTTCTATTAAGTGGTACCACGTTAAATTTTAAACAAAACTTATTGAAAGAAATAACCAATTTTCTCAATTTTTTCTGACGTTTAGTTGTCAACAAATCAACGAATCGAAAGTTAACAAATCTTTCATTGTTACCGCACGAAAATAAAGCTTTTTTGACCTCGTCTTCGTTAGTCAGTATTTCGGCACTTTTGCTATTTATCCCTGAGTCCTAATGATTAGTTTTTGCTACATGGCTATTGGATAATAGGTGCGACGTGAATGCACGCGGTGAATGCACATAAATACAGGATAGCTTTCGCCCACACAGTGGTCTTAAGAACGTTTTTATATATAGTGTTTAATTTGTTAAATAATGTTTGTAATGAAAAGAAACGACAATGTAACATTTACTAATTATTATTGAGACATTTTGTGTTTAACAGAATCAATGTCAATGATTATTAAAGTGTGCTTACAAGATAATAGTGCATATTTGTGTTTAAGCCCTCATGGCGCAGTGGGACAGCGTCTGACTATAAAAGCGATTGGTTGTTAATTTGATTCCTACTCAGTGGAATAATTATAATTAAATTATTTTCATTTCTTTACTCTGGTACCTAAGACAAATCGCGGCGTTTAAATCCGCCACTCTAAACGCCTGCCATGTCTTGATTTCGAGCGACGGTGGACACTTGAGTGTCTTGACACTAGATTCTCTGTGACTATCCTGCTCGGTGGAACTTTTTCCCGCTTTGCCATGCTTTTATGAAGCTGGAAAAGATATATATTTGTATACAAATTTCAGAAGGGCCAAATGTATATGCATAGTTTATTGATTGAGTCAGGAATTCAAATTCCATTACATTAAGTTTTTTACAGAATTTCTTCATTTCTAGAACTTCCTTACTTTTACCGATTAAGTAAAACAAAACGATACTTTCTAACAACCAACAAACAAAATTTGCATTTGAATTACCAAAACGAAGCAACGTATGCATTTTGAGGGGATATTTGTTTATTTATATTTATACCGCCACAAATGGCCTCACCATTTGTGGCGCATTGTGACAGCGTCCAACTGTAAATCTGATGTTTGTGGGTTCGATTCCCACTTGAAGGAATGATTATATTTAAATTATTTTGATTTCTCCCCTCTGGTGACAAAGCCCGGCGGCATTGAGGTCCGCCTCTCAACACGCACCGAATCGGGCGGAAAGTCGAGAACGGAGTGTCATTACTAGTCTCTCTAATAAAACTAATCAATATTGATACCACAATCATCGTGAGCCAAATTATTTATTATATTAACTATGATTTAATATTATAAAATCTACGAATATTATGACGCAGCTGCAAAGTTTGGCAACTTGTGCTGAAAAACATGTTTTGAAAACGTATAAAAATTTGAACGCAGCAAAATTTGAACCCGCGCCTCTTGCAAACCGTTCAAGCGCTCTGACCGCTAAGCCATGCGTTCTTCATTCGACTACGCCGAAATTCTTATACGCTTATTACAACTTATATTTGTTGTTAGCATCTCTGTACAGAGATTTTTACAAATCTCTGCTACCCAAAGATTATTCTACGAACAATCGTTTGGCAAGAAAGAATGCTATTTATTAAATATTTCCAACGCAGCAGGCGTTCAAATTTTTGTAAGTTTTTAAAATATATGTTTTTCAATTACCTTAATGTGTAAATAACACTTTAAAATGAAATGTTAAAAAACTTGTATTGAATTCTGGCACTTAACATGTAATTATAAATGGTAAGAAAGCGGAGATCGGAGTGTCTTGACACTATGTTTTCTCTATCTACGTCACTAAATGAAGCATGGAAATATATAAAAATATAGCATTGGTCTTATGTAAATTACAGGCCGTACGCGGCCGTATGCAACGCGTGTGCAAGTGTCACGGTATGTCGGGCTCTTGTTCAGTGAGAGTGTGTTGGCGACGATTGCCTCAGCTTAGGGTGGTGGGCGATTCTCTTACCACGAAATATGAAGGCGCTTCACATGTTAAGGTAAAAACGTATAAATGTTATATTTTTGTTTATTGGCTATTATTTTTGTGTACATATTTGTTTATAAACCGTCGAAATTGTGCTTTAAAGTTGTTACAATTTAAATAGAATTAAAGCAAACTTCTATATGAGTTTTGCTTAAACTCGTAATGCATACAGTAAGTGGCGAAGTGGGACAGCGTCTGACTGTAAACGCTATTGGTTGTGGGTTTTATTGCTACCCGAAGAAATGTATTCTTTAAATATTTTCTTTTCTTCGTTCTGGTACCTAAGACAAAGGAGGGCGTGTAGTTCCACCACTCAACACGCAATGTCTTGATTTCAGACGGAAAGTGGAGAACGGAGTGTCGACACTAGGTTCTCTTTGACTAACCTGCTTTGCGGGAATTAAAAATATAAATGCTTATCCTTTCTCTCTTAAAAAAATATGATGTATTTCAAGCGACAAAGGAAATATATGACAAAAAATATAAACACAAGTGTGGACTTGCCAATATTTATGTACTTTATTATTTCAGGTTGTGGAAAGAAAACGGGGGAAAAATATAAGAAAGTTACGACCCATTCACATGGATATGAAGAAACCAAACAAAACAGATTTACTTTATCTAGAAGAGTCTCCAGACTACTGCGAGCCGAACGAAGAGTAAGCTATTTACTTATTACATTATACAAGGATAATAATTGTAAAGCTATTGATATTTATTTTAATTTTTTTTGTAACTTTATGTGCCTCAAGTTTTTTATATCATTTTGGATATATTCAAAACTGTTATGTGAGACTTAGCAGTTCCTTTGATATACCTATTATTTCGTAATTGTATTAGTTTAGAGCTCAAATCTCTTTTAGTTAAATAATTATATATATACATATAATAAAAATGTAACTAATCTCTGTCTGTACATGGATAATATGTGAAAAAAAACTTTATTAGAGGCATTTATCAGTGCAATAGAATTTTATTTTCTGTTTGCCTATGCGTTTGTGGTGGCTTAAAAGATTTAAATGTAGTTTTGACATTTGTATTTTAGTAAACTTCCCAAATCATTTAATGTTTATTTAATTTCAATAGGCTTTTAAATAAAAAAATGACAATAATTTAAATTTAAGTAAAGTGTGTGATTTATGTGAGAACAGGGGCGGATGAAAAAGCTTAATAGTTTAGTAATGTAGTTTACGCAGGCTAAGCCACGAGCGGTTCACCAATTAATATTTATATTCTAGCGCCGGCATCCTCGGTACTAGAGGTCGAACGTGCAATAGGACGTCAGCCGGTCTCGACGGGTGTCGCCTACTTTGCTGCGGTCGCGGGTACCAGACCCGCGTGAGGGACCACGAGGAGAAATGCCGATGTCGCTTCGTATGGTGTTGCAGAGTACACTGCGAGATATGCAGGTCGAAGCGAGACCACCATGTTTGTAACTAAACGCAGAGCTAAGATCTATATATCTTAAAAACGATAGTTTTGTTTTGGATTCTGAATTTAAGAATTTAAGCAAACTTGAATAATAGAAGTAGTTAATATCGATTACATTATAGAGTAATTACCATGCTTTTCTAAACAATACTCGTCTCCTTCTACCTGGTTTTAATACCGGCATTTGCTGCCTGTGCTGCCTCCGGACTCCTTAGCGTCCGCGGTGGTCAGTCAATTTGTTTAATTTTACCATACAACTTACCATTTTATATACTATAGTATTACTACTATACTATAGTTAACGCCGTCTACAGGTACTTGTAGTCGATGTTAACTGGAATGATTTATTTCAGTTTCTAAACGATAAGCTCTCATTAGCAATTGACATTTCCTTACACACTGTATATTATGTGTTCATACAAAATTTAAGCAACGTATTATTTTTCATTTAGTAATCTGTTAATCTAATAATGTTAATAGATAACAGTGACATTAAATGAAATCTATTTATATTTTTAATTTAATACGCGTTTCTTTGAAAATTACTACATTATATACAATAATTGAAAATAATCATTCTTTCTTTACAACGGCAACGATGTGTTATATTTAGTTGATTTAATACCACACTCAGAGTCATCATTTGTCGTTTAATTCTCATTAAAGTGGTATAAGTACATAACACTGTTTCAATTTCGTACCATTTGAACGCTATTTGACGTCTGTGAGTGTAAAAAATATCTTCTAAGACATCTACTGTTAAAATCCCTGGTGCAATCTATATTTCCTTTATTTAAGTTATCCATTCGTATAATCGTCAAGGGACTGATAATTACTTAATTTTAATTGTTTTCTTTGTAAGCTTTAATTTTTTTACAGTATTACCAATTAATTTATTTTGTTTTATTTTTTATTGTACAAAGCTGTAAATACTTTTGTTATAGATTATTTAAGTTTTTGTTAAGCCTACAATTTTTGTCGCCTAGACACACGATTCGGTAGAAATAAAGATCATCAATATTTAACTTAAATTGATTACAATTAATTATTAAATAAATAATTAATTCATTTAAATTTGTTTGCGTGATTGTACAATTTTAGCATATAATTTACCATTTATTAATATCTAACCGTTGTGTCAATTGTATATAAGTTTAAATATGCACTTGAATGTACTTATTAGAATTAAGTTATTTTTACTTTCTACCTCAACTGTGAAATCTTAACCAATCTAACAATAATTTTGAAAAGTAATCTCGGCTACGTTTTGTAAAGAGAATAACACAAATTTTAACATATTCATCCATTTTGGACAAATTGCGTGTTAAAGGCAGGCGGTTTTTTAAAAACATTGCTCGAGTAGGAATCTTGTTCTATTAATATTTACTTAATATTAATTGATTGAAGATATAATTATAATACAATCTATAAAGTAGGATTATTATCTTTAAAACGAAATCATTAATATCTTTTACCAGAATTATTTATAAAAAAATATCGGTAATCTAAACGTCGACCGTGTATTAAACACGGTATCAAAACAGTAGTATCGATATTTTTATCGATTCATTTGTAAAATTCGGAAATGCTATCTGAATGAGAATCTTTCATTTATATCACTTGTAGTCGAGTAAACAAGCCAAGCTGAAACATAAGTTTCATAATTTCAAATTTTATATGTAAATACATTATAAGTTAGTAATTTATTGTATTAGATTGTGATAGCTTTATATTATACTAATATAATATCTGAATTTTGTAGCAATTGGTGATTATTATCCATTTATTCAATTTTATAGATGTAGAAGGCTCATGTAAATAGCACGTAAACCACTGTGTACTACGTCTATAATGTGTTTAGATATTGGTATTTATGCATCTCTATAGAAGTAAGAGGCTTTTGAAAATTTTGTCGACGTATATTGTTTCTTGCAATAACTCTCATACTACTTTCCTCTCTTTATATAAAGTTTTCAAATGCTGAGTATTTTTAAATCGCTGATTTTGTATTTTCTTGATGTTCCGAACTTTTAAATTAGGCGTTTCAATGAAATATGTGGCCTAATAGTTACTTTTTCAATAATACTTTCAGAATGATCATTTGTCTAGAACTGATTCTTGAATAAAAAAACATCTGAAGTTAATTTCGAGTTTCCTATAGTTTGTTGTAAATAAATGTTTCGCTAATGACTAATAGACAGCTAATCAAACCGATACCGTTTACAGGATATCGTTATGTTATCTCTTTCTATCTGTCATAATAAGAGCGAGATAACATCATAAATATATGTCAAATACTCTAAAGAAAAGACCGAAAATTTGGCATTTGCCAATAGCTATTGTATCATATTTTGTTTCAACACTTATTCTGCTTTTGGATACTTTAAAAGTTACTTTAGGTACTGTAAATTTAATGTACGAATTTAGGTCCAATATTTAATTACTATAATAAAGTAGGGTTAATGTCTCACAGTTCAGAGAATTCATACCAAATGTTAATGTTGATTAAGAAATATTGTGTACAGTCAGCAACGATCGCAACATTTTTTAAAGGGAATTGACTGATTAAATTTTGCGCTGCTAGCTGTACACATAGAAACAAGACCTCTAGTGTAATTTCTTTTCGATATGAAATAATTACTATTTGATGTACTGCATTAAATAAATGTATCATAAAGTCGGAGCTATGTTTTATTTAATAAATATTCCCTTTCTATTTAAATCTTAGAGATTAGGGCAAATGTGGCGCAGCGCCTGACTGGAATAGCGATGGGTTGTGGGTTCAATTTCCATTAGGGAGAATGATTATATAAAATTATTTTAAACATGTTCGGGCGAAAGTGAACTTAGGGTCTTAACTCTAGGTTATCTCTGAGTGCATTGCTGTGCGAGGAGAAAACGTGTAGCTTAAGATAAAAACAAGTTTTTTTTTCCAAATGCTAAGTAAGAATGTCAATATTATTTCAGCCTAATCTTATAATAAGTTGAGTCACACACGAATAAAAGTAATAAATCGTAATATTTTACAAAGTATACATATGTAAGACTAACGACCTGCTCGCGGCTTCGCGTGCGTAAACTACACGACTAAACTATTGCGTGTTTTCGCCAACCCGTGTTCTTACTTAAATCGCAAACATTACTTAAATTTTATGAACTGATTGAAATAGACACTAAATGTTAAGGAATGTTTACTAAAATACAATAGTCTAAAACTGCATTCAAATCGAATAAACCGTTTTCAAATTTACTGTGCACAAATGACCATACAAACATATAAAAACAGACCAACAGAAAAGTAAATTAAAAATCATTGTTTTGGGTTCTATTATATTGAGAAATGCCCCTAATAATATTTTGTTTCATATATCTGCCATGTACAGACAGAGTATCCGATACATTTTTATTATATGTATATATATACATATATATATGATAACATCTGAGGGCAATTTTACTATCGTCTATCAAAACGCTTATCAACTATATTGTATATAAAAAAATATTGTATATGTGTATTTCGCGTACTTTTGTTGAGTTTAAGAGACAGACCGTTTCACGTTTTACGCTCATTTAAGATAAATAAATTTAGGAAGCTTTATTTATCCGAATATTCTATAATTTGGGTTATTAAGTCAACTTACTTAATTGACCTTGATCTATTTTTAGGCCATCTATCTAGCTAGCTAGTGTATAGAATTTTTACCCACTCTCCTCCCGAATTCGAGACATTGTGCGGTGAGTTGTGGAGCTCAACTCCACACTTCCACTCCACACGCCCAACCGTGTAAAGCGGGGAAATTAAAATAATTAATTTGTGATCAGTCTCCGAGTGAGAACCGTACCCACAATCAACCACGATCTGGCTCTCACCCACTGTGCGACTATAGCCTTTAATAAATATTCTTCATTTAACATAAAATAGAAAAATAGTTATATAGAATTTTGTGTAAATCAATCTTTAAATTGGGTTATATTTTTAACTTTTTGATACAAATTAAAAACATGTTTTGATTTTATATATTTTACTTTAACATAATTTATTTATTTTGCACGTATTATCATATATGTAAGTATATAAGGTTTAATTTTGTAATTCACCGAAAGGATTATTGACCCATGGGTAGACTCGTGGACATCTGTTGCATATTTGCATATAGTACCGTATCTGCAAAAATAATATTTCTTAAGTTTTTATCACTATATAATTAACTTGGAATAAATATAATAAATGAAAGTTTTTTTATGTGTATTTCATGTAATGAGAGAGTAATAACTGGAAGTTTAAAATTACAGGTACATCTGTTTATTATTATCAATTGTATTAATTATGTCAATATATGTAGAGTTTGCGGACTATCAAAAGGCGACCATATTGTATAGTATAGTAATGCCATTTTGTCGATTTACTTTTACAACGAAAGCCAACATACGAAAAGACGTATTTTCTTTAAACTTCACAATGGCATTAGATAACTTTCATCCATTAATTCTTGTAACTCGTGAAAAGAACGGTATAAGCTTCAACATCAACGGTGTGTTGCTAATTCGTTTATCTGATGATAGTCTTTATAGTACCTTAATAGCATGCTCAGTAACCCAAAAGAAAGCTTCAGCAAGTCAGTCTTAAAATTAATAAGCTTGACAAGCATGTTACAACTATTTCAACTGCCGATAAAATTTTCGTTCATTAGTAATGTGTACCTAGCACTGGCAACTGGTGACAGTGCAGTTGTTAACAGTCCAGTTGGGAAGTCCAACTTTGGAGAACACATAAAACATCCAATCAGGATAGCAAAGGAGAAAAAATAATAAAGTTCTAGAGTAGCTCCAAACGATAGATGGTTTTTAGCGGCAAAGTGGCTCTTAATGTGATTCAACGATTTAAATAATTTGTGTATTTTTAACATTTTGTAAAGTGTTATTCGCACACTTCCTAAGTGTTTAAATTTTTATACATTTTCTAAATATGTTTTTTTCAAATTCCTAAGTGTGCGAATAACATTTTAAAAAAATTTAAATAAATAGCATTCTCTCTTGCCAAAACGATTGTTCGAAGAATAATCTTTAGGTAGAAGAAATTTGTAAAAATCTCTCTACAGAGATGCTAAGAACAAATATAAGTTGTAATACGCAAATAAGAGTTACACAACGTAGCTGTTTGCAGAACGCATGGCTTAGCGGTCACAGCGCTTGAACGGTTTTCAAGAGGCGTGGGTTCATATCCCGCCGTTCAAGTTTCTTATACGTTTTCTAAATATGTCTTGTTCAATTTGTGTATTTATTATATGCACATGCCCCAATGGCATGTGCATATAATAAATACACAAATTATACATCAAATACAAAAAGTACAATAATATGAAATATATAAATGAATAGTATACTCACACTTGTATGCTCGGCCGTCAGTGAGTTACATGGTACTGAGCGACATACCGCGGGATTAATGCTTGGACATTGCTTTTTAGAGTATTCATTTATTGGGACAGGATTTTTTACCCATTCAACGACATCATCGCCGCTTACCTAAAAATATTTGTAATTGCAGGACTTATTAAAAGTAATTATTTTTAATAATTTAGACGTAGTAAGATACAGGGTTTTGATTCAATGTTAAATATGCTATCACTCCCAAGCTAGTTAGCATTTTTTATATTAATTTTTTAAAATTAAAAAAATATTTAAAGAAAACTTATAAAAACTTGAACGCAGCGAGATTCAAACCCGCGCCACTTGCAAATCGTCCAATGAGGATGAGAGGCGTGAGTTCAAATTCTGGTGCGTTAAATTTTTTATCAGTTTTTTAAAAGTGTTTAACAATTTCTAAAGTGTTTAAATAACACTTTAAAATGTTGAAAGTACTAAAATTACTAAAAATAGGTTTAAATTCTATAAAAAATTACCATATAAACATCATGTAAGTTGTTGAGCATATCGAAGAAACGAACTATGGCACCATATATGACAGCGTTCTTGCTAAACAAACCTTGACTAATATGAAAACCGAAAGGAGCCCTGTTACCCAAGTAATGTCTTTCAAAGTTTTCCACAAAGAAGTTAAACCACGCATCTTCGCTGTTTGCATCTGGGCTAAAGACAAATGATTTACATATATAAAAATGCAGAGGCCTAGTATATATATATAGAGGTCATCGTGTAACGCCAGAAATTGAAATAACTAAAATGTAACCTCCTCCAAATAAGAATCAAACCCACAAGCAACAAAATTTACAATTACTGTCCCACTGCACTAGGGTATCTAAATTCTAAATTATGGCATCTAAATTATTATATAATTTATTTATACACACAATTTTAAATTAAATGTTGATATCAGTTACTATTGAAAAAATATTCTTGAAGTTGAGAAATTGTATTAAAACCGTACAATTTACTTCGCGTATAAATTAATAAGTTATTAATAAGTTATTGATATTTTCATTAGGTATATAAAAGTACTCACCTGTAGTAACAAGACTCAACCACTGTGCATGGAATACCTCGTAAGTCAGACCATGTAATCATGGGTATTACCCATGGTCCAGGGAGAGAAGCAGTTGGGCAGTTTGGAGTGACGCAATCCTGAATAGACTTATAGTGTAAAGTGTAAGGCCAAAGACCAGGGTCCACATACGTGACAGTTGGCCAGCTCATATCGTACTTAAAGTTTGCTCGTATCATCATCTGGTATGTTGCATTACCAGATAATTGGAGCAGAGGACTCCTTATACCTGAAATAATATTATATAAAATAAAGATATACAAGTAGCAGGTATATTTGTAGCAGTTAAGCATTAACTTACGCCATCGTGTTGTAGGTTCAAATCTCTCTCAAGGAATTTTTTATCTTTATAGCTTGCATATTTGGCAAACAGTAAGTATATATAGTGCATTAATAGGTAGTAGACCCCGCCATTTAGCATACAATTTCTTTTAGTGCAATGTACGTGTCATTCAGAGTACTATTGGGTGACAAATTCCTGCGTCTACCTGGCAGATATAAGGAATATTGCAATTTTGAGGATAAATAAACAAAACAAACCTTGTACTGCGTTACTTGGAATATTCGCGAAGTGAGCTATTTGGTTCCTTTGGTCGCTGAATTCTTTCATCAAAATTTCTTCAGTTGCATACCGCCAATATATTTGATCACTCCGGCGAGACATCGAGTTTAATGCGATTTCGAAGCCTCTGTTGTAAAGCTCATTTACTAGAGTGTAGTCGGTGTACTCGTGTGATACAAAGAATGTAGCTCGAGCTAGACAAGAATTTTTATTCATACGTCCGTAGAGAAGGTCGCGATAAGCCCCAATGTTGCTTACTGTGACTGCGTTGTCCAACGTTACGAGGACAAACTGAAAGTAACATAAAAGAGTTTAGATCTCAGTGATATTAAACACTTTAAGTATACTAGTTTATATTTTAATAATTTCAATTCAACAAATATATATCAATATTTTTTTTTTATTTAACTTTATTATATACCATAAGATATTGTATATATGTCAGATTCAAAATCAGATTCATGTGATTGACGTAACAGAAAAGCTGCTTATTTCTTGTCAGCAAATGTATACATGAAAAATAATATTTTTAATCTCATTACCAGACCAGAATAATTCTCTAACTTTCAAAGTAATTGTCCAAAACATATAAAAAGGGAAGTGCAATTTCCTTGTCAAATAACGTTTGAAGGTTGAATAAAATAATAATATTTATTAGTGGAAAAAACACTGTAAACTGATAAATTCTATATTAATGCACTCTTTATTTTTGGATTTTGACGCAAGGTCGAATGTGAGCCCGGTAAAGAAGACTCGTCATAATCATTTTGGTCGAGAAGTAAGTAGAAAATGGTAACATTGGTATTTACTTGTGGGGTGTCCCTTGCGTTCAGGGAACCAGGGATGTTGGTGGAAGAACATCTACAGTTTGGGAGCTGACACGTTGATTCGACACATTGTTCAGCTTCCGGCAGCTGACCCTGAACGCTTACGAAAGCTAATGTAAATGCCACACACAAAACTGGGACCAACTTCATGTTGCCTGAGTATACACAATATACAACACAGCTTTGAAAACTAGCATTTATATTCGTTTCATTATCTGTTGTAACGGACATGTATCAGCGAAATTTCTGATTTATCATTTAGATAAATGTATAAAACAGCGTAATTGTAATGGGTTTAAGATAAATTACATATTTTTTTAAAAATTTCTCGGTAATTAAAACGATTATCAAAAAAATCTGTAATACTAAGAAGAGGTTTTTCATATCTGAACTCATTAACCGCTTTGCAACAATATTTTCTCGGAATAATGCATAAGTTTTATTATTTAACTATAAAGGAAGTTCTGTTTTCAATCATAGAAGATGAACGTGATATAAAAATATTTTTGTAATTGTTACAATTAAATTTAGCGCCGTAGCGAACCATAGATGATGTCACTCATGTTCATTAATATTAAAAAATATAATATATGCTGTATTTTTAAAATATCGTTTTAAAACGTATCATCTGTTTTAAAAATTGTTGAGTTGAAGAAACTGCCTCTTACAGCGCCTATATCAGAGTAATAAACACTTTTTTTATATATTTAGCTTTTCATATTCATTTTACGTTATGTATGTCTAAGAATTTTTCATATTGATTTTTCTAAACGTAGACTTAAGAAATATGTATAAAGATTAATTGAACATGGAAAAAAAACAAGTAATATTCATATTTTTGATTATTTAAAAATAATCGAAGATTAATATCTAATTTTTCCACAATACTAAACTCATTTTTGGTAAATTTATTGAATGTGCATAATTTTTTCTCTTTATATATCTCTTTATATATCTCTAAAAAATATCAAATAATTATTATTCAGGCTGTATATTAGACGTAAAACGGAAAGTTGATTAAAAGGCAAATAAATAGAGTTAACATTTTACTAATAATACATATATTTTAGATTGTCACAATGTAAATTTGTTTTTTCAAAGATTCATTAAGAACGTAATGTCAAGACACCCCGCTCTCCACTTTCCACCAGTAATCGTGACATTACGTGTTGAGTGGCGGACAATGTTAAATCACAATAAAATTTTGTAAGACTATATAAATTTTGCTTTTGACTTAAACAGTTTCGTATATTTAATATTTAGTCATAGGTCTGTATCGACCGGATTAGGGTAGTTCCTTATTCTCCAAGAGGATTGCCGACCCATGGGTATTCTCTAGGGCATCGGTTGCATACTCGCATATAATAAGACAACTGTAAAAAATAGAGATAACACATAATTAATTAATAAGTGCACACACATCGATTTTAATTATTAATTTCAATATCATCTTGATTTTGTTTTTCTTACAAAGAATCGAATTAAATATAAACAGTTTCTTATTCGTCAAGTCTTCTATATTCTACAGTATTTCTTTTATTTCGTCAAATTATAATTGCTATTATAAAATATAAATTATAATTGCTATTATAAAATATAAATTGTAATTGCTATAATCAATTTTATCGCGAATTAACGTAAATTTGTAAAGTTTAATTTAAAAAATATGTAAAATATACGAGTATTTTGAATTAAATAGATTTTAAGTTCTTGTGAAAACTGAAGTAAAACTATTTTTAAATCGTATTTATAATTTAAATATCTTTTAAATTTTTTAAATGACGCAAAGTAGATTTGATAAATTTGTAACACGAAAATGTTTTTTGTTACTCAAGTTAAGAGGTCTACGTGGCGCAGTGGGACAGTCTTACTGACTCTGTCTTACTGGAAACGTGAGTGATTGTGGGTTCAATCCCCACTCCTCAACTACTCTGTTCAATACCCTGCTGTGGGGGAAAAAGCGTGAAGCTACTTTATTTTTTTTGTTACTCACTTGATTATGACTTCCAGTAAATGGCCCACAGTTTGTAACACGGCAGTTGCTTAAAAGCCTTCTTGGACAAGTTATCTTGGAGTATTCATTAAGCGGTATTGGATTTTGTACCCAGTCAATCACATCGTTAGCATTCACCTGTAATTTAAATGATATGTGAAATGAATCTGAATGTAATGTGATTTTGTAAGATAGTCTGTAAATTATAAATAATAAGATATATTATACCGTAATACTGTTATGTTTTTAGATTTCTAATAAATAATAATATTAAAAATCTTGTTTTAATCGATTCCCACTCAGAGGAGTTATATTTAATTTATTTTCATTTCTCTACTCTGGTAATAAGACAAACCGCGGCATTGAGTGTAATCTCTAAACACGCAATGTCTCGAATACGGTGGATTTTTTACATTTTTTAAAGTGTTACTCCCACACTTAGGAAATTGAAATTGGATTTCTAAATATGGTGTAATCATATTCAAATGAAAAATATCCTTCATTAATAGACTTTTGTAAGCACTTTTGAATCGTTAAATGAACATAAAGCTACCACCTGTTTGGACGGAAGTTCTGTTGAGAAGAACCGGCGAGATGGACAACAGTAGCTCTTTTCAAATATGAGAGTTACAATTTCATTATTAAATACAGTGGTAGCTCACCTGCACCAAACTCAAATCATATTACTTCCCTATATTTTTATCATTTAAACATTCTTCCACAGAATAATAAGCTTTACTTTTTAATATTTTTTATTATGATATATTTTAATATATATCTTACTTACCATGAAAGTATCATGAAGGTTATTGACCATATCTAAGAATCTAACAATTGCTCTGCCAGCTGCAGGGTTGGCTCTAAAGAATGCCTCATGAACATAGATGCCGAAGGGGGCACGGTTTCCAAGATAATGTCTCTCAAAGTTTTGAACTATGAAACGGAACCAGCCGTCTTCGTCGCTTCCTGGACTAAAAGTTATATATAATTATATTTGTTTTTCACAACAAAATTCAGTTGCAGTAATAAACATTTTATTTTAGTAGGTTTACATTACCTAACTATTTAAATGCAAGGAACTCTGTAGCAAATTACATAGTTTAATGAGACCACCGCGTCGTCCACTGTATTAACCAGCGTTTGACTGCAAAAGTGATTAGTTTAATATCTACTTGGGGAAATGACTATATTTTAATTATTGCGGAATTGAATTTGCCACGCATAAAAATTTTGGATTTTGGATGCGGTAAAAAGGTCAATTTTTATATAATATACTTAACTTAGCGTAAAGGTTTAATACTTACGTAAAGAAACACGTATCAACGAAAGAACATGGGACACCCTGCAAATCTGACCAAGCTATAATAGGTAAAATCCATGGGCCAGGGACAGATGCGCTAGGGCAAGGTGGTACGATACAGTCTTGAATTGACCTATAATGTAAAGTGTAAGGCCATAATCCAGGTTCAGTAAAACTAGTGGTAGGCCAACTCAAGTCGTATCGCAATCCATTGGATGCCATCATTTGGTAAGTCGCATTACCAGACATTTGAAGGAAGGGACTGCGTATGCCTAAAAAAAATTAAATTGCAAAATATCAGCTTAGCTAATTTTGCTATAAAATAATATTTCTTTATATCTTATGAATTGTCATAAAGTTAAAATTAGACAAGCTTACCGTTAACTTCTTCAGCAGGAATATTAGCGAAATGTGATATTTGAATTTTCTGATCACCAAATTCTTTCTTTAATGTATCATAGTCAGCATCTCTCCAATATTCTTGATTAGTTAAATGTGATATAGAGTGGAGAGCAATTTCAAAGCCTTCGTTATAAAGTTCGTTAACCAAAGTATAGTCAGTATATTCATGGCTTACGAAGAACGTCACTCCTGCTGGGCAACTGTTTTTATTGAAACGGTTGTAAATGATGGATCGGTAAGTTTCTATATTTTGCACGTTTACACCATCATCGAAGGTTAGAAGGACAAACTGAGTAGGAAAAAAAATATTAATTTTCGATACTCGATTTTGTTAAATTATTCAATTTCTTCTATTATTACACTAAATTAGGATTTTGTGAAACATTAATAAGTAGGAGAAATTATATAACTGACTATATTTATATTGATTGAGTTAAAAACAAACTTTGAGGTAACTTTTAAAATACCTGTGGAGTGTCTCTTGGATCTAAGCCTCCAGGAATTTCCACGGAAGAACATCTGCATTCAGGTAGCTTACATTCTTCTTCATTACATGAGTCTGCTAATGGCAATTCACTCGCTGCGTAAGCTAACGCAGATAAACCTAGCACCAAAGTACCTAAGACTAACCTAGCTCTCATAATTATAATTTAGTTTCTATATGTAAATATCCATATGATTATATTTTTTCGATATTTATATCCCTTATGGTTGGATATCTAATATAAATTTAATCGCAAGTCCAGATTTTATCTTTTGATTAGTATCAGTTGAGTTATTTGATAAGGTTTATGAAAACGGGTGTTATAATATTCAAATCATTTATATTAAAAAAAAAAGAACTAAAAATCAAGAATAGATTTGTGGTTCCTTGATTTATTTTACAACAATAAAATTAACCAATCACCCTTTCATTTGTAATTTGGTTAATTATTTTTAAATATTTTGTGATCTCCACCACTTATAATAAATGTATGTTTCAAATTCGCATTTTTCGCAGCGGAGTATCTTATCTTCAATTAAAGGTGCGTGCGTAGCAACAGCGTGCTTAGGTGGCAAATGCCATAGCGCATTTTCATACACGTCAAATTAGATCAAGGTCAAAGTAATACTCTTAATAAATAATAAATCCTCTTTATAGAATATCGTGTGCGCAACCTTAACTTCGCTACGATCAAAAGATTTAAAAACAAAGAAATGTCTGGAAGATTAGTAAGTAATGACACTGTATAACTTCCATTACAGTTATCATTAATCAATCTTATAACTTAATGGATTTTATTTTAATTGCAAGCTTCTTAAAATCTAATCAAATGTAGATAATCAGCAAACACGTTAAAATATACCGACAATGCTATTATTATTAAAATATACATATAAATAAATATGGCCGATGGATGATATGGCCGATGAAGAGGAATCTTTGCTGATTGTGAATTGCTCATGGAAATATTACATTTCTAATTATACATCTATTTACTTGCAGCTTCACTTTTTCCCACATAACAGGATAGAACCTAGCGTCAGGACACTCCGCTCCCCACTTTCCTCCCAATATCAAAACATTATTAGTTGCAGTAAGTTTTTGTTTTCCTTATATTTTACGGACATACGACGATATTTTTATGAAAAGTGACAATGATTTTATAGTTACGTTTTACATATTATTATATTCATTTTTACGTCAAATTTAACAATATTTCTCAGTGCAGCGCCATCTTTAAGATTATCTTTGGACCTTTACGTTGAGCAGCATTCTGAAACCGCTTCCAGTAATATTGTTAGTACTACGACTATTTTGTAGATGTCACTGCAATTAAATTTTAATAATAATTTACTGTACATAATGTTTTATTTCTTTTTATTTTCAAACTGATTCCTTCATAGCAAGGTAGATAGAAAAAACCTAGGTGTCAAGACATTCCGTTCTCCACCTTCCACCTCCATTCCACCAATTTAAGTCTATTCAAGGATGAATATATAAAATGGTGTTTTTTTAACCATAATTAAAGTTTTTAGTATGAGTGACAACATAACATAACAATAACATTATTTTTGATATTATTTATAACAAGACAAAGGTGAAAGAAAAAATAAAAAAGCAAAGGAATCCCATGTATAAAAGTTATTTTGTAAAACATTTAGAAATTTGAACGTAAAGGGAGACGAATCTGTGCCTCATGGAAACCATCAAAACGCTCTGACCGCTAAGCCAAACATATGGACAGTTTCCAAGAGACGCGGATTCCAATCCAGAGCTACGTTAAACTTTTAATACTTATAAAAAAAAATTATAGCTAAACTGACATAAGGTCCAATGAGTATTTGGTTTTTAATTGAACGCTTAAAATTTTATGTTATCTATGACTTCATTACTTAATTTTGTAATACATGCAATTATTAATAATCTCTATATCGCTTATTATTATAATACAAATCGTCACCATTATAATTATATATTTAATGACAAATCAAATTGAATATCAAAATAAATTTTATTTCTCATAACAATTTGTAAGGCGAAAAAATATCTAGAAACATTTTAAAACTAGTGGAATATTTTAACTATTTTATATCCAATATAAATAATTAATAAAATAATTTACTTCCAATACATACCTAGTGTAAACTGAACAAACCCTGAGTCTGAAGCCTGAACCTAAGCTTCCTGTTCTATGCTACATAGAAACTGTAAGTTACCATAATACTAGATTTACAAAATAAATTAAATTGTACAGCGTTTAAATCACTGTAACAATCTGGTACAAGACTATGCGAGAAGAACAGGATTTCAGAGGAGGAAATCTTTGTATAATTAAAGTTAAGCGGCATTTGCAATGTAACAAAACGGAAGGTCATGTTTCAGCCATGTTTTGCCGAACTGACCGCTATTTGATCCCTTCTTGCAGCAAAACAAGTTTAAAATAACTTTGTATAATAGTGTATAACAAAGCTGTTTACTTCAGTGTTTTTATTCAATTAATCTTTACTACATATGTATATTGTATGCTATGTAATATTTAAATTATTCTTATTATTGTAACTTCATTCTTCACGTTCCCGCATAGCAAGGTGAGTAGTCTACGAGAACTTAGTGTGAAGATACTCCGTTCTTGAATTATCTTCCTTAATCGAGTCCCCTGAGCCCTATTGCGTAGTGAGTGGCTCAATACCGCGGTTTTTTACTAGAGAGGAGAAAAAAAAAATATAATATATATATATATATATCTATAAATTGAAATGACGTCTGTTAGTCTCGCTTAAAACTCATGAACTCTTAGGCTGATTTGGCTAATTTTAGTTTTAAAACGATGTAGAAGTCCAAGAAAGGTTTAAAAATAGAAATTACACGGAAAATAGTAAAAAAAAAAACAATTTAATTTTCCCATACAATCTGTCCGTCGAACGGTGGAGGATACGTTCGGTAATTAAATATTAAGCAAGGAAAATAGCTTTGACTATGGAATATTAACAGACCTAGCATAAGTAAAATTCGGATGCTTTATTTAACGATATATAATTTATAAAAACAATAGTTAGGCCAGTCATGAAGTCAGTCAGAAAGTAAGTTTCTGACCGACCTATAAATATTTTAAAACAAATATTCATTTCTGACAAATCTGCAATGATTAGAATAATGACACCGGGTCCCGGGAAAGTTCTCTCCGCACAATTGACAATTAAAAGTTGGACCAGTTATCATCATGCGTAACGTTAATGAACTTTGATTGTGCAATGAAATAAGACTGTCAATGAGACAAAGAATGTCTCGATCCCGCCTATACCGATGATTCCAACGGACTTACCATTTGATTTCTACAATTGTCTACAATTTCCCCTGCATTTGCGATGACGATAAACAAAACGCAAGGCCAATCGTTCGAAGTTTGTTGAATCAAGTTTCCCTGTCCTGTGCGAATCACTATGAAAATTATATGTTTACGTATTTTTTTCGTTGAGTATTCGCTAGTAATTTTTGTATTTTTTTTGCTTTCCGTTATTTTTTATTGAATTTGGAAACAATATTTAATTCTGAGGCGATATGAAGTTCGTCGGACCAGCTAGTTATATAAATATAATCATTCCTCCGAGTGCAGATCAAACCCACAACCTATCGCGTTTGCAGTCAGACGCAGTCCCATTGCATTACGTTTGCTCTACCTTTTAAATATATTAAAAAAGATATGAATCTTCATATATATTTATATCATTTGTCATTTGCTTCCTCTTTCATTGGAATATTACATTAAGGGGCTTAATTAAATCATATATCGATTTTTATCAACATGTGGTTGATAAATACAATATCACTTACCGATAATTTTGTCACCGCCTTCCGCTGACATAGAGAGATTGCGTGTTTGGTGGCATATTAACACAAGACGGAGAAATTTTGGACCTTTATTTTGGATTTTTACCCACTCTGGTTTCTCTTCATTCTCAGACACATTAAGTATTTGTAACGTTCCCCAAAGTGAGAATATAACGCGCAGTCGCCGCGCACACGCCGATCACAATAGAGTCAAATATAAAAAAAGCACAACCAGACTTTGTGTTAAGACAGACAAGAGTAAGAGTTCAAGACAATATGTGTTGAGTAGTAAAATACAAAGCCTTGAGCCATACCAGCGTGAAGAAATGTAAATATTATAAATAATAATAATTTATCTAAATGGGAATCAAATTGTCAGGGTTGGTTGTAAAACTAGAAACTGACTGACAGCGCTAGGATGGCTATTTATACATCACAATTTGTTTTCTTAGCTACAGACTATGTCCCAGTTAGCAGGGTAAACAAAAATACCCTAGTGTCTAGTCACTCCGTTCTCCATTTTCCGCCGAAAATCGAGGCGGATTCAATGCGCTTTATCTTAGGTACCGGAGCGGAAAAATAAAAACAATTTAAATTTAATCATATTCCCCGAGTAGGAATCGAACCCACAACCTATCGCGATTCTATAATCGCGATAGGTTGTGGGTTTGCGTCTGATTATTCAGACGCTATCCCACACCGCCACTATTATTATTTATATTTTAGATGTTATTGTATTTTTAAGCATCTAAATAAGTAAAAGCTTATGAGATTATTCAGTAGCTTGTCTGGACTTGAAGGGTATTTAAACCAGCTTTTAGGATATTCATTGAATATAAAAGCTCTTTGTACATATTTTTTGTGACCCTGAATATAATTAAATTCAAGAGATATATGTAAATCCATATTGGTTTCATAACTCTGGTTTTGTTTTTTAAATAGCTTTCATATAAATAGTAGCCGTAACACTATTAGTAATAATAGCCAATTTCTAATTTAACTTTTTATTAGTTATAATATAGTTGACACCTGTCTGACTATGAACGCAATTGGTTGTGGGTTTGATTCCCACTCGGGGAATGATTATATTAAGTATATTTTCATTTCTCCGCTCTTGTACCTATGACAAAGTGCAGCCTCAAAGTGCAACTTCACCACTCAACACACAATGTCTCGATTTCGGGCGGAAAGTGAAGAACGGAGTATCTTGACACTAGGTTCTCTCTAACTACTATGCGGGAAAAAGCGTTAAGCTGAGAAAAAATATTGTAATGGAAAAATATAGTATATTTTTCACTCCATTGTTCTTCCCTGTTAATACAAAAACGTAATCTACTCAAAATTCTGTCATTAAAAATACTGGTACGGTACTAGACCATAAATTATAATACAAGGGTAATATATTTACCAACATTACACAATTAAAAACCTAGGATACCTCGCCTACCTCATACCAGAAAGATGCAAAGTAAAATATGTTTTGCCCTCTGACACGGGTGTAAGTATCCATTTAATTACGAATATAACCATTTTTTGCTACAAAATGTGGACTTACAGTACGTTTTATTAAGAAAGGGTCATTATATGATATGTTTTGTAGCGGAATTTGGAATTTCAATTAATTTAAGGGCTTAGTAAAGCTATTTTATAAATAAGAAATTGTTAGACCAAAATTTATAGGTGGACCATATTTATAAAATTATTAAGTACAAAATTAAATGCAAAAGTTAAATGCGTTAAGTTTAAGAGTAAAAGAGAGTATTCAGTACGTCAACATATAAGTTCACTGGTTTTGACTTCAAATCTGATGAATCTGATTTCAGGTCTTGTCATTAAAGACGATAAACGAGAGCTACAAAGTTTTTAACTCAATATAAATAAGAGAACCAAGTCATGTGCTAGTTTATTCTCTTTTTCTATATTATAAAATGAGGCATACAACAAAACCAATGATTTTATTAACACAGTTGACTAAAGCCAATGGCAAGGGTATTCAGGAAATTGCCAAGGTCACATGAGAGAAAATGTCGTCGGCCTACTCGATTGAAATTGAAATTGAAATTTTATCTGAATATAATTATATTCAGATAAAATTTAACGATGAAAATACTGAAAGATAATGATTCTAATTTCATCAGAGTTTACCAAAAAATATAAATAATATCATATAATATCATATCATACCTATAAATCCTGCTGGAGCTTACGAGAACATCTATGTGGTTAATATAGGAAGTAACCTCGTTTATGATACAAGATGAGGTTTTTTGCAAATCGTTCTTAAAGCTCATGTTCAATAAATAAAACGTAATGCTTTTTTTAAATAAATTATTCTGAGCCTATTTTTAGCCTTCCTTTACACGAATTGGCACAGATGACCTAAAGATACACCCCTATATTATTTTCTATTTGTCCCAAACAGTTCACTCGTTCTTAGACATTATAGGATGGCATACACAGTAATTTGTAATTAGTGAAACTATTTTAACTGGATTAATCTCATTTGTCTTGGTATTTTAAAATACATTTGATAAAATGCAATGTTTTGAATATTTTAAAGCAGTCCATGGTCAGAGGTACTTCAAAATATACGCGATTAAAGCGGTAAAAATATTTATTTTTAACATCAAAGGTATCATATTTAATTTGTAACAAGACCTAGGAAGATTCTACATTATAAATATAAGGCGTTCGTTGATTTGAATCAAGAACATTTCGTAGTAACTGATACTGTCCAACTGCGTTATGACAACCGCAATATGAATCGCACATTTGAAAGCATGTAGCTACACAAGTAGTTTATCTATTTTGAATACTTGTAAAAAAACAGCGTTAAACCATTTGAAGCGTTTGACCTGTGAGGTCTCAATTAAACCTTTTACGCGTTTCATTCACATCAGCTTAATTGTTTTTACACACTCACCCTTTAATTTATTACGGCTATTGTGAAGATTTATTTTTTGTGGATTAAACCTTCTATTGAAAGGTTTTGTTTAAAATTATATTCAACATATAAAAATATTTTATTATATGTTAAGTCTTTTAAGGTTATTCATTCTCACGTGCACTTTGTTGAATAGATAACTTCGAAGACACAGGATTATGACCTTGATATAGTGAATGTACACTTGTTAACGACAAAAGTTATTACAATTGCTTGGAAATGAAATGGAAACTATATATTTTTAAACGATTTGGACCGTATCCGAAAAGTGCGATATGATTCTAGTAACAATTTGTTGCAGAATGTGAACTGCCTAATTACTATTTTTATATAATTGATACTCGTACATGTATAATATAATCAATAATAATATTTAATGCCTAAAGCGACTATCGCCAATCAAAATGTTACCTACATTTTGAAACAATAATATTTTGTCGTAATCATACAAATGTAAAAATGATTTTTGACTGTTTTAATATTTTAGTTATTTTGCATTTAGTATAAAAAGGTATTAAGGTCATCGTGGTAGGGTGTTACACCATACAACTGAAAATGCTATAGATGTAGATTCGATTTCCACTCGAGGCTTAATCAAGCCAATTCAAATTAATTTAAAATCTCATCTTTGATAACAAAAGTACGGTGTAGAATTCTAGCACTCATCACACAAAGTCTTGAATTAGGTCAGGATGAAGCTTAGGACGAAGTGTCTTGATATTAGGTTCTCTCCGCCTACCCAGCAAGTGTAAAACGTGAAGCTTAAAAATAAATAAATATAAAACGATTAAGATAAATTATTTATTTTTTAGTAATTTCTTTTGAATAGTATCAAGCAACAAGGTTAACGGCCACTGAGTTTTAGCTAATAAATCTAATGAATTACATAGAAACTGTTTATTTGATGTCTCTACTATTTAGATTAATTCTGACAATTGGGCGATACAATTAAATTTTGTGAAGGTTACTTGTAAGTTTTTAGTACAATAGCCTTAAAAAATATTAAAAACTAAAAAAACATCGAAAAGACTACACTCTGCTGCACTTATATTGGGTTTTGCCACTCAACACTCAATGTCTCGATCAATCAATTTGAGTGGAAAGTGAAGAACGGAGTCTCGACACTAGGTTCTCTAGGAACTACCCTTTTCCGCATAGCACCCCGCTAGTCGGAGAGAACCTAGTATTAAGACACTATACCCTCCACTTTCCCGATCATTCTCTTTTCTCCACGCCCGAATTCGAGACATGGAGTGTTGAGTGGCAGAACTCAATCCCGCTCTTGGTCTTTAATATAACCACTCCTCCGAGTGGCAATCAAACCCACAATCATTTGCTTTTATAGTTAGTTACTGCGCCACGAAACGACTGAGTAACTAACTGTGATCTTAACTGTGATCTTAAACGTTTTTTTTCTTAATTATAAATTTGAATCCATCTGTAAAATATCCAACGCTAGAAAAAGTGTTTCTATTTTTGATAATTTAATGAGTATAGGTTAAAAGGTGAAACTAAACGCCGCGCTTTGCCTTATTCACTAGAGAAAAATGAAAATAATTATATGTCCATCGTGATAGATCAATCAGGAGCCGATCTTAAGTTTGATAAGTTAGGCTTTTGTGTGGATTCTTAGACGAGCTTTCTTTTACAAACTCTATTAACCGTTTGTTGGTTGTTATATTTCTCTGTGCTCTTGTTACTGAAAGACTAACTGCGTCGTGAATGATTTCTAACACAAACAAATATGTGGCTCTGCTCTACAGACATAACAAGATTTTTCTTAGTTTTAATCTTACTAAATTGCTTTGATCTGGGAGAGTCGTAATAATGCTGGAGACCAATCTTGAATATACTATTAATATTTTATTAATGGTTTCATTAATCTCAACCTAAAACTATTTTTATTTCTAAATAGGGTTGAAGTGTCCGCCAAACGCACTAGAAAATACTTCAATGTTTTTAGGACATTAGCGTTTATCTACGCCAAGAGGTTTTAATTGATGCCGTATACGTAAGTTTCTCGGTAAAAAAAAATTGATTATGAAGGCCGCACTCTATCTTCGATCTATCTATAGATAGTTAAATCTATCGATAGTTAAATCTATCGATAGTTAAATCTATCGATAGTTAAATCTATCGATAGTGAAATCTATCGATAGTTAGATAAGAACAAAATCTCAGTATGTAAAAAGATATATATGTACATTTAATATTCAAAGAATCATTTACACGAGTTAAGTTTAATATTTGAAATATGGTTGCTCCCGTCTAATGCTTTAAGTTTCAAGTTAGACTAGTTAGCTGCGACGTCTACCAATATTGCACGATTTGTGTTGAATCACATTCTCTGGGGAAAATGAAGACATAGAGAATTCGCTTTGCTGAACTTTAATATAATTGCTTAGTTTATATTAATAGCAGCAGAAGCTATTTGGTATATATATATGCTGGATGGATAATTTCTGGTATTATGAATATATGTTAAGAAGTTTTATTTTGGACCATAGACATCACAAGTTGACTTGACAAATACAATTCTTAAGTATAAAAAATAAATAATAAAAAAAAACACCGCAACTGTCAATCCTTATTAAATTTCACTTTAAATGAAGCATTTTATAAAAATAAAAATTTATTTTATTTTGCCTCTAATTAAATTAATATTCTCTTATTATAAATTTAGTTATGTCAATTGACAGTCAGTTGAAACTTGATTTAATAATGAGAAAGTGGTAAGCCTGTGTTGATTGTAAGCTTCTCAGAAGTAAGGTAAAAGCCTTTTGGGTTTTTTATCATTCTGAGAAATTTGAAATTAGTTTATCTTAATGGTCAACATTGTGTATTAAAAATTTAAAGAAACGATAGTTTGTATATATAAATATATAATAAGAATAGTTATAAAATTCTTTTATATATCATATACCTCTCATTAAGCTTGGATTTAAAATGTTTTTTTAATCAAAAGAATTCCAGGCTAAGTCATTGGTTTATTAAATAAATAACAGTGGAGGAAAAATTGTCGTTTCGAAGATTCTATCCTCTTTCCAAGAGTTTTGTAAAGATTTATTTCCGTTCCAAGATTTAGGTCAGACTAGGTTTCGATAACGATAGTTAACGGTAAAAGATAAATAAGCTTTTTCGCTTTATTGGTATTTCGATGATGTGTGTTTTAAGTAAATATATATTTTCAAAAAATATATAGTAATTTAAATGTTGATGTACAAATCACATTGTCGTGAAATTGATAGAAGATTGTTCGAAGACCACCGTTAAATTAAGAGAAAGTATGAAAATCCACTTTCTTCATTTGTAGAAACTATAAATCAGAGTATACAGACTATAAAGATACTATTTATATCATACTATTGATACCACTTTCTACGCATGCCTTCACATTTTTGGTCTATTGCATGTTATATATAAATTCCTGTTATTCTAATTGCAAAAAAATATTTTGGCAAAGAATTTTACTTGTCGTTTTAATAGTATCAAACTCGGAGGCACTTTATTACAAAAGATTTCAATATAATCATATACGAATATACAATTAAAAGAGTCATATATTTAACACTAGTAGTTCGCCCGCGTGAATTACAAAAACGCTGCAACATCAAATAAAATATCCTTAATCTAACCAAATACAGTAAATCTGTTAGTTAAGTTTTTTTTATGACAGGATTAGTATTTTCGAAGATTACCCCTTTAGATAAGATTAAGATTACAAACAAACAAAGGTAATAACTTTACCTCTTTGTTATGTTAGTATATATAGATAACTAATAATGACCACTTGATCTAGAGCTCGGACACAGAAATGGAATGCGTTAATTACATTTTAAAGCTCTTAAGCCTACACTTCGATCATAAGCCCTAGGTGCAGCTTAGAGGTCCTTTTTCTGCAAAGCGATGGACCCGGTAATAAAACGGCGAATTCATGGAATGCCGGTAATAAACGGTGAATCAAGATATTCTTCTCAATTGTATAACTCGACTACGACTAGCCTACTAAAGCCACTCAATATTGGCTTCTGCAGGTTAGTAACAAAACAACTATTAATACGTCGGAGTGCATGCACAGTATCTAAAGGATCAAGAAGCGGTTATTAATAATGATCTATCTATGACCAACTCACTATTTATATCGCAGTATGGAGGAAAAGCGTGAAAATAAAATAGTTTTTTTTACCTAAGAAGCAGTTCAGATACAACATGAAATGGAATGCTTAAGCATCTCGAGGATATCGATTACTAAATAAAAGCATTCCCCATGTGGACACAAGTTGCGTTCAGTAGCTACTTATTGTTAAGGAAACGTGGATATATAAAATTTATTCGTTGGAATGTGTGTCTTACTTCTATCTCGATTGAGTTATTCGGCTCGAAGGACATGTGTATAGTTGTCGTTTAAAAGGAATTCGTAGGTTTAACATTGTAGCAAACTATTTTAATTGGATATCAGATATTTAAGGGAATGCGGTAGAGAGACTTAGTATCAAGACTCTCCGTTCTCCACTTTTCACTCAAAATCGAGACTCCACTAGTTGAGTGGTGGAACTCTACGCTAGGCTTTGTCTTATGTACCTGAGTGGAGAATTAAAAATAATTGAAATATAATCATTCCTCGGAGTGAGCATTGATTCCACTACCAATCCTCTTACAAAATCGTTTACATTCAGACGCTGATCCACTCAGCCATGATAAGGTCTCAATGAACATCTAATGTTTCGACTATAAAAAGTTTTTTTCATAAAAGCTGTGTTCTATCAGCCTCTATAAAAAGCTGTAAATATTCAATTCATAATAGTCCCAGATATCAGTATTAAAAATAATATCAAATGACACTGTGAAAGTGGCGCAGTGACATCTCATGAAGAGGTCTGACTATTGAGTAGACCTAAGTGAATCTCTTATTGGTCAAATCTGTCAAGCTGTGCGATACTCCTCACAGACTATTAAGAGTAGAGAATGAACTTTGAAATATATCTATTATAAGCTGGTATTATTTAGTATAATTCTTAGTTCTCAAACAGTCCCCCTGTCCTTATTCTGTAAAACAAGTGCTATCAAGATGTAGTTAGTGTCAAAGCTGCTTAAAGGCATTTGATTTGAGTCGTTTAACATCTCCACTCCGCAGGAAATATTGACCATAAGAAAAACTGAGAAAACTTGTGCTTACTTGTATTCAAAAAACTTTGCGATGTTGCAAAAACACTGCAATTTCCAAAGTTTTAGTAGCATCCAATATCATCATCTGGGACGAATACACAATTTTGCAAAAACGCACATTGGAAGCATTTTTAGCGAACATGGAAATATTTACACAATGACTCGAGATGTTTTACTGTCTGGCAATTTCCGCCAAACATTGTAATTGCAAGAACAACTGCTGCCGATGAAATGAACGCGTGCTTCCAATCATCAGACCTATGATGTTATGTGAAGAAAGTTCAACTGACAACAAACATGAAAGTTATATTGCTAAACAATATATCATGATAGCATTTGCGGAAGATTTCCCTGAGCATTTGCTGTCTATCAGTAACAGTCGAGTTCCTGTCACCGAAGCGAAAATTTTTGCAATTTTGTCTCCGAAGACGACTAACCTACTACTAACTAGCAATGGCTAACTACAAATATAACGACTGCTTAAGTGAGCGAGCAATTGTGGCGTCTTAGAGTAATTATATAAATAATTTTAACTCTTTAAATTGAAATTCATATCATTGATACAATGCCTTCATTCAAATTTCTCAATTGTGTAAGGTACGAAGATGAAGCCACATACTCTCCCATGGAATTTTTAAACTCCACAGATGTGCCTGGCTTACCACCGCATAATTTACGACTAAAATTGAGCTCAACTTAAAAATTGGCCTAAACTTAACCAAAATTGTGTAACGAGACGCGTTTGGTGATAAGAACTCTGATGAACAAAGTGATTTACGTGAGGATACTCAAAGGAAAATTGACTTGATGACTCATTTCTTCAAGTTCTCATTCCGAGGATTTTGTTGATCCCAACGGATATGCCGTTTGAGTTTAAACGACTTCAATTTTCTTCTTAAAATTCTTCTTCTTCTTCTTCTTATTGCATTCGCCAATACGATTAATAAATCACAAGGACAATACTTAACGGTTTGTGGTCCGAATTTAGAATACGCATGCTTTTTTCATGGTCATCCATCATCTTTGTTTGTTTTTGCGCCTAACAATAAAACAAAAATAGTGTTTTCATCACAAAGTATAAATACATACCAATAAAGTAGATATATAGGCACTGGCACTTAGGCTTTTTATATTATTTTTTTATTCTAATAAAAAAATAAACTCAATAGTATATTAATTTGAAAATCCTAAATCAGCTAATTCATTGAGTGTTAGGCAGAAAAAAGTTTGCCGGGTCAGCTAGTTCAAATATAATATTGCAGCAGAAATATCAAAATTACATTTAATTATATCACTAGTAGTTATTAGAAAATATGGTTTATATATTTTTTAAGCTGACTTCACTAGAAAACTCTAATTTATAAAATACGTATTAATTATTTCCTCAATCACTAATAAGCGTATAATTTTTAAGTCTTTCTAATGTTAAACTAAAAATATATTTAGAGTTTACATTTTTCAGCCACTGATTGCTAAAACCTCTGTTTTTATAATTAAACTAAACTTTTATAATTTTTGATGTTTTTGTTGATGCATTAAAATCGATTCGAATGAAGTTCTTATTGTAGTTGTTTACTTTGTATATCTTAGCTATATAAATACATATAAATAGTCATAAATATGTATAAATAATGCCAACTGGTAGGGAAACGTCAATCAATGTTAGAATAGGGTTTGAATAATTCTTAGAAATCCGTTTTCGGGATCCGGTCGTTTCTCATTTAGCCCGAAGTGTACAAATTACTAACGTTAAGGTGTTACGTCAGTAACATCAGATGTTATACCCTTACTATTGCTTTTTGTCAGTTTAATTTTAATTCATTTAATGAAGATTAAAAAAAAAATAATGTATTGTCTGATTATTCCACAATATGTATTGAAAATAGCTATAAAGTGACTTTACTGAAGTGCGGAAGTTCGTTTCTGGAGTTAATGAATATATTGTGTTTATCAAGAGGCATCGTTATATTTCAAGGTGACGAGACTAAACGGTATATAATATACATACATAATATTGTTCAGCAAAGTTGTAGTCTGATGAACGTCTCGTTTGTCTCGTCAACTCGGTTATTATGAACAAGAGCTTAGGTTCAAAAAATGCAAATATTGTGCTACTAGTGTAAAATTTGCACTAATATTTTTAAAGAAATTGTTGGTTAATTTAAAAAAAAAAAGTATTTTTAATATTTTATTTATTTTTAATCGTAAATTTTATAATTAACTGTAAATTTTTTAGTAAACGTATAATTTTTTTTAATTATTGCGATTCTAATCTGCGCCTCTTGGAAACCGTCCAAGCACTTTGGCCGCTAAGCCATATGTTCTACACCCGTCACATGGCAGACGGAAAGAAGAACGCATGGCTTAAAATATTTAATAAATAGCATTCTCTCTTGCTTAACGATTATTCGTAGAATAATCTTTGGGTATTAGAAATTTGTATAAATCTCACTATATAATTGCAATAAACGTATAAAAAATTCGACGCATATGGGTTACGGGTAGTTAATGAGTTGCACACCACCACGGACGGGTTTTGTTCGTGCCGTTTTTGTTCTCATTTTTTTTAATTTATTTCCTTATTGTTAAACGTTCATTGTTTCGTTGAGTCTGCTGAGTCAATCAGCAGTATAATTGAGTTAAAAACGGTTCTTATAGATAAAAACTTTTTTCTATAATATCAGGTCTTGAAGAATCTAGACTAATATGTCTAAGTTTGTGAGGACTGGCGGATACCCTACAAAAGTCATATTTGGTGGTTAGAGTGTTCTTTCCAGGTGTCCAAATTCTTTCTTTTTTGTTATATGAGTGTACCTGTTGAAGATTAGTTTAGTATTAAGTCAATGCATTGTTATAAAAAAAATGGCGCCGTCTCCAAATGAACTTTAACATAAGCCAAATGTTATCAAAATTTAAATTTACACAGTTTTCGTAAAAGATTCGAAATTTTCTATATTAATTTTTTGGTAGACAGCTTCACGCTTTTTCCTGCATAGCAGGGTAGTCAGAGAGCATCTAGAGTGAAAGCACTTCGTTCTCCAATCTCTACACAAAATCGAGTGCGGCGGAGCTCCACGCCACGCTTTGTCTTGTCACCAAAGCGAAGAAATGAAAATAATTCAAATATAATCATTCCCCCGAATGGGAATCGAACCCACAACCATTAAGTACATAGTCAAACGCTATCACGACCATGGCAACTACTTGCATATAAATATAGGTGCAGTATTTCCAAAAGGAGCCGTTACTTACATATTAATATAGCGTTCAGAAGAAAAAACAAGATTTCGTATCATAGTAGAGGCTAGGCACAATGTAAAACAATGGCGAGTCGTAACTACTCTAACAAGGTTGTTTAGCTAATGAGTGCAGAAAAGTGTAGTTAGGTTTGTTCCGGAATAATGTATTACATTACTCATATACCAAAATGTTTTTTTTTTATTTAAGAAGATTGATCTATATCTATCTTATTTTTTTTTGATTTACCTTTCCTAAGTACTTCACCCCACTACAGAGAAAACTTTGTAACCCAACAAAGGTCCACGTTAAGTTGCCACTGAACTATAGTATCTCGAAACTTGGCTCAAAGTGAAGGACGGAGTGTCTAAGCACTAGAAACAAAACAAAAAGAAAAATATTTATCTTATCTTAAAAATTAAATTCCCTATAATTGTAACGTTGCATAAAATATTTCATTTGGCATGTTTTACAAAATACTGAAGCTACTCGAAATGTGGCATTTTCTAAAATATCTATCATATTTCCCGACACAGCTCCCCGGGGCATTCGTTTCAATGCCGTCTACCGTCTTTGATAGAGAGTTACATACAGCGGTAGCGGTAGCTAAATTAATATAATTTTAGTTTTAGTAAATAGTAAGTGTATTAGCAGTCGACTGATTGCAAGTTCAAATGTCATGTTTTATATTAATATAATATTCTTATTTACTTGTAATGGGTGCAAGCGTGACGTCGATATCCGTTACTCAACAGGCAATGCTTCGAATTCAGAGAAAGGAGAGTCTAGACACTAGGCTCGCTTTGCCTAAACGGGAAAAAGTGTGAAGCTGTAGAATAAAAAGATTTTTGATTTACTATTCAACATGCAAGTAAAACAATATGTAGATTACATTATTCTACTACTACTAAGGTGAATTAAAAATAATATCCAATTCTCATTCAACTGTCAGTTTAATTTAAACATCACGTCAAATATTTCCATTAATTGAACTTGTGACTAAAAGTGTTCCTTAATAGCAAGTTTGTTAATCTATTTACTTGGCCAAATTGTATACAATATGTAATATTAACTTGGTAAAAGCTAAAAAGTTACAATTTTCGTCAAAAGTTCTTACAAACTTATATGTATATGAAATTATTGGGGTAGATATGATGGATCAGAATTCGTTCATGTCTCTCTATTCCCCTTTATTAATTATACTATTTATTAAATTTTATAATAATATCTTTGTAAATTTCTATTATTTATTTTACTTAGAAATATATATCATATTAATTTTATAATAATACGTAGTTTTGTAAACCATAAGGCACAGATACCAAGTGGGATTGCAAGTTCAAATACAGGTCATATACCTAATAATCAAAAATACTAACTCTATAAAAAAGGTCTTATGTGATAAAAACCTACAAAAAAGAAAATCACCTACATTTTCTAGTAAAGTTTCAGCATTGTATAACAAAATAAATTTCCGCCCAAAACAAACCAATTTCTCTTCCAGTGTTTGTCAAATAATTTTATATCCATTTACACCACTAGCGTATGTCTGCCGTAAAATTGAGACCGCTCCACGGAATGCGGTCGACACTTTGAACAAAGTAAACAATCGTTTTTTTACTACCCTCAAACATTTTATTACAAGGCGATAAAGTTTATTTTGCTTTAATTTTATATATTTATAACTTTGCATAGCCAAGGGATGCAGCATCCAAACATACCATGGTAGTTCCTTATTTTGTTAAGTTTCATACGGCAAAAGATAGTAAGGTAGAAATAACATATCTATGTAAGTGTTTTATATATGTATATATGATATATATTAATATGAGATGCTTAGAGCGATATTTTTTAGTGGATACGCGTAGATTTAAAGCCATAGTAGGTTCTCTGACTACCTTGCTATGCGTATTCAAAACAAATAAAACTTCTAAATCTTATCTTGGATTCTATCGATGTGGTTACTTAAGTCTAAACTTTAAGCTGTTTAAGCGCCTTGAAAGATGTTTACCAAATTTACTTTGCTTATGGCTTTTTGAGCGATGAAACATAAAGCGTTTAAAATTATATTTAAAAAATAAGCTTTGTTAGCTTTTAAAACATCAAAAAGGTGACTGAATTTAAATTCGACTAGGGAAAGGATTTTTTAAACACCACTCACATTACCAAATATCTAAAAAACCAGAAAATTTATATTAGTTAATCAGAAGATTGTTTCTACCCCGCAAAGTGTTAAAATACAATTAAAAACACTTAAATTTATTACACAAAATACCTAAAAACATTGAACTCTTGTACTTAATTACTTTGTCACTAAAACTTGCGTTATTTCATTCTAAAGTGCTGAACAAATAATTGAATAGAAAAAGTTTGCCTGACCATGTTATATTGTTAGACGATTCCTTCTGTAAGTCGTTAGCACTGTGTTAAGGATTTTCGATACTAAGTTCCCCTTTTAAAGAAAAAGAAACTACATGTTTCGTTAGGAATGTTAAGAAAAATAATTATTTTATTAATATGTATATAAATAATTTTCTTTCATAATCATCTTTACATCCATCGTGGCGCAGTAAGACAGCATCTGACTGTCAGCTCGATTGATTGCAGGTTTGATTCCCACTAGCTTTTCGCTAGTTTTTAAAAATAATAATTGCAAGTCGAGTGGCGGAACTCAACATTTCCTTACTTTCATTGAAGTACCTAATAATATATACAGCTTTACTATTATTCCTAGTATACCTAAACTAGAAAAGTGTAGGTATACTAGGAATAAGCAAGACACTCCGTTCTCCATTTTCTGCCCGCCGCGTTTTCTCTTAACAGAACAGAAATTAAAATAACTTAATTATTTCAAATTTCGCTGAGTGAGAATCAAACCCACAGGTCACAACTTTGTTGTCGTTTGCTGCTGTATCACTGTACCGGGACGGCCTCGGGTTTCAATATCTAAAAGTAATTGTTATGAAATCTTAGAGTGCAGTGATAAAAAAATTATTTCATGTATTATATAGTAATTAGTTTTTTAATTATTTTAATTCATCTAGAGCCAAAGCAAAACTTGAATCCTTGAAATTTCTTAGATAGCTTACTGCCTCACAATGAGACATCATTTTCTACTGCTAATATATCACTTTTACGATCCGCATCGATATTCAAACTGCCTTGTAACCTAAAAATATACGTATATATAACGGAATCTTTCCTCGCTAATGGCGCAATAACAATAAGAAAGGGAAGTTAGAAGTTAATTCATTAGAAATGTATATATGAGTTTAAAAGTAAGTTTGTGTGTAAATCTGAAAAAGATATCATAATTTGTGTTTAAATTTTTATATTTTAATGACTTAACTAGTAACTTGGGACCATCGTGGTGCAGTGAAACAGTGTCTGGCTGTACACGCGTTCAGTTGTGGGTTCGATTCCATTTTATTATATTCCCCCATTTACTACATGTAGGTATTGGAACTGACGCAAAAATACAATAAACTCCTTTATAAATCTTCCACATAAAAAAATTATCTTCTTTAACATTTTTTTCAAAGTGTTATTCACACACTTAGGAAATATTTATACGTATTCGAAATATATGTTTTTCAAATAAAAATTTTATCTCTCGGCAAAAAGGGCCCAGTGACAGTGCTGGGAAGACCATTGAAATTTTAGACGTGGCATATCGAATGGCGAAACTTCTCTTTTTTGTATCACAATGGCCGCAAAGTTCAACAATTTTTATTTCTTAACGCAAACTGCCCACCATACTGAACAACTTTTACTAATGAAGCATTTACTTATTTCTTGTAGTTTAACTAGACCATTACGATTCTTCTTCAGTTGCTCCGGATCTTTATTGTTTATATATTGACAGAGAGAATATGCATCACGCTGAACAAATTGTGTTAAGACGGCTTTTACTTAATTCTTATACTTTAGCTGGTCTATTATGATTCTTAATCAATGGTGTCGGAAATAAAGTACCGAGATTGATGATATATCGAATTAGGATTCTTACGATGTATATTTATGTTTAAGTAAATTTAATATGGAAAATAATTAAATATTTCAAATTTCATCTCCTATGTCATCTCTTTGTTGATTTTTGAAAAAATAATACCTCATGTTTGACCCTGGATCTTCAACTATTTCCATTCTGAATCCCATCCAAATCGGGCCGGTGGTTTAGCCTTAAAAGCGTCACAGACAGACATACAGACAGACTTTCGCATTTATAACATTAGAATGGATTTCTCTGTTCTGATAAGACCTAGATGCGGCGTTGTGTTTTGAACACGCAATGTCTCAAATTCAGGCAGGAAGTGGACAAAGTAGAATCTCATATTAAGTTCTCTCTGATTTCTATGTGGGAAGAACTGAACAGTTGCATAACTGATATATTGCGCTAGGTCTATTTATAATACTCTTATATGAATATCAAATTGACATTATCAATATCTTCGTTTTCTTTTTTCTTTTTACTTTGAAATGCTTATTTAGTATGTAGGATCGTAATATCTACATTAGTTTAATAAGTCTGGGGAATAGACCTACGCATTTGATACATATACATTACTAGGCGATGTCAGACAAGAATATTAGAAGAGATTTTTAACATGTTATCAAGATTTATTCTACATTTAGAATTACAACATAATTCATATTATATTATTGTTATTTTAAAGAAATTTAAAGAGTATAAAACTAGTTAACTAAGACTTGTTTACTAAATAGCGTATATAGATCTAAAATATTGAAACATAAAAGTTCTAGTTAGACAGCACTTAGACGTAACGGCCGCCGTTAATATACAATACAATCCTACGTATATTTCCAAAATAAACTAAAAATGGAGAAAGAAATAACTTAGCAAAATGCTAAAGTTGCGTGAATCATCCACCAATGCATACAAATCTGCTGAAAATAACAAAATGATAATAACCAACCTAATTTCAACACAAAGCTCTCGAAAACAATGTCAATAATCATTTTAATAGTTGACTTTAAGAGGCCTTTAAAATACCACAATGCATACCGAGAGTAAAAGCTAGTAATTCATAAATGTACAAGCGACCCCCACATTAGGAAAGTTTACGATATGCCCGAGCGCTTCGGATACTTGACTAAACCAAATGACTGCACAGGATGTTTATACCGTATACGGAAATGTTTTACACTTGTAGGCCGAAAATATATGTGAAATATTTTGAATAGATTTTATTGTTTTAATGTCGTTGTAGTTTAGTAGGGAAGAACTGGTTGTGGATATGATAATTGTGGGTTCAATGTTACAGTCTCTTGTAATACGTAAATCATTTTATCTATCACGGTAAGCTATTAAACTTACAATAAAATATATTTATAAGAGTTGCTAGATTAGAAAGATTTACTATATAGACTGTACATGAATATAAAAAAATAATTTCATGCTTTTTTCTAGTGTCAAAACACTCCACCCCACTTTCCACCCGAAATCCAAACATTGCTTGGTGAGATGCGGAATTCAACACTTTGTGTTATTACCAGAGTTACCCCGAGTGGTAATCGAACCCACACCCATCGCGTTTACAGTCAGACTCTTATAAAATATATATTTAAATTTAAATAATAAATATTTGTGACTATAATAAAAACTTTCCCGTTTATTAAAATGTATACTATCGTTTACTTCTTTATTACCTTACATATAAAATTTTCTAAAATATACACTGATGTGGTAATTTCGCAAATTACAGCAGACTCGTAGACGTCGAGCATTATTCAAAATTATTATATGTGTGCACACTTCTCATGGCCTCAGATGCACATATATTTAAACGTATGAACTTCCTGGCAGATATATGCGTTCTCTGAAAATTTTCTCCGAATTCCGGTGATGAAATACCGCGGCATTTAACAACCATACTACATTTAGCTAGGTAAAAAATTTATTAATAAAATTTTCTAATATTATGTACAAAATATTTTTTTTTAATATAGCCTAAGCATATTCGATCCAACGTTATAAATATATATAATCAAATCATCATATTATGTAATTTTATTACTAAATACAAAATGTCTTTTGCCTTATAATATAACTTCTTATAAATATTACTGTATAAACTATTTAGATATGACTAATTAAACAAGGGTCTATTTTTTGACAATAACTGATAGAATGTAAACAGGTCCAAGTTAAGGTTCTTTTTGTCTAATTTATGTGTAATATACTTTTGTTTTGCAATATTTGAAAAGTGTTTCCAGTCTGTTAGACTAATTGCGAGACGTTCACCAGCCAATATTCAATATCCCTATACAAGTAGAAAGTTAGCGCGCGAAAAGTGGTTTTCTCTACCCACCCCCGAAATGTAAATGTTTGATAAATTTCAATAAATTAAAAAACAAATCTCCCCGTACATATTTTTTATACCAAAATTATATAAAATATTCACTATTTCAACATATTTGGTCACACAAAACTTTGACAAAGGATTTGTTTTATTCTTATAAACATACTCAGACAGCTACACTAGACTTGAATACCAGCGAAACTCCATAACAAATAAACGCTCGAATGTCCAACAAAGTTGTATACTATACAAAATTCGGTTTCCGCTTCCTTATAAATTATCACAAAGTAATTTTATTTCTTGTGTGTCAAGCTTCCGTTATATAAACATATACCTATATATTATGTTCACATATTTATTTTGCCTAATGACTCATAGTATGCAACAATAACTTTTCTTTTCTAGTGTTTAGCATATTATTAAAATTAATCTAAGAATTGAGGCCACCGTGGTGTAGTGGGAGTGTGATCGGTTGTGGGTTCGATACCCATTTGGAGGAACTATTTCAATCATTTTCACCTTACACACAAATAAAATTCCACAAAGATGAAATTTCTCTGACAGAGAGCAATTTATAGTTAGTTGACGCCCGCTTATAATGCATTTTGCTACAGAACCTCATTAAGGAGGTATATGTGCTATCACAATTTAGGATGATAATACTTTATTTTTAATACACTTGAAATAAAGCAAAGAGGTCTCAACCAACAGCTAGTATTAAATATTTACAAGTAAAATTATTCGATTAGCAACGTCCAGCACCGTCGTCTAAACGGAAATAGATTTCCGACGAACTTTCAAAAGGTTAACCAGTGGCGAGTACGACTTAGCCGAACAGCGATTGACAGAGCTTTGCGGTCAGCATTTCAATGTGCCTTGCCCACGATTGAGTTAGACGTGGACTAGGTGTTTATACCACCGGACAGTCGACAATTTAAACCGCACTCTGCTATGACATGCCTTTGAACTATTTGTCAACTATTTAGAGGAGCGGAAGACGGTATTTCATCCAATATTTCTTTTAAATTTCATTTAATATTTAATTTACGGGATGGAGCTAAGTTGAAATTTGACTCTTGTTTTTTTTATATTTATTTAAATTCACGTTTTATCTTAGCAGGATAGTCTAATTATAATAGCAGGATAATAGAAAAAAATGTAATGTGAAGACTCCGTTATAAACTTTCCACCTTAGACATTGCGTGTTGAATGGCGGAACTGAACGCCGAGCTTTATCTTAAAAGAGCAAAGAAATTTCTTCGCGTGAGGGTCACACCCACAGTCAGTCGCGTTTTCCACAACCAACCAGTCAAACGCTGTCCTACTGGCCTTTAATTTTATATTAATAATTTTAGTGCCTATAATAAAGTATATTCGTGAAAATCAACAAAAGCTTCAAAGTTACTTATGAATAAATGTGTGAATTTCTATTACTTTCCAAATACATGATAGAGGCCATAGAGGCGCAGTGTGACAGCGTCTGACTATACTTTGCTGTATGCTTTGCTTTGGTGGTGTGGTCGATTTCCACTCGGGGGAATGATTATATTTAAATTATTATCATTTCTTCACTCGAATGATAAAGCACGGCAGGAAAACGGATAGTCGTGACACTAAATTCTCTCTATGCGGAACAAGCGTAAAGCTAAATTAAAATATTTTTTACAATACCATTTCTATCCATATAACAAATAGAATACGATTCTCTTCTAAGTTTCTCGTCTAAATCTTTAGTATAGAAGCGAATTTATCTTCATAAAAACAAACAACTTTAAATTGAACTTATTTAAACTTTCATCAACATTTCGAAGCTTATTGACCTAAAACCCCCACGAATTTTGTCGATAGCTTACATTTTATTACAAGTAATACAGCTTTGTGGCTTGCCTATAATATGAAAAAACATCTTAATAAATTTTCTAAAGCAAAAACCAATATATATATTTATATATAAATAATAATAAAGTAAAAATGCTTTGACACCATAGTGGCGCAATTTTTATATGTGCATCTTTCTGAAAGCGATAGTTGTGAATTCTAAATACAATCGATCTGGTCAGTCGTTGCTGCATAATATTATGTCACTCAGTTAACTGCGAAGAAGGAAGTGATTTATTACTGCCTTGTAAATTATGAATAGATACAAAATATAAGACAATATTTGATTGCTATATTAAGTAGTTTTATTTCAGTAATATCTGAGTGTCTTGACATGGTTGTCTCACCTACCCAGATGTGTGAAAAAAACGTGAAGCTTACTTCAAAAATATAGAGTTTAAATCAAAAGTGAATTTCGGACAGACAAAGTTATTAATACATTTACAGCGTTAGTATGTCACTACATGTAATACTTTTAGATCCGCCGCCGGGATTCACCAACATCGAAGTTTCGGTCTGCCAGGTGCACATGACTGGGCACACATCGATAATAATAGCATCCGCGTACTTATCTCCAAAAAAACAAGTGCTAAAGCAGTATATTAAAATACTTTTATAACTAGGTAACCCGGTTATTCTCGTTGGAGAACTTAACATTAAACACACGAGTGGAACTGTACCTATTCAAACAGGGCAGGGACCGCCTTAGACACGATATGGAGATTTACACCTTGTAGTTCGAAATTCTCGCTCCACTTACTCCGACTAGATTTGGGCCCCGGGGCAGTCCAGACATACTTGATATAGCCATACTGCAGGGTGTCTATCTCAGGCTTTATCCAGGTAATAGCAGAATTAGATTCCGATCATATACCAGTATTAGTCAAATTAGGGCCAGAGTGTCCCCAGTCACCTCCAAAAACTGCTATCGCGGACTGAAAAACCTTCTCGTTTACACGCGATCTAGAACCCGACGACACGAACCGAATAGACCTTCGGCGCCTACAAATTCTCCACAAAAGATATCACGGGGTGCACCTTGGTACGTACGCAACACTGGCCTACATAGCAACATTAACTCGACTCAATCAAATAGCATTACCGCAAACTATCTAGTAGGTATTTCGAAGAAGCTGCAACTCATCCGAAACCGCTGATGGTTATGCAATTACGACACGAAACGCCCTCTTCCCCCCTCAGGCCCCTATAATAGTCTCCTATCAGAGAAAGCTGACGCCGTAAAGCCGTAAACAAACACACACGCAAACGCACACGCTACACACGCCTTCCCCGCCGGTGGAGACGAGGTCCCAGTTTTCCGACGGCTTGATGGATACGAACTGGACGGTTCGTACAGGGCATCAAGCCAGTAGCTCGAAACGAGCGAATTAAAGTCCCCCACTACAAACGGTGTCGCAAGTCGAGGTTCGAGTCTCACCTGAGGCACCCTTGTGATACTGTGGTTCTCATTTGATGGTTTCCTTTCAAAGTTTCCAAGCCAAGGTCGAAACTCTTTTAGCTCGGCCCCCACCAATACCCGGTGACGATGTAGAAGCCACAGGGGCCAACAGCATACTACACATTCGAAAAAGAAGAAGAAAGAAGTTAGTATGTGGGTATGAACAGATTGATAAATTGATCTTTAGGCATCTCCCATATAACTCGCGAAGTAATAACGGTTCCATATTTATGCTAAGTGTCGTACGACGTCTTTAGTTATGCTAATGAAAAAATACATGTAAATTTCAGAAAAGTATACACTACACATTATATACAATAAAATATAATAAGAATACTAAATTAATAATTTATTGAGCAATAGTCTGAAAATTAAAACTCTCAAAAAAATCTCGACGTATTTATATTTTTAATTAAAAGAGCTCTCTCGCTCGCAAATGGTACGTACAAATGTTTGCAAATTAGTGAAATCGTAGCCGAGTGGTGGCTTGCTTCATTAGTGTCGATTAATCACCTAGCCGTCCGACGCGGCCTTGAGCCTTGAGTTCAGCTGCTCGAGTAGACATGATCAAAATTCAACATAAATACATATATCATATTACACATAAACCTACACATACATGTTTATATGTATTTTTCTATCAATTCCCTGCTCTGATAAGATAAAGCGCGGCGTTGAGCCCGGTCACTCAACACGCTATGGCTCGAATTGCAGTTGGCGGAGTATACTAGGTTATCTTTACCGTGCTATGCGGGATAAAGCGTGAAGCTGTGTGGAAACCTAAAGATATAAATATATACATAGGTACTATATATGCAAACATATTTGTATATAGCTGCAAAGATGACAAAAAGTGACTGCGAATTGAAAACATATATTTATAAAACGTATAAAAATTTTAACGGAGCGGGATATGAACCGCCTCTTGACAACTGTGAATATTAGAAGTGACTGCAAGTCATCTGACGTAGGAAAGTCAAATATATTAGGTAAAATAAACAATCTATAGCAACCAATCACGTGCATATACACGTGTCCAGATATGCACGCATGCACAGACACATAACTACACGTATAATAAAAACACGTATTTAAGGATAATGCGCCACATGCACAATTGCATATATTATGATAAGTATATAAATATACCCAACTATATTTTACACATCAGTTAATTGTTGAATAAGTTAAAAACTTGAAGAGTAATTAAAGAAATATTAAGAATAGTTACTTAAAATTCTTAGGAGAATGCTTAAAAAGTTAAGGTTAGCTCGAGTTGAAAATGAAAATTAATCTTTTTGTTGATAAAATGTTGCGGCAAAATAACTGAAATGTTCTTAATTTTAAAATCGTTGCGCTGAAACCTCTTATTCAAAATGTAAATTATGTAATACTTCAGAAATTTCACATTGCTATGCAAGTATCTCGTTAAGGAATAATTATAGCTATACCAACCCGCCCCGCACTTGTGTATTTGAAATATACCTACATTTAGTTATTTACATATATATAAGTACAAACATTTTTGCTATAGTAAAAACGCTTATTGCCATCAGTGGGTATATTTTTATTTATCACTTTGTTTCCTGTCTCGATTAACTTTAACAGATTTTGCTATCTCGACTTATGTTATCGATGTTTTGTTGTAAGTATATTATCGATTTCTTACTCAGTTCATTGTTTTTTTTTATTATATTAATAATTCCCGGAAATTGTTAATCTATTTTATTTTATATCTAAATTAATTTTTATACCTAATTGATTACATTGCAAGCACTTCTTCTTTAATACTTTTATAGAGACGCTAAGTATGTCCATATGAATAGAAGTACTAATCAGAATACCACGAGGCACAAGGTGGGACAGAGAAACTGAACGGAATGGTGTTATACCATTTCATCCTCCACTTTCCTCTGGTTCTACTCTCATTATCTCTATTCAAACATCAAAATGTGTATAATACATGAAAATAAAAAGAAATGTTTAATGAATATGTCAGAATAGATTATTTTTAAATAATATAATTTTTGCTACTATAATAATAATATTTTTAGTGAAATTACTTATCAGTAAATGAAGAGCCTATTGAAACCACCCTTTCAAAAGTCCAGCTACTTACTCAAATATACTTCAAGAATAGTTGAGTAGAAAACTAATTTTAGTGCGACTCAGATGTTGTCAGCGACAAACGTTATCTCAGTGTAATTTTAAATCTTGCCACCAGAGGGAGTTTGTTCTCGAGAATCGCTTGCGGTCATAATCCGTCAAGAAAAAGGTTTTAGATGTGCCGAGACGACTGCACGATAAAATACTAAGTTAAATATAGTAAAATGTTGTCATCAGAGACATTAATTAACATTTAACCGATATTAAATCGGTACTAATTAATATAATTTAAGTTATATGCCATTAGGTTATCATTGGTTTCAGGTTGTATTTGGAGAATGTTTATATTAATAACATTTGGCCTGCAGCACGTTGCACTTTTAAAATGGCCGTAACAAATTATATAGCCAAGTTTTCCTACATTATATTTGCTTTACCTACAAAATACAGTATACAAAATACAAAATACAGCGAGAAGATGTGTTATTCTATGTTGGTGCATATCGTGACGAAAAATCAGTATGAATTTTATATTCAAATTAGTTGGAGTCTAGTGAGTGGATTTTTGGATTTTCTTCTAAAATATATTTCTTAAATATGTGATAACTCTTTAAAAATAGATTTAAAAAATTTAAGATTTTATTATATTTTTCCTGAAATAACAGGGATCATTTAATAGTTCTATGACATTTTTATATATATATATATCTCTTCCTTTAGTAACAGATTGACAGAGATCATACAGCCGATACTACTAAGCGTAGACAGCTGAAATTTATCTGAAATTTATGTAGGTTCCTTGTCGAGAGTAAATAATTATTAATACAGAAAAAGGAGGATATTACTATTACTATCTATACTCTATCTATTATAGTCCAATCAAACGACGCGGATGACAAGTAGTATTATATAGAACTGAATTCCAAAAATTATATCCTGTCGTACTCGTGTCGTGAACTTATAAAGAAGACTATGACTAACAAGCGACTACAACGTTCTTAGTGATGCTAAAAAATAGTCTCTACAGGAGGATTTTAAAAGTACACAGATAGGAATTCTATCTTGAAAGCCGAGATATTTTTCTGATAAAGAAAGTTGCTGATGATTGTAAAACAGCAATGTTGTTTTAAAAGAAACGTTTTACAATATCCTTCTTATATCTTTAAGTAATCTGCAAATATATTAATATTTATTTGTTTACAATATATAATTTAAAATCTAGAATCGCCATATAACACTTCCTTAATATTGTCTCAATATGCGTCATAAACGGACTACGGAGTGATGCATCAATAGGATTCTATAGGATGTATCATAGGATGGGTGAAAATAAAAAGTAATGAGTATTAAATGTAGCCTTTTGTGTCATTATCAATTTAAAATCGATTTTAAAATCAATTACAATAAATTATAAGTCCTTTCCGTCCATTGTATTTAATTTATTGTTTAATTGGTAAACAAAAAAGACCAAGTTTTTTTTAAAATTACGTTTTGTAGGGCACGTTTCATCGATAACTCTATTAAAATACACGAAAATGAGAATCAATTTAAATGGCAGTAATCAAATCGATTAATACGAATTCACACCTTCATTATGGCTGATATCAAAAATCACTGTTACGTATTTAAGTGCCGATAATTAAATGAACAAATACTTTTACATATATTTTTTATTATCAGATATTTCGTTTATTTGACTTTCTCTTCTTGTATTAATTAGATAAAACATTGTTGTGTACGAAAATCATTAATATAAAAGCACCTATAATTAATTATACTTGACTGCTGTTTAACATGATTAAAACAGTTCAGTACAGTTCAGTTGTTCAGTTAAGGTGTTTTCCAATATAGTCACGTTTTATAGAGTAAACCTGAACGAGATTTTCTTCTCAGCTTCACTTAGTGCCAAGACACTTCGATCTGCTATTTTTACCAGAATTCGAGATATTGCGTTTTGAGTGACGGACCTCAACGCCGCCACCACCACCACTAGACCGGAAAAATTAAAAAAATTAAATAATGATCATGACTCCGCCCGTCTCCATCCGTGGGAATCTGTGGGAATCCGTGGGTTGCGGATTCCACAAGCAATTACTGTCAAACGCTGTCAAAAAGCGATACAGTTATATCGCTTTTTATCGCTAGATAATAATAAGTTACATGCAAAAAGATGTCTAGTAACAATTCAGAAATCTTGGCCTATACAAAACCCTATAGTAATTAGTGTTGGAAAGTATTTTACAGGGACGATAATGTCAATATACTTCATACTTTGCTTTTCACCCGAATTCTTTTAATTCTTATTTATTCTCAAATGTAACGTTTTCGTCCGAGGTCCGTCTTATCAGTTGCTGTCTCACTGCGCCACGATAACCTCATTTTAATATTTATATCTATATTATAATATATACTAAACTTTATGAAAAGTCCCGCTGAGTTTCTTGCGCCGGTTCTTCTCAGGTCTGAGGCATTAACTTCAGTGAGCCGGTGGTAAATTATTTGACGTTCAAAAAATTAAGCAAGCAGTCACTTCTTATTTTGAATAAAAAAAATTGACTTTGACATTAAAACAGTAAAAAAGTTGTGTCTGTACATTGAATATATTTATAAACACAATAATCAAAGAAAGGGTTTAAACTACGAATTTTGTATACTACCAAAAGTTTTTTTAGAAGAGCAAATGTGTAGAAGTCAAGTGTAAGTCTTATTGTACCGCTTCACTAGATCTTGACTTCAAAACAAAACAATGCAAAGAAACTCCTGAAATTGTTTGCGACGCAGATCAAAAGTTGGACAAAATGGTCGAATAAACAAGCTCACAATTTAAAACTGTCTAAACTTTTAGGAGTTTCGAAGGCAATATTCCGTACAATTGAAAAGTGGTATCCTGCATAGTATATCGGTTAGCTGGAGCGAATAAATTCTGAGACCTGCTCAGAACTGGGACTATAAGAGAAATGAGATAAATTGTAGAGACCATAATAGCACGGAGGAACTTTGTTTTTAAATACTAATGTTTGTGGGTTGGGTTCACACTTGGGGGAATAATAATAATAAAATAGTTTCATTTGCTCCATAATAAAATTTAATTATATTTGAACATGCACTTGTGCTGCACATATGATGGCTACAACCTCGTCTAGCCACCGAGGGCAGGGGCGGCCTCTGCTTCTTCCGCCATGAGGTCCTTTCCATTTCGTAGTATCGATTGTCGAACGATTGTCATCGTATCTCACAACATACCCAGCTCTCTTCCATTTTAGAGTTCACTTACGTGAACAAAAATTGCATCATTTACCTTACTTATTTTTCAAATGTCTGTGGTAATTCTTACTTAATCTCTTAATTTAATGGTTAAGCAGCTCTTTTCCATCGCTCTCTGAGTGGTCTGGATTTTTTATTATGCCTTGTAATCGTATGTCAGCCCCATGGCAGCCTTAGATGAGACAGGGTAAAATTGTCGTGTCCAGAACAATCTTTTTCAATTTCATTGGTAATTTTGATTAGATTAGATTAGAAAATCTTATTTTAAGCCTAGTACTCTTTCTATGTAATGGCTACTCTTCTAATCATTTCATGTATTCCTAAATGAAATTTATTTACCAAAGTAAGTGTAACTCTCTTACTCGTACGTTTCGTCGTCGTACTTGAGTGGCATATTGTTAAACAATCCTGGTGTCAACTCACTGTTAGTCATGATTTTGGTTCCTTATAGGGTTATTTCCAAGCCTAAGATAGCGCTAACTGTTTGAAGTTCTTCAATCATTGTGATGAGTATGGGACTTCGGAATATATGACGAGGACGTCTGCGAAGCGTAGCTGGTTAAACTGTTTCTCGTTCACATTTGTTCCTTGCTTTGATCACGGTAAGTCTTCCATTATATTTTATAGTACTGCTATAAAGAATTTCGGTGCGAAAGGGTCGCTTTGTCTGACTCCTCGATTATTGTTGATTCTCGTACCTACTCTGTCTAGTCTAATTTTACTAGTGCAATTAAAATATATATATTTTTGATAATATTTATATATTTTTCGTTAATATTAATATATATTTCGTTAATATTTTGCTTGTTTAATGCTTCACAGATGATAGAATGAGAAAAAGAGTCGAAAGCCTTCATGTAATCAATAAAATCTAAGCAGAGTGGTTTCTAGTATTCGATGTACTTTTCAATGACTAGGTCTTCGGTATAAATTTGGTCAGTAGTGCTAAATCCACTTCAAAATCCCACTTATTCCATTGGCTTGGTGAAATAGTTATATTTAAATTATTCGTTTAACTCCATAGCTGCTCGACTTCAGGCAGATGGACAATGGAGTATTTTGTCATTAGCTTCTCTTTGACTTTCCTGCAATGCTGGAAAAAGTGTGAAGCTGTAAAGAAAATAAAATAAAGATAATACGTAATATATGTTAGTGAGGACTGACTGAGGCAATCAAAGGCGCAGTGGGACAGATTCCGAGAGTATATTTAAAATATTTTTCTTTTCTCCGCTCTGGTACCTGAGACCTTAATTCTACTAACACTCAGGTCTCGATTTCGGGCGGAAAGTAGAGAACGGAATGTCTTGACACTAAGTTCCCTCTCACTATCCTGTGGGGAAAAAGCGTGAAGCTGTAAGTATATGACAGTGAATATCTACCATTTTTTATCAATACGAAGCATATGTAATGTTGACTGACACTATGTCTAATTGTGCTAGGTATACTTAATGTATTGTACAATATTGTGAATATCAAAATTCCCTTAAATAAAAACCGCATCAATAAACTTTATGTAATCATATACAATCTAATTTGGTGATTGATGCCATTTCTTCATAAAATTCTAAGGACTCTAAATAATATAAGGCCGGTGCTAGACCAAAGCAAAGCTTTAAGCTTTGGTATATGAAAAGCTAGTGTGTAAATACCAACGTAGACAGTCAATTAAAAAACTACATACAATCGCTTTCCCAGGGATGAAGTTTAGAAATTGATTGGATTGCCTACAGGATATGAAAAATGGGTTTTTGTTAGGTTAAAATGTTTATATCACTTGCAACTTGGCTTCCTGGGAAGTGAGTTATATTTATAAAATTTGGACATAGATTTTCAATTATAAAAATGCATATAGTTTCACGCTGAATCTGAGACATTGAGTGTTAAGTGCAGATGGTCAACGAATCACTTTGTCTTGTCAACAGAGCTAAGAAATGAAAATAATTATAATAAATAAGATAGAAAAATTATAAATTAATCAACCATTCACTTTAATATTAATTTTGAGAGTAATTTTTGGTACATATTTCTTATATAGAAATCGTGGCTATCCAAAAAAAACCTAGTGTTACACTCTGCTTTCCACTTGTCGCCTATATTAGAGAGGATGGTGGCCCCAAACTCCACACTCCAAATTAAGAAAATGAAAATTTATTATTTTCACCGATTAGTTATTATTACTAAAGATAGACATATTTTTCATACAAAAAGTAAAATATACCAAAACTAGATCGAGATTCTTATTTGAACGCGAATCTCTCTATCGTGCTCAAGCCTCCATCCTGTAAGTTACGTCCCAATCGTTCGCGCGATTTGCACTTAACGCTTATAACTTTCACTTAGCTTTGAATTTATTTTATCTTCACGGTGAAATTAAAATTAACTGCAATCGCCTATTTAAATTTAAAACCAGTTCAACTTTTTACCGTATTTTATTGGTTTCGAACGAACATTTATATTTATGCTATATTTTTTGCCCTGTTTTAAGCTGCAGTGCTGTGAGAACTTTATTTTTTCGCTTTTAAATCCCAATTTCCATATAAATTAAGCTATTTAAGCTCTCCTTTTTAATGTTATTTCTTGACCATGTTGGTTGGTAGATTAGCTGAGCAACAAAATTGCTATCTCCATATCATACTTTATCTTGGGCCAGACGTGACAAAGTACAGTGATGTGTCACTTTACTATCTCAGCAAACAATTCTATGGACTTCGTTATTTATGGTGGCTAGTCTATTGAAACTTGAAAATTGTTCAAATGGATCTGCAGACAGTGAATGACCTGGACTAAATTTATATCCTGATTGCGACTCGGTAACTAATACTTTGAGTACTATTGCTATTGAAAAGCGTTTGCAATCACGACTTGAATATAAAATTAGTGAAAAGTATAGCGAGAATTTTATAGTTTTGTTTTTATTTTAACCAATAATGTATGTGCCGTCTATAAACCTAACTCCAAACTCTCGTATGGATATTATACAGTACTTTACTATTATTAAAGATACATGTTTTTTCTGTGGATTGTACCATTTGGCGTTCCGTCTCATTGACTACCCCGATAGCCATAAAGCAAATATTTATTCTGGGATAGAGGGAGAGGGACACTCTGTTTTCTCATTTACTCTCTCTATTCTCGAATTTGAAAGATGTGATAGTTTAAATCAACTGTTTAGGAAGTCAATGTCTGAGTTTGTTTTACCATAAGGGAAAAATGAAAATAATTTAAATAATTATCCCCCAGAATCGGGTTCGGACATTAGTCCAAACCCCATTCTGGGGGATAATCATGTTTGAGGGATGGTATGAACCATCGCTTTTACAATCAAATACTGACCCAAATTAATTAATAGATATGCAGAGATAACTTATTTAAACAGAGTCATAATATAAAACTTTCTGTAATTTTCATTCGTTTTTAAGTAATGCGTCTTAAATATTATTCAAATTAAAAAAATATATATTGATAAACAAATTTTTATACGTCTTCTAAAAATATGTTTTTCTATTTCCTAATTGATATTGATTTTTATATTCCCTTCATTCTAAATATGATTAGAAACGAAAGGTAGTATTATTTTTTATCAAACAATTTACAATTAGTGCGGTGAGGCACAAAATTGCATTATGATAAATTAAAAACCACTTAAGTTATTATTTTTTCTTTAAAACGACATTTGTGGTCCCATTTTATTATGAAACTCATTTCCTAATTAAACAGACTTCATTTTTATATTTTAGCATACATGATAAATTATTTGGAAAACATAATTTACAAAGTTATTGGTCCAACGTTTTCTCCTGCATAGCAGGGTAGTCGTGCTTTGTCTTGTCACAAGAGCGAAGAAATGAAAATAATTTAAATATTATCATTCCTCCGAGTGAGAATCGACTCCACAATTGTCGCGTTTATAGTCAGACATTGTCACACTGCGCCACAATGGCCTCTACAAAAAGTTATAATTAGTTATATAAGAATTTTGACGTAACCGGATGAAGAACATATGGCTTAGCGGTCAGATCCCTTAGACGGTTTCCAAGAGGCTCGGGTTCGAGCCCAGCTGCGTCCAAAAAAAAAATTATACGTTTTCTAAAAATGTATCACATTCTAAAAATCTAATGGGAAGCTATATTGTATGATTAATTCATCTGTTTTGGACCAGTTATATACTTAGTTCTTTGTTCAATTTTTTTTTATTATCCCCTATTTTTACACGAACCACTCCGCAGACAAAACCTAGTATATTATAAACCACAAATCATATTCGTTTACTAAAGGCAATTTACATATATAATCAGCCTATTAATATTCTGTAATTATTTAAATTGTGATAATTAAAAAATAAATCTAAAAGATAAAGGTCTGGGTCGGTAGTATTACCGAAGTGGCACACCGCCAGCGTTTTGTTAAAATAATCGTATGGGACACTGAATGTAATTAGAACTTGTAAAATCTAACATTAGCGACTTTATGAAACTATCTCGTTATTTAAACGTCCAATTCCCGTATACTTTGTGAGTTCGGTGTTAATGTTTTGTTATTAGTAGGTATCTAAAACTCATTTAACAAACAATTTTTAGAAGATATTGGTTTATTTCTACTAGAATATAATGCTTTAAAATACAACAATTAAAAAAAAAACCCATAGTAATCGATATAGCTCAAATTATTAGCTGGTCATATATGTCACTGATGATGATGAAACAAAAAAAATTGGATTTTCCTCATATTTTTTTTTATTTATACAAACTCCATTAGAATACTGTAATTGACATCGCTAATACGCTATACTAAGTGCAATAGTCTGTTGGTTAAAATTTAAGTATTTTTTATCAGTTTCGTCTAATCTAAATATGGATATGAATTTCGTGATATAACTCATGATACCTATAATCACATCATAATATTATTAATAAGATATTATCCAGTCTGAATTATGATACGAAATGATTGTTTATTGCATTTACATTAAATGAAATAAATGCAAACTTGAATGCTACATTCTTCTATATATATGCATAAAGTTTTTACCTACTAAGTAATTATCTAAGTATATTATAAGTAAATTTATCATGTAAATTAGAACACTTGTGTTTTCAGATTATTTTTTCATCTTTATATATGCAACTTACATTTAGTTTTAGTCTGAGAGAACCGCGCTCTCTATTCTCCACTTTTCGTACGTTTCAGAGGCATTGTGTGTGCATTGTGTGTCTTTCACGGACGAAGCCGCAAATGGTTCTCCTGTACTTTATAAACGGCTAGCTTTCAATTTATTACACGATCATCTTTTGTTATCTTCAAAATTAGGTAAAAAGAACGAAATGTTTATATAAATTAATATTCACATATTGTATTTTTAAATATTTTTGAATTAAAGCTTATTTACGTAATGGCTGTCGCTTGTTTTCTGCGTTACAAATCACCACTCAGCCCGTGTTTACGCGAGGGACTGACAAATGATGCCACTGCATCATTTTGATCATTTGTTAGGGACAGTTGGTATGTTTAAGTAACGTAGTACTGTCTCGTGTTAGAATATAAGAATATAAACGTTTGTTATTAGTTTACCTTTTTTTTTAACACTCCGTTCTCCACTTTTTAGCATATTGCGTGCCGAGTGAGGGGAAATAAAAACGATTTCAATATTATTATTCACCTAAATGAACGTCGAACCGACATTCATATTCATATTTTAATCAAATTTTATTATTAGGATACATCTTTGTAATTACATATATGTGATGTTTTAATGTGAGAGTGTTTTTTTAGAATTGTAAAATTAAATTACAATTTATAAAAATAACTAAATACTATAATAATATCGGTATGATTGTAATATTCAAATAACTGTTTTTTACTGAATGTATATATATGTACACGGTACATATAACAAAATAGATTTTTTTGTAAAAGACATATTTAGAAAACGTATAAAAATTTGACGATTGTTCGTAGAATAATCTTTGGGTAGCAGAAATTTGTAAAAATCTCTCTACAGAGATGCTAACAACAAATATAATAAGCGTATAAGAATTTCAACGTAACTGGATGTAGAACGCATGGCTTAGTGGTCAGAGCGCTTGAACGGTTTTCAAGAGGCACGGGTTCGAATCCCGCCGCGTTCAAATTTTTATACGTTTTCTAAATATGTAGTTTTCAATTTCCTTAGTGTGGCAATATAACACTTTAAAAAAATGTTAACAAAATATATATTTAATAAATACCATAAATGGCAAGAGAAAATTTAAGAGGCGCGGGTTCAAATCCCGCTGCGTTCAAATTTTTATACGTTTTCTAAATATGTCTTATGCTCCTTTTGTTTTGGAATTCCACGCAGACGAAAATATTATGACAAAAATAAATAATTTATTGTATAAAATAAAATAACAGCCGAATATTATAATAGCAATCTGTTTTATTCTCTAAAGCTCTCTTTCAAGTCGACAGTAGCTTTCCGGCGAACTGACAACACAGAATTTTACTAGAGCTCATCCTCAACAGACACTTGGAAAACTTTAATTTCTGTAATATGATTGAAGTAGCATGACGACGATATTTACATCGTTCTTTTTAACTATATCAGTTAAGAATATTGTCAATTCCCATAACATCCCGGTTCTGGGTTTGTATCCGATCGTTTATTTATTTATTTATATATTCTTTAATGCACACAATTTACAAGAAAAAAAAATGTACCAAAGTTGGGCTTAACGCTAAGAAGCCTTCTCTACCAATGAACGTTGTCATGTGGGATATGAAAGTATAGGTACGCAAAGGCCAAAGGTATATAATTATAAATACATATTTACACGCAGATATACCGGATAAATATATAAAATATATATATATATATATATATATATATATATACATATAGCGATGAATATAGTATAGTTATAAGTTTTTTAAAAGAACTCCTTTACCCGACGCTTAAAAATTCTCACGTGAGGGAAGGTCATTTAATGGTTTCGGGTAAGCCATTCCAGAGCCTGAATCCAGTAACTGCGAACGGGTTTGACATAAAGCCCGAGGTGTGAGTCGGTATGAAAAGCGTGAAGCTATCGCGGCAAGAGAAAAGGTAGAAGATGTTGGAGGATAAGTAAGTAGGATAATTAGGATCGAAAAGGATGGAGAAAACTAAGGTGAGGACCCTAGACTTCTCTACTATCAGCCACAGTAAGCCAACCAAGCTGCTTCCTAAAAGACGATACACGGTCATACTTACGAAGGTTATAAATAAAGCGTTGCGTATTATTGAAATAATAAATATACAATAGAAAATGATTATAGAGTATTTCAATGGCAATTTATGTATCTAATTTGTGTAATAAAATTTTGAATTTGGAAATATGTTTTGTTTTCTTATATACAAAAAGATATATTTTATATATAAACAGAAAACTTAAGAGTACAAATCACTCTTTCCTGTTTTTCTGCTGAATTCTCCATTACGTGATAGATGAAGGTCCCGTTCTCCACAACAAAGGTCAACTTCAACCCCCAGGCTCTGAGGTGGTGAGGCCGCGTACATCTAAATTGAAACTCACAAAAGAATTAGAACCCACCAAACCAAATTACCCATCAACAAGCACCAATTAGTAGTTAGTAAGTTACGTAAACGCCACGATGGTGTTATAATGTGATTTTTTCAAAAATATAGTAATGTTACTAAGTTAAAATGATATGATTTTTTTAAATTTTTAAAGTGTTATTCACATACTTAGAAAATTGAAAAAGACAAATTTGAACGCAGCGGTATTTGAACCCGCGCCTCTTGAAAACCGTTCAAACACGCTGCGTAAAAAAATGAGACGAAATAATTAATTAAATATTTGTAGTACTAAAAATCATTCAGAAGTTAAATTATTTTCACTAAGAAATAAACGCTGAACTAAATATTTAGATTGAAATAAATAAAAACTAACCGAACCACCTTCACTTGAAAATTAATTCAATTTTACTACGCTAGAGATTAAGCAGGCGACTGTCAGCGGCAAATACCTCGGTTGAGACGAGAATACGCTTGGTTACACACAGTTATAGTTCAAATTTACTAAAATTAGTATATTTTATTTTTAGCTTCACGCTTTATCCCGTATATCAACGCAGGCAGAGATAAAATAGTGTCCAGACACTTCGTTCTCCGTGTTTCTCCTGAACATTGCGTGTTTAGTAGAACTTAACCAGAGCGGGGAAATAAAAATGACTTAAATATAACCTCGAATGAGAATAAAACTCGCAACTATCGCATTGACGGCCGGGTGGTATCCCACTGCCCCAAAATGGCATCCTACTGCGCCATAATGGCATACTAAATTATATTAATATTATTCGTTACAGTTACAGTACAGAAGATAAGAAAGCAATATTTGCTCCTTGAATTTCTTAGGTTAGATCAAAATTTCATATCTCTATGTTGTTGGAAAAATGTGATTTATTCATTACACGTAATATATATATATATATTTAAAAAATTTTTAAAGTGTTATTCGCACACTAAGTAAATTGAAAAAGACATATTTAGAAAACGTATAAAAATTTGAATACAGCGGGATTTGAACCCGCGCCTCTTGAAAACCGTTCAAGCGCTCTGACCGCTAAGCCATGCGTTCTACATCCAGCTACGTTGAATTTTTAAACACGTAATATGTTTATCTAAGGGAAAACAGAGTCTCAAAATATTAAAATGTCGTTTTAAGAATATTTTTTATACCGTATTATAATACTTAGTGCAGTAATTGTACACTTTTTTAATTTGTACCTGCCTAACAAAGATATGTTAGGACATTTACAGTTTTTTTATAGTTAAAGCTTTAATTAAATATTTATTCAAGTTAACATTTTCTATTGAAACGTTGTTAATTATTATTTTTTAATAGAGAACGGGTGTAATTGAGTTAAAAAATATATTTAAAGACTTGCCATAATTATATTCTGAATAGGTACGAATTTTTAGTAAGCAGGTAGTATATAAAAACTTATTTTTAATACTAAAACCATTCCACATCGTTGAGATACGTGTGTAAGTTAGTTTTGTAAATTCGCGATATTGGACGCTTGTATTACGACAAGTCAGAAAATTCTTACTTCTGCTGAAGTGTTAAATAACCAATAAATATTAAATATTGTAGGTTTTCATTATAGCTTTAGAGATCTCACCATAAATAAATCATTTTATTATTATTATAATATACTGTCACTTTTATCTTTTTATTGAGTTGTAAGTTATTTTATTGAAGTACAAAGTTAGCTCATATATTTGGCTTATAGTTTATGTATTTTTACTTCAATGCCCATGTAATTTCACGCACGCATTGCTTAACGGTCAGAGCACTTGAACGGTTTTCAAGAGCCGCGGGTTCAAATCCCGCTGCGTTCAAATGATTATACGTTTTCTAAATAAGTCTTTTTCAATTTCCTAAGTGTTCGAATGGTGTGTGTAGAATAATCTTTGGGTAGCAGAATTTTGTAAAAATCTCTCTACAGAGATGCTAACAACAGATATAAGTTGAAATAAGCGTATATGAATTTGAACCTAGCGGGATTTGAATCTGCACCTCTTGGACATTGTGCAAGCGCTCTGACCGCTAAGACATGCGTTCTACATCCGGTTACGTCTATATTTTAATACAACTTATTTTTGTTCATTTTTACAAATTTTGTTTTACCCAAAGATTATTCTACAAGCAATCGCTTGGTAAGAGAATGTTAATTAATATATATTTAAACATATTTAAAGTGTAATTCACGTACTTAGGAAATTAAAAACATTTAAGTCAAATGTATTAAAATTTGAACATACAAGCGCTGCTATGCTTACAACAAAAAGTCTTATAAAAATGTTCTTCGAACATATTGTATAATCTTAGAACAATTTAGGCAATATAAGAAATATTTTGTCGTATTTACCTTTTATCATTGAAAAAAGGAAGCTGTATGAATCTAATCGTCCCAGTGACAGTCGACAAACAACAATGTTCATGGTTATTTGTATGTTGACCTCGTGAATAGTGTAACCAAAAACGAGAACTTAAAAGTATAACTTCGTGATATTAAGTGAATGTCATTTTCAATTTCATGTTTATGAAAGAGAAGTATTGTAATATGTAAGAAATTATAAAATGTTATGATAGAGCTATTGGATAGAGAAGCTGCGTAGAAATTTTCTGTACATATGCCAACTAATCTATAGAAAAACATATTTAGATATCGTATAAAAATTTGGACGCAGCGGGATTTGAACCCGCGCATCCTGGACGGTTTCCAAAAAGGTGCAGGTTCAAATATCGCTGCGTTCAAATTTTTGTTACGTTATCTAAATATGTTTTTCAATGTCCTAAGTGTATAAGATTAACACTTTAAAAATATTAAAAATAACTAATATATAGGCGACGGTTAACCTATATATCGGATTTCGATTGTATAATATAAAAAAATAATGTTTATGATACTATCATTTATTTATAATTTAAATAATACATGTTACATATATTAATCAAAAACATACCAAAGATTTTTAGTAAGTTTATTAATTTCTTTTCGCCTTTACACCTTTTTCCGCATAGCTGGGTAGTCAGAGAGAACCTAGTATCCAGACACTCCGTTTCCACTTTCCGCCCAAATTCGAGACATTGCGTGTTCAATGGCGAAACTTGTCTAAGTACCAGAGCGAAGAAATGAAATTAATTTAAACATAATCACCTCAAATGGGGATTGAACCTACAGCCAATCGTATTTGCAGTCAGAATAGCCTCTTTAATTATCAATGCGTACACCATTCGTAAATAATCTTTATATCTGTCTAATATATTTTCTAAACGATAATTCAATTTCTATTTATAGCTACACTCACAGACGACAGCTTGTTTGTGCGTGCGTTTAGGCGTAATATATGCAGAAATGTACCAATTTCAATTAATGTCATCTTGTGTTATATTGTGTACATATTATATAATATTATATTATATGCTCGTGACGTGTACTGAGCCGTGTGGTCACCCCAATCAAAGCAGACATGCTGGCGGCTTCCGTCACTAAATCAGCGATTCTGCTACATCCTGATTTAGCTGAATAGTATTGGACATGGTGATATATTTGGATGACTTATTACATATGTTGAAATATTGAATGAATTTCTTAGTTAATGAATAAAGTGAAAATCAATTGTGAAATGAAATAAAAATCCAAAAATATAATGAATTTATTTGAAATTCTGAAAAAAAAAATACATTTTTTTCTATATGTATCTCATTCTTGATATTATATCTAAGCTCTTAAGCCAATAAGGCCAAGTTGTCTACTATGACGAAATTTCTATGGTATCGTAACTTCACGCTTTATCCCAAGTGACTCTGACTACCCGTCATAGAGTCTTTCTTACTTCTTTCCATACTTCTGTCGCATCGTATCCACTGACATCAACCCCCTTCTTTTTAATATAATAATGTTCTAAACTTTAATTTACTTACTCCGGTATATAAACGTAATTTCCAATTCCATACAAAACAACAACAAATATTAAGCTTTGCTTCAGCCTGTCTGTGGCTTTTAGTTTTTTTTACCATTGATCAGTGGGTATTGTGTAGATAAAAAAAACTTGATTGGTCGCCCTATGTTAAAATTTTCCAGCATTTACAGGAAGTCAACTCAGCGCTTCTTCTAACCATATTATTTGCACCCATATAATTTACTTTTAAACTATTAAATATGTTCGTTAATATAAACATCAATGTCTGAAAGTCCTTCATATTTAATTACACACAAAAACAAGCACAATTCTTGATGACTCGAGTTTCAACCGCATTTTTACCGAGAACAGACTGGGATTCATTTACGACCTTAATAATTCCTTATAAAGCTTGTACAAAATTCATTTCTCGGTAAGATTGTGCAATACAAGTATTTTTTTAGCTTCTCATTTTCTCATATAGCAGGGTAGGCGGAGAGAATTTAGTGTCAAGTCTCCATTCTCCACATTCCATTCGGGTGGAAAGGAGAACATTCACCACACTAAGTCCACATTGCGTGTCAAATTGTGGAACTCAACACCGTGCTTTCAGTCGCAGTCGCAATCGCGCGATATATATATATATATATATATATATATATTTAATGGGTCTTACCGGCTAGGATATATTTTTGAGCATGCACAAGCAATTGCCACAGATGGTCGCTGGTTTGTGGGTAGGAGCTTTTCCATATCTTCTATCTTCCATAGAAGATATGGAAAACTTAAATTCTCAAAATACCATTGTTTATCACATAGTACTCAGTGAAGAAGTATTATTATAGAAAATATTTTGTAATTATGACTTGTATATATAGTATAGCGATATATTTTTCCTAAATTTTAATCATTATTAAAACCGGTTATGTTTTAAAATACATAATTAAAAGAAATTGAAATCATGTTACCAAGAAAAAATATATATTTGTATTACAGAAACCTATAGCATCATCTATTCTATCAGACGACACTCAGCACTCATACATTGAAATACTGAAAAACCGTCGTTTAGTTCGCATTACTTGCACTGGGTTCCTCAGTGAAGTGTTTCTAAGTTGTCTGCGTGCATACTTCCAGTAGCCCTCATGCGTCATTGGTGCCTAAGATAGAGTGTCTTGCTAGTAACATTTAATAGGCTGTATCTAAATATATGCACTAGTATACTGTTGTCACAGTAACGTGTATGTCACCATACACATGTCTATCGTTTCCAATATAAACTTTAAGTATGCCATATTTCATACGTTTTCTTCCGCATATATTTTTTATTCCACGTATTAAATACGTATGAAATTATAGAAGTTTCACACTTTTTCTCGCATAGCAGGGTAGCTAGATAGAAACTAGTGTCAAGACAATCCGTTCTCCACCTGCTTCTCGTATTCGAGACACTGCGTTTTAAAAAAGTGTAACTCAACGCCGCGTTTTGTTAAAATAAAAAATAATTTAAACATAATCATTTACGATCGAACCCAACCGTCGAGAGTTTGCAGTCAGACGCGCTGTACTACGCTTTTACTTATATTCTTTACATAGCTTATAAGATAAAAGATAATATATGAATATCTATAACAGATATGTGACACTTTGATATCCAATAATATGACACACGTTATTAGTGAAAATTTTGTATATTAAAAGTAAGTCAAAACATGTGAGAAATTAACTAGAAAACGCTTCTTGTACTTTTTTAGATATGTGATGTCAACAGGAAATAAATAAAATAGAAAATATTCTATTTTAATATTTTAAAGTGATATTCACACACTCATCAAATGAAAAATGTATAAATGATTGGTATAAAAAGGTTGGTTGGTTGACTGGAAAAGACTTGTGGTGATAAGGCCGCTGTCGTTACTATTCTTTTATGTCTAATCTCTTTAGTCTTCTATATTGTTACTTCTATGTTTATCTTGGTGTAATAAAAAGTTATATAAAATAGTGAAATAAAATAAATAAATAAAAATTTGAACATACTGGAAACATCTGACCACTAGGCCATACGTTCAAGTTTTTATGCGTTTTCTAAAAATGTTTTTAGCCTTCATAGTTACCTGATCCTGATCAATTTTACACAGCTGAACATATTACAAAACATAGAATATTACAGAATACCAACTAAAATATATGAAAACATATTTGCCTTACTTACATATATAAATATATATATATATATATATATATAAATAAATAAATTAAATAAAAAATGAATAATAACATAATAAAATAATTATGTTTGTAAAATGAGAATATTCTGTGTCAGAATGTATTGTTTTTTTTTTAATTGAAACATGAAACATTTTCGTAATAAAAATAATTTTATAAAATCTATTTTAGTTGCAACAAATTTACGTACGTAAGTACACCAAGCAACAGCTTTTAAAACTATCAAGCTAAGCTGTTCCCTTAGTATTTTATAAAAACATACTATTTTCTGAAACAAAAGATAAAATCAGCTTAACGCTTTATACATGAATAATAGGAAAATTTAAATTAATTCAACGTCGCTATAAAATAGTAATCTGAGATAAGGGTGGAGTAATTACAACTTGCTGAGCTCTATGCGGGTCAAATTTACGGTATTGTTCATTTCACACCTATTAAGATCCAGGAAACATAATTTGTTTATAATTTAGATGGTGTTTAATAGAAGTTATCTATTTCTTTCCTAATAGTTATAATAATAATAAAAAAATCATAGATGGACAGTGTCTGGTTATTAACGTGATGGTTGCGGGTTCGATTCCCTTGGATTCGATTATATGTCTTTAGTATTTATTGGTATCGACAAAAATGGTATCTGCAACGTTTTTTTAGTTGCCTCGCGTACTGCCCTGGATTCTTGCAGAATGAGCTTTAAAATAGTTTCATTTCAAAATGTGTAAAAATCGCGAATACCAAAGATCTTTTTTATATAATATACCTTTATTGCAAGGAGCTCAGCAATCTTTTAGTGTATAAGAAAAATATTTTTCAGATATGCATTTATAATACTAAACAGCAACCCGGGGAAGACTTTTTGCAGCATTGTGAGATTAAATCGGACCTTTGCACCGCCTTAAGACATAAATTTGTACTGGGTCTAGAAAACATGAAAGAGAAGAAAGAATTGTTTGTAGAAAATATTGAAAAATTTATGTTTAATAAGGATTTTTTACCGTGTGATCTCGGCTTAGAGAAAGAGAGACTACCTCAGGAGGGTACCAGCATCTCCGATGCTGAGGAATCCCACCCTGAGTCCACAAACTCAGGCCGCCCGTCGAATTTTGGGGAGGGCACAGAACCGCGCTCTGGACAAGGCAAATGAGGTGTATGCTCCACGACAGCAAACGAGTTCTTCCTTCCAACCTGAATGCCGTCCATCACCATCTTCAGACGGCACGGCCGGCCTTGTTATTTTTAACGGAGACTCAGATTGCCCGACCGAGCGACACAGCATATCTTCTATATCCTGACTACAAAATAGAACATTATTTTTTGCCTCATGCCGGGGTCGCTGTATTCGTAAGGGACATGACTTTCCATCGTCTTGCCAATTTTTAAAGGTCGGGACCTGTCAACCATCTGGCTTCGTGTTAATTCGGACGATTACATCCGAATCTATGGATGCCTGTACACATCCCATAGTGGTTATGCAAATAACGGATCGACTCATGGAGCACGTGCAATCGGCTATTGACGATATACAGTCACAGATCTCCTACGCTGGTTTGGTTGATTCGGTTACGCGACTCCCAGATGTGGACAGCCACAATGCCTCCTTACTGGACCTTCTGCGAACTTCACATCTGGAACAGTACCGGGTAACATTCAATGCCCCTTTGGGTCCCTCGGACCACCCACTAAACAAGGTAGGTGCAGAACAGTTAACACCGGTGCTAACGCGTCTATTTCAGCACTCTTACTCAGTCGGCGTAGTTCAGACGGCGCAGACGATAGCATGGTGGACGCCGTATACACCGGCCGTGCAGATCTTTCTGGGGAAAACGTCGACGTAGTTCAATTTAACCCCGAGAAGACACAAGTTTGCAAGTTAACCACTAAGAAAACCCCATTTACCGTGTCACCAATTTTCAAGAACGTTCCTCTTAAAGCCACACCCAGAATCACTATATTGGGCCTTAGCGTTTCGAGTGACTGCCAGTATTGCGATCATCTGAAAAGCACGGCCAATTTGACCTCGCAGAAAGTGGGTGTTATTTCCAGAGCAAGATAGTACTTCATGCTCAATCACCGAGTGGCCCTGTATAGGTTCGGCCTCACATGGAGTACTGTTCTCATTTTTGGGCTGGTGCACCCCAGTATCAGCATGATCCATTTGATCGCATACAACGTAAAGCCATTCGAATCGTTAAGGACCCAATAATTTGTGAAAGGCTTGACACTTTGGCGTTGCGTAGAGACATTTACTCTTTGTGCGTTCTTTACCGCATTTATCATGGAGAGTGTTCTAGGGAACTGACTGTGACTTGATTCCTGCCACAGAATTTTCCAGCCGCACAGTACGTAACCGACTGAAATATCATCCTCACCATCTAAATACGTAAGAATTTCATTCCACATGCCACTCAACTGTGGAATGGCCTACCAGCGGCAGTGTTTCCAGATCGATTCGACATACCTACCTACCTAACGGGTACCTTCAAAAAGCGCGTCTATCTCCACCTTGAAGGCCGGCAACATCCCTGTAGCTTCTCTGGTGTTGCATGGGGTCGTGGGTGGGGGTGTTCACTTACCATCAGGTGACCCGAACGGTCGTTTGCCTTGCCTATGGAATAAAAATAAATAAAAAGGACTTAGTTACCAGCTAATGTTCGAACCGCTAAATCCGATGGACTCACGCTTGAGCTTCAGTTTGAGTTTCGTTTTCTGTTTCCGTTGAGTGTGGGTAAATTAAGATTTAAGTTGCAAGGCAGTTGTGATCGAGCATTAAACATAAATAAATAAGTAAACATCTTGACATTTTATAAAGAAATATATTTATGGTCATCATATAAATATTTATTGTGGATAGATTTAAATACAGCTTCGCAGTGGTTACTGACCAGTTCTATACATTCTTATTTATATAATGAATACGGAAAGTGATTTTTCACCTAAACTATTCCAGGGATCATTATGATGATGATTATCATCTAAAGAAATCACCGCAAACGAAGCCGGACATCAAAAGTTAGTTTTATACATTTAAATGTTTATTTGTATCACTATATGTGTAATCGCACTTAATTTATTTACCTTTACCTATGGTAAGGTAGCTTTCATTCTGTAAACTGCTTAACAAAATAATTCGACTATTTTAAGAGAATATCATATTTGGTAATTTCAAACAAAGTCTGCTACAAAGATGAGGACGGAAGAGCGTATATTATTCGTCCCGCTAGTTATCCTTATGGGATAAGGGATAATTCTAGAGCTGTGTAATTATTTACGGTAATATATTTGGCTGTATGTCTGCATACAAAATTCTAATATTTTATTTAGCTTTGTACTACTATAAATTCACTACCTATATGTCTGTTTTTATTTTATATTGAGTTATATTAATAATTCAATTGAAAATGAATTATTTTAGTATGTCTATGAATTAGTTATTCATAGACAAGTTGTATACAGCTGGATTCTTTTCCCGCATAATAGAGAGAGGCTTTAGTGTCAATACACTCCGTTCTCCACGTCTGGCCTCGCCACATCCTTAAAGCTAAAACATACTCATGGTATAAATGATTAGTTACAGATATTAAATAATTCACATATAGTGTCCCTAGAAAGCAAACATGCATGCTAGCATGTGTTTAGTTCTTAAGTTACGGCTTTCAAACGTATGAGTTGAGTAAAAATCACATTGTTGATATGACTTTGTATGGAATAACATACGAAGTAGATTAGTCGGTAAATACAGTTGCAAAACATCAAATTACACATTAAGGGAATTGTTGTAATAAATAACCAATTTCCACCTACAACAAAAAAATTAAACGTGTACAATATTGCGTTTACAATATTAAACTAGCGACTTCTTTAAACTGCCCCAGAATGTATATTTTTCGGCCCCGCTACAACCCGCCTGAGGCGCATAGGCGCTGATTAAGGTACTAATTACAACCTCAATCAGTAGCCTCACCCGCATCAGGCGATCGCAGTGCCGGTCGACTTCGAGGAGTTCATTCCGAAGCTCTTCAGATAGCACTACCGCTATCCTAGCTTTACCTGAAGGCGACACAGTGTATATGAGCTGGTAACCCTGCCCGATGTTCCAAGACTTATTGTCATTCCAGCCAGTTTCTTGTCAGAAGGCACACTAGATCTGACGTCTCATAAGTACATCTGCGAGTTCTCTGCAATATTCCACGTTGCAAAGCAGATTTTCCGTTTGGGTACTAGCGTTTTTAGCCGTGCCCGTACATAACACGGTAGCCCTTGCCTACTTGTCGCAGGTGTATGTAGGTGTAGGGCGATGCACCTGTGCGTCATTAGGCGACGCCCTAGCCGTACACAATCTCTTCTTTTTAACGTCCATTGAAGTGGTGAAGAGTAGTAGTTAATCGATTGCTAACTTCCCAGGTACAGGAGAAGGTAAAAGAGGGTAAGAAACTAGGAAAGAGGGTATAAGGGCACCATTTTCATGGATTGGATCGGAGTATGATAGTGGCAACTTGAGAATCCGGGATCGCGTAATGGTATGCCCAAGACGAAATATCGGACAGATATTTTTCAGGATGATATATATAGCATGGATATATATCTTAACCACAACGTAGAATTGTCATTTAGTTAATATGCGGGAGGAGCATGAAGATAATAAATATGATTGTTATTTGGTGGTGTTCTATAAAAATAAATACTTTAAGAGTCAAAGATCTTTTACACATTTTTAATAGAAAACTTCCAAGGAGACTTGGACGGTTTCCAAGAGGCGCGGGTTCGAATCCTGATGCGTTCAAACTTTTATACGTTTTCTAGAATCTTTTTAAAAAAATATTTATATTTTTAGAGAAAGAGATTTTTTAAATTTTATCTTTTGTAAAATGTTACAAGAATTCATTCACATTTAGGCGCTGAGTCACTGCTTTGCATTGTTAAAAGCAAAAGACCAAGATTTCACTCGCTGCAGAGTAATGAGAATGATTTCCATTCGATCCACGCGTTGCTTGCTTGTCCAGTACGGAGCCAGGGAGTGTGCGGAAAGGTTAGAAATTTTCAAAATTTAAAGGCAAATAAATTTTGCTTAGCGTTACTGAATATATGGCTGGTGCATTATTGTAATTTTCTTTATTAAATTGGCATTAAAATATACTGTGAGAGTTTAATGCAAGCTAATAGTTAATTAAGAAATTTTCTATTGTTATGGAATACTTCTGTGGGGCAGTTTTCACAAACTTACTTAGCTTATATATGCCTGCAAAAAAAATTAGTTAAAAGTCGCATTAAATTTTATTATATGCAATGTATAGCAAGGTAGGTACAAAAACCTTATGTTATGCCACCCCGTCCTCCGCTATCCACCCGAATTCATATACATATTGATCCATATTGCATTCTATTATAGTTATCAAAATCAACATAGTTTGGTAAAGAGCAACTGTTCAGTTACTCATCAGCTCTTCTCAGTAGAACTGACGTATCAAAAGTGCTTGCGAAAATGTAATTGAATAGTTCACTTTTATTTATTGAGAATTATAACTACTATTGACAATTATAACTTTCTCATATTTGTCATTTTTATTTGTTACTCAGTTTATCAATGTAGCAAAACGCTGTTTTTTCCAAAATAGCTATTTTGTTATTTGTAACATCAGTATATCGATAAAACATCTTATTTATCAATAAAATGGTTTATTTCAATTTATTATTTTATTTAAATATCTAACAAATAAAAAACTGCCACTTTCAAAACTCCACTATTAGGGATGCAAGAACAAAAAACGGTATACACCAGCTACGTTACGCACGTGACTGGGCTGCGATTACTACTAACGACAATGTAATGGCCGCTGTAGAAGATTCCGCTATTTAAGTTGCTCTTAGATAATCATTATAAAATCGAATCCAAATAGCTCCTAACAATATAAATACTAATAGGATCGTCTATCGTCGCGTTGTGGGAAAGCGTCGTGGGTTCGATTCCCACTCGGGTTAAAAGACCACATTTAAATTAATTTAATTTCCCCACTCTAGACGAAGGCGAAGTGCGGCGTAGAGTTCCGCCAATCAACACGCAAATCTCGAATACAGACGCAACTTGAAGGCCAGAGTGTCTTGACTATAAAGTAATCTGCTTACATAGCATTTCCAGTCAAATAGTCATCAAAATACAAGGAGTTGCTTGTGGGGTCAAATCGCAGCAAATATTATAAATAATTTATGGATTTCAATATTTTCTTTCTGGATATTTTAAATAGCATGCATTGTTACGAAGAAGCTAATAAATAAAAGGCTGGTTTAATGCCTAATGATAACTAAGGTCTTCGTAGCGCAGTGTGACAGCGTCTGATTACAAAGGTATTGGTTGTGGGTTCGATTCCCACTCGGGGGAATGATCATAATTAAAATATTTTATATTTTCGCTCTATTACAAGGCAAAGAGTGGGGTTGAGTTCTGCCACTTAACACGCAATGCCTCGAATTGAGAACGTTGTGACTTCACATCAAGCTGAAAAAAAATTGAAATTAAATTACTATGTTCAAGTTCACCACGAAATAGCTGTACCATTTAAGAATTTTATTGATGTTTCTTTTTATTTCCCCATTAATAAAAATATCATTATAAGCCAACAAAATTATTTTAAAACCTAGATACAAAATACGCGTTGCTCCGCCAATGTGTATGTAACTTTATAAAAGTGAATGCAAACACATGGTAGTATGTCTAATATTTGCGTTTTTTATTTAATGTATTTTAAACGCATTAATAATAAAACAGCTTCTTACACTCCTTTTCCATATAAATTTTAACTTTGCCAAATATCTAACTATTTGAAAGCTTTTCTTTATATATTAAATAATATCATTATATTAATGAAATACTCTAACATGAAAATTTCAACAAAAAATTGACTAAACTTATATTTTACACTAGCTGTGCCCGAGACTTCGTCCGCGTGGTATTCTTAACTAAAAGGAGCCTAAGTGTAAGTCATTATTATGCAGTGAAAGTTCTTTGAAAATTAGTCCAGCCATTCCAGAGATTAGCCGGAACAAACAGACAGATAGATAAAAACTGTAAAACATATTATTTTGGTATATGCACCGTGTATACGTACACATTTAGTAAATTCATTTAGTAAATATTAATATTTCAAACAGATTCTCCAATTTTATTTATTTGTATAGATTTATAGACTTTTTAACATTTAATATATAGTGACTGAATATAAGGCATTCACTTTTCCGGGAAACATGATATTATGCTCCGGAATTTTTCCTTTAATTTATCCTACTTATAGCTTAATAAACTACTTATCTTCTTAAGTTTTTTTAACGTAAAAATAGAAGGGATTTAGATTTTTTTGAAATCCTATATTATTGTTTCCTCACTAAGAGTCACAACTCTTATACTAAATGTCCAATCCTTTATACCATCTTAGAGGCGAATTTCTTAAAAATCCTTTATTGGTGGATGCCTACATCGTAAAAGCTACCTGTATATCAAATTTCAGCTTTATCGTCCAGTAATTTCAGTTGATAGCGGTTTTGGCGTTAAAAAATGAGTCTGTCAGTTACTGTTAAAATATATATGTACAGTAAAAGTGTGAGCTTTTCCTCATATAGCAGTTGTCAGAGATAACTCAGTGTCAAAACATTCCGTTCTTTACTTACCGCCTGATATTGAGACATTGTGAGTTGAGTGGCGTAACTTAACACTGCAGCTTGTCATAGGTATTGAAGCGTAGATATAAATATATTTTCAATATAACCACTATCCTGAGAATCGCGCCTACAACCAATCCGTCCGTGTACGTCCAGACGTTGGCCCACTGCGCCGCTAAATCAATATAGTTACTTATATGTATTTCATTTTCATCTTCACGATTGACTTCACTGAAAGTGGGCTGATCTAGGATGTAATTTAATTGAAAGGTATTTAATAAGTGTTTCACTTATTACACCTACAGCTATACATACATCTGAAATGTACCAAAAAACACTATTTCATATTACTTTTTATTTCTCCATTTTAGAAATAACAAAAAAAAAATAAACACAATTATTTCGAAACTAAAAAGTAAACACAAAGCCGCTACACAGATAGTGTGCAACGGACTTTACAAAGCCACAGCCGGTCAAATTAATGTTCTCAGATTGAATTTTCGTTTTTGTGGGTGACTTGCAAGTTGAAAAAAATGCTTGTTAAGATTTCGATTTTCCACCAAAGGAATTGTTTGGAAATGTTTTATAAACGATCGGTATACAACAATGCAAAAAAGGGGATTGTAATACGGTATAGCGGCTTAAACTCGTTTCAAAGATATTACATATATATATATATATATATATATATATATATATATATATATATATATATATATGCAAATAAGGTGTACTCGTATGTACACCTATTTGCATTATGTAATTGCTATTATTTCTAAGCTCATTGTAAAGATTATTTTATTATTTTATTTATTATATAGAATGCTAACAGAGCAGATATTGTTACAATAGCTGATATAAAATTCAGAAAACGATCTTAAATTAGTGGTAGGTTTTTCTTGTAGGTTAAATTAGTAGTAGGCTTAATTTTTATTATAAAACTTACTACTTTCTATACAATTTGCGTTCTAAGTGGGAAAATTCAAATCAACCTTCCTCTAACCATACAAGACCACAGAACTATGCTTAGAGCTTGATAGATGAATCAAGAGCTAAGAAATTCTTATATATAATTTTCGACTACGTTATAAATGCGTGTTTTAATTTTTATACATAATTCATGTTATATTAGCATCAGGGCGCCATTATAGGTTATCGTGACGCATTGTCTTACTGTATAACGCGATGGTAATGGGTTGGATCAATTATATCGATTTTCGTTTTGTTTTATGTCAATGTTTATATTTAAATTGTATTCATTTTCTCGCTCTAATGTTTAGTGCAAAGCGGAGAACATACCGTTACATCACTATGCTTGAATCACATATCTTCTATGCGGAAAAAGCGTGAAGTTGCACAAATATACTTCTATTGGATTCGTATGTATAAAAAATACATCTTTTAAGTAATTCAAAATCATTTTCGTAATCAATATACATATATAACTAGCGACTGTTTCGTATTTTCGGCAACCATTTAGTAAAACAATTAAAGTTCGGGAGAAATAAAAAAATAGGACATAAAAGTATTAAGTATCTTTATATATAAAAAATCACATCACAATCAGTTCAGCAGTTTGGCCGTGACGACGTTACAGACTGAAAGATACAGCTACTTTCTCGTATATAATATTATATTAGCATGGCTAGTATGGATGAAAGTTGTTTAATAATTTAAAAAAAGCTTTGGCTTATAAATATTAGCCTCGTTTAATGCTTGTTCTATCAACTGAATTTATTATTCATTGATATACAAAGTGGATAAACTAAGCTTGATGAAGTGGAAAAATAAAATAAAATTTGTTGTTTTCTAACTTATTAGCACGGCAGATAGAGTAAATTGTAATTAATATTGATATGATCGGTGGCAAACACTTTAAGAAAACGATTTGAACGCAGTGCGATTCGAACCCGCGCCTCTTGGAAACCGTCCAAGCGCTTTGACCGGTAATCCATGCTCTCAAAATTCGGTTACGTCGAAATTCTTATATGTTTATACGTTTATTACAACCAACTACACAACAATAACGATTGTAATAACCATTTACTATTTAAAATACATTTAAATGCAAGAAAACGCAAACAGACGTGTTATTAAGCTGACAAGCATCGGCCAATGAAGAATTAGTCGGAGCTCGTTGTAATCCACATCTGCTACACTTTCTCGACTTACAACGCTTTTGAACTTGACGCTACGCCAAAATACAAATTCGCTAAATTTGGATGTTCTGTTTCGTTAAAATTAAGCTTGTCAGTGGAAAAGATATTCTAAAATTTAAATAATCGAAAATACGTTAATAAATTTAAACTACCAAATTGTTACTATAGATTACTAATCATATTTAAAGACAAATTTAAATTTATTATAATTTTTAGTAAAATGTTCCCCCGAATGGAGATTGAACCAGCAACCAATCGCGGACAGCGTACATCAGACGTTGGTCCACTGCAACCTGGTTAGATTTGTTATATTATGATATCAGGAAACGATTTTTCTCTAATGTTCTTCAATGATAGTAGGAAGACAACAAGTAAATAAATTATATAAATTATAAACTTTTACTACTGTCAGTTTCCAGGTAGCATTGCCAATAAACTACTAAGCTAGTTAAGTTAAGTCGATATTCTCAATACAGATTTGCAAGGTATAAGCTTCTCACCAATGAGGGGCACTAAAGGCTGATCTGACAAGACTGTAAGTCTTGAGGCCATGCCAAAGACAAGAGTTAGTACTTTTTGTGCTTTGTGAACATACAATCGACCCGCTTGCGGCTTCACTCATGTGAACTATGGCTGTTTTATATTTACGGCGTTCTTTTCGTAAAACAATGAAATTATTGGAGAAACTAAAAAAAATATGCGCAAGAAGTAGTTCAACCCAATAGCCTCAAGTATCTCTATATAAAATTACCTTACAATAAGTTCAGCGGTTTTGGCCAGAGATGACGTCACAGACAGACAGACACAGTTACTTTCACATTTATAATATTTTAGTTAATATTACAATAAGTGGCGGATACAGGTCTAGGCAAAAGAAAAAAGTAAAGACACAGACAGTAGATAAAAAGTGAACGTTGTAAGGTGGATGGTTGTGAGTTCGATTCCTAGTCGAGGAAATTTATATTTATGATCTAGACGTTTTAGCGGTCTAGCGGTCTAGTAATTCGTCAAAGTGGGATGTGATTCCGTAAAAGTTTATATTTATATTATTAGGCTAATAAAATGAAAATAAATACTGAAATTAATTAGTCCTCGGGATGCCTCACAAAATGGAAGAGATGTATGCGAGATATGAGTAAAGGTGAACTGAAAGTATAAAAATATACTGGTATTTTTCAGCTTCACGCTTTGTTCCGCTTAGCAGGGTAGTCAGAGAGAACCTAGTGTCAAGACACTCCGTTCTCCATTTTCCGCCCGAAACCGAGACATTGCCTGATGAGTGGCGAAAATCAATACTGTGGTTTGTCTTTGTCTTTCTTTTTGTCTGGTAGCAGAGCGGAGAAATAAAAATAATGTTAAATAGAATTATTCCCCCGAGTGGGAGTTGAACCGACAACCGACCACGCTTACATTCAAACGTCCCACTGCATCACGATGGCATACATATGCTTATTAGTTGATTAAGAAACATATATTGATAGCTAACCAGGTCTTTGTCTTTTTTATTTGATTTCTTTTTTCTCTTATATATTGAGCTACTGCTCAATAGAGAAACAAATACGAAAAAATAAATAAATGTTGTATTTCTATTATTTTTTCAGATTTCCATATAAAATGTATGGGGAAATAAATTTGAATAAATATTTTTTTCATCTAAATGTAGCTTGTTATTGTATAAACAAAAAGGAACGTAGATCGCTAGTTTCAAATAATATACACGTGTAACTAAAGGCTATATATTAAGTTTCCAAAATTTATAACATACAATTTGTTGTTGTTACCAGTTAATAGTATGATAAATTTACAAATTTGCGCTATAAATGGTTACGTTGAACCTAACCCTACAAAGCTTTTTGGAGCGTACAAAATTGACATGGCCGCTGTTATACAAAAAGTTATATTAAAAGCTCAGGAAATTATACGCTCTTGAAACATTAAAATAATAAATGAAATAGTTTATTTAAATACTTGTTTAAATTAAATTGGTACTCATTGACGTGTAAAACACAAGCAACGTATATACACTGGAATTAAAATTCATAAAAATTTATTTTACTATATTAAAATTTTTGTGTTTTAACGCCCGATGTTAACAATGAGTCCTAATTCATAATATGCTAAATATATATATATAAATCTAGAAATGCATTTTCTATGTTTAAAATCAAACTATCTTTGGCAGAGCAGATCGGAGATTAATATTTGACTTTGTATGAAAATACGAGCTTGTGAAAATCGACAGAATGTCAATATGTCAATATTTATATTTGGTGCGATAGCCTAACGCAATTTTTAATTAATACTTTTACTTTATCATATATCAATATTTTGTTACAAAAGAAAAAAAATATGTCCATATTTTTTTTTGAGTGATAAGTGATGATAATGATCTGATAATTCTATAACGACTGATAAGAAAGATGATGATAAACTCATAGTCATAATAAAAAGTTATTGCGCATTAATTTTTATATCTAGTTATGCTACATAGTGACATAAAACTATAAAATCGTGAGGCAGCATTGCACTTGTTTTGAAACCGCAACTCCAACTTTTGAAATGCTTTTTATACCTCAGCGCTGATTTAGGATGATTTAATATTTTGGAAAGTGTTATTCCTGAGGTCTTCGTAGCGCAGTGGGACGGCGAACGCTATTGGTTGTGAGTTCAATTCTCATTCGGTGAAATGATCATAATTACTCTCATTTTCTCCGCTCTGCTAAACAAAATAATGCAATGTCTCAAATTCGGGCGGAAAGTGGGCAACGGAGTGTCTTAACACTAGAATCTCTCTAACTACTCTACTATTGGGGTAAAACCGTAACGCTGATATATATTTATTTATAGTTCATAGTAAATTTAACGATATTACCGACACTATGACATTTAATTTGCATTAGACAATATGATTATAAGTTTCAAGTCTTAAAAACAATTTCGTAATATATATTTTTTGTACTTTAAACATATATATATATATATATATATATATATATATATATATATATATATATATATATATGTATATATATATATAGTGCTAACCTTCGTAAGTTCTTTCTACCAAATGTTTTTTAAGAATCATTTCAAACGAAATTAAGATTTTATGCATGTTGAGTACTACGAGTCACTGAGAAATCTTAGAACGTAAAGTCTAAATCCAAATATTAAAACGCAACTATAAATGTTTAAGTGTCGTTTAACTTCCGGAGCATAATTACAACGAAAATAGTACATTTATAAAAATTTCCACATGTGGGTCACCTTGTCGGCCTCGACACAACCCACCAACTAAAAAGCTTTCTAGAGCATAAGAATTGACAGCGGCTGTGCTGTTACCTTCATATTTGGATACATAAATTTTATAAATAAAATTACATATATAATTTTATTATATTGCAATTTTTTTAGCATTTTTTGCATATATTAACCCTAATATAGTGGCTACCCAACCAGTGAGTATTATGACTTTCAGATCTCCATGCTCTCTGATAGTGAGGTCTGTTTTCCTTGTCTTTTCCCTCCATTTAGCACGTGACCGGAAACGTTGCATGCGTTCATGTCTCCCTTAATTACATCTAGCCATCTCATCTTCTGTCTCCCTCTTCTTCTGGACCCACAGATGTTAAAAATGCAACTGATCGCTGTTTGTATATGGAAGATATATGAAAAATATATTATTGGGGGCACTTATAAATACAATAGAACTTGAACACAATTATTTTAAATTGTCTTTTTTGTTTGTCTGTGCGTTGAGGTACGGTAATCTAAGAAATGACTTAACCTATTTAAATTTAGTTTTGACTATTATATTTTTGTTTTGTTTTGATAAAAAAGTGATTTAATTGAGAACACGGGTGGCCGCGAGCGGGTCGCTAGTTATATAATGAAATACTTAAGAATGAATGAAAATAAATACTAGTTTACATGAAAAAGGAGGTCAACGTGTTTATTAACAATGAATATTGTAAATAACGGCGTTGAGTTTCGCCACACAACACGCAATATCTCGATTTCGGGCGGAAGGTTTTTGCCTTGAACTGAGTGCCTAGCTTCTCTCTGACTACTATACTGCTACGCGGGAAAAAATAGGAAGCTGTAAAAAAAAGTATTGTAATAAGTTAAATAAATCACATAATTTAGAATAACAAATAAAATATATTACAACTGCAATGCGACATCACCATTAAACAAATCTTATTTATATTTCTGATAAAAAAATTAAATTTAGCTATTTCTATGTAACACAAGGGTCGTGAACTTGTGTTAACTTGGAGGATTTGGCAGATTTTCAAAGTATACTATAGAGAATCTAATATGAATTTTACTTTTCTGTATTTCGAACATTGTTTTCAAGATAAGCCCTTCAATGAGATGGTTTCTATTAAGTATGCAATTAAATGTTCGTTTGCTATTCGTTAACATTTCTACAATAAAAATGAATATAGCTCTAAAGAAAATTCATTAAAACATGTCACTATTTACAAATTGTAATTAGTAGCTTTACAGTTTTTCCCGCATAGCAGTGTTGTCAGAAAAAATCAAGTGTGAAGACACTTAGTTCTCCTCTTTCCGCCCGAAATCAAGACATTGTGAGATGAATGGTGGAACTTAGCGCTGCGTTTTGTCTTAGGTACCAGAGCACGGAGAAATGAAAAATAATCACTCCTTCACGTGGACATCGAACCCACAACCAATCGCGTTTACAGTCAGACGCACTGCGCCACGATGGCCTCAAATTGTAGTTAAATTGATAAATATATTTTTTTATTAATAATCTTCATACGCCAAATGTATGTAATGTTGAATTTTAATTTTTTTACTATAATTAGCCAATAGCCGAAACAAAAAAACTCCTTTTTTAATTATTTTTATTATATATCCCAATTACTACGAGTACACTGGAGTGGATATTATATAAGTATTGCTTATAAAAAAAAACACAATAAAAAATTAAATGACAACAAATTACTTAACTAAAGCCTACTTGCCTACCTTATATAACACAGGAAAGTAAACAAACTTCTTATATCAAATGTAATAGATTAACTTAAGCCGCTGTCGACCCACGTCAGTCGCACGAGCTGGACTGGTGCTAAAATGCTCATTCAGTCTAATTTTTACCTGACAACGCTGTATGGAAGGGTAATGGCATTAATATGTAATGAACAATATACAGATGAGTTATTAGATAATTTCGTTTTAGCGATTATTTAACATTTTGAAATTAAACTATACAGTACGCGAGAGAACTATACAGTCTGATATAATAATTGTATCTACTGACAGACACAGAATGTCACCTGTGAGTTGTGACCACGGACTACTGTAAAGTGTTCAAAACGTCGGGTTTCTAAAGTGTATATTTTTTAACATTTTTTTAACCATGCGTTCTACATCCAGCTACGTTGAAATTCTTATACGCTTATGTTTGTTGTCAGCATTGTTTTTCTCTGTAGAGAGATTTTTACAATTTTTTGTTACCCAAAGATTATTCTACGAACAACCGTTTGGCAAGAGAGAATGCTGTTTATTAAATATATATTGCGCGGGTTCAAATCCCGCTGCGTTCAAATTTTTATAAAATTATAAACATCTAAAAATGATATAAATAAAATTCTAAAAATGTATTTTTGTATACGTAAAATATTAATTCAGTTAAAATGGTTTAATTTCAAAATGACTTTATAGATTTTTATTTTTTATTCTTAGGAGCTTAGTAACTTTATACATTATGATTAAAATCTGCTTCAGGCAAAGTAATGCCAAATATTTTTTAGGCAAAATTAAAATAGTGTTCAATTTAATTTTAGAGATATTGCCTTTGTAATGGTTTAGCCTCCACTATGGTAAAGTAGGTGTCTGCCTGTTAACGCTATTGGTTGTTGCTTCGATCACCACTCAGGCAAATGGTTTATATTTAATTATTTACTTTCAGTTCCGCCATTAACACACAATGTTTCGAATACCGGTCTGAAAGAGAAGAAAGGAGTAGACTTTAGGTTTTCGCTGATTCCTGTTATGCGAAGAAAAACAAAATAGAATGCCTAACTTTAAATAATATAACTAGAATAAGATACAGAAAATATTTTATACATATAAACCTATGAAAGGAAATACCATCGCTTATATCCAAGACGTCATCTATGCCACCGGTAAAAATTGCCGTTAGATCGTCTTTGACTGAATATAAAACTTAACGCCGAACTTTTGTCAATTAATCTTAGAAAACTTTTGGCAATTATATTTACACAGTGCTTATAACAATGACTATTAAATACATCTGATCCGTCTCAATAAAATTTTGTCTAGACAGAAGGAAGTTAATGAACTGGATAAAATATAAAGTAAATTTTAGTGAATTTTATGACAAATATTAACAGTTCTTTTTAGGTTCAAGCTTTTTCCCACTTAGTAGGTAAGTCAAAAATTACCTAGAGTTAAAGCACTGCGTTGTCCACTTTCCGCACGAATATAACCATACCCCGAGTGGGAATTAATCCCAAAATCACCGAATCAACTGCGCCAAGACGGCTACTTAATTGGCATTAATTTGTTCCTGAAAGAATATTATATTTTAGAGATTCCAAATTTACTTGAAAAAATTAATACCAAAAAGAATAAAATATTTATATATATAGGTACTAACTAATCTAACACAATCAACATTTTTTGTTCTATTTATGATTGATTGGCTTTTACCTTTTGTGAGAATATTATTATTATGGCATATGTCCCGCGTTTAGGCAAAGGCAGAGCTTTAACTTAGTGTCTTCGTTATTCACTGTCTATCCATTTTTAATTCCACTGCATAGTGAATTTCCTTATATTAAAACTAAAACCTAAAACGCTATATTCTTATTAAATAAAATAACTTATAGCGTTAGAAATAAAGCTAATGAAAATATGTAGGTGACCTACTGATCTACCTGAAGGAGATAATAAAAAATGTAGATGTTATAATATTTATTTTTTTCCATGAACCGACTTTATAAATTTAGCTGATATTGAGCCACTGTTTCTTAAATTGTGTCGAAAAGCTGACTGGTTTTAGAAAAACCTATGGGTTAATGATGCCCAAAGTTAACTCTATGAATTATACTATTTATACACGGAGAACGGAGTGTGTTGACAGTAGGTTCTCTATGCTTACTCTGATATGCGGAATAAGCGTAAAGTTATAAGCGGATCATTTAAATTATTAAAAATAGTTTGTAATTTATTATATGAAAATAAGAGAACAATACTTGCTCTCATTCGTTGTATAGATTTCTGATTAGTTTCACAAGTATATCTTAGCAAAATTCTTAATTCGAATAATAAAAACCCTATTTCGATTTATGCGACAATTTTAATTATCTCAATATCTTCAAAATAAGAAGTTACTCGGTAGATACTCATAGATCGACCATATTTCATTATAAAAACGTATTACTAAACGTATTTAATCAATTCATGCACTAATTCTTGTTATGAATATTTACTAGCTGTGCCCAAGACTTCGCCCACGTGGGATTCTAAAATAAAAGTAGCCTAAGTTACTCCTTATGACATCAGCTACCTGCAAATGAAAGTCCTATCAAAATTAATCTAATCGTTCCACAGATTAGCCGTTAAGACGAAAACAGTCAGAAAGACAAAAATTGTAAAAAAAATTATTTTGTATATGTACTGTGTATACATATATATATATATATATATATATATATATATATATATATATATAAAAAAAAAAATATATATATATATATATATATATATATATATATATATATATATTCATTTAGTTAAACGCGGTCATTTTAATATTACAAACAGACACTAAAATTTTCTTTATCTGTGTGGATAAATGCGCTACCGACATTTCCACCAACACAAATTCTCTCTGCTAATTCTAAATAATGAGGCAGATGTTTTAAGTATGTACAGCCGTACATATATAGTCTTTACAATAATAACAGTAGTTAGAATTTCTACTTGAAGTGACATAAGAGTGACGTTAGCCGTAAACATTCAATTTACTAATGGTACTTCCGGTAGTGGTAATAAATGCCTTGCAACTAAAGCATATGAAATATTCAAAATAATAAGGCTAGTTTCAGATTATTATATACGTTAAGTGAATTAATTCAACTTGGTTGGTCGGAAAATAAGCAAATAGGTCAATCAAGTATAATTAGGTTAATTATGTTGGTTTCGGTTTTGACAGAAATATTAGCACTAGATAAAACTATGTTACAGTGTAATTAGGGACGTGTACATACAAAAGCGAGCCGTGAATTTTGGAAGCCCTGGGCTAGTTACTATTTAAGAGGCTAGCTTGACACAAGTCAAATAATGATAAATTAAAAAACACTGAATCAATACGCTGTATACAATATAGACAAATTTTCACAATTTTTCCTGCAACAAGTGTAAGTACAAGTAAGAAGTTATCAATTTCTTAACGAAATACTAATTGCCGAGTCTATAACCCGGGCACTTTCCAATTTCTATTATATATTCTAATTAATAATTTTATCTATTGCCTAAGTAAAGACTAGGATACCCGAAATCCACGGAACCAGGGCTGCTCAAAAAATATCCTATATAAGTACACCCCTGTGTACATAAATAAAGCATTTTTTAAATTTATTTATTAAAATATAGCTTCACGGTTTATCCTTAGCGGGGTAGTAACAGCAAGGAGCGTCAAACGCTACGGCCCCTGAGTACTTCTTCAGCCTCGTCCAGTGATATCAACCTCTTCATATACGACCTCCTCATATGTAAAGCTTTGTCCATTAATTTTAAGTTTTACCCATATTTTATCTATTAATATTAAAATATTTATAGTAACATCATGTAGTTGTCATCCTCAACTTCGTTTGCGTGGACTTTATGACCTTTTAAACTACTTTTCATTTCTCATCTTATCTTATTTAATTTTGACTCTAAAACGTAAAATCTCCTCTCTTATGCTTCCTTACATTTCAAGGAATCTATCTGCTTGTTTCTCATTCCGCTCTTTGTTTCTCATTCCTGCTATTTTTGAGGATCAAGGGAAATACTATTATAATTTTTGATTTGTTGAAGCTTCTAATAAATGACGTGGACGTGGTTGGAGTGTGTTTAAAGGAGCCCATTGGTCATTGGCTTGAATTTCACTTGGTTCAAATGTTTGTATTTGTTATCTAACTGGACAGACGATGCCGTGTAGTAGCTATGAATATCAATTCGTACCTTAATACATAAAAAAAATTATAATATATTTTATAACCTTTTTGAAGTTTCTGGGAATTTTTTTTTTTAATTAATTTTGAACATTGTATACACCTGCGTTAGCTACACGACTAAACTATATTGATTTTTCACCCACCCGTGTGTTCACACATCTAGAACTGCTTTAATTTATAATTGAAATGGTAGTAATTTTTTTTTATTTTTTAACTGATAGAAATGCAATAAGCACTACAATAGTCAAAAGTGCATTCAAATCAGTTAAGCTCTTTTTTTCACGCACGCTTTCCTAGAAGGTATCTGTTCAGTCTCGATTTGATCCTGCTAGGATGAATATGCTCAAATTGTACGGCTTAAGAAATATCAACCATACCTAAAATGAGTGGAAAAGAATGGCAGAGAATGGCAAAGCGCTTTGCCCGTACAGTAGGAATCTCCATCATGTACGGATGGCGTGAAGTAGTTTTTCTTGATGTCCAATAATGAAATGGGGAAGGAGGAACTACTTTATGCAACTCCATGGACACACCGAAATTATTGATGGATGGTATGGTAATGAAAGGTAGAACACCAACAGCGAGGCAACCTAACGCTGATGACTAAGACTCTGAAATTGAGTATCAACAAGTGTGTCTTCCATTAACCTCTTAGCACGTATGTCAATCAACTCCAAAGTCTGTCATTGGTACTTGACAGCCTAATAATTGAAAGCAGTACTCCATATATGATCTTACGTGTGCTTTATATAGAGTTAGAAGATGTTGAAGTGTAAAGTACTGCCTTGCCTTAGAGAGGATACCAAGTTTCTTAGTACCTAATAGAGCTCTGGATTCTATATAAGAATCAAAGTTTGGGGGATTCGATCCTGCGCCTCTTGGGAACCGTCCAAGCGCTCTGACTGCTAAGCCATGCGTTCTACATCCAGTTGCGTCGTAATTCGACATTCAACAATTCGACATTCATAGAACGAGGCACTTCACTATGTTCAACGCGAGAGATACACAAAAAGGTGCACACACTAATAGGAGGCTGAACGTGAGACTGCGGGGACACCTGAACCCTCCCAGAGATATCCATCGGGGCCTCTCATCCGGTCGCCAACCGGCACGTTGGCGCTTCCCCGGGATTTGTCGCTAGCGGGGCAGCCTTTTACAAGTGTAACGTCGTTCTCAAATTATAGCGTGACCAAGGGAAATAGGGATTAATTCAATAGCATTTATTTTTAAAATATGTTAAAATTTAGATTTCTAAATTTTTCATTCAGAAATCATAGCATATATAATTGGATAAAACCAAAACGTGTTTCGCTTTCGCCGTATTACCGGGACGGAAGTAAGTTACCCTTCAAAGTATCATCTCAATTTCGTTCGACCTCACGTCAGACAGAGAAAGTACAAATGTTTGAACTCACTAATGGCCTGTTGGTAGGGTTACCATATAAGAATTAAAGGTATATATTGTATTATATAAGCCTGTATACGACTATACGACGCGACGGTACAGTGAGAAGCCTATTTGACTGCACAGATGCTGTTTTAGGTTCGATTTTAGGATAGATCGGATGCTAGTAAGTTTTGAAAAGACAGTTTTTGTAACATGTAACAGTAACTGTTACTGTCATGAGCATATTTCATATTTATATATTTCACATTATGGAGACTTTTTTCAGCTTGTAAACGAAAAAAAAAATATTTTAACATTATTAAAGTGTTATTCATACACCTAGGATATGAAAAACATTTTTAGAAAATGAAAAAAAGTTCGCACCAAGAGGCTCGGACTCGAATCCCGGTAGCCTACGCCCGTTAAAAATTTTATTCGTTTTGAAAAACTTACGACGACAACTCACAGCGAAATCAATAAGTGACGAGATACCCAATCTTCCCCTATATTTCTATCTATAGGAACAAAATTTTTGTTAATAATTACGGGACTAATGTTGTAGTGTATCCTAGTCATTAAATAAAATTTGTGACCATCGTAGCTCAGTGTGACAGCGACTGACTGTATACAAGATGCTTGTGGGTTCGATTCCCATTCGAAAGAATGAGCATACCATAATTATTTTCATTTCTCCGCTATGGTGACAAGAAATAGCGCGGCTTTCACAATGTCTTGAATTCGGCCGGAAATTGGACAACGGGCGGAGAACCTCCTCCGTTTTTTTCGTCGGTTAAAAAGGGGTATAAAGATATTTCCTTAAGGTATTAATACAATTTGGTAGCCCTACTTAACAGTCGCTGGGTGCGGTGAACGGATTAATCGATCAATGTTTATCTATACACGGCCTGGGACAGGTTCCTAAAGTTTTAGCTATTATATACATATGTATGTTATAATTATACGTATAGTATATAAAATCAAAACATTTGGGTAATAGTCAAAATTAAAGTAAAGTTTACAATATAAGTTTATCAAATAACGTCTACGCTTTGAATTATTTCATATTAAATTTGTAATTTAGAAATGAATTTGTCCCATGAATTACTCATTAAAAAGTATTGTTTATGTAGTGATAGCTTTAAATTTGAATTTCAATTGACTTTTTTGCATCTATCAGACGATATACTGAAGATGGTTCCCCGGTCTCCTTCCATAATTCATTACGCAATATATCTAGGCGAAACAAATTAAACAGGTCTTATGTATAGATATAAGATAGAAATAGACCTTAGGCTCTATGCCTACCTAGCCGATTTCTATTCTGAACAGATAGATAAGAAAATTTATTGTTATAACTAAACTATTTATTATAACTAAAAGCTTCTTAACGCATTTTCCCGCATAGCAGGGTAGCCAGAGAGAACATAGTGTTACTTCTCCTTTTCCACCTGAAATGGAGACATTGCGTGTTGACTCATCGGAGCAATGAAAATAATTTAAATATAATAATTTCTCCGAGTGAGAATCGAACCCACAACCAATCGCGTTTACACTTTAACTATACGCTACGCCACGATGGCCTCTGTTTCCTTCCAACTTTAATATTCTAAATATGAATTACATATTTAACCAATGATTTCCAAACGGCAACCCTATTATAACATATTTTTATGCATTATGTAGCTTGTACGTGGTCTGGCAAGCAGCTAATATGGGCTCGTAAATACTCAGTGGAGATGAGGAGTGGTATAATTCTATGTTAAATAATGTACCTCCATTTTGGTTTATGTGAGAAATGATCTCCTTGATAGCGATATTTATCGTATCGTTATTTTAATGTAATGTAGAGGCCTTCGTAACGTAGATGGACATTTGACTGTAAATGCAATTGGTTGGAATTTTCAAATTTTTACACATGCAAATGAGCAATATCAAATAGTCGAAAGCGAATTTCACATATAGACCCATAAACAAGATGGTGAAACTTTATATTATATCTCATACAGTTTTGTATCAGTATATACAAAACCTACCTATATACAAAACATACTCGTATAACGAAGATTTCGTTGAAAGTATCCTTTCTTACAAAATAGACATTTCTAAATATCCATCATCTAATTTTACGCGAGCGAAGCAGGTGCCATAATCTTTTTTACAATAACACTTGATTCTGAAAACTCCTTAATTCTGCTCGTCACTGCCAATAGGTAGCAAAAAGAATGTATGGCCAATAATATCGTTTACTTATTTTAGAAAAAGCTTGAAATCGGTATGACTCGGAATTAATACGTATTTTAGACCGTAATTTAACACAGTTTATGGGACATCAAATTCTTATTTAGGTATGTATATAAGAGTATATAAAAATAAGCTAGACTAAACCAAATATAGGCACAAAAACTATTTATATTGAGTTATGATCAATCTGGCCAATATCGTTTTATTACGAAGAGATTACTTAGAAATCTAAAATTAATTTTCATATACATATATGATATATATACACATACATTTCATATACATACAGTTGTATTTGAAGTCCAATTACAATAGAATCATATCATAATAATCATAAATCTATACGTATAATAAAAATGTAACTGATTGCTGTCTGCACATAGAAAATATATCGAAAAAAATATTATAAGGGTAATTTATCAATGTAATAGAATCCAAAAAGTTATGTTTTTTTTTTCTGTTTGTCTGTTTGTTTGTGCACGCTAATATCAGATGTGGCTTTTTAAATGCAGTTTTGACTATTGTGTTGTCGTAAGCTTCCTTTAACATTTAATGGTTATTTCATTTCAATCAGTTTATAAATAGAAAATTTACAACCATTATTACATTATATATTTCAGCAAATGTGTGATTTAAGTGAGAACGCGGGCGGATGAAAATACCAAATAGAGTCGTGTAGTTTATATAGGTGAAGCCGCGACCTGGTCGTTGGATATACATACATTTATAATTTGATAGACTTTTAAGATATATGTCAATGATGTATGAATATTATACAACAGTTGTGGCTTTCTCAGTTTCGGTTTTGGTTCGCTTTTATCATATTAGATCTGTGCGGTCACATGACTGTAGAAATGTAGCATTACACAAGAAATTTTATAACTATATAGTTAATATATATTTTAAATGATTTTTGGGGTGATTAAATCGAAACAACCCAAATAAAAAAACTGGAATTTATAGCACTTTTCACTTTGTCACTTTTTGACAAAATCTGAAATTTACGAAATTTTTAAGTCATTAATTACTGTATCACTGTACCCATTTTCTCCCATGTGGATTTCTATAGTCTGGTAAGATAGGCTGCAGCGTTGAGCACCATATACTCTTTAAATAGATGGAAAGCGGAAAAAGGGGTAAAAATTCACTAAATTCCCTCAATCTATGCGGTGTATCTATATACATAAAAATTAAAGCCCGTTTGTTAGTCTTGCTAAAACTAGAAAAGTGTTTTCCGAAAATAATAATATAACTATTTGATCTTCCCACGTAAACTGTTCGTACCTGTAAAACAAGGTGCATTCGGAAATTAAACAGTAGGCAATTTATTGAATTTTGACACATTATTTAACTCTGAGGCGGTACGAAGTTCTCAGGGTCAGTTAGTTCTTAATAAAGTTAGTTCAGCTTTATTAATACACCTATTTGTAATAATACTATTTCAACTTGCCTACAGCTTTACGTTTTGCACTACATCACAAGTTAGGCAACCGTTTGTCGAGATACTCCGTTCTATTACGTAGAAACGTAACTTAACGCTGCACTTAGCTTAACTCTAGTAGAGCATGAGAGCAAATGAAAATAATATATTATATAATAATAATACTTAATTTCCCAAAGTAAAATCTAAGAACTACACATAAACAATCCCACTGTCCCACAATGGACTCGTGGTTTGCTTACAAACCATTACCGAGTACACTATTTAAAACAAATAAAATATTCTAGTGCCATTAGGCTAGAACATGGAACACTTAACCTGGCCTCGTAATCAAGATGTATCAAGTCTCTGTACCATAAATCGTTGTGATTCCACTTCGATTTCTTTCCCCGATAATTATTGCGGGCAGTGATTCAGCGCGCTGACTCGGGAAATCTCTTATGTCCACTTTACTTTTGTTACCTTAGTTAGTTTGTCTTACGAATGGTTGGACGATAAATTGCTGATGGTCCTAGAGCAAGCAGCGTTATGTACTATTTATAGGCTACTTGACACGAATAGAAATGAATTATTTTTTTCACAAACTCTTTTGAATCATTAAATTAACATAATAATGTCAGTCCTACAGGAAGCTACTGTTTGAGTTAACACAATTTCTTCATATTCAAAAGTAAATTGTAATCTTTTAACACAGTTCTATATTTTTTTATAAAATAAATACTATATTAAAATAGGATAAAAAATATTTTTTAGAAACCGTCCAAGCGCTCCAATCGCTAAGCCATGCGTTTGAGCGTGTTCGAATCCCGGAGCGCCAAATTTTTATACGTTTTCTAAAAATGTTTTTCAATTTCCTAAGTGTGTGAATAACACATTAAAATGTAAAGAATAAATAAACATTATTTTATTAGCTAATAGCATGTTATATATACATACACATTTATTATTTATATCTTTAAGAACATTCGCTTGATTCTGAAATCGAATTAAAAGGATCATTTATGTAACACCCATACGTTCTTGTCTTGGAATTAATAATTTCTTACAAAGGCTATTAGACAGACCGGAATACTCGTAGTTTTTATACGTCACATAGAATGGTTACAATCTGACCGCTGTGAAATATTTATTGGAAAGGGCAGTATAAAGCATTTCCACCTTTATCCTTTTTTCTCTTTATATTTTCTTAAAAACCATCGAGGCGCAATTGGACAAAAAGTCTGCCTTAAAACTTGATGGTTGTCGATTCGATTTCCACTCGGCACATTATTACTTTATTTTCGTGTCTGCTTTGGTACGCTTAGTTTTGCCACTCAACATGCACGTCTCGATTTCGAGCGGAAAGTTTAGACGGGAGTGTTTTGACGCCAGGTTCTCTTTGTCTACAAAGCTAGGAGGGATAAAGCGAGATATGTAATAAATTTAGGCAAAAGCTTTATTCATATATTTGAATTATGAACGTGTTTCGATCGAATTACAATTGTCTAATGTGGAATACTTAGAGAAAAATGTCATCAGTATAAAGAAATTAGTTATCATTTTGAGTCAGTTTCAACGCTCAAATGTGTTACAACAATAGAAGTGATCCATACTAATATTATAAATGCGATAGTAACTCTGTCTGTATGTCGGTGACGTCATAACAGCCGAACCGCTGAACGAATTGTCATGAAATTTTATACAGAAATACTCGAGGGTCTAAGGATGACTTGATTTAAGCAGGCGAAGCCGCGAGCTGGTCGCTAGTTTTTATAAAAGTAGAAATCCTGACAAACATGAAAACAATTTTTACACGGCAGTGGTATACAAATGCCTTTTTTATAAAATGCTGTAAAAAACATGTCGAATTTTTTCCTCTAACGGATTGTTAGTCGAAAGGATTGTTAAAATTGTTAAGGATTGTTACTATAAAAAACAAATTAAACACGTATTTCTATGGATATAAAAAATAAATATTTTCGTGTATTGCTAGAACTCAATTAAACATAAAAAAGCTTTTTTAGAAAAATAATAAAATATTTTTTAAAGTGTTAATCACACATTTAGGAAATTGAAAAAAAATTTACGCATCGGTATTCGTACCCGGGCCTCTTGGAAGCCGTCCAAGTGCTCTGACCGCTAAGCCATGCGTTCTACATCCAGCAGCGTTATAATTCTTAAACGCTTATTACAACTTACTTTTAAGTGATATTCGCACATTTAAAATATGAAAAACATTTTTAGAAAACGTATAAAAATTTGAACGTAGTGAACCGATGTACAATTTATAGTGGGGCAAGACGTTTGCCATATATTTGGTAAGATTTAGAGGCTTTGAGATATATATATATATAAATTATCCTTATAATATTATTATACTAAGATATAAAATACATATGTATGTACACCACTCACCTATTTCATATTTTTTCCACAACCCCTAGCCCAATGGTTGTCTGGAAAAAATCGCTAATTATTTGTACTTCACATTTATAATAACAGCTTAGTGTTTATTGTTTTTATTTTTCTTACTTTTGTGGTGTAGAATGAAGAGTAAAGAAAAAAAATAAACAACTGACTTATACCAATACCATATAAATCCCTGTTTACGAAAATTATGCTGACTGAGGAGTGCGAAATTTTGGTCTCTTTATGATTATATTATGTAAAAGAATACTATATCGTCTTTGTATAGTGTCAAAAATGCGTTAACGAGGCAGCTAGTATCATAAATGTACTATAAGGTACATTTATGATACTAGCAGCTATGAAAAGCAGAGAGATGTATGTAAAGTACTTGATCACTACAAAATATGGGTGAAGTAAAAAGAAAACCTTAAAACCTGTCAATTCTCATAAAATTCAAAAAATAACCTATCAACCTTCTTTATAAGAGTATATGTTTGGTAAATATAGAACGCTCTATTAAATTTAGACGCAAGAGAATATCGTACTCTTGGCATTAAGATTGCTGGATCCTACATCCGTCTACGGATATATATAGTATCCGCCGAGACCGCTTATCTAATTTGAATTTGAGCTTGATTTGTATTAACATTGAGCAAAATTTTAATGTAACGTGACAAATTTATTTACTTATTTCAACAATATCTATATTTTAACGTATTTCTAAAGTGTCATTCACACACTTAATAAATTGAAAAACATATGCTTAGAAAACGTATGAAAATTTGAACGCAGCGGAATTTCATCTCCTCTTAAACGGTTTTCAATGTCTTGAACGGTTTTTAAGAGGTGCAGGTTTAAATCCTGCTGAGTTCATTTTTTAATACGTTTTCTAAATAAACGTTTTTCACTATGTATACTGTTTTATTATGCAGTTCCACGTTTTGTCCCGTATAGCAGTGAAGTCAGAGAGAACCTTGTGTCAAGACATTTCTTTCTCCACTTTCTGCCTGAAATAGAAACATTTAATGTTAAGTGGCGGAACTCAACGCCGCGCTTTGTCTTACAGTAGCCGAAAAATAAAAGTATTTTAAATATCATCATCAGCCTCTCTTTATACAGTTGTAGTTATTTAAACATTTAACCTATAATGTTCACAAACAAGCAAGCAATCTGTTATACTGAATATTAAGCTTAGTAAAAATGGATCACAATCATAAAGTATTTTGTTCTTATATAATCAAATAATATAAAAAATATATTTAGGATGAATTTAAGGACGTAAAAATCTAGATTTGCATGCCTTTTTTCAGACATTACATTTTTTATGTTTACAATTTCACACTTAGTCAAAGTCTTAGTCAAACAAAACCAAGTATCAAGACACTCCGTACTCCACTCTCAGCCCAAATCCGAGGCATTGAATGGCGGAACTCAAATCTGCACTTTGTCTTGCCACGAGACCGAAGAAATGAAAATAATTTAGATAGAATTATTCCCCCGATTGGGAATCGAATCCACAACCATGGCGCATACAGTCTCAATTAAGTTAATGATTGATAATAATAATAAATATTATAACTAGTCGTGGATATTAAAATTAGATAATGAACTTTAAATCACAAAAAACATTTAACATCAAAAGTGACATTCATATTTGGGGCATTATCCATCTTCCTGCTCTGGTAAGCCACTCAACACGAAATTTAGTCTAAATATGTTTAGGTTATTTTTCAACATTTGTTTTTAAAGTATTATTCACACACTTAGGAAATTGAAAAACATATATTTAGAAAACCTATAAGAATTTGCTAACAACAAATAAGCGTATAAGAATGTCGACGTAGCCGAATGTAGAACGCATGGCTTAGCGGTCAGAGCGCTTGAACGGTTTTCAAGAGGCGCGGGTTCAAACCCAGGTGCGTTCAAATATTTTATACGTTTTATAAATATATATTTAGGTTATCTGTACCTGTGCTGCTATGCGGAAAAAAGTGTGAAGCTGGCAAAAAAGGGATATATGAAAAACAATATTTATGATTTGTTATAGTAAAAATAATATTTAAAATACAACAAAAGTACAATAAGATATAAAATTTTAGATTAAAATTTAATATAAAATACCAATACAGCTTACAAACTACACTTCCAAAGCAATTGTTTACCGTGTTAACTGCACACAATTAAAACTGTTCGTTTCGTAAAATAGCCTGCTGTAGGTAATCCGAATGGTAGCATTTTGCACGTTTTTATTCAATGCCCGGATTTCACCGAAGTGGAATTTAGCACGTATTTTTTATTAAAAGGGGCAAAAAAGGCGCGTGAGGTGAAAATTTGCACGCTTAATTAAAATGCCCAATACGTTTAAAAGAATGGACTTGAATAATTGCTATATTTGCTTACTTTATTTGTTTGTTGACAAGGTAATTTAAGATTTTTGCAGTCCAAATGTGAGTCTGAAATCTTAATAGCTACGGATTTGAATTTCTTGGAAATATTAATAGTAAGTCTACAATAATTACTATTACGCGTAAAAACGATATATAAAAGATAACCCACATTTCGAAATTTTAAAATTCCGAAAATAGATTGAGTAATAGAAATGTAAATAATATTAAAATTAACAATAAATATTAAACATATGTCCTTAGTGAATTAATTAATAAGTAAAAAAAATCGTCTAGAGAGATTTATATTATAAACTAGCGATCCACCCACGGTTTTGCCAGCATAAACGTTGAAGCTATGACTAATTAAAGTTTCAGCCAATTTACTAAAACAGGTATTTCATAGCAATATTATCCAACAAAATTTCAACTGTTGTTACTTTTTTATTTGTGAATTGCACTGAAATTTAAATGTTAAGGGAAGTTTACCAAAATACAATAGTTAAAACTGCATTTGATTTAGTTTAGCCGTTTCTGAGATTAGCGTGCACATACAGACGCACAGACGTACATAAAAAAATTAAAAAAGTCATTGTTTTGAGTTCTATTACATTGATAAATGTTTTTTCAATAATATTTTTTCTTGTGTATCTTCCATGTACAGATAGATAGTGATCAGTATCACCCAGTCTGGCGAGGCAATGTAACCTAGCCTTAATAAAGTAGGTGGAAAAAGAAACAGAATGACATTCTCTTCGAAAAGCGAGCAAACTAAGATAAAGCAAATAATTCAAGTTTAAACAACGGAGGCCTAGAGCGTGAACTTTGACCTTCTATACCGATTGACAATAAATCTACGAAATGCGTATTTGCTATCGCAAGCTCGTCAATAGTGTTTTGTACAAACTTAATACAAATACCTATTTCTATAGGATTGTTGTATTCCACCACATACACATAAAGCCATAACTAGTGTCTCTAAAATGACCAGAGATTATAGAATAGTTCAGCACTTTATGCTTGCTTGTCCATAATAAAAAAAATAAGATCGAATAAATGGAAAACAAAATTTTTACACGATTTTTCCCGCATAGCTGGGTAGTCAGACAGAACCTAGTGTCAAAATTAGTGACATCGCGTGTTGGGTGGTGGACCTCAATACCGCACTTTGTCTTGTACACCAGAGCTGAGATATGAAAATAATTAAATTATGGTCATTCCTCCGAGTGCTAAATGAACCCACAACCAATAGCTGTTACAGTGAGACGCTGTCCCACTTCACCACAATATCTTCGGTTATATAGAAATCTATTGAAAGTCAAAGTTTAATAAAACATTTCTAACATTACATATTCATGTATTTTCTAATGTTTCGTTAAATGTTACATTAAATATCAACAGCAGTAGTATTTCTGGTTTTTCTCTTGGGTATTTCTAATGTAATGATAAGTGTTAATGCAATCAGCATCAGCTCTAGGGTATATTGTTAAATAAAAATATTTTTTTCTGACAAAACTAAAATTAATTAATTAATATTTAAACTTATTATTTAATTTTTTAGCTTAATGCAATGCTTTTTTCTTGTGTTCGAGAGACTACGACGTTTCGTCACCACCATCACCTTTACAGTGGATCCTTAATACGTTATAAAACGCTAGAATGGTTCAACATTATATCATTTTTATATTCTGTTTACTCCCATTTATATATTAATACGTAAAGGAATAACTTTCGATGCCATTTTATGAAAAATATACGACCGACAGTGTATTAAACTAGGGATAATTAAAATTGTGAAACATTAAAGGCTGTAATTAAAACTATATTATAAATAAAATACATTACGTGTGTCTCAATTATTTTTAAATTTTAACAGTATTTATGGCCATATTTAATTTTAACAATATATATAACTAAGTATATATAATAACTTAGTTATATTGTTAAAATTAAATATGGCCATAAATACTGTTAAAATTTAAAAATAAACAAAATTTTACTTTTGAATTAGGAATATGTCATTTTTATATGATTGTGCATTGTGTTGTCTTATTTTGGCCGAAATATATTGTAATATTTTCCATATTACATTGTAATATTAAAATGGAGTAGTGTAGATGATAAAGAGATCCGAATTTTGAGTTACGTTACATTGAAATGTGATCGATCGAAGAAACCGAAATATTTTGTCACTAAAGTGTCTCACTCTCATGCCAAATTTCCTATAAGAAATTTTATATTTAAATGCTTACCCAAAATAATGCAAACGACTAAATCACGGAGCAGAGACCTGAAACATACGTTTCTCGTGACAGAGATTGATGCGCCCTTTTGTTTCAAACCTCGGTAATGATAAGTAATATTATGATGAATGTCATTCACCGCATCATGAAAAGGATAAAAATGGAGCGAGTAATTTCGGGGTTTGCGTGGGATGCGAATATTTCGCCCTTTTAAGCATTATTTTGTTATATTAAAATGTAAGATTTTATATTTTTCTAAATTCATCTAACTAAATTTTGTTGTTCTCCATCTACAGATGAGAAATGTTATCTTAGCGCAGTGGGACAGCAGCCGACTGTAAACGCGATTGGTTGTAGGTTCGATTCCCATTCGGAGGAAATGGTAATATTTACAATGTTTTCATTTCTCCGCTTTGGGACTTAAGACAGTGTTTCGATTACGGTCGGAAAGTGGAGAATGGTGTGTCTTTATGGAGACACGAGTTTCGCCCTGCAATGCGGGCAAATCGTGAAGCTATAAAAAATACTTGTTGTTAAACGTCATATTAGTTGTACTATGAATAGTTTTGTGAATTATTACTCAGTGCCCAATTAAATAATCATGAATTAAAGAAGCTTCTAAATTACCAAGTCTTACTGTAAACACCTGTCAAACGTTTGTTACGAAATAATTTGTTTTTCTTTTCAGACCCAAGATAATAATTTCCTTATTTAAGTATATTTTGTATTTGCCTAAATATTTTTGTAATAACTTTATTTCATAATCTAAGGCCCTATCTCAACAAGGGGTCTCTAGGGGTCGAGCAATCAAAAGTTTTCTCAACGTCAACAAACGAATAAACTGGCCCAAATATTAGCTTAAGGATCACGTACCTTCCCACCTATCCGTCATCTTTTCAACGAGATTTCTGGGACTTAGGATATAATATTTTTACTCTCATATATAAAATATTGCCTATTACAAATGAAATGCTTTAAGATATATAATGATACATTTTTAGTAAACGTATAAGAATTTGAAAGTATCAGGAATCAAACCCGCGCATCTTAGAAACCGTCTTTAATATCTGTTAGGTTTGTTTTTGTACAATAATTAAGTGCTCTTTAATGATCGATTTAACGTAAAATAACACTTAAACGATGCAAAATTTTGTTTTACACAGTATGATATATAAAAAAAATACAGAAGAATTGAATATATCAATAAATCATGTTTATTGGATGCATGCGAATAGCAGATAATATTGTAAGTGATATGTAAGTTGTATATAGCTTTTTTAATTAGTATTTCTTTATATTTTGTCTACATTGTAAAGTGAGGCCATCGTGGCGCAGTGGGACAGCGTCTGAATGTAAACTTGATAGGTCGTAGGTTCGATTCGCACTCGGGCGAAAGATTATATTTTAAAATATTTTCATTTCTTTAGTACTTAAGACAAAGGGAGGCTGCCACTTAATACTCAAATTTCGATTTAGGGCAGAAAGAGAACGTAGTGTCTTGACACTCTCTTACTACCCTGCTATGCGGGAAAAAGTGTGAAGCTGCAAGAAAAATACTTTAATAAACATGCTAGGTTGTTATGAAAGCTTAACAAATATTTTAGATTCAACGAGAATTTCTTATTGCAATTACTCAATAGACGATATTGTTAGTGCTTTGGCCAATTGTTTCCTCGTCTAACCTAGGATTAATTTGTTTTAACAATTTTGTACCAAAGTATCTGTACATATATTCATTTAAAACGTGCTTTTATTTCTGTTATAAATAACTTAATATTATTCTTACTCAAAATATTGAAAAAATATAAGCTTCGTACGGTAATCAAAGTTAACGTTACCATTTAAAGTTCTCATCTAATCTTTAGTTGACACAGTGAGATTGGCACTATATTTTGCATTATTTTATGAATAAAGGTGCGTCGTTTATGAACAAACAGATATTATTTTGTAATATATATTGTTTCTAGCAACCCGCTGTGTGTGAGCTATAGCTGTTTTGTAGTTTCTGCGGCTTTTTCATAAAACAATGAAATTCTTGGAAAAACTAAAAAATCATCATATAAAAAAGTAGCCTATGTACATCCCATTATCCTCAAGTATCTCTATATACCGTTTCATCACAATGGATTAAGAGGCCACTGTGGTTCATTGGGACGGCGTTCTGAATTCACGTGATACGGGTTGTAGGTTCGATCCTCATTGTGGGGTGAATGACTAAAGTCAACGTCTTGCAAATATACCGCGTTGCTTCGCGACGTTTTGTTCGACACGCTTTGGGCACCTGGCATAATCTCGAAATAGTTGGAAATTCTCTTTAACAGTAGGTTCTTTTTTATTACCGTTCCACTTGCAGAGCTGAAGCTGCAAAATAATAGCTGAAGCTGAAAAATAATAATTATATGCACAATTGTACATTATTACGACCCGCTCGCGGCTTCGCCTGCGTAAACTACACGACAAAGCTATTTTGTTTTGTCTCACGCCCGCGTTCTCACATAAATCACAAAGTTTGCTCAATTGAAATAAACACTAAATGTTAAGGAAAATTTATCAAAATACAATAGATAAAACTGCATTTTAATCGATTAAGCTGATTCTGAGATTTTCTGTTTATTTGTGCACCAACGTACAGACAAACAGAAAAGAATATAAAAAAATCATATATTATATTGAAAACAATATATAATACATTAATTTTAATGTATTTTTGTATTTATTTATTGTACAGACAAGGATCAGTCGCATTTTTATTATTTGTATAGATATAGATTACAGATTTACGCTTTTTCCAGCATAGAAGGGACGTCAGAGAGAACCCAGTGTCACGATTCTCATTATTAATAATTATGTCAGTAAGTTTTCTATTTAAACACCTCATTATAAGTTAAAGTGAAGAAAAATATATTAATTTCCATAATGCGATCAGACGTGTTATGTACAATTTTTAGAGTAATTTTAAAAAGCCATTTCCTTCTATTTCAACAATGGCGCAAACACAAACAAATGTGTTTTGGACCCCGTAATGAATACTAATGGACGTTCCTTTGAAAGATTCAAATAAAATTAATAACTCTTATAACTTATTGTCAGGTAAAATTAATCAACTAAATTATGTCAAAGTGCAAACACTGAGCACATTTTGTAATTATTAAATATAATTTTATTATTATTTAGTTACATCCTTTGACTTTGCTTGTGGGTTTCTTATTTTGGTTATGAATTTGAACTTTTAACTTTTTTTCCAGCTTCACACTTAACACGTATATTAGGGTTGGTAGAGAGTGTCAGCGGCATTTTTTGTCGTATCAGTGCAAGAAATAAAAAAACATTATAATGAAATTATTAAAAATAGTGGCTATTGAATTTACAACCTCTGCACCTCTATTATATATATATATTAAGATGTTGATTGTTATTTTACATACTGTATATATTTGTTATATATTCTTTACCAAAACTACGCTAATAAGATTAATGAAGCTTAGTATCTCTAAGTGCTCTTCAAGAGAATCCAATTTTGTTATTTTTTCTTTCTATTTATTTATCGATTTGCACTAGTTTCGACAGCGTACATCAAACGTTATCCGGATCATATTCCTCGGGGGAAGATACATATAATATGTTTCATAGTTTGATTAAGTTATCACAATTTGGTTAGACAAAACTAGTTGTCGCTACCTTCCAAAAAATGTCTTAATCAGTCTAGCTATGCCTTATTATCAGCGGACAGTCAGTGTTGCCAACCTTAACATTTATAAATAGCATCTAGCGCCTCTTGAACGGCTTTCAAGAGGCGCGGGTTCAAATCCCGCTGAATTCAAATTTTTATACGTTTTCTAAATATGTCTTTATCAAATAGCATCTTATTATAGAAGTATGTGCAAAAACTACACACAAGTTATTTATTTATTCTAATTGCTAGTTGTGAATTACTCCGCGTGTGTGTTTGTGTGTGTTTTTGTTATTTTAGTTTTGCTGCTATAATAAATTCATCATGATTTTTTTTAGCTGAATAGGGAAAAATCATAATATTACATTATAATGTGTATTTGTACTAAGAAAATCTGTAATTACATTTAACATTTCTTACTCCACCCCCATTCTAGTGTCTCACGAGAAGATGGAACGTTTTATTTCTACCTATTTTCTTTTAATTAAGTAATTTGCACGTTCCAAGCTAAATTGAGAACTTTGGAACTAATTGCTTCATTGCTTCACGGCAATTTGGAATCGGCGTATTAATTTGATTGAACGATATTACTTATTGTGGAGGACATAAGTTTCGCATATTTGTGTACAAAATCCAGACTAAATAAGTCTGGATTTTGTAATAAATTTTATATATTTATTATTATTTATTAGAAATATTATGAATTTGGTTTATTATATTTGGTTGGTATGGTTGTGGGTTCGATCCCCACTCAGAGGAATGATTTTACAAAAAATATTAGATTTAAAAAAATATATGTAAAACTTAAATTAGCACCTTCCTAATTTTTTGTCATTATCAGCTACACGCTGTACCCCCATAGCAAGGTTGGTTAAGGCCCACACTTTGGCCTCCACTTTCCACTCGAATTATATGATCCTCTTGCCTGGGATATGTAAATTATATCATAGAAAACTATAAATGTTATTTGATATTTAATATAAGAAATAAAATGTAAAAAGTGGAATACAAGATAGCTCAATCTGTCAAATAGACTGGCGCTACTTTCTAGGAGATTGAGTGGTTCAGCGGATTGGAAATACACTATAGTATTATTTACATGTGTAAGTAATAAAAGACGTGTCTTTCTCTTTATCTCACTCTCTCTCTCTCTCTCTCTCTATATATATATGTATATATATATATATTATTATAAAACCAAGTCCCCAAAACCTATCCTGAAATGGATTTTTGTACGGTTTTAACTGAAAAATTTTGAGGAAAGTTAAGGTTAATAGTGCATTACGGTTTTATGTAAATTTAAATATAACGGTTATTGTTGAAGAGGTCCTGTGGTAGTAAAAATTTTACACCAGCATAGAAAGTTATATACTAGACAATTGTAGATGTACAAAAATACTACCCAAAAGTCTATCAGAAACTTTTATGAAGTTTTTTGCATGTCTCTATCTCTTATGGCTAACTTAAAATTTCAATTAAAAATATTACTAATATTTTTGAGGACTGGCTGTTTTGGGGTGTACGCGGTTAAATCTTAGTCACTCTTAGATTCAAAAGCAGGCATGGCCGCGGGCACAGTGTATGTATACTTTGATTATTAAAAATAAAGAAAATGTAATGTTTTAATATAGAATCTGTTCTTTTTTATATGATTGTTCATTTTCTCTCATTTTTGCGCCCATATATTTAAATTGTTTTATGATAAATCGCTGTGATTGCATTACATAAAGCAGGTATGGTACCAAATACAATTTTTAAAATCTTTCATATGCTCGGTATTAGTCAAATGTTTGAGTACCTGGTTCAATAGCCAGGTACTCAAACATTTGACTAGTAACAATATAGGTACAATTAAACCTTCTCTGTTTGTTACAGAAAAAAATCTGGTCGTCCACGTAATGTTTGTACAAAAATAAACGATCAAAACAGTAAGGGAAAGAATTCGAAGAAATATGTCCGAAAGCAAAACATTCTATTTCGCGAGATCAAGATAGCACCTAGAACCAATCACGTATTTTAAAAGATGACTTAAGACTTGCACGTTATAAGAGACACACTGGCCATTTTTTAACTGATAATTTAAAAAAGAATAGGGTGATAAATTTAAAATATCTACTAAAGCGGCACGCAAGGGGAAGTCACAAAAGATTTTTTTTTACAATTGAGCAATATTTTAACACATAAAATGACCGTATTTATGCTGAAAGCACTAAAGAAGCTTCCCAGTTAGTCAACAGAGTACAACGTGGGTATTATACGACAGTGATGGTTTGGCGCGATATTAGTTACGAACGACTGACTGAACCATATTTTTGTGAAAAAGGTATCAAAACATCGGTACAAGTGTTAACAGCACCATGTTCAAACAAGAATAGTCCTTTCAGCAATACGGCGGCGTGCAATAAAGCTCGATCGATATGATTTGCAGTGAAGAATTTTCCCATAGAAAGAGTGCTTGCTGCTATTGATAACTGGCCTCAACGCTTAAAGGGCTGTATTACAGCCAATAGACATCAATTCGAATAAGCTTTATATATTTTTAATAGTTTTATATTAATGTATTATTTATGGCAAGACAAAATTATATATATATATAAATATATATATCTCATCCAACTTGGACGGTATGCAGAAGAAGCGGGGTCGAGTGCCGTTACGTTCAATAATATTTAAAAGAAAATGACAATCTCCGCTCTATTACTTAACTTACATGTCTAAATGTCTCAATTTCGGTTGAAAAATGGAGAACGGAGTGACTTCACACTAGGTTCTCTTTGACTACCCCACAATGTGGGTACCCCAAAAAGCAGAAAGCTGGATAGCACGGAGTGGATCAAAATAGTGTTACAAGGTGAAGCTAATAAAAGAGTGTTAGAAATATGTACGGACGTTAGCGATAAACCAATGCCTAAACCTATTTATTATAAACTACAAAATAATAAAATAAACATTATTATTATTATTATATATTTTCATGATAAATTTTTAAATGAGATTCGGAGTACCAACTTAGAACGACTTTCGTTATTTTTATGTGTTGCTTGAATATTCAAATTGTTACACATAGTAATTTTTTTTTCGTATTTCATTTCACATAAAATTTTCAACGAAGTACGGAGGAGATGACGAGCTTTTTAATATCCATGCGAAAATTCCTAAAGGCATAAATTGTGTCTACGTGATGAGGCCACGCTCTTTACTGTCACGCAAGGATGCACTTTTTCTAGTAATTTAGTTAGTTAAAAAAATGTATAGCGTTCGTATATTGAGACTTTAATTTTGATTTTTTCTTTTAATTAATATTCTTGTTACTGAAAAACTATAAAAAAATACTAAATAAATATTTTAAAACATTCTTATTTAAGTGTCTTAAAATACTAGACGAGTGACGAGAGCTTTCGTCATAAAGAAAAAAAACTTCTCATATGATACCTAAGAGTATAAATGTTGCTTTTTGATAAGAACTTTGCACCTTCTAAGCTGTAGACAGAGATAATCTAATGCCAAGACTCTCTGTTATTAGCTTTCAGCCCCAATCTATACTATCCATACTAAAACTATAATATGGATAAGGAAAAAAATAAAATAGCCTATCGTGGTGATGTGGAACAGCGTCTGGCTGTAAATTGGTTACGGGTTCGATTCCCACTTGGATTTTCATTTATTCGCTCTGGTACCTAAGGCAAAGCGTGGCGTTGAGTTCCTTCACTCAACACGCAATGTGTCGATTTCGAGCAGATTTTAGAGAATGGAATTTCTTGACACAGCTGGACTTACTTACTGTCTGACTAACCAGCAGTTAAGTCAGAGAGTAAAACTCGCAAATATATTATTTTTTATAGAACTTACGAGTTCGTACATTCCAAGGCCTGCCGAAAACTAAATTAAAATGAAAACGAAAATGGAAACCTAACCTTATTATCATTAAACATAATCACAACAATTAAGTAAAATAATGTTCTAATTGAGTTTTCAACATAGCTTTTTAGATTAAAGGCATCACGTAAATTCGCGCATGTTACGGCCAGAATGAGCGTTTTACGTCGACAACCCGTAATTTCAGTAAAGGACTCGCAATTTTAAACAGGCTAGACTTATATGGACGAAGATATTTTGATGTGGAATTATTTTGAGAATTCCCTTTAATTTAGCCGTTAAGTATAGTTAGTTGTATTAAATTTATTTGTTTAACACCTTATTGTGGCATTATTAAAGCAGCCAATTTGATGTTTGTTTTACTTAACGCATAATATTTCGGCCTCAATTATATTGTACAATTTTTTAGCATCACTCTTCATCCCTAGCGGGGTAGCGAGAGAGATTGTATCTTAATATGAATATATAAATAGTAGATAATGTTAAATTTGAATTACATTTTAAATAATGACATCAGATTAAGTCCAAAGTTGTGTGTTTTACTATAGATCAAAGGGATCGGATTATCCAAACTGATTTATCGACTAAAAGTAATGAATAAATTACATACACGATATTATTATTATTAAATATGAATCCGTCGAGGCCATCGTCGCTCAGTGGCAAAGCGTCTGATTGTAAACGCAATTGGTTATGGGTTCGATTCCGCTCTGGGGACTAAAATATTTCAAAATATTTTTATTTCTCCGCTCTGGTAAGACAAAATTGCGTTTTTAAGTGACGCTTAAGATGAAAAGTTTCGGATTCGAGATTCGAGAACGGAGTGTCTTTACACCAGATTCTCTCTACCTTACCGGAACAAAACGTGAAGCTAATTTTAATATATATTTTCTGGAAACAATACCGTGAAGTAGTTACATAGCCCTATCGTAGAACGGTCAATACTTAACAGCGTTCAATTTCTTCACCGATAAACTACGCTTGAGGCTATTTATAGAACTGCCTTTTGTAACAAGAGCTAAAATAAATAGACTAACTTTTTCTTAAGTATATCTGTTTCGGTATTCTGAAAGTGTTTTCCAGATGCCGAAAAATGTCCATAAATGAATAGTACTCTATCGTTACATTGCTATAATTGTAAATATGACAGTTTGTCCGTTCCCGTATTAAACCATATTTTAAATATTAAAACTAGAGTACTAATTCAATTTTGATATTGAATGAAATCAAACAATTAACTCTAGCTGGTGGCCCCGTCTTTGCGTATATAACGTGTTGCCTTGACATCATGTAAAAGTGTACGTAAAACACATGGTAGTATATGTTTTGTATTTAAATTATAGTATATATATATATCAGTATATTTAAATGATTAATTTAATCCTAATGTATTATTAACTTTACACACTTCGTTTTAACATAAACCTCAGAATGATCGAATTTAATACATTCTTTATATATTAGCATAGTTATTGGAAATATGGACTGAAAGCTCTCTCTTAGATGTTGTTTGTGACAGTCAATAAACACTATTCTACAGTAATAATACCTCGAACATTCAGACAATGAGGTAACCCTTCTTTCGCTAAACGGCATTTCGTGTTGATGGAGCTCAACCTAACACGTTATCTTAATGAGACGATCAGAAATATGTACATATATTTATGTACTAGCTACCCGCTCGCAGCTTCGCCGGCGTAAATTATAGCAGTTTCGTTTTTTCTGTAAAAAACAAAAAATGGGACAAAAAAGTAGTCCACGTGCATCCCAAGACTTTCAAGTTTCTCTATATATAATTTCGGCATAATCGGTTCAGCGGTTTTTTCACGATGATGTCACAGATAGACAGACAGGGTTACTTTCACATTTATAATATTTAGTATATCAAAAGTGATATACTTAATACATAAAGATGTATAAAATAAATACCTATAAGCACCACACGCTGTATAGTCTTAGTTAGATTTAACTAAATATGAAAAATCGATAATTAAAAACATACTTATAAACGGGATCCATAACTGAGACATAAGTCAGGACTGTGACTGACTGTAGACACGATTATTGTGGGTTTGATTCCTATTCAAGGGAATGATTTTACTGAAAGTATTTTCTTATTTCCGCTCTGGTGTCAGGACAAAACGCGGCGCTGAGTTCCGCCTTCAACACGCAATGTGTGTGGAGAACCCAGTGTCTTGACAACAAGTTCCTTCATCCTTCCACGTTATGCGGCAAAAACGGTAAATCTAAATAAAATATAATAAAGTTGTACTAATCACTATTTATATGATCGAAAAACAAGATTAGATACAGGGATTAAATTATTTCTATGAAAAAAATAAGTCAATTTTGTATAAAATTCACGAATGAAAGATGTGGGATTCACTTATTGATATAATGATATACGTTCATTTATGAACGTCAAAGAAAGTATAGTCTTTGTACTATTTTTTTTCCAGTTTGTCTATACCCGCTTTACTGACTGACTGAGTAACGCATAGCCGAAACTAATGAGCGTAGAAAGTTAATTTTGGACATGTAAGTTCCTTGAATGGTGAATTTCTAACAGAAACGGGAAAAATCATTCTTAGGGACTCACATTTAGTAGTCCACGCAAATACACATAGTTGAGTTCTAAAACTAGTATTAAATATATTTTTACAGGAACATGTATCAGGAACATGTATCAGGTTCGATATATCTACACTAAATGCGAGGAGGTAAAGTTTTATTTAGCCAATTTAATTTGGAACTGAATCAGGTACATCTTATTTAATAGATGCAAGTTATTGACACTGCGCCATGATGGTTATTAAAGGATTTTTTTTATCATTTTCAGATTTTCTCTTGCAGGGGACCTCTCGGTGGTCCTCCGAGCTACACTTTTCGTCCCCACTTGGTCATTGAAAGTTTTGAAAGGCGGTACACTATGCTGTCCTTACAGAGGGGAGAAATTATAATATTTTTAATATAATAATTTTCCCGAGTGGGAATCGAACCCACAACAAATAACATTTCGCCACGATGGCCTCAAGGAATATTTAGTTAAGCAAAAAAATTATATGAACAAAATTAAATATAAGGTAATAAATAACATAATGTAGATAGAAAGCGAAGAAACACGTTTATAAGATTATATTGCTTACTAGCGACCGGCTCCCGGTTTCGCCTGCGTAAACTACATGACTAAACTATTTCGATTTTCCGCCCGTAAGAACGCCGTACTTAAATCACAAACTTTGCTTAAATTTATAATATAAATAGTTGTAAGTTTTTTGTTTATTTATGAACCGATTTACATGAAAAAAAGCACAATTTTTTTAACATTTGTTTTTAAAGTGTTATTCACACACTCAGGAAATTGAAATAACATATATTGGTTGTAACAAGCGTATAAGAGTCGACGTAGCCCGATGTAGAACGCATGGTCAAGCGATCAGAGCGCTTAAACGGATTTTAAGAGTTGCGGGCTTAAATCCCGCTGCGTTAAAATTTTTTTACCTTTTCTAAACATACGTTTTTTAAACACTAAATACTAAGGGAAGCATAGTTCAAAAAATGCTTTTAAATCGGTTAAGCCTTTTCTGAGATTAGCGTACACAAACAAACAGATAACAGACAAACGAAAAAGAAAAATCATTGTTTTATTATATTGCTCTATTATATTGATAAATGCCTCTAATTTTTTTCTCATATATTCCAAGAACAGACAGCGATCAGTTACATTTTTATTATATGTATAGATAATGTGATTTCTTTTAAAAAACTCGAAAATTATGAGAAAATAATAACGCGTTAATGCTCCTCAGCCGGGCAAAGGTTCTTTGTAATTAAGATTTCCCTTACTTTACAACAATAAGTAATATATTATGTTTGTTTTGTCTACATATATTTTTGGCTTTGCTTAGGTAAAGGCGAGAGTGGAGGCGATTGGTAATCCAGGGGCCCCTTAAGTGTACACTTGGATCGCAATTCCGAGGCACCGCTCCGAGCTCCTCACCCACAACACAGTGTCAACACATGAGTTTGTCGTGATATTTTTGGAATTTTACTTTTAATTTATTTTTTTTAACAAAAAGAACAACATATTTTTATATGTTACTATTGCTAGAACCAAGTAAAAGGTATACAGAAAAATGGAGATTTGTACGTGCAAACAAAAAAAATAAAGTTCAATTAAGTTATTGAAGTGGGTGGGTACTATTGACCATTGCTGGGTCCTATAAATAAAATTAAACGTAAAAGCTTGGATAGCAAACTCTATTATTGATGTTCTTTATCGTTTAGCGATATTTCCGCATTTACTTTCGTCAATTAAGGACACAAACCTTGTTCCAAGTGACGAAAGATTGAATTGAATTCATCGAGCCCTTCCATTCGAAGGATACTTCGTAGATCTCGAGAGCGCTTAACACGAATTTTCTGGAAAACCTTGAACAAAACCGTTTCGTTTTGTATCTCTTGCAAATACAATACACGTGAATCAATATAGTTGTCTACATAACGTTGAGGCTCCGAACTTTTAGCAAATAAAATCTAAGCTAACTTAGATAACCCAATAAATTGTAATATTATAAAGTATTCATATTAAAATGTAAGTCGAGAGAACCTAGTTTAGAAACACTGTATTCTGTACGTTTAAGGCTATAGGTTCTTTCGGCCTGTCTCGATAAGTCGGGAAGATCCGTAAAATGAATTTATTTAGTCACATCTTTTACTTTCTTAATAATGTATATAAGAAAAACGGTTTTTAAAAACGTTTTAAAAATCGAACGGCGCCTTTTGGAAACCGTCCAAGTGCTTTGACCGCTAAGCCATGCGTTCTACATCCGGCTACGTCGAAATATATAATATTACTATTTATTTTGGTCATCAACATCTCCCTGTAGGGAGTTTATTTTGTGATTTTGCTTTACTCGGATTATTTTTAAATATTCGCTCAGTTTTTAAAATCCAAAGTGTAATAACAGCACATACATTTGTCAATCCTATATGTAAAGCTGCACCGGTGTAACAACCCAGAATTGTGAGCTGTGGTTATACATCGAGTCGGTCAAAGAAGCATCAGTATAAGGGGACGAAGACATCTCCGATGTCAAGAATGAGCATGTTGAAGTCATGCCAATGTGAGCACTTACAATGGACCAAACCCAGCTTAGTAAAAATGGGGTTTATAAACCTTCATATGCTTGCTAAGGAAAACAGATGTGCCCCGGGGATGATCACTAAGACTATTGAAATGCAAAGGACGGTTGGAAGCTTTCTACTAACTGGGATCCAACACTGAAAACTTTGGAAGTCTCAAACCTACCACACTAGGGAGCAAAAGCAGTCAGCTCATTCTGCAAAATCCAGGGAGCAGTACATGAGGCAATTAGAAATCGTTGGCGGTAGTTTGATAATTGTAACATCTGACAGAAGAATGCCGCCTCAGATCTAACTGTGACCACGAACCTGCCAAAATGTTCGGCTTGCATCGTTTCAAATGTATTTTCGAATAGCAAAATATAAAATAACCTACTCATTAACATTGTAAAATGATAAATATTGGATTATAAAGTTCACGAAGATAACATAAAATATATACTTTTATAAGAGCTTATATGCCTCATACAATTAGCTAAAGTGGCACATAATAAATCCAACACTTATTGTTTACATATATTGCCTCCCTTATTATTTAATCCAAGTACCTTTTCCCGGTGCTATCTTATGTCTGAGCGGAAATACTTATAATATAAGTCTTCAATGTTTCAATTTTTTGTATGGGAGTGGTTGAAGAAATCACAGCGTTTGATTACGCCAGTCAGTGCGAAAGCACTGCGCATGGTATCAGGATAAATCATGTTATTTTCCACATGTGCTCCCACAATACAGACCACGGTAGAATTATATGAGACAAAGGTATATATTATTAAAAAATAATATTTTGACCATTCAGGTTTTCGTTTATTAAATTGAAAATAAAGTTTATAGTAAAATCAGCCAACGGAAACTGATTTCAAAAGTGAACGAATAACTGACAAACAAAGCCTTTCAAATATATAAATATAGACAGGTGGTAAATAACCCATCTTCTTTGGAATCAGCCGGCCAGTGGGCACTTCATTTTTAATCACCAAAACAAAACAAAACCCACGCAATAATTAAAGCGCAGCGTACATTGCTTCAACCACCGCACCGTTGCATTTTCTTTGTAACAAATTTTACTTTAATGAGCAAAGCAATTTTTCACTTAATCCTAATGAAGCAAGAGTGCGTCTGTACGTACATATCCTCTACGAAACCGAGCGTTAAATTGGAGTTGATAACATATGTTATTTTACTTGACTTTAGCTTTGACATGCTTGGCTTTGTGTGACGCTTATTTACAACTTCGGTTATTGCCCGACTGTCTGCACATCAAATTCTAAAGGTAAGGGTATAAAAGAAATGAAGCCTTATTACTCAAGCCAAAATGAACCATGTATGAGTGAGGAGTCCCGTCAAAATCAAGATTGCAAGCCAGGTTTTAAGATCCGGCCAGTACAAACAGAAAGACGGACAAAAATTGTAAAAATGTTATTTTGGAATATATTACCAAATTAATATATGTAATTTATCAAAAGCGGTAATTTTAATATAATAAGAAACTGTAATAAATTGGCGTAATTGGCAAAGAAAATACAGTGAAATTATCTTTTTGGGCACTTGTCATGAAAAGGGCGTAAGGGCATAAGTTCGAATGTTAAGCTTTTACGATTGATTTTAGTAAGGTTCAATCGCCAATCGAGGAAGAGAATCAGCCAGCACTTAAATTAATTTATTTTTCCGCTCTGTTAAGACAAAGCGTCACTGTGTTAGCTTTAAAAACTCAACACTTTCAAAAGTCTTAGACTGGGTGGAGGTGATGAGCAGGAGAGCAATCTTGATACACAAGATTTCCTCCGGCTATTTAGATTATTATAGGTAGATATTATATATATTATTATAAGCTGAAGTAGAAAACGCTTTGAAATACAAAGTGGCCGTTGTGGCGCAGTGTTATAGCGTCTGAATGAACAGGCGATAGCTGTGGGTTTGAATCCCACTGGTGGGGATGATTATATTTAATTTGTACTCATTTATCCGCTCTAGTGACAAGACAAACCGCAGCATCTAGTTCTGCCTCTTAACAAGTAATGTCTCGAATTTAAGAGGAAAGTGGAGAACGGAGTGTCCTGACAGGACAGGATCTCTCTGTCTATCATACTAAGCGGAAAAATCGTGAAGCTAGAAATATATGTATGTATATAAAGAAGAAAACACCGCGATTTTATTTAACATCGGTATACACTTTAGATATTGAAACTACAATCTATATTACATTATTCAGATATCTACTTATATATTACTCAACATTCCTATATGTAATATTTTTAACAAGAATATAGCAGAAATCATAAAATGCATCTGTTTTTATTCTTGTTGTATTTTTGTTTTATTATCCGGAATTTACTGCACGCTTTTGATTTCGTGATTTATATTCATATGAGATATTAACTGGTTCATATTTCGCGTTTCATTGATAAACAGTCTACTTTTACATTATAAAAATAAATGTTTGTAAGGGCTTTGTTATAATAGTAATTAAAGTTTATTTGTATGTAAATGTAATATGAAAAATATTCTCTTACAGTAGGTTAATATCGTGGATATGTCCAGCTGTGGGTGATGAACACCTGGGACGATGAAAATGGTGACGACTCTAGTATTTATTTATTTTTAAGGTCATATTCCACTTACAGGCAAAGACAACATGCTCCAACAATATAATTTTCCCTAATTTACAAATTAAAATAAAGTTAATTCGTAAAAAATTAAACTAAAGAATAATTTATACAACAAAAAAAATCTTAAAAAACAATACATTAAAAATTTTGAGATGTAAAAAATAATATATATATATTACATTAACATACCAGTTTGTGTTCATAAAATAATATTTCATGCACTTTGAAGAATGTACACAAGAAATTAAGTAATAAGTCGTTCCGAAAATACATATATGTTTAAAATGTAAAATATTTTTACAAAACGTATAATAATTTGAACGCAGCGGGACTCGAACCCGCGCCTCTTGGAAACCGTCCCGTATCCGTTCTACATCCGGCTACGTTGAAATTCTTATACGCTTATTACTACTTATTTATGTTCGATTCTAAAAATAGTAATAATTGTAATCTAACAATTGTCGTGAATAACACTTTAAAAATATTTAAACCATATTCAAACTTGTATTCATACTAAAATATAGTACGCTAATATTACAAAGTCCACATTTTATGTAACAATCATTAAAATCTTAACGAAAATTTCTTTGCTCACATATAAAAATTATAAGCCTTGATTTTCTCCAAAACTTAATGGGTCTCTAAGGGAATTGTAATTAAGTTTGGGATAATGGTAATAGATAGGTTAGTATAGGATTAAGCCAATCGTCCATAAACCTTCGTAACGACTTTCTTTTTTCTGACTTCGTACATATATTTTATGAATATGTAAGTGGATTTTTAAAAGATTTGTTCATTATTTTATTATATCCATATAATATTATTATTATAAATGTGAAAGTAGATCTGTTTGCCTGTGACGTCATCACGGCGAAGCTGCTAAACCGATCGTGATGACATTTTATAAAGAGATATAGGGTCTCGAAATGAACGTAGGTTACTTTTTTTCCCACCACCTGTTTAACTTAAAGATAGGCTTGGAATGTTTTTTCTATAATTTAGAACATATGTATATAAAAATACATATAAAAAAATCATGTTCAATTTAAGACAGCTTTTCAATGACAATACAATTGTATATTATCTGAATATATTTTTTTCAGCTTCACGCTTTTTCCTACATAGCACATTCCACATTATATCTAATCTCCTCATATGTTATTATTACATTTATAAATTAAGCCGCTCTTGTAAGTAAAAGTTGAAAAAGTAATAAATATATTTATTCAAAAATAATACAACAATTACAGAATTATTTTAAAACCAATGGAAATAGAGAACGGAACCAGCGCCTCTTGTGACCTTGCTACGAAATGTACTACTATAACGTTACTTCTTTTTATACTTTTCTAAATAATTATAATTAAAGTCACAATGTGTTAAAAATTTAAAGAAAAACACATATGTTTCATAGTTTTCTTCAGTTTTGTCTTGTTTGAAGTTTAACCGTCATATATTATTATATCTTGAACTAAAATTTAACTCACGACGATGGAAACAATGTAAGCCAATTATTCATTTACAAAACCAAGCAGTCTATAGACAATCACTAATCTATATAACAAGGCGACCAAATTGAGTGAGATAAATATTTTAACATTAAGATATACTTATATTAAGATATACTTATATCTTATAACTACTACGCAGTAGAAGTCTGCTTTCATTTACATTCGGCTTGGTTACCTTTTACTGCGTATTTGCCTGGCATACAAAATAATAAAGTTTATATGTTCTTCTAAAGTATACATTTTATAATCCAGAGTACGGTTCTGAAGTCGGTACGTAACCCTTCTTTTTATGGTACTTGAATATCCATAAAATGAATCTTTACGAGATAGTAGACACGACCGCTATATTCTTAACTGTTTCAAGTTGTAGTTCATAAACTTTCATGAACTTACTTGTAGATAAGAACTATATCGCTCTAGGATTTATAGGCATATGTCTTTGTCTTATATGAATATAAAGTATATTAAAAAAAAAAAACTAAATGGAACACGCTTGAAGTTTTCTCGTTGATTTGATCACACTGGTAAGGACATCAGGTTAATGCTATGAAAATATTATTGTTATCCGATACTGACAAGTGTGCGACTTTCAAAGTGATAATACTGCAAGAAGTGGTGGAAAATGGCGTTTTAAGATTTTCCTATATTAACAGATAGATACAGCTTTAATAACATTATATGAACATTTGTATAGGATAGATGTTTCTGATGTAGTAAGAAAATTCTAAGCAGTACTATTTGTCGACTTTATATGTATTGCTTGGAAATTAGATAAATTAAAATTTTGAATCAAAAATTGATTGTATAAATTTAAATCTTCTATAGATTATATTGAAAATTAGATATTACCTAGCTTGGATAAAACAAAATTCCGTGTTACCTAGCCCGATAGGTATTGTAAACATTTTACTATATCATATAATATACAACCACCAATAGTCATAAAACAAAATTAACTTGAATACAGTATTCAACAAGAAAGACTTAGATAAATAAAAATGTGAATATTCTAGCAGTAAGAAGCTCTCAACATAATGTAATATACTTAGTGATTTAAATTATACGAACAAATTGAAAATCACTTTATTCGGTACAGGTAAAATATATTTACGAAACATTTTAACCGTAACGACTCCAATAGGACAAAGCCTCGTCGTTCCATGTTACGGAAAAATACTCTCGAGATATCCACAGTAGATTATGTTGACAGCTAACCAGATCGTGCTTTTAAAGTAATGCGTATATGAGCATATTTTGTTTATATCTTATATATATTTCATGAGTGAGATTTATCCCTTATAGGCAGAGAGAACTACACTGGCATTCCATTCATCGCTTTACGTCTGAATTCAAGACAGTGCGTGTTGAGTGGTAGAATTTAACCAAAGTGGAAAAATTAAAATATGTAATTCAATTATGATCCTTCTTCTGAGTGGGAATCGAATCCACAACCGTCGAGTTTACAGTTGGATGGTGTTCTACTGGGCTGCGATGGACTCAATATTAATAATATTTTGGCATAAATATTAATGTTAAGTAATATTTGTAATAATAACAATAAAAGAGTAATAATAAAAATAATAATAGTACTTTTAATAATAAATAAATAAATAAATAAATAATAATAATATATCTTACTGGCATTTATCGTTTGAACTTATTTACGTAGGTAATGTACGATAGGATGCAGCTATTCAAATGTCAAATATATTTAAAAACAGAAATAAAAATATGTAAGTTTGTAGCTGTGAGTGCGATTTCACCTGAGTGGAATTCTAAAATAAAAATAGTAGCAATAGTTAAATAATTAATTTGTTCATTAATACATCACCTATCTTACAGTGAAAATCGGTTCAGTCGTTCCAGAGATAAGCGAAAACAAATAAACAGACAGGCGGACTGACAGACAGATATACAAATACTGTAAAAAAAAATATTGATAATATACCGTGTATAACATTACATGCATTTAGAAAACAGTTATTTTAATATTACAGACTGATATACTCCAATTTCATTTAATTATATCTACGTTATTTTGCCTTTTTCTGTGTGAAAGAGAAATTTGTCATTTAAAATGTAGTATTATATTATGAAATATACATGTTATAATCTGAGTAGATTCCTGATACAAAACCGTATCTTTATCAGGTTCTCAGGCACTATTGCAAAATGTGGAAAATGAAAAAATAACTTATCAAGAAACTTCTACATTATAAATATTTAAAAAACTCGAATGGGATTTGCATCTATATTAATTTTATAATCTGAACTCAACATAACTGCGTCACAATGGCCTCGACAAATCTTACCTACAGGTAAATATATTTTTTTTCAGCAGGGCGCTTTTACCTGCATAACAGGGTAGTTCAAGACAATTTGCGGTCAACATTTTGGCGTTCACTTAGCGCCCTGTAACTAGTATGTCTTTATAAAATTTCCGACAATACACGAACTACCCATGCCTCCGAATGGAAATTTAACCTGCAACTAATCGCGTTTACAGTCATACGTTATCCCACTGGGCCTACTTGAATAAATGTATCTTAAAATTAAATTCAGTCCACTTAAAAAATAGTATATAATCAGTTTCTGTAAGTAAACAATATTTCAATTGAACTCCTAGCTATATTAAATATCTATAAATGTGTGGTTTGCGATTTTAAGCACTTCTTTCCAATATATTTATTGAGCAAAAGCGCAATAAGCTACTTCAGTTTGAAATCACATTCGATTTTGTTTCACACAGCGCACAATTACAATGAAATGTAGGTGCTTATTTTCATTTAAAAAAAAGTAATATAAATAGAATTGGTCCGCCCCCCGGCTTTACTTTTCTTCATTTTTTTATGTAAATGCGTACTATAAAATACAACTTATGATAAGTATTACTAGGCAAAGCAGCTAATAAGAATTAGAAAAACGATTCATTATTTTGTTTTCTTTTTTAAATATAATTGTCGTTCATTTGAGTCGTCTCTGTGTGCAATAGTAGTCAGTTAAAATACAAGTACTTAGGAAGTGTGAGAGAAAGGTACGGTTCATCATGTAAATGAATTAATTCGGTAATAAAATAAGGTTCTATCTTCATTACCTGAAGAATACGAGGGCAATTATACTATTATTGTTTAGTAATTTAGTAATAAATGACGATATAAATTAATTTTTAACCTAAAAACCTATATTTAAAATTAAAACTTACTGCGAGAACAATAATAAGCAGTTAAGTATCTTTTACTAGTGTAGGAGCCACTTGTAGTGAAGTCCTCTTATTGCTTTCTATACTCACGATTAAACTATTTAGTGTTTTCGCTGTAACCTGACTTAAATTTATATTTTAAATGGTTGTAACTTTCGTACTTATCAACAAACTGGAATAAAATAAACACAAAATATTAAGAATTAACCGTTTCTGAGATTAGCGTGCACAAAAATTCAGACAGACAGATAAGCGAAATTAAGAATAATTGTTTTGGGCTCTATTATATTTATAAATACCCCCAATAATTTTCTTTTTCATTTACCTTCCATTTACATACAGCGATCAGTAACATTTTTATTATATGTATATATATATTAAACAAAATCTTGTCACATAACACAAAAGTGCCATATAATAATTATTTTAGTTGTTTTGACAATCAACCTCTTAACTTCGTAATGGAACAAGGGCTGCTGAACTTTAACTAATTAAAGTTCGGCCCAAAGGCCTCAAGACCACGTTTATGGTACCGGGAAATATAACAATTAATAATAATAACTAATGTTCTATATACTGATATAGGGTAAAGATTTATACAATATCATATAGATATGATCTTGGGTAAAGTTTTATCTGTCTTTATATGTATGGTGAGATTGAAAATTTGGACAAACAAAAGGACCATTTTTATAGCATTAGAAAACATGAAGATGCTTTTATAATTTAATAAATGATAAAGACATATTTAGAAAACGTATAAAAATTTGAACGCAGCGGGATTTGAACCCGCCCCTCTTGAAAACCGTTCAAGCGCTCCGACCGCTAAGCCATGCGTTCTACATCTAGCATCAAGAGGCGCGGGTTCAAATCAGCGGGATTTGAAACCGCGCCTCTTGATGCTGGATTTCGTTTCATTCAAATTTTTATACGTTTTCTAAATATGTCTTTTTCAATTGACTTAGTGTGGCAATAACACTTTAAAAAATGTTAACAAAATATTAATAACTGATACTTCTTACTAAATTTCGTCTTCTTCTTCGTAGAAAATATGTAACAATGACCTTTTGGGTTTACAATCAAGTGCCTTGAGCTCAACCTAATGAAGCATACGTCACTCAAGAAAGCGATACGGCACGACCTTCTGACGTAGACCTAACAAGCCCTTATATTATGGCAAGGTTCTTTTTTATTATTAATCTAATTTTCTAAAGTCATCGTATATGTGAGACCATTGCACCGCAGTGAGACAGCGATAGGCTGTAAATGAGATAGTAGTGGGTTCGATGTCCAGTCGGAGGAATTATTATATTTGAATTAATGTTATTTCTCTGATTTGGTCAGACAAAAGGTGCTGTTGAATTCCACTACTGAACAGGCCAAGTTCCGAATTCTCAACCTTTCAACTTGCGTGTGGGATAGAGTAAAATAACACCACACTTTATTTAAATAGGCCATTACTGCATAGTAGTTCCAATTAATGTCTATGTGTTTTGAAATTTCTTAATTATTTTTAATTTCATATACATACACTATTTGTTAATAAAAATACAGTGTAACCAGTAATATAACCATTGAAGTGTACTAACTTGGATAAAACGAAGAGAACGAAGAAAACAAAGAAGTAGCTTAATTGGTTAAAGTGCTTGGGCAGTTTCCAAGAGGTGCGGGTTCGAATAATAAGTCCAAATTAAAGTGAAAAAAGTAAAGAGTTTATTGGTTACTTACATTATGTACATGAAGTCGTCAAGTACTACTTAAGTCTGAATAAATTCTATCATCGAATATTCCTAAATTAGCAGGTGATATTATTTGAATTTATAATTTTTTTGAACATATCAGCAGATAATTTAAGAATTTGTCTCTATTGTTAATATTTTATTTTAGTTTACAAAGAAGAAGAGATGCGAAAAACGTTTTTTTTGAAACCGTATAAAAATTTGTACGCAGCGGGATTCAAACCCGCGCCTCTAGGAAACCGTCAAAGCGCAAAAATAAACAATTATAGCAAAAATTATTTTCAATTACCCACGTGTGTGAATAACACTTTAAAAATGTAAAAGAGAAATGCGATAGGTAAAAAGGTAAACTTTTTTTAATTTTTTAGTAATTAATGAAATATTCTGCAAATAAGAATATCCTAAATGTAATTCAAATATCAAAGTTTCTAACACTTTCAACGTATAAAATGACAAATTTAATCAAGGAAATTTTCTCTAGAAAGAATACTCGACCTAATTTCCATCGGCTTTTTATATTGTTTTTGAAAGTCTGAAGCAATTGGGAGATTAATAAAATGCAAATCTTCCGTAACGGATCTCTTTTCGATATAAGAAGGGACGGTGGAAAAAGTTTAGTGAAGTATTGTCAAGTATTATATACACTTTTAAGGCGTATTATATTCGTACTTATACTGTGAATTCTCCCTTGTTTCGTGCGTCAATAGCTGCCCGCACTTATTATTTTATTAATTGACGTGAAAAGAGGTTATTTTCTCACAATAGCGATAATCATTTCTCTGAGTCGGAATCGAACCTACAACCATCGTGTATTCAGTCAGACGGTGTCACACTGTGGCATCGTGACCACTGCTATGTGATAATCTAGTATATTATTCCATTTTATAGTTACATATTTTATATTATCAAGTAAGATTCAGCGCCAAAAAGTCTTTATTTTATACATTTTTAACTGCTAACAAAATGGAGTTGAAAACTAATGAAAAAAAAATGTTCTTTTAATTGATTTTTTTAATCTTTAAATTACACTTACTAGTACTAAATACTGTTATAATAAATATAATTAAATCCATCATTTTAAAAACCGTATTAGTCATATAATTTGAATTATCCAACAAACAAGCTTAATATAATAAGACACATCGTTAGTGGTGTAACTGTCGTAGTGGTATATATTCACATATATATATAAAAATGTCACGTGTATTGATTTTGTATATTTTAGTAGTCTTTGAGGTATATTATCATATTGTCCATAAGTACATAAATTGCAAGTGCAAATACATATTACCCTAAAGCAAAGTTCTGAAACATTCTCAATATAATTTCATCTCGGTCGAGCCGTAACAGTCTTAGCAAGTTATCCGTATGACAGCAGTCGTGTTGTGCAGGTGCGGCCAATCGCCGGGGGAAATCGAAGTGGACATGAGCTGAAAGCCTACACACACATTACATTTAGTAAACTCTATAATATAATATAATATAATATAATATGTAACTAAGGGCTAAGAGTTATAAAAAAAAACAAGGAACATTTTTTGTAAAATATATTTTTACAAAACGTATAAAAATTTGAACGCAACGGGATATTTAATTGATAATTAGGGAAAACATAAGGAAACGATGACGTGCCAATAGACCTCTCTCCGCTTTTATCTATTTTCTATGCTTTTTTTAGATAATTACGTATATAATTTTAAACGTAGCAGGTACCCAACGCTTTAGCCAATTAAGCTGCATGTTATTATCAAAGTCAAATAAAGTTATTATTGAACTTACATGATTCAGTTTTTGAACGTCAAATAACTTATTACCTACCGGTTCACTAAATTTATTTATTGGCTACTGATTAAAATTTACTTCAAATTCTACCTTTAAGGGAGCGAGATAGAGGTTGAAGGTCTGTGTGGAAGTCCTTAATTTTTAATGATAGAAATATCAAAGTATTATAGTAATAGGCTATTAAAAATAAGAAAATTGCTGTTAAATTGATTTTATAGTTCACGCAGGTGAAGCCACGAGTAGGCTGACTGACGTCCTACACAATATTTCTAGTCTTTAATATTTTTTAAAGTGTTTAATCAATACACACTTAGAAAATTCAAAACATATTTTTAGAAAACGTATAAGAAATTAAACACTGCTGAATTCGAAACCACGGCTCTTGGAAACGAGGCGTCAAAGAGGCGCAGGCGCCTTCAAAAATCCCGCTGCGTTCATATTTTTTATACGTTTTCTAAATATGTCTTTTTCAATTTCCTAAATGTGCGAATAACACTAAAAAATGTTAAAAATTTTCTTATTAAAACAGCCATTATTAAATTACACAAGAAACGCTTATTACACTTAAATATACCTAAATATATATACAACCATGTCTTTTTATAATTCTTCATAACCAAAGAAGAATTATACATTAGTCATTAGTCAAATCAGTGTTATAATATTGATACGTGCCTATAGACTTGCCATAGTAAAGTCGTAATGTCAATTAAAAAGTTATATATATATATATATATATATATATATATATAACAAAGTTTTTTAACAAATTGAGTCGCTGAGTCTTTTCATTAAGTAATCTACGATACTTGTGTTGGGAATTACTCGCTACCCCGTTGAGCTTTAGGCTTACCAATTTAAAAATGTAAGCAAAAAGAAAACAATGTGTTATTATTTATAACAGTGAATCAACAAAAATAAAGTGTATGCGTATGTGTGTGTGTGTGTGTGTCACATTGTCAATGTCAAATGTCAATTTAGTACATTCAAATTCAAAGCAACTGTATATAATATATACTTATTATAAGTTTAAGTATATAATAAGTATACATTTAAACTTATAAAAAGTATGGATAATTCCGCTTAAAATTTTACTATTAAGTTAACTACGGAATTTATATCAAGTTATTGTAATGCCAGTGAGATTCTCAAGGGAACGCTAGGACGCTAGCGTTTGGAATTCTCTCTTTATGAAAACAGATGTTGATGACAGAATAAATTTGTATGAATGTAATGAAATACATTCCTTGCTTATTATGCGAAGTATATTATTTGTTTTTTTTTTTAATTTTCAAATTTCTTCACTGCTGTTTCTGAGTAAGCATAGATCCTTTTCCAATTTAATGTGAGTAAACAGTAATTGAGTTAACTCTAAACTCTAAATTAAACTATAAGGATTTTAAAAATTAAACTTTGTCTAATACCTAAGAAAAAACGCGGCGTTGAGTTCCGCCACTCAACACACAATGTCTTGATTCCGGGAGTAAAGTGGAAAAAGGACAGTGGAACACGGAAAGGACTTGACACTAGCTATAAAAAGTTTCTTAAATTATAGAACTGATGCGCCATAAAAACCAAATTAAATATTATATTTTTTTAACATTTAATAAATAGCATTCTGTCTTGCCAGACGATTGTTCGTACAATAATGTTTGGGTAACAGAAATTTGTACAAATCCCTCTACAGAAATGCGAACAACAAATATAAGCTGTAATTAGCGTATAAGAATTTCGACGTAGCTGGACGTAGAACGCATGGCTTCGCGGTCAGAGCGCTTGAACGGTTTTCAAGAGGTGCAGGTTCAAATCCCCGCTGCGTTCAAATTTTTATACGGTTTCTTAATATGTCTTTAACCAAACTTAAGCTAGAACTATGCTGAGCTTTGTATATTGAAAGTGTATCGTCGTTTATACCTTGATTGTACATTTATAATTATCATTTATATTTTTTTAATAAGTTAAAGGAACTTTACCAAAATATAATAGTCAAAACTGAATTTAAATAGTTTAAGCCATTTCTATAATTAACCTGCACAAATGCTTAGACAAACATAATAAAAATTAAAAATTATCGTTTTGGTTTCTTATATTTGTTGATAAATAAATGCCCCCAATAATATTTCTTTCATGAACAGACAGCTATGAGTTACATTTTTAGTATGTGTATGTAAAGATATAGATCTTGTCATTTCATAGATCTGATGAACAAAATGTTTGACTAAGGTGAAACTGAAAAAACTTAACTAGTATTATGCAGACTGTTATTATTATTTCATTAATAGACTTCCATTTATACCTATATTAATTGGAAATAACAAAACGGTTCGTGAATTAGTTAAATTTTCTTAGTCAGATCCAAGGAAAACCTAGTTTTCCTCCAATTAAATCGAACACTCGCCTTTTGGCTGAATCGGCAAGGTGTTCAGTTACTCAATTATTTTTGACAAGATAATTACAGGGAATGTTTCTCTTGTATAAGAATTGGGGGTTTAGATATCTTTTAGACAATAATTTTAAGTACCGCGGTAAAAAACGATGACGTGTTTTAATGTGCTTTATGTATATGAAATGGTTATATATTGACATGTGAAGCAAACATTTTGTACCCTTTTTAAGAAAATTGTATGAAATTGGGCTTAGTTCTAGTTTATATAGAGAAGTAATGCAGAATGCTAATATTTTTTTAAGTAATGTCTAAAAATACAGTAAATTAATTAAATAAATTTAATACACACTTTTATATAAAGTGACATACACGTTGCTAAGGCAACGCGTTGTTTACGAGTCAACGGAATATCTATTATGAAGAAATAAGCATAAGCGAGTTCTGTGTGTAATTCGCTTTGGGGTTTCCCAATTGATTCACAGTCGTTTTAGTGCATAATTTTGTATTATTTTCCATATACGAGTTACGTTTTTATTTCAACAAGGTATTTGTCATTCTTAATTTTAATTTTATAATTCATATGAAGTAAAATAATCAAGAGCAACAAAATGCCTACTTAAAAAAAAAGACGTGACCTTACATGGAGTTAACCACGAACTTGTGGAACCTTGAATTTGACAGTCTTACTTATCACGAGTTTCAGACAGAGACAGACAGGTTAAAATAAAACGTGCCAATTGTTGTTGTTTAGATTAGATACAGATTTTCGAATAGTAAAACAAAATTATAATGAGGCAGGCTTATATTTCAATCCTATGATTATTATCTACGTAGATAACTTTGTCATCTCTGATTTAGACTTCTCATTTATTCTTATAGACTTTCAAAAACCCTCGCGGATTTTTTTTATTCATTGCGAGCTTCGTACAAGGAGCTAAAGAGTGAACGAAAGTGAATCGGAACTTAACGCAGCGTTTTATTCAATTGTCCCAAACTACATTTTTACTTTAAAGGGATATAGAAACATGCATTTATTTATATATAAATAACGATTCTAAACCAAAAGTACGCTTAAAGTGACTATTTTATAGCTACTTTACCATTTACAAACAAAAAGAAACTACATTTTAAACCCTAATGTGCTAAGAGATTAGACTATTTAGGCATTCTATACAGCTTTAAGTTACAAAAGAAATGAGTGGAGGTGAGCAAAACTTTTAATTCATTCACTCAGCAATTTGAATACGGAAGTAGCAACTAAGAGCGCGTTTTAAACCATGCATTTAAATACTACGAAATGGAGTTTTAAGAAAGTTATGAATGACAAAAGCTTTTAGTGGTTTTAAAAGTCGATTTTATTTACGGCTTCTTTTGCTCTACAAAGACTGAAGAGAATTGTGTGTTCTACATATTATATGGTTCGTTTTTTCCCGTATAATACCCGTAGTAGTCTCAAGACACAGATTTCTAGACACTGTATGTTAGTGGTGGAACTCAACGCCGCGCTTTAAATTACCAGAGCGGAACTAATGAAAGCCTTAAAAAAGTCCATATATATTTCTCATTTTACAGCGTATTTGTAACATCGTAATTTTTAAGCTCTATTGATTTCCAAAATTTTATTCAAATTCATAATGTATGCTATATACATATAAAAAATAGTGATTTGTCACTAACATAAAAAAAGTCAATTTCACAACATAATCTCTATAAGTGTTTATAAAGATTTAAAAGTCATTAACTAATATTAATTCATTGCAGAGGGTTAGTGTAGTCGTTGAGGTTATCTTTTTAGTAAAACCCCAAATTTGAGGGAAGTAAAAAACGTAATGGACTTTTTTATTCTATTCAATTTTAAAGCCTGTCTGCTAAATCCTTTTATTCTGTTACAGTTACATTTGCTTTTTTTTCCATGTAATGTCGGCTAAGCTTAAAAAAAGGCCAGTAATATATATTTTTCAGCTTCACGCTTTTTCCCGCGTAGCAGGATAATCAGAGAAAACTTAGTGTCAAGACACTTCATTCTCCTCATGCCACCTGAATTGGAGAGATTGTGTATTGAATGGCGGAGAAATGAATGTAAATAAATTAGGATCTTTTCGCTGAGTGAACGAACCCACAACCAATCGCGGTTACAGTCAGACACTGTCCCACCACACCACGATGGCCTCGTATATATATTGTTTACTAATATCATTTGTAAAGTTGTTATTTCCTGTTGTAATTATACATTTATCAGTCAGTATTTATATATATATATATGTATATCAATTTATCAATCGTTCATGCATGGTAAATAAAGGATATCTGGTCATATATACGTTCTGTACTTATCGCCTGTTTTTAAGGGCGCCTTCAAAATAGAGTGCATCTATTAGAAAAAAACGCTGCATTGGCGCGACAGTGTCGCAGCAGACGCGCGTCAAAAAGTACATTTTAGTGATGTTTCTCAAATTGTCAGTTATGCAATGGATTCCGAAGAAAGAATTAATTTTGTTAAAAAGAAAGTACAAAAGATGAAAAAATAATTAAACACGTACTAACTGTACGTGGTATCATGGCAAATAAATTTAGAATATTGGAAAAACCAATCACACAATATATCGAACATATCAAAATAAAAATAATTGAGCCATTTGATGTTTTTCAGCCGTAGTATTAGTTTCAAAATTACCCAAAAATATTTTGCATACGAATTCCTGTGCTTTTTCTTATGTAAGCGATTAGAATCACTTTCAGAACTACTATCCCGTATTGCAGGATAATTGTTGACTTCCTTAATAAATATTTCAATGTGTAGCTCATATTTATTCATATTGAGCTTTTATATTAGGTAATAGTCAAAGTTCACATCTCTACTCAAAACTTATGTGCGTGTGTCATGGGAGTGGCGCTGCGACTGCATTTCTAGATATTGTGTGAAAATTAGTAGACGTGCGGCTGATGTGCCACATTAGTGCCACTGCAACGCTTCCTTACGCGTCTAATCTGAAGGTACCCTAAGACTTACGATATTAAAAAACTAAATCCAACGGGAACTTTTTATAATCAAGACCATTAAAGAAATGGTTAATATAATTATTACCTCAGGTGAATATCGAACCAACTGCAGAGTTTCTCACTGGCTCTTTTTAGCAATGCCGCAGAGCAGCGAGGGTGGCTATTGTGATAAAATATAGGCGTTTCCCAAACCGTTAGACAAATAAAATATCTGACCGTCTATTCAAGTAGAGTATTACTGATACAATGCAAGATTATTTTGCTTAGTTTCACTCCAAAATATACGAGTATTTTTTTAAAGCATATGTTAAGCATTATTTATTTTAAGGGTTAGAAATAATTTACAAAAGATCAATGTGACATTTGAGAGAGTGGCAGTTTATATTATGTTTGTAAACAAGCATTTAAATAAACATTTACTGCATTTTTCAAAAATAGCTATCAAAAAAGTATGCACAGCAATAAAAAAATAATTTAAAAATCTTACTAAAGTTCCATTTAATATATTAAAAACATTCAAACTCGTGCCACTTCAATTCCACATGTAATTGATAATTGACTAGTAATTCGTAATTGACTGGTACTCGTCAAAATAACACCTAGATTATGGCGCTGCGCAAATGTAGACAGTCTTGTGTCAAATTACTCCACAGTTGAAGACCCAAGCAACATTAGGCAATTTCCTGTATACTGTACTGTACCATATTGTGCTACGCTGTCATCCGACAAGGCAAGGGTGTTCCTTGTGATGGCTTACCATGGATGATGGTCTGCGATGGTGTGCCGTGTCGGTATCAAAAAGTGTCTAAGTTTTTGTAACGCCTTAATAAAAAAATAATGTTACTTTTAAATTAAATAAACAAATAAAAAAAATATATAATAAAGACAATAAAAAATCTTTTAATGGAACTTTTTATTCCACTGAATCGCAAGATGCATATCAGTTTTCACGCATTATTAAATGTACAGTGTCGTTGTCACGGACGCTGTTTTAATATTAAATTTACTTAATTATTATTTCATCGGCTGAATTTTGTATTTTAAAGCATCCTATAAACGCGCACGTTATGAGTTTTCCATATAAATGTACCTATGTAGTTTTAAAATTAAACTATTTTAACCGGATTAATCGCGTATATTTATTGGTATTCGAAAAACACATTTTAGAAAATCCGACGTTTCAAACACATTTGGAGTACTCCGTGGTACACAGGCAAACTGAGGTGACATTTGTATGTCAGTTTTTACAATTAGTATATCCAACTATCACAAACAATTTTATAGTTGCCTCGCGTACTGCCCTGGGTTTATACAGAATGAGCTGACTGTATCTTCCTCTGGCGTGGCGGGTTTGAGATTTCAATGTCCACGATTCAATGTAAATAGTTTCAAATGTTTCAAATGTCGAAAACTAAAGATCTTAGTATTTACTTAAATAATGTTTCTATACATCGTATCGCAATTGGGACAAGCTTGTCTAAAGACGAAAGTAACGGGTTCAAATGCAACTCGTAGGTGTATTTCGTTTAAAAAAAAAACATATTTTTGTTAATAACTTTAATTTAACTAAATATTTAAAATGGACTGACGTGTCATTTTGTGTAAAAAATAAAATGAAAGTTATTTTTAATCAAAAATAATGTGAAAATACCTATGCAAAAATATACTGAAATTGTTCTAAAACTCTGTAATTTATATATAATATATTTATATATAATATAAATTCGTACATACAGCTGTTGTTCTTCTCAAATTAACATAATATAAATTTCCATATCTCTCATAAAATTAACTTTTAATAACTTTTTCAACTGTCATTGAAACCTCTAATAGAATTTACAAAAGTTTTAAAATTGAAATGGTAATGATTGCATTGCAAACTTATAAACTTAAATTTCAAGTCTAGCCATACACTCCAGCTAGTTTCTTCAAATTTCAAAGCGAATAAATTAAAAGTTCGCGCTCACTGCACGACTTATAAACGGAACGATACTCTGAATCAACAAATTCCAGTATTGTCCAATAGTTGTGGTGGACCTGAGGGTTCCACCGGACATCGGACAAGCCATTCATTTAGTACATAATTTATTATAATTAATACTTAATTTATAAAAATATATTTTAAAATATATTTCTCGTTCTGTCTGTACATTCAATACTTTAATATATAATAATAGTTTACAAAATAAGATGATATTTTATGTCACTTTTGTATATTTAGAGTTGATTTCTCTTTCCGATTTAAGTAGATAGTTCAAATATTCAAATAATGAATCCCTATTAGTTAAATCTATTATAGAAGCCATCATAGCGCAATTGCACAGTATCTGACTAGCCGTGATTGGTTCGATTCCCACTCTGGGGAACGATCATGATTAACTTATTTTCATTTCTCCGCTCTGGTCAACTAGACAAAGTGGAGTTCCGCCACTCTCCATGCAACGTCCCGGATTCGGGACAAAATGGAGAACGGAGTGTCTTGACACTAGGTTTTCCCGAATAATAAATAATTTTTCATATCGTGTGTGAATAATACACAAAAAATAACTACAAGCTTGTTACTATCGGCAGATAAATTGTTCTAGAAGACAGCCTTTTCATTAAGCATAGGTACTGTATAGGTATTATACTTTAAATTTACTTACAATAAATGGTAATATTCATGTAATGAATATATGAATATATTATATGAATATATTTGTGTTACTAAGAGTACATGTACTGTACGTAAATATCGTTCATTTATACTTTGAAGCAAAATAACTTCTTAAAGGGTTTCTCGTCAAGTAGGCAATTCCTCTGGCGATTTCACACACCTGCAGTGTTCGCAATTGTTTCGTTAATATATATGTGCCTTACTTTATGTATTTAACACAGTCCAATGTACACACAAACGTACATAGTGTAAGGTACGGAGACATCATTAGCTTGAGTATTTTTTAATTAATCTAAATATGTAAAAATGAAATGACGTTTGTCAGTATCCCTATTACTCAAGAAAAATTAGCCAAATCGGTCCAGCGGGCTTGGCTATTTTTTACAAATTGTTTTAAAATACTTATCTAAGGAAAGTTTAATAGGTCAGAAAACATTAAGGAATCGCACGAAAAATAGTATAAAAAACAATTCTATTTTCCCATACCGTATATTTCCGTACCTGTCAAATAAGTCAAACGTTCGAAAATTAAATATAAGCAACAGAAATAGCTTAGATTATGGAATATTATTCAGTATAATTCGGATGCGTGATTTAACGTTACATATATTATGCAGTCAATCGTTTGGCAGGTGTTTTAATCTTTAGAGTAATATTTAAATTCATATTTATTATCTTTCTTACCAAATTTCTGAATGCGCTATAAATATTTGACAACAAATGTCATTTTTTTATAAAACCTGCATCTATTAGGAAAATGACACCGGGTCCCGGGATAGTTTTGTCATCCCTCCCGGGATGGAGCTCAGGCCCTTGATTTTGCGACCCAAGTGTGGCTTAAGGGCCCTTTAAAAACACGCGTTCAACAATCATAAAAACCTTTAATTGTATATCCATACTCTTACATAATAAAGAAGAAACAGAAATAACAAAAAAGCATATAAAATAATATATACAGTACAAGAATAGAACTTCAAATATTTATTTTACCGTAATTACTGAAGAAAGAAGGATAAGCCTTTACTTATAAAAAACAAATGATTTTTTGTAATTAAATCCTAAACTACTTACTTTTGTGTTGTAGGCAGAAAAAAGATAATGCAATGGCGGAACTTGACACTGTAATTTTTGCAACTTAGCTAGGGACCAGTAAGTCTTATAAGAATAAAGCAAATATGTAAATATCTGTAAAATTAATAGAAACACTAAAGATATGACAGAACAAAAGTGGCCTTTGTTCATCCCAAGAAAATCAAGTCTCTCTATATGAAATTTCATCATAATTGGTTCAGCAATTTGGCCGTGATGACGTCACGGGCAAACAGACAGAGTTACTTTCGAATTTAAAATCTTTATAGTACGGATTTAATTTCAATTTATAATGCCTTAAATAAAGTGCACTATACAAACTAACTTCCTTCAACATGAATGTACGTAAAAACCATTATCTCTATGTATCTAACTTCTTGAATAAGCTAATATCTCAAAGAGTTTCTCGTTTAGTGATTCTGTATGCAAAAAAGAATTTATTATTGCCTTATACAGTTACGGAAGTTATATTAAATAACATTTTTAATTTTTCATATTTATATTTTCAACATTTTTCATATTTTTTAACTGAATATATTAAGAAATCTTCAGCGTGTTGATTATGAAAATAAACTCAAAAAATAACATTTGAAAATAATTTAAATGAAGATTTTTTGGAAGAAATACTTTATTTTCGGAAGAAGGAGCCGAATTATATTGAATATTTAGATTTCTATATCAAAATTTCAAAATAATTCCCATCAAATTTACTCGTATTTTCTTATGCAGGATTGTATTAGTTTGTAAGTAGTCCAGATATGTACATAGTTTCAGTATATTAAAAATTAATTCGAGACATTGTGTTTCAAGTGGCGGTACTCAGCGTCGCGTTTTATCCTGCACCAGACTGAAGAACTGAAAATAATTTAAATATCCTACGAGTGGAGGTCGAACCCACTATCAATCGAGCTTGCCGTCAGACGCAGTCCCATGTCAGGCGATGGTCTGGATGGATTGTGTAAGTATTTTCATAAGATATGATTCCCAAGGTAACCTCATTTTATAATCATATTTAAGATGTTAAAACAAATATATATTTGTCTAGTTTCGTTCATAACGTAATGCCTTTCAGTGTATCTCGTGAATTCCCTAGCCGATTCCGCACACCTGCACTCGGTACTGTAATGTGGATTGTTTTGATATAATATTAAGCGAAATGAAATGGTTATATAAACAAGTGTATTTGTAAAAATGTTTTTTTTTGGTAAGAGGGTTATTTCCATAACATAGTGCTTAAGTAAATTATAAATATTTTCTAAGATGACTGATTATAGATATTTGCGCATTAACGATTTTTTTTAAATTCGTTATTTTTTTATGTAAAGAACTTAGACGTGAACTGCTTCACGACATCCATACTAATATTATAAATGCGAAAATAACTCTGTCTATCTAAGGCGTCATCACAACCGAACCACTGGACCGATTGAGATGAAATTTTATACAGATATACTTGTGGAACTAGGATGAACATAGGCTTCTTTTTCTCCCATGTTTTTCCATGAATTTCATTGTTTTACAAAAAGGACGCCGAAAATACGAATCGCGGCCACAATCACGCGGGCGGAGTCGCGAGCTGGTCGAGTATTATTTTATACATTTATAACGAATATTTTGATCATGAACGTATTGAAAAATAGAAATGTAAATTGTAATTTTGGTAAATCACAACAAAAAAAATAGTTACGATACCTTTACGCTAGGTTTCATTTTACCATTAAAAATTATATATTGCATATAAATTATAATTAAAAAAGAAAATATACCAATATCATATGTATATATAATATATATGTATATAATTATATTGCTCAATAGAAGCTCGTCCCTTCATGAAGTTCATTCCTTCAAAGAAATGTAATAATTGAGGTCACCGACTCACGGTCGTGACTTGAATAAAACGTACCTGCCTTTTATTAGGAACGTTTATTAATGCGATAATGCCCATCTATCTATCCTTATTGACTTTCTTGTTACGTTTAATTTCGTATGCAAGGTGTCGACGCCTGTTCTTTTACGGAGAAATAGATATATATTATATATTTTTATATTTTGAATTACACTTATGCTTTCCTAACTATTTGTTAATCAGATCTTGATGAAATTAATTTAAATACATTAATTGCAAATATTTGAGAAGGTATTCTAAAAAACTTATTTTGAGAAAACGTATAAAGATTTGAACTCAGGTATTCGAATCCGCGCCTCTTGGAAACCGTCCAAGCGCTTTGACCGCTAAGCCATGCGTTCTACCAGCTGCATCGCAATTCTTATACGCTTATTCCAAATTATTTTTGTTGTTACTATCTCTATAGATATTTTTAGAAATTTCTGCTACCCAAAGATCATTCTAGAATTATAGCTATTTATAAAGTATTTTCAAAATTTTGTAAAGTGTTAATGTGATAAACACTTAGCAAATTGAAAAACATATTTTTGGAAAACGTATAAAACTTTACAAAGCACCGGGATTCGAACCTGCGCATCTTCCATGCCATCCAAGCGCTCTGACGGTCTGGTATTCGAAATTCGTAATTGAATGTATAATAAGCATGTAATTTGGGTACATTTTCAAAATTTTTTATATATTAAAAACTTTTTACTGTACTCCCTTGTACTATGCATGCATATGCATGTAAATCAAACAGATGCATTAGTAAAGAAGGTAATTTTGGAAATAAAAGCAGCTTCACTTCACATGTTTTCCCGCATAATAATCCTGCTGTGCCAAAAGCTATTGTCAAAGAAAACCTGGTGTTAGCTCAGTTCTCCACGTCCTGTGCCAATTATGTGTGGAATTCAACGCAAAAGTTGTTCTTATCACAGTCGAGAAATTAAAATCATTTAAATTTGATTTAACAGGGTGAGACAAAAAATCGATCGCGCATACAGTTAGACACTCTGCCACTGTTCAACGATGGGTCTCCTTTTGTTTTATATTTGACAAATTAGATTGTGGAACATACTCTCATTGGATATAGAAAATACAACCTAAGACTGTGGCTTATATCATATGTGTACTAAACGTTCTATACTTTATAAGGATACTAGTCACCCGCTCGCGGTTTCACCCGCGTGATCGTGAATTGCTGTTTCGCATTCGGTGGTATTTTCGTAAAACAATGAAATAACTGGAAATTGTTTATCTCAAAAAACCCTCAATTATCTAAATAAAATTTAATAACAATCGGCTCAGCGGTTTGGACGTGATGACGTCACAGACATACATACAGAACGCGTTACTTTCGCATTTAGAATATTAAGCAATATATACAATATAGTATGTATGTTATTTTCAATTTTGTTTTCTAGTTACACATTCACTCACTGTAAATTTATTTTTGTTGGATGGAACTGGATTTTTTCAAAAATCCTTCCTTAGCGGTTACGTCGTAAAAGTCCCCGCATACTAAATCTCAGCTTGTGTGAGGATAGATTAGTCAGTTAGTTAGTCACCTTACCGTTTTGTAGATATAAATTATATGTGTACTTCCAAAATATGTAAATTTTGCAAAGAAACGAAGCATAAAAGATAAGTAAAAACGGATAAGCCTTTTTAATCCAGCTTCAAAAGAAGAAAACAAGCGAATTTTGCTAAATAATTTGTTCTTCGTTAAATGTGTGTATATATAATAACTTAAGTTCAACATTCTGTTATCGTCTTCACTTATTTTAAAATATCGTACATTATTAACGTATTTTTATATTTTATTGGCCATCTGATATCGTCTACATCTCTTTTTGTGTGTTCGATATGAAAATCGAACCCACAACCGTCCGCGTTTACAGTCAGACTCTGCCTCACTCACGAAACCTGAGGTTGTTGTTAAAACTATAAAATCTCTTTTTTTCGGAAATTATTTACTAGTACTTCCCAAAAAACTTCGACTTTTAAGTAGTTTTTGTATCAACATGTATTGATAAATATGTTAACTCTGATTTCGACTGTAAGTTCGCGAGCAAAAAAGAAATTGGCGATAGTTTGATATAATATGGTAAATTTGCATATTTGCAAAATTTGCAAAATTGCACCTTTATAGTATGGTAAAACTATTCGTTGTTATATATCTTGGTGAGTTCTTATTACATTATTAATATAAAAGTCCGCAAAAGCGTACAGTACCTGATTACTTATTCGAGCTTTTCGAATAGCTCAAAGTTTCAACGCTTTGGGTTTTTACCAATCGATACCTGTAGGCAAAGTTAGTTCAAGTAATACTTTAATGGAGGTTTGGTAATTATAAACTTTTTTTTTGGGAAGGAAATGATTTAATACGCTATGAAAAACGTATGGCTTAGCGGGCCAAGTGCTTGGACGGTTTCCAAGAGCCGCGGGTTTAAATTCTGTTACGTTAAAAAAATTATTCGTTTTCTAAAAATGTGTTCATACCGTAAGTGTGTAAATAACACTTTTAAAAATTTAAAATAATTGAAGTATATATTTGAAAATATTACATTTTTTTGTAAATATATTAATATATATTTACAAAATAATACCAATTAAAAGTAAAGAAGAAAGCGTGAAAATTAAGCACGAAAATTTGCGATTGGAGCTATCAAAATACCTAGTTAAAACAATATTTAGTTCAAAACACCACGCTTCAAAGTAACATTTAATATTTAGCTAATAAAGGTATAAAGTAAAAAGACTCAGTGGGACAGCGTCAGACTGCAAACGCGTTTGGTTTTAGGTTCGATTACAATTTGGCGGAATGATTTAAACTTAATTATATTCATTTCTTTCGCTCTGGTACAATACAAAGCGCGGCGTTGAGTCCTGCAATATCTCCAAGCAATATCTCCAATTCGAGCTAAGAGTGGAGAACGGAGTGACATCATTAGATTCTCAATGATTACAATGCTAGGTGGAAAAAATAAATGTAAATTAAAAAAAAAGTATTACTTGAATAGTTTTAATTCTCATAAACTAAATCTATACGTACATATACTTGTAGAAGAATTTGTTATCAAAACAAAGTTACTTTCGAAACATACACCTGCAGGAGGGCATGAATAAAAAAAAATTTGAACAGACGCGTCAAAGTACTTTCATATTCGGATTACAAAATGAATAATTCAAAGCTTTGCTAACTCACTGTGTAGCTAATTTCTTTAACATAGTTAGACTTGCATAGAATAAGTTAGCCAGTTAGCGAGTTATAACAACATACTCAATAGACCTGTACTCGAAATATAAACATACTAATTGCATAAATAATAAAATTTGTTTTCATTATGATTTTTTAAATAATGAACTAGTATTAGAGTGCTGCTTTGCTTAGGCATCGGCTAACATAACATTTAAACGAGAATCATAAATTATAATTTATATAAAGAATTAACCATATATTTTTTATAAAAATGTAAAGTATTTATCGTCTATGGGCGATTTCAAAGAGGCGCGGATTCGAGTCCCACTTCGTTAAAATGTTTATACGTTATGCAATAACGTTTTTCTTATTAAAAGCAAGACCATTTAAATTTTAGTGATCGACAGCCGCACGCACTGTTTCTATTTGAAAATTCTTCACTGCCAATATAATGGATTGTTAAAGGTACTCCAAATTATCATGGCGTTTAGAGCAAGCCTAACTCTCTAGAACTGATCCTAAATCATAATCCAGTGGATTAAAATCAGGGTTATATGACAGCCGGTCTTGAACTCTGATGAAGGGCGGGGACGAAGGTCTAACCAAGATTGAGTGGATCGAGCTGTATAATCCGGTACCGAGTTTTTCTGAATATGGTCCGGTCCATTCATTCATTCTTGGTTATTTAACAGGGTGTTGTTATGGGACTTAGCTACCTTCTCAAGAATGGTATCTTGATAAACTTGTGACGATGTTTTGATGCGTTAGAGGAGGCTTCATTGTTCATATCAATAGACAAAGTTCGGTACACTAACATTTGACTAATTCCAAGCGTATGGAGGAGTTTATTTGGCACCAACCTACTTTATGTAACGCAATCACAGAGATTCGATTCTCTTTATCACTCCACTCCATTTTAATATCACAAAATATTTTACAATATTTTGGCGCGAAAATAAGCAAACAATGAACAATCATATAAAAATGACAGATTCCAAATTCAAAAGAAATTATTTGTTTATTTTTAATTATTACAGTATTTATGCTCAGACTAAGTATATATGAATATTTCCATAATGAAATTTAAAACTATAACCAACGCGATATAATACTTTCTAAATGAGCTTTAATAATCTCTATATATTTAGGTTTTGTTCCTGTAGATTAAAATAATACATAGCGAAATAATACATTTCACATGATTTATTTATATCAAATATTCTATCATAAACGAATTCAAACCTACTGCCTTAGCGCCTATTATTATTTCCACATAGATTCCCACTGTGCCATGACGGTGATTAATAGCCTCACATTACTGGCAGTGTTAATTAATTATCTAAGTCTGAGAAAGCCGACGCTTATTAATGATAGAATATTTTCTACTATAGTTATAGTATAGTTTTATCAAAAGCCCGCCTTACGAGTAAATGTTCTTTCAATACTAAGGCGGGAAGGCGGGCCTTTTAATAAGATAAGGTGTAGCGTTATATTTTGCACTCAACACGCAAAATTTAAATTAATTTAAACTTAAAAATATAAAGTCGCTTAGTTAGATAGTCTAGCTTAGATCGCAGATTTTGTTAACTTTTAATGTATCGAAGTTTAAAATACTCGACTCACCTACATTAAAAGCGTTAAGTAAAAAAAACTCTTGCTACCTTTTGCAACTTAGTTTCCAATTTATACTAAAAGTGTGGTTTTTAATTTAAAATATAAGATCTCTTCTAAGCAGACGGCATTTTCTAAGACAATTTGTCGGCCAGGAATAAATTTTTGGTCCCCCATTCATAACAAGCCACCTGGTATAATGAAATAAAAAAATTAGGTCGATAAGGTCATCATGTTTTTACCATAATATTATTCTTAATTAAGATAATTGTGAGATTGGTCTTATTATAGCATATTCCAATTCAATTAGCGCGAAACATTTTATTGATATAGCAACATTCCCATATAAAATGAGAAATTGTCATATGTGTAATTAAAAAGCGTTAAAAAAAAAAAAAAAAAAAAAAAAAAAAAAAAAAAAAAAAAAAAAAAAAAAAAAAAAAAAAAAAAAAAAAAAAAAAAAAAAAAAAAAAAAAAAAAAAAAAAAAAAAAAAAAAAAAAAAAAAAAAAAAAAAAAAAAAAAAAAAAAAAAAAAAAAAAAAAAAAAAAAAAAAAAAAAAAAAAAAAAAAAAAAAAAAAAAAAAAAAAAAAAAAAAAAAAAAAAAAAAAAAAAAAAAAAAAAAAAAAAAAAAAAAAAAAAAAAAAAAAAAAAAAAAAAAAAAAAAAAAAAAAAAAAAAAAAAAAAAAAAAAAAAAAAAAAAAAAAAAAAAAAAAAAAAAAAAAAAAAAAAAAAAAAAAAAAAAAAAAAAAAAAAAAAAAAAAAAAAAAAAAAAAAAAAAAAAAAAAAAAAAAAAAAAAAAAAAAAAAAAAAAAAAAAAAAAAAAAAAAAAAAAAAAAAAAAAAAAAAAAAAAAAAAAAAAAAAAAAAAAAAAAAAAAAAAAAAAAAAAAAAAAAAAAAAAAAAAAAAAAAAAAAAAAAAAAAAAAAAAAAAAAAAAAAAAAAAAAAAAAAAAAAAAAAAAAAAAAAAAAAAAAAAAAAAAAAAAAAAAAAAAAAAAAAAAAAAAAAAAAAAAAAAAAAAAAAAAAAAAAAAAAAAAAAAAAAAAAAAAAAAAAAAAAAAAAAAAAAAAAAAAAAAAAAAAAAAAAAAAAAAAAAAAAAAAAAAAAAAAAAAAAAAAAAAAAAAAAAAAAAAAAAAAAAAAAAAAAAAAAAAAAAAAAAAAAAAAAAAAAAAAAAAAAAAAAAAAAAAAAAAAAAAAAAAAAAAAAAAAAAAAAAAAAAAAAAAAAAAAAAAAAAAAAAAAAAAAAAAAAAAAAAAAAAAAAAAAAAAAAAAAAAAAAAAAAAAAAAAAAAAAAAAAAAAAAAAAAAAAAAAAAAAAAAAAAAAAAAAAAAAAAAAAAAAAAAAAAAAAAAAAAAAAAAAAAAAAAAAAAAAAAAAAAAAAAAAAAAAAAAAAAAAAAAAAAAAAAAAAAAAAAAAAAAAAAAAAAAAAAAAAAAAAAAAAAAAAAAAAAAAAAAAAAAAAAAAAAAAAAAAAAAAAAAAAAAAAAAAAAAAAAAAAAAAAAAAAAAAAAAAAAAAAAAAAAAAAAAAAAAAAAAAAAAAAAAAAAAAAAAAAAAAAAAAAAAAAAAAAAAAAAAAAAAAAAAAAAAAAAAAAAAAAAAAAAAAAAAAAAAAAAAAAAAAAAAAAAAAAAAAAAAAAAAAAAAAAAAAAAAAAAAAAAAAAAAAAAAAAAAAAAAAAAAAAAAAAAAAAAAAAAAAAAAAAAAAAAAAAAAAAAAAAAAAAAAAAAAAAAAAAAAAAAAAAAAAAAAAAAAAAAAAAAAAAAAAAAAAAAAAAAAAAAAAAAAAAAAAAAAAAAAAAAAAAAAAAAAAAAAAAAAAAAAAAAAAAAAAAAAAAAAAAAAAAAAAAAAAAAAAAAAAAAAAAAAAAAAAAAAAAAAAAAAAAAAAAAAAAAAAAAAAAAAAAAAAAAAAAAAAAAAAAAAAAAAAAAAAAAAAAAAAAAAAAAAAAAAAAAAAAAAAAAAAAAAAAAAAAAAAAAAAAAAAAAAAAAAAAAAAAAAAAAAAAAAAAAAAAAAAAAAAAAAAAAAAAAAAAAAAAAAAAAAAAAAAAAAAAAAAAAAAAAAAAAAAAAAAAAAAAAAAAAAAAAAAAAAAAAAAAAAAAAAAAAAAAAAAAAAAAAAAAAAAAAAAAAAAAAAAAAAAAAAAAAAAAAAAAAAAAAAAAAAAAAAAAAAAAAAAAAAAAAAAAAAAAAAAAAAAAAAAAAAAAAAAAAAAAAAAAAAAAAAAAAAAAAAAAAAAAAAAAAAAAAAAAAAAAAAAAAAAAAAAAAAAAAAAAAAAAAAAAAAAAAAAAAAAAAAAAAAAAAAAAAAAAAAAAAAAAAAAAAAAAAAAAAAAAAAAAAAAAAAAAAAAAAAAAAAAAAAAAAAAAAAAAAAAAAAAAAAAAAAAAAAAAAAAAAAAAAAAAAAAAAAAAAAAAAAAAAAAAAAAAAAAAAAAAAAAAAAAAAAAAAAAAAAAAAAAAAAAAAAAAAAAAAAAAAAAAAAAAAAAAAAAAAAAAAAAAAAAAAAAAAAAAAAAAAAAAAAAAAAAAAAAAAAAAAAAAAAAAAAAAAAAAAAAAAAAAAAAAAAAAAAAAAAAAAAAAAAAAAAAAAAAAAAAAAAAAAAAAAAAAAAAAAAAAAAAAAAAAAAAAAAAAAAAAAAAAAAAAAAAAAAAAAAAAAAAAAAAAAAAAAAAAAAAAAAAAAAAAAAAAAAAAAAAAAAAAAAAAAAAAAAAAAAAAAAAAAAAAAAAAAAAAAAAAAAAAAAAAAAAAAAAAAAAAAAAAAAAAAAAAAAAAAAAAAAAAAAAAAAAAAAAAAAAAAAAAAAAAAAAAAAAAAAAAAAAAAAAAAAAAAAAAAAAAAAAAAAAAAAAAAAAAAAAAAAAAAAAAAAAAAAAAAAAAAAAAAAAAAAAAAAAAAAAAAAAAAAAAAAAAAAAAAAAAAAAAAAAAAAAAAAAAAAAAAAAAAAAAAAAAAAAAAAAAAAAAAAAAAAAAAAAAAAAAAAAAAAAAAAAAAAAAAAAAAAAAAAAAAAAAAAAAAAAAAAAAAAAAAAAAAAAAAAAAAAAAAAAAAAAAAAAAAAAAAAAAAAAAAAAAAAAAAAAAAAAAAAAAAAAAAAAAAAAAAAAAAAAAAAAAAAAAAAAAAAAAAAAAAAAAAAAAAAAAAAAAAAAAAAAAAAAAAAAAAAAAAAAAAAAAAAAAAAAAAAAAAAAAAAAAAAAAAAAAAAAAAAAAAAAAAAAAAAAAAAAAAAAAAAAAAAAAAAAAAAAAAAAAAAAAAAAAAAAAAAAAAAAAAAAAAAAAAAAAAAAAAAAAAAAAAAAAAAAAAAAAAAAAAAAAAAAAAAAAAAAAAAAAAAAAAAAAAAAAAAAAAAAAAAAAAAAAAAAAAAAAAAAAAAAAAAAAAAAAAAAAAAAAAAAAAAAAAATGGAACAGGCGGTTATATAAATATTTGGACAGTTAATTATTTATTTTTTTTCTATTTTGAAAGACGCTATTGTGGCGCAGTGGGACAGTGTCTGACTGTACATGTTGTGGGTTTGTATCCCTACTTGAGGAAACTATGAATGATTATATTTAAATATTTTCATTTTCCCGTTCTGGTAAGACAGAGCGCGGCGTTGACTTGCGCCACAGGAATTAATTATATTCGTAAAGTGGAGAACGGAGTGTTTTGGCACTATTGTCTTTCTGACTACAATGCTATGCGAGAAAAACTGTGAAGCTGTAAAAAAAAACTTACTGACATTTTTGCTAAAGAATTAAAATTTATTTCTTGCGTAGTTGCATTAAGAATTAAGATAATTTAATATATATATATATATATATATATATATATATATATATATATATATATATATGATGTAATATATAAAAGCATATATACAAAATAAATTTTAAAATTGATTTACTGCGATCTGTAAATATTACAAAAATCTTAATGTATATAAAACTCCAAGTCTATAGTGGTACTTATTATTGTTTTATTTATAAAAAAACGCATATTTAGTTGCCTTACATCAGATACTACTGCATCTGCCTCTGACAAATGTACGCGGTTTTTTAAGCGCAGCGAACGTTACGTTTACTGTTATCATTTAACTTAACGCTTTATTACATACACCATAAAGCTCATTTTTCGTATAAATAATCACAAATGTGACATCTAAAGATAAACAGACGAAAGCAAAGCGTTGGTCGTTAAAGCTATTTAGCGTTAAGTCGAGCTGAATATGTTTTGTTTTGAAATTTTTCGTGTCACGAACAAAATATTAAGGCCCTTATCAATGGGGAATGAAATGGGAAAAATTGGGCGGAAATACAAGAGAATTGGCGAGCTTTTATTTGTCTTCTTTGTTTTTTGATATCGTATTTTACTTACAAGTGGTTCGTGAATTATGTTTATTCTGACACAATAAAGTATAATAATTAAACATAATTAAGACTAGTCCTTCTAGTTTATTTTTAAGTTCACATATACGAATTCTGAAGATGTTGTGGCTCAGTGGAAACGAAAATGTGATTAGTTGTGGGTTCCATCCCCCACTGGGAGGAATGATTATATTTAAAACATTTTAATTTCTCCGCTTTGGTACGTTACTCACAGTTACTACTCCGTACGTTAAATGGAAAACAGAGTGTCTCCATTGAGTGACACTAGGTTCTTGTTAAGAGAAAAAGCGTTAAACTGAAAAAAAATACATACTACAAAAATAATACATAGATTAATGTACCAACCCATCTATACAAAAACAGTCGCTAAATAAAGACGTACGCCTTTAACATATTCAAGGAATAATATACTAAAGCCAAATGAATTCTTACTAACATGATGATGGATTATCAAATGTATCTCTTAAATGCTCCAACAGTGCATGTCAACGCCGACACAGGTGTAAATATAATTTTACTAATAGCTTTTCGCTGCCGAATATCGCGAAAGTAATTTGGAACCGACTTTAATGGGCGCCTCACATCAATTTTCCTAACATGAATCATTCATGCCGTTTTGAATATTAATGAAATAGAAGTCAATAGCCTAAATTTACATAAACATGTAGGCTCCCTAGATTGATCACAAAATTTTTGTTCCTAACCCATTTTTAATAACAACACAATATTCTTTGAATTGTAAATAGATTTATATTCTTTATGAAAATGTGCATGTGTTTAAATTCTATTTAAAGGGCATCCCTTTAAATAGAATTTAAACAAACATGGCGGTTTTATATATTTAAGAGAATATATTTTAAATATTTAATATTAAAATATGGGACAGTGTCTGGCTGTAATCGCGATTAGTTGTGGGTTCTATTCCAATAGATTAGAATGATAATCATTTATATATTTTCATTTCGCCGCGGAATTGAGGTTATAAGCCACTCACTACACAATGTTTTTCTCTCGTCTAGAATTGAAACAGAGAACGGAGTGTCATGATACTAGGTTCTCTCTGACTACCCTGCAGCAAGGCGGGATAATGTGTGAAGCTGAATATAACACTTTAAAGAGGAGGAGAAAGGAGTGTCCTTTTGCGTCACTAAATAAACGAGTATATATGATTGTTCTCATATAATTTTATATATGACCTATGAACATATATTATACAAAAAGGCTATTAGCGTCTTTGCTTTGTTTGTCAGTAGTGGATTAAAAGTCTAAGGTATTTAATATACCTTAGACGTTTATTAAGATTTGATTTGCTTTCCTTTTTAGGTTTTCTATTCAGTCACTAAGAGGACAATATACTGCACACTTTTTGGAAACTATTACATTTGTTAAATTTTATATCGAGATTACATATAATTAACTTATATAACTATATAAACATAATTTCTATATACTCCTTAAAGGAGTCCAGTATGTATAACAAGATAGATCAAAATATACAACTAAAAAAAAAATTAAACGACTCCATAGTAAGAAAAAGAATGACAAGTCACTACATCTCTCTGAAAAAATAAAGAAAATACTCAAAGATAAAACAAACAATGTGTATACCTCTTTACAATACACAATTCTACTTAATCCCCACTGACGCGCCAAAAGCGACGGATGACACCAATAAACGCAATTTGTTACATTGGAAGTTAATCTTGGCTAATAACGTGTGATCTGACGCTTCCTTTTGGACTATTATGATATCGAATATTTCATATTTCGGCATAGTCATGGGAAAAAATTGAGTGATATTTCAGCGATTCAAGTCAATTTGGAATTTTCCTTAAAGCTGGTGTTATTTTGACATAGCAGCGTAAAATAAATGTATAACAGTAGGTTTTCAAGAAAGAAAACTTTTAATTATAAGGTTATGGTGGTTGAATATACGATTGTGAAGGTTGTGGGATCAAATTCTACATTGATCAAATTAGTCTTGTTAGCTTCACGCTTTATCCCTCATAGCACAGTAGACAGAGAGCATTCAAGATACTCCGTTTTCGGGTTTCCACCCGAGTTCGAGACATAAATAACTAGTTTTATAACGATAGGTTATATTTTTAAATATATCGATGAAAGGTTACATTAAGGCTGTGTGTAAGGTGTGTGTATGGATACGAGAGCCAATGGATGAGAATGTAAAAGATCGTGCAAATTGGATAAATTTCAGTAGAAAGTCAGACCCTGGAAATGAAAACGGAGATTAATGCAAGGTAGAAGAAGAATTTAGATATACATGTATTGGTTTTGTTATTATGTTTACAGCAGCAGGAGCACTAGCGGATTCCGCTATATAAAAATTAAAAAAAACCTTTAAGCAGTTGGAGGAGAATGCGTTGAAGAAAATATATAAAATATTAGATATACGTAACTTATTAATTACTTTATGAAGTAACTACCGTTTAAAATGTCTGCAATTTAATTTAAAAAGTAAAAAGAGAAATAAAAATCGTCCTATACACGATGTTCAGCAACTTAAAGTTTTAAGCGTACCACAATTCCAATACAACAAGGTTTAGTTGTAGAGAACTTGGAGCTCAGACCGAAGAAATAATTTACTAAAAGTAATATTCAGATTGTTAAAAGCTTTTAGAAATATTTAATAAAACGACGAATCAAATTGAGTTTTATCATATTATTCTTAAGACGCTTTCCCAGTATCTTTAATATTTAAAAATTCGAGAACAGAAGAGAAGAAGAAAGAGGTCATCAGGGTGCAGTGTAACAGAGTCTGACTGTATATGTGATGAATGTGGGTTCAACCGAACCTACTCGGGATAATTATTATATTTTAATTACTTTTCCGCTCTGGTCACAAGATATAGCGTGGCGTTGAGTTTTGCCACTCAACACGCAATGTCGTGAAAAAGCGTCAAAAAAAAGAATTACATATTACTAAAAAGGTAAAAAGGTGGAAAGAAATGAAAAACGTAAGAAATATGTCCAGATTTATATATACATTATTTTTCGAAAATCAACCCCAAAATCTTATTTTATACGAAAACGCTGATTTTTTGACAGCATTTTTTTCTATTTTCGATCAATTTGCCAATACCGAGCAACGTTAAATGACACGTTTTAGGGGTGATAATAAAATTATACGGTGTACATGTGTGAAAGGAAGTCGTCAATACGAATATTGGATTAGCTGGGTTGAGCTGACATTTGCAACTTCTAAGACAAAACATCTTATATACGTTAATAGCTCGTATGGTAGTGAAAATAAAGGTTATATTTCAATCAAAATGTATATTATATATACAAAAAATTGGGTTGATGCACAATTGTTATCCCTAGCTGATCTTATTTAGGTTTGGACTGTATTTTATTATCAACCAATCTTGTTCTTCAAAGAGCTACAGGGCTGTGAAAATAAATAAGAAAAAGCAAAGGTATATATTATATAAACAATTATCTGAATCAGTTACTTTTCACTTTTACAATATGTTATTAATAATTTTAAAAATGAATATAGCTTTCTTCGAAGTGTCATCGGAGCGTACTAACAGTTAAACTTGCAACTTATGTTAGTCTTGCATGTTAGGTGACAGCTGTTACTCGCATTACGCTTGCAAGCATTTCGCTCTTTTCAGAATGTAAAATCTCAAATAGAGCTATTTAATTAACATTTTTATAAAAACTTATCCAAATATTGTTTTATCTATTAATATAAGCACATATATTATGATATTGACGTGTAGTTAGAAGGTGTCTAAAGAGCTGGTAAAATAAATGAGCTGACCTTAATCTAGGTCACCTAACGCCAAGTTCATTAAAAATGCGCATCATTTCGAAAACGGAGATTTGAATCACTAGCGAGGTTTACTACAAAGTGGGCAGAAAGGGGTTCTTCTAACTTGAGATATAAGAATATAGAATAAAATATAAATTAAAAGGAACATGCTTAAATCGTTTTTTTTATTTTTCTTGTCGTCTTTGTAAGTAATGACACGTGCATCTAATTTTCATGAAAATCGGACGCCATTAATAGCGTTCCAAAATTTTCATATATTCATAGATAAATAGATAGACAAATTCAAGTGAAGGGACTAAAACGTTTTAAATTTACTTTTTTTTACAGCTTCAAACTTTTTCCGCATAGCAAGGTAGTCAGAGAGACAAACGGTAGTGTCAAGACAATCTGTTCACCACTTTCCGCCACATATCGACACATTGATTGAATGGCGGAACCCAACTTGCACTTTGTCTTAGGTACCAAAACGAATAAATTAAAATATTTTAAATATAATCATTCCCCTGATCAGGAATTTAAGCTACAACTAATCCCGTTTACATTCAGACGCAGTCCACAATGGTCTCCATAATGGTCGCCATAATCCATGTATAATATACAAATAATAAATAAGAAGTCTTACTGAATATAATTTATATGGTTATAATAATAGTTTTTTTATTTCTATAAAAGCCCTATTACAATACGTTTGTATATGCTGTAAAACATGAATGGGGTCTGTTTTAGAAAATCTAAGTAGTTTTTTTGTCTGTCAACTGTCTAGACGCGATCGTGCCTCCGTAGTTTTAACCGCACCTTATGTGGAACGCTTAAGTGCCCACGTTTACGATCCGCTTTGACAACAAATTGTTGGCGACGAGTGTTTTCAATGCACAGGGTATTTCAGAATACGATTTTTGTATGGATTCTTAATTTTTGTACATATTTCTTTACTATCTTATGGTAAGATTTTTCTTGTACATATTTTGCAATTTGCGGAATATATATAGAGGACAGTTTGTTGAAGTTTTTAAGTATGGTTCAATTATATCAAAAAATTAAATGTTTTAAATAAAAAATGAATAATGACTATTTTTTAATGTAGGCTCTTTCTCGTATGCTTGTGCTCCAATAACCTAATAGCAAATGATGCTATTGGAAAATCATGAAATTAAAATCTTATGATTTTCAAGATTCATATTAGAGATATTATGTTGTAATAGACTCGTACGTCTCGCTTTGATAAGCCAGGCTTAGAAAATTCAAATATTCATAATATTAATGGATGTGGCGTATTAATAAATATTCATCCGAGTTTGAATTATACCCTCAGCCATCAGCTACAGTTAATTTTATATTTATAATAAAGTTATATTCATTTATTTATCATAAAATCAATTCAATTACTTGTATGCAGCGTTCGTTAAGAAAAAAAAACATAAGTTATGCATATCTTAAAAACGCGTACAAAAATTATTAATAAAAATTTTAATTGACTTTTACAATTATTACCATACAAAAATCATTTCCCGGTTGTTTTTAATTCAACAAAACTGCAAAAAACGTGTTTCAATCGTTAAGGAAGTAGGGGTGTAAAAGTCCAGGCCAAATTAATGAGCTGAATACCGACCATTAACTTCAGTCAGGATTCACGGTGTCACAACTCGAGTGTCCGTGACAGTATAAATTTTCCCAATTTTTTTTCCTTTTCATACTTATGTACAACAGTACATTGGATTCTTATTTTTTGCTAGCAAAAGTGGGCAGAGAGAAACCTAATGTCAAGACACAGCTCTCCGCTTTCCGTCCGAATATGATTCCGAACATTGTGTCCGAACATGTATGAATAAATACAAGAAGTAAAAAGAAGCTGATTACTCCTTATTTTCGCCTTCAAAGGGTGAATAAATCATTTATGTCCCATAGTATTCGTATGTATAATGAAATTCCGCAAATAATAATGCCACTTGCCACTTGAACATATTTAAAAGATTAAGATTAAAAGTATATCATTGAAGATAGTGTTTTATTCGGTCTAGGAATACTATTCTGATGTTAATGTGTGGAATTAAATGCTGTCGATTCTCATTCCGGAGGCTAGTTATTGTAAAACTATATTTGAAAGTAGCAACATTTGTGTTTCTCGACGGTTATTCTCAACAGAGCCTGCCTTCCAAACCGTTGTTAGCTGCCGCTACGCCTGACAATACTGACATTTTATGTTTATTGACGATTCGAAAGTGCTTGTTATTTAGCTTATTTGAATAAAGAATATATTGATTTTGTGTTTTTCGAAATGGAAACGTTATTCGTAATGATTTTTCATTTATATTATTTAAAACAAAGGTATTAACTAGACTTTGCACGTTATTATATTTGTTACTGTTGAATATTTCAGATACTGTGTTTGATAGTTGGAAACTAATTTCTGCCTACTTGTTATCGTAAATCGATCTTATAGTTTTAAACTTCGTTTCTGTCATCGACTGTTCCAAATTAGGTAAGTTTCATTACTTAGAACTGGCGAATTTCAACAGACTTCATAGAGAAATTGCCACACATAGATTACAATTTATGTATTTATTTATTCCGTTTACCAATAATACTAAAAAAAGACATATTTAGTAAACGTGTAAATTGTTTTTATAATAAATCTATAATCTTTGGGAATGTAAAAATATCTTTACAGAGATGCTAACAACAAATATAAGTTGTAATAAGCGTAAAAGAATTTCTCGTAGCCGGCTGGAGAACGCATGACTCGATCAGAGCGCTTGAACGGTTTTCAAGAGGCGCGGGTTCGAATCCCGCTGCGTTCAAATTTTTATACGTTTACTAAATATGTATTTTTCAATTTCCTAAGTGTGCGATTTTAACACTTTACAAAATGTAACCAATAATTGTTACACAAAAAAAATATACAATATAGATAGATTTAAAAACTACGTGTACAATTATATTTAAGGTAAACACTGCATGCATAAAATAAAAGTTGTTTCAAAATACAAAAAAAGAAAGGTTATAGAATGAGAAAAAAAAAACATACAGTAATATAAATAACTAACTCAAGGACTTTGGTAATATACGTGTCTCAGATTTGTAATGGTTGTATGAATAACGATTAATCAAATAGTGCTTTAAATATTATATTTTTTTGGTTTTATTTACAAAAGATTTACTTACGTCTTAAGAATTGTGCATCGAATCTTATTACGTTGGACAAATTAGTTTGAATCAGTAGTACTGAGGGTACAAAAAACCATAGATTCTTTTTCTGTTTTTTATCCACCCTTAATTGTTAATGTACATTAACACTTCTTTACTGATTTAATATAGAAATTTAACGTTTATTTAACTAAACAAGATTTATAAAAAGCTACATGACAGATTATTACAGGAAATAAGATTTAATTATATCTCTAAAATCGCTTATCCGGGAACAAATCCCATTATAAAACATCGCATAAGTTTAAATCCCCAGAAATGTCACGTCACTAATAAAAAGGTGGTTTGTACACAATATCTTATCTCGTTAATAGCAGCTATTTGGGATGACAGAAAGTTTTTAGACAAATAAAATACTACTATAGATACTATAGTAATACTATAATACTAAAGATACTAATAATACTATAAATACTAAAATAATAACGTATACACGTTATTATTGCCATTGTAGCAAAAGTGAAAGGCGCTTTTCTTAACTTGATTATATATACATTGTATTGCGGTGTTTAGTTCCGCTTCCTTATATGCAGGTTATCCATGCATGCAAAATGGTGGAAAGCAAAGCAGACTGAATTACAAAACTAAAAAACTATTGTCCAACTTCGATCCCGTTGACGCATAAGCTGCATTAGCAACATTAGTTATGTCACATAAAGCGACACAAAAGTGTATGTCAAACACATGAAACTATGTGTAATGTTTATTTTATTAATTTCATGTATTTCTAACAAACTATAATAAAAAAATTTTGCCGTGAGCACTTATGATCCATATACATTTTTAATGTACTACATTTTATAGTCCAATGACCGCACCATTTTAGAAGGGGGTGAAGGGTTTGTCATCACGTTTTAATATAAGGTTCTTTTAGCTTCACGCTTATTCCATACAGCGGAATAGTCAGAGAAAACCTAGTGTCATGACACTCTGTTCTCCACTTTCCACCTTAAATGGAGATGCCGTGCTTTATTTTAGGTAAAGCGAAAATATGTTTAATATAAATCTTTCCCCTAAGTGGGCATCGAACCCACAACCAATCGCGTTTATAGCCAGACGTTGTCCCACTGCGCTAGAATGGACCGCGCCACGGTAGGCGCTGTAAAGCCAGACGGTGATAGTGATAACACTTACATAATATAGTATATACTTAGTCTTGCCATATACATTTTTAGAAATCAACATCTTTTAAAGTATGCGGCATGGTTCTAGGTGTTACTTTCATAACCCAAGATAAAACCTTTTGCTTTCGAACAAAATTTCTTCCAGTTCTTTCCCTGTGCTTTGATCGCCTTTTTCGTACGAATACTACGTTGACGGCCAGTTTTTTTTCTGTTACAAGCAGAGGAGGTTTTATAGTATTTATGAATAGTACGGTAAAGTATAGTAGTATGGTAAAGTTCTGGGCAGTACACACACATTTCACTAATACCAAGCGTATAAATAGTTATAAAAATTGTATTTGGCACCATACCTGCTTTATGTAATGCAATTATAGCTCGCTACTCTTTTTAACTCTACTCACTCCATTTGACTAAATAAAAAAATAAAAAATTACTATACTATACTAAATTACTATACGTGAAAATAAGAAAACAAAATGAATAATCATATAAAATGAGAGATTCCAAATTCAAAAGTAATATTTAGTTTATTTTTAATTATAACAGTATTTATGGAACTGATAACATTATTATTGTCTATTTTCATAATATGTGACTATAATTTTGTATTGGTATTTGTGTAATCAGATAAAAATAAAATTATGCAATTTTCGATTTCATTTATGAATCGAACTTCCACATCAGTTAGTATAGGTATATAGGCTAATACCTATACTAACTGAGCTACGATGGTGTTGAAGACTAAAAAGGATTTTCGATACAGCGTACTATAAAAGGATTGACTAAATTTATTGTTTAAAATATATTTCTCTCGCTTAGTTACATCTTAAGTAACGTAAAAACGTTAATAATTCTGTTTGAAAATTGTATAACAATTGTTTGCTTTCAAAAATATTTTATTAAATATACGTTATTAATATTAAAATAAGATTTTGCTAATTCTATTTATAATTATAAATAAAAGTTACATTTAAATTTAACTAAAGTGGGTTTTGTATGATAGACTAGTTAGTCTGTCTTATAAAACCCAAAATATAATAACACCATCAATAATAGCTTTATTGCTGGTTTTATTTGGTTTTAAAGTTGATAAGCTTTATATTATATAATAGCATATTTTTATCGAATGTTTAAGTCTTCTTAACGAATGTCTGAGTGATGGAAATCAACCGCGCTTTGTCTAACATAGCGCGGAAATGAAAGTAATTTAAATACGATCATTCCGCCGAATATAAAACCTATAACTGATAACGCTTTCAGTCAGACGCTGACTAAGTTGATTAGTTTTTTTATTTTACAGTTTTAAATTTTACATAGATTGACTTTTTGATAGCAATTCAGTTGTACTTTAAATCTCCTTCTGGGTTATTTTGATATTATTCTAATAATACGCGAAAGAGGCTGAAAATTGGCATTAGCATATTGGTGAGAAGGAGTGAATTAGTCAATACGTTTTATTAAAAAACATTAGGTTAATAACATACATACGTCACAAGCTACCATGTGTTTGATATACACTTTTATAAAAAGTGACATATACGTTGCTAAGGTTGTCTACAAGTCAACGAGGCTACTAGTCTAAATAAATACATATATTTGATTCTCTTATTGTTCAAAGCAACAAAAAGAAAATGAAAATTTCTAAATATAACTAATATCAAAAGTACTTTTAAACGATTTATACAGATTCACGCTTTTCCCTCCATAGCAGGGTAGTCAATAGAGAGCTCCGAGTCAAAACACTACGCTTTCTATTTTCTGCCCGAATTTTAGCAACATTGTGTATTGTGTGGCGGAATTCAATGTCGCCATTTGACTTGTTCACCAGAGCAAAGAAATGAAAATGGATTAAATTCAACCAAATTGGTCTTCTAAATAATGCATAAAACTAAATAGAATATTCTAAATTCTGAATAACGCATAACTAACGCATAGTGACACTCCGATCTCCAGTTTTCGTCAATTAAAAATATAATATGTTGGAACCCAACGTTGCATTTTATGTTACTGATAAGAAATTGGTCACAATTCCTACAAAGGCATGATAAAGTTATTTTGCAACATGATAATCGTTCATGGCGCTCGTCAAAACATACCCAATAAATGGGAAGTACTACCCCACGCAATGTATTCTCCGGATTTTGCTACCTCGCACTATCTATCTACCTTTTCAGATTAATGACACGTGGTCACGGACCAGCAATTGGGGTATTATGAAGAGATCGCTTTAAAACATGATTAATTCTTGCAACTGTTTGAATTTTAGAGAAAAAAAAACACCGGCATCAAAGTTGTATTCTTAATAGAATGGGAAAATATAAATATTTTCATCATTGTATACTTTGATAGTTAAATTTAAAGTTATACATTTTAATTGTTAACATTTTTATTCACACACATAGGAAATTAAAAAAGCATATTTTTAGAAAATGTATAAATATTTGAACGCCGCTTGATTTGAACCCGCGCCTCTTTAAAACCGTCCAAGCGCGCCCATAAAAATGAATCGACGAAATTAAAATCTATCACTCATAGGAATAGTGTTGCTTAAGTGTTCGTGACAGAATAAATTTTCCTTACCACTGAACATTTTGCTGGCGGTGTCGGACACTTGGAAAAGCAATTTTAGCTGCTGCGATACAGAACGATTTACTGAAAGGCTATTTATTCTGATTGATTCGCCAATTTTTATTTTACTTTTTAAATATAAAGTTGCTTAGATGTTAATTATGCTATTAATTTGTTCATATATTCCCACTCGAAAGAATGACTACAGTAAAAGTCTGTTTTATTGTATAATGTATGCTTAATAAGTATAAGGCAACATGTACATGTAAACACAAGTACTCGTATTTGATTAATTATATTAGAATATTTTTGTGAACATAACTAATAATGGTTTTGTGCAAATCCTATTTTATTTGACCTCTAAAAGAACAAATAGTTGCCTACTGTTGCGGATAATTGCCGAACAATAAAAATAGTTCGGAGGATTCTTGCCTAGTGTGAGGATACTCGTACTGCAATGAATTTTTTAAATAAAATCTTATTAATTTTACTAATCTGTCTTTATTATCTCATATAATATTTATTAAATAATCTTCATAATAATGCTGAGACTTTTGAACTCGTTTTTCAATTGGTAAACCTTCAGTATGTCTCAAAACTATGTCTAGTTTTTTATCGAAATATGCTTTAAACTTTGCGGTCCAAGCAACTGGTACTTTATTTAAGACCCTGCGTCTTCAATCTTAAATGCATGAGCCAACACTATAATTTAATATTTTGAAATAAACTACTGTTAACCGGATTAATCACGTATATTATTGGTATATGAAAATCGAATGCCATCAGTGTAGCTGCTAACCACGCACTACTGTAACTACTGTAAAGTGTTCGAAACGTCGCGTTTCTAAAATGTATTTTCGTATACAAATAATATACGCAATTATTTCTGTTCAAAATAATTTCATTTTAAAATGTGTAAAAATAGCGAAAACCAGAGATTTAATTACTCTTTTTTAATAAAAATGGAATAAAAAACCAAGGAGCGAAATTAAGTCTGTCTCGGTGCCTTTAACAGTTAATCATGGCCATCTATAATAAAATCGAAAACAAGTTTTCGCTTTATATTAAGAAACTCGATAGACTTATTATAAATTTGTATGAAAGCAGCTAATAATAGCTTTTAAACAACTATTATTTTATGCATGCAGTGTTTATCTTAAATATAGTTGTACACATTGTTTTAAGTCTATTATATTGTATTTTTATTGTGTAACAATTATTGGTAAACGGAAAAAAAAAAATGTAGATTTAGCTTTTTCCCCACTAAAGATTTTGTAATTTATGTAACAATTAAAAAATCATATGCTGTATGCTATATTCATATTCGTATGCCTATGCCGTCCTTGGTCCTTAAGAGCGACTCAATGGGGGACAATCTTTCTAAAGGGCTAACACCATTAAAGTACCTAATATAGTGTATTCATAACCGGGGCAACTATCCCACTGAGGCAGTTATCCGTATTTTACCCTATATTTCAATTATTTTCTTTTCTCCGCTCTGGTAAGATAATACGTGAAGTTGAGCTCCCTCATTTAACGTGGAATGTCTCGATTTTGGGCGGAAAGTGCACTGAAAGAACGGATTGTCTTGAAATTAAATTCTCTCCTACCACAATGCAAAAAAGAGCGTAAGGCTGCAAGAAATATGTTTAGTATATGTATTTGTGGCAGAGGTAAGTTGCTATGGCATTATATATTGTATTTGTACAGACATTTTCTTTTACTTTAAATATAAATATAATTGCACAAACATTTGATGTTAATTTAAATATGTACATAAAGTGTATGACTTAAATAAATACCCTAACCAAATATGGCGTCCTCTAACTAAGTTATCACTATCAAAAGGATATTTTTCTAAAGAAATCTGGAAAATATGTACTTTTTTATTCTTAAAATATTTTAATTTCCAAGAGCAGCTACAGAGAATAATATACAGGTGGCTTAGTAAGACGCGAAATCTCGGAATATAGGTAGAAGACAATTTTATTACGTGACCTTATAATATAACTAGTAATTTTACAAAATAGCAGGCCTTGTTTTAATGAAAATCTTTAATATATTTATATAACAATTTACCGAACTCAAACTCTTATTACTTTGATAACAAACTTTCTGTAAATTAAATTTTTTAATAAAGTTTTAAATATATAACAAACACAGCAATATCTATAATTAAAACATAAATAACGGAATGTCTTAGCACCTCGTTATTTTTGACTATCCCACAAAAATACAATATTTTTCCTTTTTTTCAATAGGTCAGTGTCAGAACACTCCTTTTACCACTTTCCGCCCGAAATAGAGGTATTGCGTGTTGGGTTGCGGAACTCAATATAGCTTTATTTTAGCTACGAGAGCAGAGAAAGGAAAATATTTTTATATATTATTATTCCCCCGAGTGGAAATCGAACCCACAACCAAGTAAGACAATGTCTGACCGTAAACGACGGTCAGACATTGTCCTACTGCGCCACGATAACGTCATGCTTATACAAATCTAACATTACAATCTGACTAATAAACTAATATTAAATTCAAAACAAAACCTTCCCGAAAATATAAAAAGAAAAATCTTTTAAATCATACAACATTGAAAGACCAAAATGGTAAATGAATAGCTCGGCGAATGTTCGCGGGGCCGTTTATAACGCTTTGTGACCAGGACACAGTAATTTTTTCACCAGCAACGGCTTACATTTTGCCTTTTCTTCTTTTATTGTTGTCGTAAAACCAGAGTAAATTATATTATTATTATAAATATTATTCTGTGAGATTCATATTATTTATTACGCCACATCTTTAAATAAGCTTTGGTTTTAATACGCCAATGTACTCTTTCGTAATACTAAGACTATTCTACTGTGGTATAAATTATAATGGGTACACATAAAAAGACAAAAATTATATAAAAAATTTGGCCGTAGTTTAGACAGTTGTTTGTATTTAGTATTTTATTTTGTATTTATTTTATATATATCTACGTATATGTATGTTAATTGTATTAATATATTAAACAAAGGCACTAGAATATTTATTTTAAGTTTTTAACTTTATTTATTATTGTTTTAGTCTCAGTAAGCCAGATTTGTTATGGGTTAGATTTTCACTCGCGGGAATGTTGATATTTAAATTATTTACATTTCTCCGCTCTGGTAAGATCAACCGCGGCGTTGAGTTACGCACTGAATACACAATGTCTCAAAATTGGGCGAGTATCTGGGCACACGATTGACTCAGTTACTTCTATGCGGGAAAAAGTGTGAAACTAAATATATGCAAAAAATCTAACTAGTATATATAAAATTCCTTTCTATTTCCATACAGACTAAATAAATGTTATCTTAATAAATTTCCTAAATATCGCCCTGAGCGAACGAATGTAAACACTCTAAGCTTTCTTACCTTTAATCAATGAGTTCACTGAATTAATTTGACTTTTACAGCTTCGCATTTTGATTGACGTAGTTTCAAGAGAAATTTTACGTAAATAATGTAGCCATTTAACTTTCTTTGCCTGAATCGTAATAAAAAAAATCAAGCTATATTCTATATACTGGATCTGCTATGCGTTAGGCAGAGAGATTATATGTATATTTTTTTTTAAATTTTAAAATGTTAATCACACACTTAAAAAATTGAAAAAAATATTTAGAAAACGAAAAAAATTTAAAGCAGCGGGATTCGAACCCGCGCCTTTTCGAAACCGTCCACTGTCCATACTTATAACTCGTTAAATGTAACGTGCAATGTCGGCCTTATCGCTAGATAAGTCAATTCTAACGTTATGGCACTCCATTCTTCACTTTCTGTCCAAATTCGAGACCCTGCCAGAATTGACAGAACTCAAATCCGCGCTTTATCTTGATGTAAATAATTAAATTATTATTATTCATCTGGGTGGGAATCGAACCCACAATTGCGTTTACACCAGACGCTATCTAGCTATACACGATGGGCTGTCGCACATTCCCCTGTAAAGTATTTGTTATTTAAACTTATATCTCGTACAGTTGAAACTGATTTATAAGGTAATAGACTAATATAAAATAAATGTTACCTTAAGGGTTCAAATTCAAGACGAAAGCTTTAAATCAGTTAAACAGTATCAAAAACAATTGATACTGTGATATTATAATACAGGCTAAATTTTAAACATTTAAATATTATATAAAACAAAAAGGTTTCGCCTTTAGTTTGTAGGAACATTAATTTCCTTCGCCACTGTGCGTTCCGCTGACACACTGTTGCACACAAAAAGCAATTAACGCGTTTAAATGAAGCACTTTCAAAATAAATTAACCGTACAGTACTGTGCAAACTTAAACATTTAACCCAATATACAATTATAATAGAGCTTGAAATTGTATGTTTCACAGTTTTATTCTTACATTTAATTTAAATATCATATTTCGTACGATCGGTAGATAGATACGTACTTTGTTTTCTTATTAAAAACATTGCTCGCAAACGTTTGAAATCCATACAGATAGATGATGATGAGTGAGGTGATGAGTGATGAGTGATGTGACAGAGACTATACTAACAAAACCATCCGTTCTCAATTTCTCCGAAATCGAAACAGGTTGTGTTGGGAGACGTAAATCAACGCCGCACTGTGTCTTACCAGGTAGTGGAGATGGAAATAATTTTAATATATACCCCCTGTGGACTGAACTCTCAAACAATCGCGTTTATAGCCAGTACGCGGCACTGCGCTCCGATGACCTCATTATTATAAATATATCATATGCGAATTCTTCAATAATATTAATATTACTTGTACTAATATTTCATTAAATCTTAACTTTAAAATAAATATAAAATTATATGTTAACATTTATATACATCTCAACTTATTAAGAGAGTTTTCTTAAGCGAAGGCAATAATTTCCTCTACAAGACTGTCCTGGTTACGTACATGTACAACTAAAAAGTTTAGTGGACGGCTCTGCTCGAAACGCTTACTCGTCGAACGGCTATTTCTATTGATTGATTTTCTAAAATTCTGAAAATATGTAGTTTAAAATTTTCAAATCGCACTCAGTACATTTGTTAGATTGAAAAGTTATAGTGATAATACAGTAGGTTGAAATATTCTCGTCCGTATATATTATTGGTCAAATATTTCTAAACGAAAACTAAATTTTTAAGCAGCGTAATGTATACAAGGGTTTAATATATTCAAATGGTTTTCATTTTGATACCAAAGTTTCGATAACAGCTTATGATTTCACGCAAACCGAATAAGTATTAAACGTTAAATTCTTTAATATACGTAGCGTCTGACTGAAACGCGATTGGCTGCGGGTTCGATTCACGCTCGGGGAATGAAAATATATTTAAAACGTTTTTTTTCCGCTACTACTACTACCTAAGACAATGCGTAACGTCACTCCGCCGCCACTAAACACACAATGTTTCGATATCGTAAAGTGGCGAACGGAGTGTCTTGACAATAGGTTTCACTCTCTGACTACCCTGCTATGAGTCTTGTATCGACATATATGTGTACTTACTTAAAATTAATTAAAAAAATCTATTGATATCACTTTTAATTTTTTTCTTTCTGATCATATTGAGTTGTTGATATAAAATACTCGGCGTTCAGTTCCGCGAATTAATATGTAATGTCACAATTTTTGTTTTAATATTAGGGTTCTATCTAAACTACTCGTAATACGAAAAAAGCACAGGAAGCTGTAGCAGTTCTTAATAGGTTAAATTAAGAACAATGAGTGGCTGATATCTAACCCATACATCGTAACTATCCAACTAAACAAGTTATTATTTAATTATAGAAGCATCTGTCAGTAAATACTATCGTTAATGTTAGATCGATAACTGGGATAGACAGGAGGTCAACTGCAAATCAATCAATTTGCGATTGTACTAAGCGTTCTCAACCCAACCCATTTGTACAATAATATTGGTATCACTGACGAATGACCTTTTAATACATATTCATATTATAATAGATGAACTGCTTTAAGGATTTATATTTACATACAATTAAGTTTTTGTGTATTTGTATAATATAACTTATTTAAGAACAAAAAATTGAAATAAATAAATATACATTATAAATTTACCATTACAAACAAGTAATACTTTCCTAGTGTAAGTTGGAAAGAGCGTGGTAGTAGGACTCATCTCTCAGCAGACAATATGTGTAAAATGGACGAGCTGTAGAAAACGGGTAAGGCACTCTATTGGTCCACTCTACGTAAGGTATATACTAATAGTAAATATATGCCTACGAATTCAACTTTTGAAGACAACATTTGAATATAGTTCTTTCTAGTAATATGTTTGAAGAGAAGCCTTGTAACAAATTTACCAGCTAAGCTGTTAAAAACGAAAATTGTGACGACCTTATAGGAATTTAATTGTGGGCCGATGAGAACGTATAGCTTAATAACGAGCTAGGGCACTTGGACAATATCCAAAAATTCAGCGCAGATTCAAATTCTGTTACGTTCAATATAAATGATTTCTCTATAGGTTTATTACTTTAAGAATTATAATAAAATATAAGAAGGATAATATTTCTTCTCCTATACTGAATTTTGGAAAAAATGCAAAAGGCCATCGTGGCGCAGTGGGACAGCCTCTGACTGTAAACGCGATTGATTGGGGGTTCGAATCCCACTTGGAAAAATTATAATAATTCAATTACTTTAATTTATTAAATCTGGTGCACAAAACAAAGCGCGGAGTTGAAATTTGCCACTCATCACGCATTGACCCGTATTCAAGCTGAAAGTGGAGAACGGAGTGTCTTGTGACTAGGTTATGTCCTCGAGCTAGCAGGGTGCTATTCAAAATAAGGCGTGGAGCTGAAAAAAAATAAAATTCAGCATTGATTATTTCCATAAAAGCTCTACAGTTTTAAAAACAAGACTAATTAAAAGGCTGGTGATTGTTCGTGGAAGCATTTATAATGCTTTTAGATGTCAACCTGTTATTTTTTCATTGAAATTGTATCGTGTATTTTTATTAATTATTATTTGCTTTTCATCTGCAAAAATGAATTTAAATTATAAATGTAAAATATAAATTTATGTAACTTTTAATTATTGGTTAAATTGTAAGTAAGTAAAAGCTTCTTATATAACAGCTTTTATACAAATCGGAAATTATATCTTTATTAAATTTATTTTTGCTTCACGCTGTTTCCCGAATAGCAGGTAGAAAGAACCTAGTGTCCAGACACTGCGTTCTCTATTTCTTTTAGAATTCCATTACAGATATTGCGTATTGAATGGAGTATCTCAAGGCCGCAATCAAAGGTCTTGTTTACCACAGCAGGGAAATAATTCCACTACATTCCACCGAGTGGAAATCGAACCCAAAAGCTATTGTGATTACAACCAGACGCTGTCCCACTGCGCTGTGATGGCCTCAACACAAAATAATATTCTAGAGTGATTTATTATTATATTGCTATACAATTTTGTCGTTTTTAGGTTTTTCATATCCCGTATTCATTTAAACAACTTCTGCTAATACATTTTTTCACCACCAATGACTGATTAATAAATTTTAATTGTTAATTATGATCGTTTAAAAACATTCATTTAATATAGATAGATAATAAGTACTTAATGGTAAAATTGCAATGAAAATCCAGTGAATTTCCTGTTTTAAAACTCGTAAAGAATTCAATGTTCATAGCAAAGCACTCCATTTAAACTTTTATATCAACCGATGAGACTGAATTTAGATTCGGTCATTTGTATATGAACAAAATAAGATTTAACATTTATATTTAATTTTTTTTCGTTTTCCACTTTTCGCCAATGTATTTGTATTATTTGTGCGAGTTGCGTGTTGAGTGGCGTAACTCAACGTCCGTGCTTATATTTATTATCAATGTAAATCATTTAAATATGATTATATTGAGTGAGAATAGAACCCACAACCGCCGTGTTTTCATTTATGCGCCACGATGTTTGGACCAGTACCAAATATAATATCCGAATACAAAGCTTCCTAAGATCTAGAATCGGACTTGTAGTTGACTCACACGACAAACTTTTACTTTATTTCAGTTTTACAAAGCAGAATTTACTAGCATCACGTACATCGCGAATCTACAATCTTTGAATCAAAGTGCAGGAATAGAAACGAAAATATGTGACAGGCGCTTTCTAGATGTTTGAGTATATTTAACTGGCCCATTGGTCTAGTAGTTAGTTATACTGAGTGGTAGACTGTGGGCCGTCGGTTCAATTTCTCACTTGATAAATATATACATATTTAAGCTATGATTATTTAGATTTGTGTTTTTCGACAACTGATCTTCAAAGTTTTATTTTTATCACAAACCTACACTTTTAAGAAGTGAAAATTCGTTTGCATATCATTTAGTGACGCGTTGACGCGTAAAACACGCGTTCCAACTCGTATGGTCAATTCATACAAATGGGTATGTCAAACACATTCGGCTGATATTAATTTAAGGTACTTTTAATGCATTATAATGAAAAAAATAAAAAATAAAATATACCTACATGTACTATTTATTATATTATTGTCACGTAGCTGACTTCCTGCTTACTATATTCAATATGAAAGTATATTTTTTTTGTTACTTATATATTACGGATAAAAGGTTATATTTCAAAGAAAAAGCAACGGCCTTCACTTCCGCCCCTCAATATACAATATCTTGAATTCAGGCGAAGTAAAGCAGAATGGAGTCTTGAAACTTGGTTCCTGATGCCTGCCCTGCTCTGCTGGATATAGTGTGAAACTAAAAAAAGCAAAACTTAGTTAGGATTGCTGCAAATAGCTCAACAACAGGATCTAGTCGATGTAAATAATTTAATAGTTAGTACTCGTAGTAGTAGTAGTAGTAGTCTAATAATTTCAATAACAGATTTAACCACAAGCTTGCGATTGAACAAATTGGACCAACGATGGGTCTCCAGGGTCAAATGACTGTCGTACCTTGTAAACATCTGTAGCTTGTCACAGCCAGTTGCAATAAATATTGATAAAAATGGCCCGAGCGTATAGAAAAGTTTGTTATAATAGTGCACAGTGTTTCTTTTTGTTTTATATATGGTCAATGTATACAAGATTTTATAGAATCCACAGTTTACGGCTTTTCTTTCTTATTCTAGAATAAAAAATCAAAAAGGCTTAATACGTTCTCTCTTTAGTTTTCCTCTTCAGTTTTAATGAAATATGTAGTTTATAATGTTTCCTTGTAAAATATATTAAGTAAACTATATTTGTTTAACATAAATTTATGATAGTCTTACAGATTAATCCAGTTCTAAACCACTAGGTTACTATTTTTTAACATTTTTTTAAAGTCTTAATCGCACACTTAGGAAATTGAAAAAGACATATTTAGAAAACGTATATATTTGAATATTTGGGATTTGAACCCACGCCTCTTAAAAACCATTCAAGCGCTCTGACCGCTAAGCCATGTGTTCAAAGCATTTTCTAAATATGTATTTCACTACGTTACTAATTTAATTCAATCCATTGTATTTTTGTAAAAGTTGGTAATAAGCAAAGGAATTGAACAAGTTTCACATTTTTACTTCGAATATACTGTTCGTATTTTTTTTAAATGTAAGTAAAACAAGTGCAAAATGTTCATTGTACTCGTACTAAACCGTATACTTACGTTTTGTAAAATAAAAGTTTAGCACTCCAGTGCTTCTGATATCATATGAAAATCTGGATTTTCTACAGAGTGCGCGATCCATATAAACTGATACCAACAGATACTCGAGTCCACTCAATACTGAAGTAAAATCTACAGCTTTCAGACTGTCCAGTGAGAAAACATTAGGAACGTTTACACACAGACGGCTTATATGCATTGGGAAACTATATCGGTTGATTTTTTAAATAATTTTAAGTAATAACCTAACAATAATAAGATTTTTGGGTTCGATTTTAATTTTTTCGCTTCCCCGCGCTTCCTGCGAAAGTCATTAAAACGCGGCGTTTGGTTACGTTTTCATTGTTTTGCATTTTCATCATTCAACTCTCGTTGGAATAGATAATGTAGATATATCCCCGTTGCTTTCTGCTTCACCGCAGTACCGGTGGCTACCGCTGCCCTCCAAAAAAGCCTGTCCAAAGTCAAAACAACTACCTAAGCTACTAAGAGCTGCTATATCTAGTGAGAATGCATCATCATGCCAGAAAGTTGGTATAAGCCGTTTTTCTTGATACAGGGTTAAAAAATGTATATATTTTTTTATTTTTATTAGTGACAAAAAGGAAATTTAACATTTCAAAAGAAATTATCATAAAAACTATTAATGTAATATCTAAACATAATATAGTATTTAAAGATATACTAATAAAGTATATAATTTTACCAAAATATTAATCAAATTAAATATAAAATAAATAAAGCGATAAAGTCTTTATCTGCATAGTTATGTACCGAAAAACTCCTTCCTTGTTCTTTTGAATAAAAGACATTGAGTGCTGAGTGGCGGAACACTGACAACACTGCACTTTGCAAAAGTAATCAGTGATTATTACATATTAATATATTTACAGCTCACGCATGTGAGTAAGTAAATATATATATAATTAACATAATGTATTTGTCTGTCGTGTACGTGATTCGTTGTTAAACTTTGTTCTGTATTGATTTTGAGAGAAAGCTAAGATGTTACAAGTTACAACTATTTCTAACAAGATCTCACTCTAAGCACGTACTTGGACTACGAAGTATCTCGAAAGGGCAGTTAAAGCTATTGAAAGCATAAAATAATTCTTTATTAATATTATATTTATTCCGTAAATTTAAAATACAAGTAAAGCTAAATTTTCAAGTATTTCTTTGTAGAGATTATTTTTGTATAATATTTGTGAGTTCAAATATTGCTCCAACAAATTATTATATCAACTATATACAAAAGTGTAAGTCTAACATAATTATGGTATTGTATGCAATATTTGTTTTATTAATATAATTTTTTTTTTCAGCCTCCAGGTTTTATCCCGCGTTAGAAAAAATTGTAGAGTTAATTAATTATTATTATTTAGCTTATTGTATTCCCCATATAGTAAACATTGCGTAAGGTCTTACAGGAGCGGAGAAATGGTAATCTTTTAAATATAATCATTATAATAATTTAAATATCAATATACAAAACAATCACGTTTATAAACAAACGATGTCCAATTGCGCTACAATAACTTACTAAACAAAAATGTTAATTCGTATAAACGTGCCAAATTTGATACTCCTCGTAAAAAGGGGTTGAAAACTTTTTCTGAGCGTATAATATACAGATGATATATATATATTTTCAGCTTCACGCTGTTTTCCACATATCAGGTTAGTCAGAGATAACATAGGGTTTAAAATACTCTGTTGAGTAGCGAATGTCAAAGCCGCGCGTTGTCTTAGGTACCATAGCGGAGATATATATATTTTTAAATATAATGATTACCCCGACTGGGAATCGAACCCACAACAAATCGTGTTCACTGCGTCTACAATGACCCCAAGGTCTATAATATAGATATAATTCAACGATAATATAATATATGTATATATTCCAAGCTTAGTTTCACCAAATACGCCAACCTAAACTTGTTATACCTGCCTACATTGCCAAGTTGTAAAGATAAAATCATATATAGTATCTTAGTCATAGACTATGAAGGACAATTAGTTTGTATTCAGTAATAGTTTATTTAAAATATTATATATTATGGTATTATATTTTGTGATTTACTATACGAAGTTGGCTTAGTATGGGAAAATATAGCCCGAGTAGGCGCGCGTAGGCTCCTGCGCGCTGCTTCGAGTGTGCCGTCGAGGGTGACCCACCACCCTTCACTCCTGGCGTGCTTAGCAGGCTCCCGCCGCCGGGTCTCAGGGAAGATTGTAGTCCCTGTAGCCCCTGCCAGTGGCGGTCGAGGAGGAGCACCGCGAGGTTTTAGTGGGTAAACGGACGGCCTACATCTGCCGGTCTGGAGTCCCATTCGTAAAGGATTTCTTCACGCTAAAAAAAAAGAAAAAAGTATGAAAACAAAAATGTAACATTGCTTAACATTATTCACAAACCGTTCTCAGTTCAATTAATTCTATAACAGATAAGTACTTTGAAGCTTCATGTGTCAAATACTTGTACTCTTCAATATATTGGAATGTCCAAAAATACCAATACACACTTCGAATTCCCAGGGTAATTTAGTATCTATCTTCTTTTTATGTATAAATAAATTAAGTTCATATTAGACAATAACTATAACATCAATACATTTCTATCAAATATTTAACCGCCACCCGTCCTTTACCGTCCTTACAATTTCAGTTACGTGAAAAAAAATACTGTGCAGTTCGTCATTTAGCAAATATTAATATTTTATTATTTTACGTAAGTATTTCCTTACATCCTAAAAAACTATAAAAATTATTTTCGTATTTGTCATATACATTAAGCTATTTAATTAATTATTTATTTATATAGCGTCTGTGACCTCTTAATAATTAAATATGATAGTTCTGTAAGTAAAATGAAGTATTTCAATCCATTTTTCATGAAATCTTACGAAAAATCGCAAGCAGGAAATAGCGTATAAAAACTCAACCTCTCACTATATTTTGAAGCACCTCACTGTATTGATCCATCGGCCCTGGAAATCCCAACGGCTTCCCCGATCACTTATAAATGCTACAGTCCAAAGCCCTTAGATAAAACTGGTATTGACTGACGTTTTTAAGAAAATAACAAATATTTCAAAGGTAAATTGTACGAGCCCTTAATCAACATATATTATAATGTTAATCAGTTTGATTAGCGACTGTGCGACGTGGTTTTACTATTATATTAAGTGTATTCGGGAGCGGAGTGACTTAGCAGTAGGTTCTCTCTAAAAAAAAACTGTTTTTTAACATGCTTTTATTAACTTCACCTGTTTTTATCTCTTATGGTAAGATTATCTCTTATCGTTAGATTTGTTTTAAAAATGTTTTAAATACATATTTTTGGTTACACTGACTATACAATATTTTCATACTATGAATTTGATGTGCTTGCTAGGACGACCAGGACATTGAAAAACTAATTTTAAGCTTGATACTCTTATTTTAAATCTTATTTTATTATTATCTTATTTATACAAATTGTACATGCAACGTAGAAATTACGATTACGAATAATTATAGGAACATATTTAAAAAACCTATAAAAATTGAAAGCCATGCGTTTTGCGGTTTACATGAGACGCGGGTTCGAATACCGCTGCGTTCAAATTTTTATAAGTTTCCTAAAAATGATTTTCAATTTCCTAAATGTGCGAATAACACTTTAAAAAATAATTACAAGAAGCTCATCTGAAATATACGTCGTTCTAGCCATATTTTGAAAACATGCTGTAATTTGAAATTGAAAATCTAATCTAATAAGTAATTCGAAAATCTTTTTGTTTATGGTCACTCATAGTTTTCATGAGAAAAGGTGACGTGTCACTAAGTTCTCTCTGTATACCTCACTTAGTGCGAAAACGAGTAACCATAAAAGAAAAGAAAACTTGAATTGATTTTTGTTAGGATTTTGACAGTGGTAACGCTACCCTTAAAAAGCCCGTTAAATTAAATTATGTAAACAAAGCTCATTTCTAAAAGCATTTCAGATTATTAGCCATTTACAGTTAAAGGAGTTGTTTTCGCGCCCCTTGTTTTGAAAACATTTCATAATAACGATTCGACTTACTAATTTTTTTCTATTTTAACACCATAAATAACCTTGTTTTATTTTTTTATTTTTCTACATTTTAAAAGTAAACAGTGGCATTTTAGGCTTATTTTTAGATAACTTTAAACAAAACCGTATTAGGTGTGTTTATACCAGGTATATAGGTATTTACTACTTAAAATTGGATTTTAAAATAGGTTTAGGAAGAGAAACTGAAAACACACAAGAAACGATATGGAATTTTACACTCGTCTTGATCAGATACAAACAAAATATTTAGTGCACGACAGCTTCACTCAAAAAGCTGACTTAGCTCTTTACTGACATTACATTAGATTAATAAATAAAATATTTACTTAGCAATTCAATGTTATTTAAATACCAAAATAACGTTTCTACATATGACTTAAGTTATTATAACTCTAAGTAATAAAGATATATAAAAACTGAAGCTGAATTTATAAATAAGACATTGATTTACGTTTTTAAAAACCGTATAAAAATTTAAGACTTGGACTCGAACCCGCGTCTCTTGAAAACCGGTAACGCTCGGTTCCAAGTTACTTTCTAATTTTTATACGTTTTTAAAAATGTTTCGATATAGTCGATACATAATGTTATAACAGATTCATGAACGTATTTTCCTATAATATAAAATTTCATTAATATATATATATATATATAAATTGTTTAAAAAAATTCTTATGCACTAAACTAAATTCTTAACCGTTTTTCATAATTGCAAAAAAGATTTTATCAATAGCATTCACGTTCTAATTACCACACAATTATTCATAGACATAATCTTAGTGTAGATAAAAAATTGTAAAAATGTATCTACAGAGATGCTAACAACGAAAATAAGTTGTAATAAGCTAATAAGAATTTTGACGTAGCCGGATGTACAGCGCATGGCTTAGCGGTCAGAGCAATTGGACGGTTTCCAAGAGGCACTTGTTTAAATCCTGGTGCAATCCTAAAATTTTTTTATTGTGAAATTTTAAAATGTTAAATATAAAAAAAAGTATTGTTTTATTGTGTAATCATTTATTACTCGTTGACTTCTAGAAATCACAAGTTAAATGGTTTCAAGAGGTGCGGGTTCAAATCCCGCTGCGTTCAGATTTTTATACGTTTTCTAAATATGTCTTGGTTGATACTCGTTTTACAAAACGCGACACGCGACACGTCTTGACACTCGACCCGTTACATCTATGGAAAATCAAAGCGGAGAACGGTATAACATACCACTAGCAGATATATATATATAGATAGCGTAGACAGAGGTCTAATCTCTAAATAGACAAAAGTGAACCAAAAGAAAATTAAAAATTTGTCTTCGATCCATGAAGTTACAACTAAACAAATAAAAATAAAAACACTAACCCATAAACGTTTTATGAAGCCATAAAAAGAGTAGAATCTATTATATTTTCAGAGCTAGGCCTTAACTTAAGGTATAGTTTCAGTTTATATTTCTCGTATGCAAAATAAATGTGTTTTATGTGATTTGAATGCAGAGCTTGAAATTTCGTTTCTTTTAAAATACTCATACTTGCAATATAAAATAAATATATATTTTTAATTTTATTGTACTCGTATTTTATTCTAAACTTAGAAAAGTGAAAAAACAAGTTTCAGTGTCATATTTTTAATAAAAAAGGTCCATCGTTGTACAGTGGGCTGTAGAGACAATGAATGAGAGTTCGATTTTAGCTAATTCCACGCACTGGTAAGGCAAAATGTTAAGTTTCTCGAAGTGTAAAGTACTTTCTTCGTACATCAGACATGTGATTTTTTTTCACCAACGCATCGAAAATAGAATTCGATCGCCTTAGGGAGTTCTAGAGCTTTATTTCTTACAGGTTTCTATATCAGGTGTTTCACCTACAAGGTTAACAAAACAAAAAATCATTCAAACTCCTGTAACTCCTACGAAGATTTGCTCGTACAAACAGGAAAGAAAATAAACAGACAGATAAAAAAGTTATTCAAAGTACAAACACATTTTTTACTATTTTATTATAAAATAGATGATAAATAAAATATAAAACTACAAAAGTTTTGGCTATTTTCAATTTGTGTTTCAACAATGTACTGGGTAGCCAACACAAAAATATATTTAGTAAATAGTTTACAGGACACTGTAGTCGTGAATTTACGGCAAGGATTCCAAGATAATCGATGTTTTCTTCAAATAAGTGGGTACCCATTTTTTACAACTTTACAGTTTTTCACGCATGGCTGGGCTCAGTGCCCGGAGAGAACCAAGTATCAAGACTCTTCGTTTTCCACTTTCCGCCAGAAATCAAGACATTGCGTGTTGATTAGCGAAACTCATAGCCGCGCTTTGTGTACCAGAGCGGAGAAATGAAAATATTTTAAATATTCTCATTTCTCCGCTGTCTGTGTTTTTTTTTTAATTTTGTCGCGTTATTTAATTCTGAGGCGGTATTAAGTTCGCCGGATCAGCTAGTACACAATAGAAGTGACGCAAAAGTTGAATATTAGGAATGTAGGAGGTGTTGTACATGTGATTTCTAGAATTCAACGAGAAATAAATGATTCCATACTAAAACAATACTTTTATGTTAACATTTTTAAAGTGTTATTCTCATACTTAGGATTATATATATATATATATATATATATTAGTTTAAGAATTTTAATAAAAAAAAATTCTGACACCACCTGGGACCCAATACTGAAAACTTTGAAGTCTCAATCCGATCACACCAGAGAGCAAGATACAGTAAGCTCATTTTGCAAGAATCCAGGGCAATACGCGAGGCAACTAAGAAATCGTTGGCGGTAGTTTGAGATAATAATTGTATCAAATGACAGACAAATGATACCTCAGTCTACCTGAGACCACGGACTACTGTAAAGTGTTCGAAACGTCGGGTTCTAAAATGCATTTTCGGTCTGGTTAAAATAGTTTCATTTTAAAATGTGTAATAATCGTGAAAATAAAAGAATTTATTATCTCTATATAAAATTTCATCACAAATGATTCAGCAGTTTCGCCGTGATGACGTCACATATAGACAGTCATACAGAGTGGCTTTCGCATTTATAAAAGTAAGTATGGATAAACAATTCTACACACAATTCACAACCACGTCTTACAGTCAGATTCTCTATAACTGTGCCACGATGGTGTCTGATATACATTCATTCATTGAGTATTTTAAATAAGCTAAAGCCACTTGGTCTCAATACACACCCTCGCTTAAAGAACTACTTCAAATATCAAAGAATTACCTTCTAAGATCCATCTTAAAAGCAAATTGATAAAAAATATATTAAAGAAATGTTTTAACTTAAAAAATATTTGACTATTTTAATGGTTTAACTGATTCTCTCTCATATATATATATATATTTAAGTGCGGCGTTGAGTTTGGATACGTGCGTATTGCAATGATAACTCGCTTAACTCGATTTTAGGAGGAAAGTGGAGAAAGGAGGGTCATGACTCTAAGTTCTCTTTGACATATTTAGAAAACGTATAAAAGTTTGAACGCAGCGGGATTTGAACCCGCGCCTCTTGAAAACCGTTCATGCGCTCTGACCCCTAAGCTATGCGTTCTACATCCAGCTACGTTGAAATTCTTATACGCTTATTACAACTTATATTTGTTTTCTAAATATGTGTTTTTTAATTTCCTTAGTGTGGGAATAACACTGTAAAAAATGTTAACAAAATATATATTTGATGTTGTTGTCAGAACGACCAGTATACCAATAAAATACTATAAATCATTTCGTTTTATTTTCTTTTTTTTAATTTGCTATTTTGTAGATAAATGAAATTATAATCTGAACACAGAAAGAGTACTTATATATTTTATACATAAATATTTTCTTTTTTGGAATCTGACTTTTAACTTTTAATGTTATATCAAATTGATATCTAATCAAAACAACGTTACAAGATTGTCTTACACTTTGACTTCAGGCTAATTTAGACAGATTGATTTAGTTCAGATTGTTTTTATTGCAGTCCAATTTAGACTTTATTTCAGACAGCGTCTAACTGTAAATACAATTGGTTGTGGGTTCGATTCCCACTGTAGGTGAATTACTATCTTTGTTTTTTCTATATCCTCGCTCAACCAAAACAAAAGTTAGTGCAGTCGAGTTTGTTTTTATACTTTCCGCAATTTGGTTTTAGTAACTAAACTGTTATATTAACAAATATAAAACAGATATAATCATATATAAAATATCACTCATAGTTATCCATTAATATCCTAATACCGCAAATGCTTTCATAACCGCAAGCTTAACTCAAGCGTGTTTAATGATGTATCGTGGAGGTGGACTATTGACACAATCATGAATAAATCAAAATGATCCACAATGTAACCTGTCGACGCAATACTATAGCTATAACCACTTAGCTTTTAGGGTATTGGGTTAGTAGTAGATATATATTTTGAAAGCTTTTTCCAAAAGCCAGAGAGAACCTAGTGTCAGGACTCCGTTCTCCACTTTCCGTTTGAATTCCAGACATTCACATAACTCAACATCACACGCTTTGTCTTGTCACCGGAGTTGTAAATATAATCATCTCGCGAGTGGGAATCGCATCCACGACCATCGCATATACGGACAGACGCTGTCACACTGCGATACGATGACCTAAAACGATTATATAATTTAAATAATAGCTAATTTGTATCGAAGTATGTGTTGAGAATAACTCAAACTGACGCTAAAATAATCTTAGTTTTTTGTCCGTTCATTTTCAGCATGTTAAGTTATCACACAATAATAAAAAACTTTCTATGGTTTTCTAGGTTCTCCCAATCTGATACGCGGCAGAAAGATTGAAGCTGTAAAAATAAAAATTTAAGCCCAAATGTACCGTAATAGCGTTACACTTACACTACTCTACACTTCACTGCCTTCATTATTATTTAATAATTTATAATAATTTATTTGTTAAAATACTTTAGAAAAACATCCAAATCTCTTTATCAAATCTATAAAAATATAATAAAAATGAAACTGATCGCTGTATGTACATGGAAGATATATAAAAAAAATATTTATATTAATATTAATTATTTTTCTTTCCTGTTTATATTTGTGCACACTAATCTTAGAAACAGCTGATTTAAATAAAATTTTGACCATAACAATTAGTGTTTATTTCATTACAATCGGTCGTAAATAGAAAAATTAAATAAAAGAACAAACATTTGAAGAAAACAACCATTTAAATTATTTAAACAAAGTTTGTGATTTAAGTGAGAACGCGGAAAGGCGACAAAGCGTAATAGTTTAGTCGTGTAGTTTACGCAGATGAAGCCGCGAGCGGGTCGCTAGTAAATGAATAAAACAAGGAATCAAACAAGTATGTGAAGTCGGGCCAATATTACGCAATTAACTCCATTTTAAGCGACGAAAAAAATGGAGGGTGTTCTCAATTCGACACGTATATTTTTTTTATTTTACTACGCATAACTTTTTACAGAATAGATTCTTTTTTTAATAGTTTAACTTTATTTTTTTCTAACCCTAAGCATAGAAAAACAGGGAACAGGGTTTTCATACTCGGCGCATATATTTTTTTGTTAAATAGTTATTTTTAGATACACTTTTCAGTTATACATATCAAAATATTTATTTATCTCAAATGAATTAATTTTACAAATTTATCGTATATTGTAAGTAAATCGTATATTAAGTATTTGGTTATTGAAGCCCACCTGTATCCACTGTCTCGTTACTACAGAGTATTGCAAAGTGTTCGACACGAGTGAGACTAAATATACCTGATATATGCTTAAATTTAAGCTTCATTTTAGAAAAAGTTTATTAATCTCGAGAACAAAACAAATTACCAATTGTATTTATTTACATTGAAGTTATAAAACGTATATTTAACGAACGTTACATTAATTTAAGCTCTAATTGCGCCCCGCTGTTTTAATTGAAACAAAATACAGTTGTTCAAAAACAATTTACTTAGATAAAATATGTACTCTCTCCGTCTCCATTTACAAAGACCATGTGGTGTCTAGAAGTATGTAAGAGCTGAAATTGTTTTTCAACTAAGAGTATATAGCTTATGGAAATGCCATCTATCATTATTTTCACGATTAAGATAAAAACATCTCGATTCACTCGTATCAATTATTTAGTTGTTCCAATACTATAGAAATTACACAAAATACTTACTTTAGGAATTAAATTAAAAATAAACATTTTAGTTCAGTTCTTTAGTTATGTCGCTTCGAACGCGAAAGCTTCACTATCACTTATCACTACGCCAATGTCATATCTCAATACACTATTTTTGATTTAAATATGCTCATAACTTACCTTCAAACAAACTTTATGAAATTTTCTGTTTTTGTTTCATTTATTTTGTATGGTAATATTTAATGCTGTATTTTAAATTTTACACTATAAACCATAATTAAATTGTTTAATTAATATATCATAGATAATTGTTAATAGTATTCATAGTTACTTTATAAATGAGATGCCCTTTAATTATTAAAATACTGATTGCACTACATGTAGCTTACATTACCTACCACCTCCAATAAGTTTTTTACAATTTACAATTTATTTTCATCAATATTCCTCGTGCTTTTAAAAAGCTTTGCGGATTCTCGGCATAATATCTATGGTTTTATTAAATATTCAATGGGATTTAATATGACATTGCACACTCGTACAGATACCAGACGACAAACTTAGTATTTTATTATTAATTAAGAGTACTCAATAAGCGATGTAAGGTTACGTTACTGGGATATTTTAATCAATATTTCAAAGAAAAGTGGCTTTCTTTAGTTGCATTGAGCTTTAAGATTGCTTGAGGTTAAATTTTTATACAAACTGGTGTATTATTTTCGGACTACTTATGGACTTGCTGGGGTTTTGTAATTGCTTCCAATTCCTTTGGTGGTATATGTAATAATATTCAATTGTAAATAATCTTACATTATCTCTCTCTTATATATTCAATTTAAATTGCATGCCATACATTGCACTTTGCACTTTTACACCGATAGCATGTAGTGAAATCAACCTAATATAAAAATGCACTATATAATATATCTAGCTTGATCAAGAGCGTATTTTCCCGAATAAACTGTGAATTGGCCACTATTTTAAAATCAAAATCAAAATATTCTTTACTCAAATCAATTACTATAAAAACTGTTAGCTAAAATAAAAATGTCAGTATTGACAGTACTACAGGAAACTATAACCGTCTCGGAAAGCATTTGGTATTTTCAAATAGAATTTTATAGTAAGTTCGTAACTATGAAGAGCTCCCAGCTGGGCTGATACTAATGTGTGGTAGTACCAGTATAGTATTCTTGGACAGAATGAAAAAATACAGGTAGGTCCAAAACACCTTAAAAAGAACTTTACTTCATAATATAAAGCAATCAAAGTAAATAAAGAAATGTAGCGTTTCTAGTAAAATCTTTGTTTTATGTATCTGAATAATTAAAATACGCAAGAATATGCGTCGCTTAAAACTTTTATCGCACGATGCGAAAGTGCGAGAGGACCGTTCCACAAAGTTTGCCTTGATGATATGTGGTTAAATATCTACTGTCTTTATAAATATTTAGAAGAAATTTGCGATGACGGCATGCCTTTAGCTTATTCGAGATAAATTGTAAGACGACGCCCTCGTGAGACAGTGGGTTAGCGGCTGATTGCAAACGTTATGGTTGTCGGTTCAAATACCTCCCTCCCTACCTCAGGGGATTTGTTTAATTTAAATTTTCCCGCTCTGGTAAGAAAAAGAGAGGCTTTGTGTTTCACCATTTGCACACGCAATGTCTCGAATACCAGCGGAAAGCAGAGAACGGAGTGTAATATGAAGTTTGAGGCTGAAATGTTGAAAAGTTTTATTAATTCATAGATTCATTACAAAGTATAAAAAAACTATAAATTACTCTCGTCTCAGGGCACGAAGAATCTAATGTCAACAGTTGTACGTTTGCCGCACAGATTTGAAACTGGCGACGAGCTCACCTAAACTTTTTCTTACCGGAGCGGTAAAAAGGACATTTAATAAATTAATTAATTTATTTATTTATTATAATTACAAACACAGTCAAAGCAAAGCAAAATAAAAAACACAATAAAAGATTTAAAGTAAACAGCCAGTCCAGCTGCAGTAACAGGCTATGATGACATTGCACCTACAATATAAATATTAGTGATGAAACAACATTCATTAATTCAAAAACTTACAACTCAAGTTAGTTTTAATTTAGGTGTCCCATGATTTGATTGGATTTGATTGGGCCCAATACCATCACGTTTCCGGTAAGACGTAGTCCTACTGCTTCACGAGAGCCTACAATTATTGTATTTACTTTAAAAGAAGATGAAGAATAATATTTACATAAGTTTTATATATGAAACAATAACTACCAAATCTGCTGACGCGTAAAATAACCGTTGCCTTAGAAACGTTACTTTAAACAAAGCTAGCGCTTCGATCGTGGTTTTGTCTGCATAAACTATACGATTATAACTATTTACAAAACAAATCACAAACTGTACTTAAATTTATAATTTAAATTGTTGTAGTTTTTTTATGAATCAATTATAATTAAATATACACTAAATGTGTACCGAAGTTTACCAAAATACAATAGTAAAAACTTAAATCAGTTTATCAGTTTCTGAGATTAGCTTGCACGAACGTACAGACAATCAAAAATAAAACATTAATTCGGGCTATATATTTTTTAACATTTTTTAAAGTGTTATTCGCACACTTAGAAAATTTTAAAATTTTAATAAAATTTTATACGTTTTTTAAATGTCTTATTAATTCGGGCTATTACGTTGATAAATGGCCCCAATAATCATTTTTATTCTTTTATTTTTATCTTCCATGTACAGAGAGTATGTTATATCTATAGATGTAGATTAAATGTATTATAGGAAAATTCCATACATCGTCCATCAACTACCCTGCAATAATCAATATAAGGCAGTTGCCTTACAGGAAGATTAACTGCTACGAGCTTGTAGTGATTGGTCGGATGTCGGATGTCGGGTGATAATCAGGGTTAATTTCGTGAATTTAGTATTTTTTTTCAGTAAAATTCCTTTCTAAAACCAAAAATATGCTTTAGATTGTAGAAAAACCCCATAATTTCCCCGTGCGTATTATTTTCGTTAAGTAAAAAAAAGTCCAAAGTTATACTTTCACGAGTTAATATGAATACTAATAACAAAATTTAGTTTTTCTAGTTAGGTACTGAGTATTATAAGCTTTATCTTACAAGAAGTATAATGTGTATACAGCGATGTACGTTTTTTTTGTGTTCCGAGAGCGAGAACTTAGCAAAAAAAGCCGGTTATGATAATATTGAGACTATATATTTTGTTTAACTTCCGCATATAACAGGGAAAACTAATGTTAAGACATTAAGTTTTCTGCTTTCCAATCGGTATTGACATTCCCTCAAGTGTGAATCAAACCTACAACCGTCGTGTGTATATTCAAACACTCCCCACAGTATGTATATTTATGTTTTTATTCATTTGAGTTATTCAAGAAAACCTAATTTTTTTTTTATATTTTTCAGTCTTCTAAGTAAATAACACTTTAAAATGTTAAAAATATATTATCATTTGGCTGTTCCATTATTTAAATATTATTATTTTCTTTTTTAATTACTTGATATCGTTAATTTTATATGTAAAGTTGGAATAATTACTAGAAACATATAATTCCTACCTACACGTTTTTGGAGTTCATTCGCATTTTCGAATTGTATTAATTTAATTGAAAACTAAAAAGGAATAAAATATTCTATTATTTTCTTCATATATAATTCAAATCTAAATTAATAATTTTTAACACCAGGATTTTTTTATCGTAATTTCAATTGTAAAAAAGATACAAAAAGAAGCCTTCATATCTTCTAAATATAAGCTCCGACGTCGTATTGCAAGTATGAATGTACGCGTTCGTAAATTGTTAAACATATTCGCCTTTGTTTGGAGTAAAAAAAAAACAAATAAACCCGATTCTTTATTGAAAACCTCTACATGTAAAAGTGAATATTTCTTTGACATTAATAGTATATTCGTGTTGCAATAAAACTATAAGTCAATTTTTAACATTTTTTAAAGTGTTAATCGCACACTTAGGAAACTGAAAAAGACATTTAGAAAACGTATAAAAATTTGAACGCAGCGGGACACATCCAGCTACGTCGAAATTCTTATACGCTTTATTACAACTTATATTTGTTGAACCAAATATAGTCATTCTCACGACCGGGAATTGAACCCACAACCACCGTGTTCAAAGTCAAACAATGTCCCATTAGGCCATAATAGGATGTTTTTTGTATTATTGTCTCCATTTAGATTATTACTCACAAAATTTTGTGTAAATATATATTTCAACGATCATACTAAATCTGTGGTCTGTGGCGCAAAAAATATTCTGCGTCCTAAAAAAATTCTACTCTACTCTATATTTATGGGCTCGATATTCCGTTATTTTAGATAGGCGTAATTTATATTAAGGCATAAATATATATATATATATATATAGAAGAATGTACGTATATATACGTCTGAGAAGTGAGAATACTTCAACTGTGAACAGAATGGACGTCTGCATTTGACAAACGTATGCCCGGACCGATTTCTATGGCTTTAGTTTATATTGTGGTAAATGTTACTATTGTACAATATTAGTAAGCTATCAGCCACACTCAAAGACGTCAGTTAGTGTATAACTGATATTAATTAAATCGGTGCAAATCATACAATTCGTCAATGGTTTTTTGATTTTCATTTATGATAGCTACTATGTACTAAAATGTCTTGTTAACTTTGACAATGTATTCTAAATTTTAAAAGCCGTTTATCAATTATTGGTTTAGTATAAATGTCGTGAAAATAAATCTATAAATAAAGTAGAAAGAAATTAATAACTAGTTTATATAGTATAGATAGATTAGAATTCAAAAGGGTCATTGAATGAAAGTATTAAATAATATATATAACATCATACTATGCCACTTTCTATAATATGTTGGACTCGACTGACTAACAATTTGAAATACTTTATACTAAAATAATATTTAAAGTAACAAAGGATAGATAACAATCAAATATGACAGTAATTAATAGTCAACAAGTATGGTCGTAATACTCGTACTATAGGCATTAATTAGACAATTACAGACATAAACTCTAAAAAGATATTGAGGCCATTGTAGACAGCGTCTGACTGCAAATGCGATGGGCTATTGACGATTTACTCTCACAGATTCCCTCCGCCGAGGTCGTGATACTTGGTGACTTAAATGCGCATAATACCAATTGGCTTGTAACTACAGGCTTATTGCCATCACCTTTCAGGTTTCCAGCTCCAGGTTTATCTGGAGGATCACCAGTTTATAGCTATATGCTATATATAAGCAAGGGAGAGGGCCTGGCAGTTAGTTTAGACATGGCGAAGGCCTTTGATCGAGTGTGGCACGAGTGTCCTTGCGAAACTTCCATCATACGGGCTTCTCGAGAATTTCTGCAAGTGGGTTGCCACCTTTCTCACTGGGCACAGCATCAAGGTCGCTGACGACGGGTATTGCTCTAATTACACGCCCTTGAACGCTGGCGTACCCTAAAGCTGTGTGCTGTCCCCTACACTGTTTCTTCTGCATATCAATGGTATATTAGAGGATCCTAGAATTCATTGCTATGCAAACGATAGCATGGTGGACGCCGTATACACCGGCATGACATGAGGAGATGCTACTACAAGGAATTGCTGAACACTTAACGAAGCCACCTCTTAATCTTGGACTTATTGCCCCAATTACACCTCAAGAAACTCAAGATTGTCTTCGACTCATGAAGAATCGGAAAAAGATGAGTGCTGATAATATTCTGATCGAGGCATGGAAATCATTGGGCTCTCTTGGTGTACTCATGCTTACTGATGTTTTTTACCGCATTTTGAATATTGACACGATGCCAGTCAGAGGTTTGTGTTGCCAACAGTAGTCCTAACCATTGAAGCGGAAACACGATTCCCTTGGTTGTGGGTTCGAATCCTACTCAGTGGAATGATCAAAATATTATTATTTTTATTTCTCCGCTCTAGTGAACAAGATATAAAGTGACGATGAGTTTCACCACATAACAAGCTATGTCTGGAATTTGGGCGAAAAGTGAAAGACCACTCTGTCTTCTAGTTTTCGTCTTTTCTTTCTCTGAACTTTTCTTCTCTGAATACTTTGCATAGTAAAGATTATTAGAGAAGACTTCCATGTTAAGTCATGGTGGACATCAAATATACAAGTATCTCATTTAGTTACATGGTACAGTTGCGCCGTGACGGAATCGCGCTATTATATACATGTTTATTTATAAAACAATTCGTTTGTAAATAAACTTATATAAGTTGTGTAATTAATGGGCTGATATATCTTTGATGAATGGAATTTATTTAAATATTATACAGTAAAAATATTTTCAGGACACCGTGGCTCAGTGAGAGAGCATTTGCAGTCACATCGGTGCGAATTATTATTAAATTAATACATTTAAATTATTTATTAAAATTATATTTAAAATATTTTCATTTCTTTTCTCTAGTACAAAAAAGCGTGGAGTTGTATTACGCAAGTCAACAAGAAATGACTCGAATACCAACGGAAAATCGAAACGTCTTGCCATTAGGTTCTCTCTGACTACCCTGCTATGCGGGATAAAGGGTAGCTGCAAAAAAAAATTAAAACAAGTAAAAATATTAAAACAAGTAAAAAATTAAAACAAGTAAAAATATTGAATTTCGTAGTTTAAACATATTTAAATATAATTTAAACATAAACATTTCAGAATAAGTTAAACTCATAGAGTAAAGTGATTCCTAATCAGTTTTAGAATAATGTGGGAAATAAGGATACGAAATATATAAAATGAAACAGAAAAAAATGCAAATATTTTTCAAAACGTATAAAAATTTAATCGCAGCGGGATACGAACCAGCACCTAGTAAACCGTCCAAGCGCTCTGACCATATAGCCGTAGACCGTATAGTGTGTTCGAAACTTATTTCTATATGTTTTCTAAAAAATGTTTTTCAATTTTCTAAGGGTATGTATAACTTTTTAAATTTGATAAAAATGCAAATATATCTCCCATCCAAGAGGGATTCCTTAATAGTAATAAATTTACGTTCAAATAGAATCAGGGCAATTGCACACCAACTGCACGTTTCTTAAGCACATAAATAGAAAGATTTGTAGGCGTGTAAAAGATTCCTTTCCCATCGATCACAGCAAAGGTCCAGTTTCTACATAGTTCAACTTGATCGGATAACGAAGGGGCGGTCGTAAAGTGTACGAATAGCTCTATATAAGAGATATATCGTTTCATAATATAGTATTGATTTTTTTCTACTAGCAACGTGGTGTGAGAAATGTACTTATTATATGAACGTACTGTAAAAGGCGTAACTGAACGCCGCGCTTTACCTTGTCATCAAAATTTAAATAATGTATATATTGCTTCCCCCGAGTGGGAATTGAATCCGCAACCGTCGCGTACACAACCACACCTTGTCACTCTGCGCCACAATGGTAATTTGAAAGTCAAAATGAGTTTTATACATCAAATTTATCATTTTGACTTTCAAATTCCTTTTTTAAATTGAATTTATCTCTTTTGAAAGCAAGGAAGATATTGAATATATATTGCATGCTAGGTATATATGATTTACCAAGACGTAGATACGCGGGAGCGTGTCAGCCAAGTTCAAAGAGGGAAATATATTATTACACGTACTATTTCGAGCCACTTCTCAATTCACATAGCTCATATTCTATTTAACATACATATATATGAACCTAAAATATGGTTTGAGTCTTAAAGTCTCTTAGATTAAGGATCCTCCAAAGGAGACTCCAAATTTCATAAATAAAATTATAGCAGTTCACTCCCTCATCTCTCACTTGCAGATGATCTAGAGACCTGAAATTTGGTGTACTTAATTTCAGTATCATTTACAGAACTTGGCATATATTTGGATGTATATTTTGATGTCAGCGAAGTCGAGACCCATAAATATTCTAAATATTGAACTTGGCTATCATTTACATATTTACATTTTTGGTGAAATTCACTTCAACTGAGAAATTACGTGTTAATAGCATAATCTTGCCCAATATTTTAAATCTAACCAAGCCTACATATTTTTCTGATAAAACATCCCAAATGAGATTTGAACTCCAACCCATCATACTACTATACCAAACTATACCAAAAAAGTGTCACGTTCATTAACCTATAGAATGATAAAAGCAAACAAAATATATATCCATACCAAATCGTTGAAAAGAAAAGCGAAGTGGCTCTTTCAGAAAATATGAATACGCTAATCTCGAAAGTCTGAAATGTGAATTCATTTTGATCATTCTTACTATCTTGTAGGTTTAAAGGTTTAAGTATTTCAACGTTTTATTCAACTCAGTATTTACGGTACGTTCATAATCGCTGTATTCACTTTTTCTGTTGCTCAAAAGAAAATTTCTAGCCTGTTTTTGTATATTTTAATGTCCTTTTTCAAATAAACAGGTCACTTGGTCGCGGACTTTATGACTGGGCATATTTTTGCATTAGTTGCTTTTTATGCATCTTTGAACGATTCAGATTTTTGCGTTTATTGTTTTACTTAATTTGTATTTAAAATTAAAATATTTTTAAATAGTTGGTTATTGACAAATAGTTGCAATTTATATTCTTACCATTTTGGTATATTTTATTTCATTTTAGTAATTTTGTATTCGTGTTCTACACGATTAAAAGTATAATTATAAGTTAAAAACACGCTGTATAAGGAACAAAGATTGTTTGTAACGAATAACACATATAGGATTTGTCATAGTAGTTAATTATCAATAATTATCTAAAACAATCAGGTGACTAACTAAAATGAACAACAATACAAACATACATTTAAATAATTTACAAAATCCCATCAAAAGCTAAATTTTCACTTTCCTGAACAATTGCCTAAAAGTACTTTGTATTATATTACATATTCTTGAGAAGTTATGCAAGCTCGTCACGTTTCCTTCAAGATATCGTACTCTAAGATGTTTTGCATTCTAGCGGTGGTGTAAGGAAATTTTAATATAAATTAAATCTACAGTGGAATTTTCTAACTAAGCTGATGATAAAATGAGCAGGATATGATTTTATACGATAATCACCGGTATATAGAGGTCACTGTAAATGTTTGAAATATGGAAAATCCCAAGAATTTCCAGAAAAATTTAAAATTTAGATCAATTTTGACGGTAAAAGTCCGAACTGTCATTTGTTCATTATGTATTTTGAACTTATACCTCGGTAAATATTAGATTTCACTTCTAAGAAACACGTTAAATATTGATTAAGCTAATTAGATGATCAGTTCGGACTTTTATCATTAAATAAGTTAAATCTGATTTTTTACAGTAGTTACAATTACATTGCAATTGAATATATAACAGAAAAAAGATGTTATTTCATTATTTTGAAAATGTAATGTATGTCATTTTAAATATACTTGGTAGTTCTTCAGTTCATGTGTGAAATAAAGGCTTTTCGAACGTGCCAGTTGAGCACAAGTCATTTCACCAGTGTCACATTGAAAGGAGAACACACAAAAGACATTGATCCGTAAAAAATAAATTAATTATAGATAAATTTACACTTATTAGAGTGCTGAAAAGAGACCTTCACAATAGATATATTATGCAAAACAGTGATGAATTATATATTACAAAGGGGTTAGTTTACGTTTTAACATGGTTATAAATAATGTTTAAAAAAATTATAAAAGACTAAATACAAACCCTTAACATTATAGGGACGGGGGACTTTATGAGGAAGGGCACCAAAAAAAATGACAAATTAACTTCCACAAATGAACTAAGTACAAAAAATGTGGGAAGGAGAACCTTCGTCCAGACCACATACGAGTGCATATAGTCAATGATCCCTGATCTGTACATCATATATATATATATATATATATATATATATATACATCTGATGTTGATCAGATGTACAGGTGCACAACAATGTAATTCGACGAAAACAAAACCTGACAAATGAATATGAATTTTGGAGTGTCTGTTCCAGTCCTTATCATATATATATATATATAAAGATAATCAGGGATCCTAAAACATAATGGACAAAATTATAATAACAACAATGATGAGTGAAACCATACTCAGTTTAATGACTCTGCAACTGTGCCCATTCCAACAATGAACAATGAAGAAGAAAAAAAAAACAAGATAGAGAAGGGCCGGAAAGAATACATCGAAGGTTCATATAGACTTCATATATTTATTTTCTAAGTATTAAGTAACTTTCTTCTTTTATTGGCTTGACCTCTATATATATATATTCAATTTCCATCCGATTCGAGACATTGTATGTTGAGTGGCAGAATTCAACGCCACGTTTTGTCTTGTCTACCAGAGCGGAGAAATGAAAATAACTTAATATATTAACTCCCCCGAAAGGAAATGAAACCCTTATCTAATCGTGCTTACAGACGCTGTCCCACTGCGTTACGATGGCCGCCGCGATATATCAATCTATCTGTCTATCTATCAAAGTAAGAACATCTTATTTAGAGAAACGCCTATATTTTAAATAGCCTAAGTCGTTATTTGATTAAATGTCATCGTAATTGTATCTAGCTGCAAAAAATACGTTATATTTCATATAAATTTAATATTATAAAGTCGTCGCTTATATTTTAGGACATGCATTAAAGCGACAACGTATTCTGGCGGACGTATTATTTAAGATAAAGCTGGCATGGGTTTTCAACATTGCACACTATTCTAACTTATATTAGTGGACAAAATTTTGTTTTTAAAAATATTAATTATTTCCAAGTTGGTAGGTAAATTTATACGGTAAGGCAGAGAGATAATACTTATAGTAGCTTGAACGCTTTTCAAGAGGCGCGGGTTCGAAACCCGCTGCGTTTCAAATTTTATACGTCTTCTGAATATGTTTTTCAATTTCCTAAGTATGTGATTAACACTTTAAAACTACTTATAGTGTTAAAACACTATAAAATAAATGAAATAACATTTTAATTATTTACGATCGCGTATATTATATTGATTTCTTTTAACAGAAATAGGTACCTAGCAACAAATGTATTAATTATTTTTAAAAATTTAATGAATTTTATGTGTTCTAAGTGTGTAGAAAATATAAAATAATTTAAAAAAAAACGTATAAAAATTTGAACGCAGTGGTTTTAAACCCGTGCCTTTTCTGGCGGTTTCTATGAGGCGCGGGTTCAAATTCTCTTACGTTCAAATTATTATACGTTTTTTTAAATGTTTTTCAAATGTATTAATTATTTTTGGACGAAAAAATCTTCCACTCGTGAATTTTCTTACTTTTCTACTAATATTATTATTTTTACAATTTTTCCTTACAAAAATCTGTTTTACTTTTGCCTTAGTTACGGTTAACGGGCATTAAAATAAAATTATACGATGCCTAAACATCGAGTAATAACACTTACGGTTTTGGTACTGGGAATTGATTTTAATGATTGTTCTTTCTTTTTGCTACAAGACCGTTAATTGAACTCTTTTCATTGATAGAGTTTGATTAGAGACTTTATTTCTTAAATTAGTTTTTTATTATATACCAAGGTAGTCACCGATAGATTGGTATAGCTTAGTGTTCAGAGTGCTTGGATGGTTTCCAATAGGCGAATCGAATCCCACTGGGTTCAAAATTTATATACGAATTTCAAATGAAAGTAATTTAAATGTAATAATTTTGACGAGTGGAGATCGAACCCACCACCATGTTTGCAGTCAAACGCTGTCCCACTTCCCTACGATGGCTTCCCATAATTTTCATAGCAATAATAGACTATTTATTTTACTATTAATTTAAATTGTAATCTATAGCATAGTAATTATAATTGTTTCATCCGCTGATATTATTTGTTGTTATACTGTTCTGCTTACATTACTTAATATTAACTGCAATATGCATTGTATAGAAATATAGTAGTATAATTTAGTTCAGTGTAGTGTATTGTAGTGAAGTAATAAGTCACTTGACTTATATACTTTTAAATTATATACTTTTTCTCTCTAAAAACGTAATTTACGTTGCAATTTTTTTACACTTAATTTATTATAAAATATACAATATACATTGCTAAATATTACTTACATAGTCAAAATATAAACTAAAATGTTCCAACTGCAATATAATATAATAAAAAATATGTCAGTCTATACGTGACAAACTATAAAAAGCTTTACCGTTTACCAAGTAAAGTGAAGTAAGCTAACTTTCTATGAAGGTGATTTTGCGAGTGCCACAAGTTATGAACTTGCAAAGTTCACACGTGACACCGTCGATAATTGCTGTCAGTATAAGCGCGGGAAGAATATTAAAGAGCTGAAAGAAGAGCTGATGTGATTTTTGAAGAACCTTTGAAGAAGCTTTGAATATAGCGCGAGGTGATAATGGAAGGGTGATATAGAAAAAAAATACGATATAGACCTACGCGTGCTTATGAAGAACGCATGGCTTTGCGGTCAGAGCGCTTGGACGGTTTCCGACGGTGGGCGTGTTCGAATGCCGCTGTGTTTAATTTTTTATGAGTTCTGCATAAATTATTTTCAATTTTCTCTAAGTGTTTGAATACTATATGCTATACTATACTTTAAAAATATTAAAATTTGTATCGGAATTCGAACAAAACAGTCAAATATTTTAGTTGCCACGACTTGGCTAAAAACCGTTCAACGTAAGGTTCAGACACCTAATTAAGCTATTAAACGCTAATGGCTCTATCTGTCAATTTTTGACTAACGTATATAAAATTACTATCCAGGAAATATAAATACGAAATAAATGAATACTTTCGTCGCTTTTCCTTCACGCTTCATACATTTACTCTATTTAATAGCCCACAACGATTTAAAGTATGAATTCAACATGCAATAATAAGGTGCTGTAACGTCTTCAGCGAACGCAAGTGATATACGAGCGACAGTTGCTGGCGCCTGTACTACCTGGCGCCGTAGATACTAAGCTAATATATGCATAATGGTTTTATTGAAATTCAATATTCAACACTTTTACTCATTTATTATGATGGAAGGACGTTCGAAATTCTTACTATGTGGAACACGACGTAATTTTTATGTTTAAGTTATATGAAGCATATAGTATGTTTTCCTATAGAATTTAGACTCCACATACAACACGTTTAACAAAATTATATAGCATTATATACTTTGAATACCTAAATTTTCTATGACTATATTTGATTGCACAGTTCTCACAGATAACGAAATAAATATTCTGAAGAAAAGCGCGACTGAGACAAAAATCCTTATGGCTCAATGAGGTAGCTTCTTACTTTTGTAAGCACAATACGTTCCATTTCCATTCGTAGGAATTGTTCTATTTCTATTATTTTTGTTTGTCTGTTCTGAGCAGACAATGGGCGGTGTTGAGATCCGTTAATCTTGAAATCGGGTGGCAGGCAAAAAGACGGAATGTTCTTTCGTCCTCAACGGAGCTTTAATTTATTATGAATTAAAATCTTGATATCCCATCTCCCACGTAAAGTCGTGTGAAAAGAGCCTAATATCTTTACAGCCTACTCTAAGCAAAGATTAAATAACTTCGAGGTTGTTCTGTTTTTTTATTAAAATTCGTAAAGTTGTTTTAAATTAGCTGCCAAAAGTATTTTTTGTCCGACAAAATATATTTTTATTCGTACAATGTACAAACTTTTTAAAATACAAGTAGACTATTTCGAACATTTTTAATAAGGCAATCAAAATAAACTAAATATGTTCTGAACGTTATATATAACGTATAAACTAACTTTATAAAGTTAGTTTTGATCTTCAACAAATTAAGCATGTAATTTCTTATTTTGAATAAAATTATTTAACTTTGAATTAATTAAAATTGCTTAATATTTTTTCAGCTTTACGCTTTTATCCGGCATAGCAGAGAAGTAAGGAAGAATTTAGTGTCAAGGCACTCCGTTCTCCACTTTTTACTCGAAATCAAAATTAGGTGTTATTAGAAGGATCTCAGCACAGTCAGAATAAAGCAGAAAAATGAAAATATTTTTAAATATAATCATTCCTCCGAGTAGGAATCGAACCCCCAATCCATCACATTTATCGTCAGACGCTGTCCCTCTGCGCCATGATGGCCCTCCAGTATTTCCACACAAAATTTCGAACGCGCGACCATCACTTCAGGGATACTAAATTTACATTAAGTCATGGAATCAACCAAAATGTTAACTTTAATCTTTTAAAACTTAACGAGAGCCTGAAACATACTCTGTCAAAAAACACACCATATTATGTAAGAAGGCAGTGGATGCAATTTATTCAATTTCCCCAAACTCTTCAGCCATATGACGGTTGTTTTTGCACTTTAATCTTATAATTCCGTTCATCAGGCAATAAATTACAAAAATAATAGTTTTTTTTTAATTACCCGGCTTTATTGAACAGAAAAATAAAAATGATGCAGTACTCAAACTTAAATAATAATAGTTTATCATTCACATTCCTTCGCCAAATTTGATGTATAAGAACTGCATGCATCAAACCTCTGCGTGATAGTCCTTTACATGACTTTCAAGATTTGAACCCAGACTTAATATTTTGTGGTATTTTTATTATTACTTTGTTATTTCTATTCTATTTGAGAAGGAGCTTATATAGTATAAAAATGGTCAATCGTTTGGACGAGGAACACATTCTCAGAGCTCTTATAGAAAGTGACGACGAGCTATACAACGATAACAAAGACAGTGAAATTCAGAACTACGACGGTGAGGATCCAGGCATCCAGATCAACATAAATGAAGCTTTTATGGATAAGGCAAAAGAAGAAAAACGGCAGGCCTCAGCGAATCTAAAGTGAATCACGAACAAAAGATTGAAATATTTTCTTCTTCATCAGTATCAGTAGTCGGATAGTTATTTGTTATCATAAAAGGCTATTCCAAGTATGAATTGGCATTGTTGGGCAACTGTAAGGCGGATCTCAGCGTTTAATATTGTAATGTCCCTGTGGTTAATTTAAAAGAGCCATTTTCTGTCTTGGAAACAATTGTCTTTGGTAAAGCAAAGAAATAATTGCAAAAATTGTAAAATACACTAATACTACTACAATTAGGAATTTTTTATAAGTATATGACTATCGTTACGGTTTGGGACTGAAATGAGTTTTTAATTAGAACTTTAATTATTCTACTTCTATTATCTGGTGTAAAGAAGGACAATTATACGTTGAACTTGAACGGTTTTCAAGAGGCGCAGGTTCAGATCCCGCTGCGTTTAAATTTTTATATGTTTTTTAAATATGTCTTTTTCAATTTCCAAAGTCTGCGAATAACACTTTAAAAAAAATCTCCAAAAAGTCCCCAGATGAGCTCTTTGATTGTCCATTTCCATGGTCTGTTTTAATCACTGTCGATTCATTATATATATATATATATATATTAAACTGTCTAATATATAAGTAAAAATACTATAACAGGTACAAAAAAGTTTTAATTTTCAATCATTAAATAAATAAATAGAAATACATACAGACAATTTTGATTATGTTCTCAAGAATGAACATATAATTTAATTTTGATAATTAATATTTTTTTACCGAGAGTTTTCATTTAAGCGTAAATTTTATACGTGATTATTTTAACTTATATCGTAATAAGAATCTATCTAGGATTAATACGTATAAATGTGAAAGCTTTAGTAACATATGTAACTACATATATTGTATTACTCACAATAAATCCATTGCCTATGTGCTCTCTTCTCTCTTACTCTCTCATATGTTTTAGTTAAAATTATAATTAAAAATATAACATTACCTTCTTTATATATATATATATATATATTCTTTTTTTTATTGCACTTAAAAAAAACAATACAATTCACATTAAGTGAGCAACGGTGGACTTATCTCTAAAAGAGAATTCGTCTAGCCAACCTGTGGAAGTGGATGAAGGCAATACAGCGGGATAGCAGTACTGTACAATAAATAAACACCGCTAAATTTTAAACGAAACACTACTAATATAAAATATATGTATACATACACATATATAAACATATACATAAATACAAACATACCGATTCGAATACATATATAATATAACTATATATAAAATAATAAATATAAAATTAAAGTCATTTTATTGATAAGCGCTGTCTGATTTCCATTTTTTTTATATATGCTTTAAAAATTGACTCCAGTACAAAATGTGTAAAAATTCCATAACATTCCATATTATGTAATTTTTATTTAACAATTCGTTTTAATATTACATTTTTTCAAACAATGGACATAGTGTCAAATTCTATCCTATTATAATAGCAAAAGGCCAGCACTCACTCAATCAGCGAAAAAAGAATGTGACCCACTTATAGTATATACTATTAGGGTATATATATATACCCTTACAGGGTTCCCTTGGGGCTGTCATCGACACTTGTTAAATGGATGAGTTACTCAGGACTTTTGTACGCTAATAAAATTCTTTAAAATAATGATTTCTTGTTCCTCAAAATAAATAAAATGAACTAATATGAATTAATTTAACAAAGCCGTTACACGTGTATAAAGTGTGTGTACACATATACTCGTGTGTGTTGAATATAAGACGAAATACTTATTCTTTAAAACATTTTCATTAACCTGATTAGATACTTAAATTTGAATTTCATCTTTTAGCAATCAATATCGTAATTACATATAATTATATAATAACAGCCCAAAAATTAAAGAACGGAATGTTGGTTCGTTAGGTTTCATCTATATATTGACAAAATGTAGATAATTAACTACAATTTGGTAACGATCTATTTAAAACTAAGTTAATTACTATACAAATAATCATTATTTATCTGTTAATGATATTAATTTAACACTAAATACATAATTAAGACAGTGAGAAACAGAGTTTGAATGGAAACGCAATTGGTTATGAGTTCGACCACGACCACGTCCACTGTCGCTCGAGGAAAATATATCTTTATTTCTCGGCTCTGTTTAAACAAGGCGCATTAATGTCTCGAATTTGAGCGGTAAGTCTATAACGGAGTGTCTGGACACTAGGTTATCTTTGATTACCCTGCAATGCGGAAAAAAACGTCAAGCTGAAAAAAAAATACGTATTTAGGCAATCATATCCAGTGAAGCGTATCTTGTTTTAAGTGGGTACAACAGGCCAGCAGTGGCGCGGACAGGTGTAATAGTGCGAAAAATTGCTTCGAGGTCAAACGGACTAGCCATTATATTTAACGACAATGCGTATATACTGTTTAAGTGTGAATTTGAATTACTGGAATATTTTCTTAATACAGTTTATAGATAAAAATTATATTGTTCCTCTGTGTAAATTATATTGCTTAGTATTTTTTTTACGCATTAAAAAACCTCAATAGGAGGAAAGCTTTATAACTCTCCATTCTCCACATGTTAAACCTTTAAAGACATGGGCAGTAGCAGAAATACCGTTCTTAGTCGTAGATCAATATATATATTTAAATACAATGACTACTACTAGTGTCAACCAAACCTAAAAGTTGAACCCAAAGGTGGTCGCGTGGACTAAACTCAGACATTTTTTTGGTCGAGGGTTTGATTCTCACTCGGGTGAATTATTATATTCAAAGTATATTCATTTCTACGCTCTCGTATATATCATAGACAAAGTGCGACGTTAAGCCCGTCGCAACACGCAATGTCTTGAATTCGGTCAGAAAATCGAGACCGGAGTGTCTGGACACAAGGTTCTCTATGAAGCTGCATATTTAGGTATTTATGTGCTAATACATACAGCTTTTGTGATTTAGTAATGGTTATTTATAGGTACTGTATTTTATTTAAATCTTTTATAGCTTACGTATATGGTATATAAGTCCCAAAGGAGAAATTTAAATTGCTAAACACGTCATCAACGTAGATAAACACCTGCCTAGCCTTTATTAAGGCAGTCTATTAGTTATTATGCTTTTCATGTTTCTATCCAAATTGCGACATTATTATGCCCAAAATGGATCAAAATTCAAAAATATATTTTTAAGTTTTTATAAATACATTTACAAATAAAAAAAATCAGTTAATATTTTTTACTACCTTTATTTACATTATATTACATTTAGCTTTACATACTTCTTTCGCCTCGTCTACTGTCATCAACCTCTAAATTCACGCCCTCCTCATGGGCTCTCCTCATGATTTTTATGTGAGCTTTCTCCAGTATCCTCGATACTGTGTTCTCGAAGGTCAACCAAGTTCGCTCCCCGCCTCTCTTACCGCTCACCTTTGCTTCATTTATTTTCCTTTTCATTCTTTCATCACTCATCCTCTCGACGTGCCCAAGCCACCTAAGCACGTTTCTTTATTCTTACTATAATACACTGTTATGCAGAAAGAACCGTGGAGCTGAAAAAATATATTGTTTCGTAAAATTATAAATTTGAGCAGTTTGTGACTTAAAAGAGAACGCGGGCCGGTGAAAATACGAAATAGCTATAGCCATGTAATTCACGCGGGCGAAACCGCGAGCAGGTCGCTAGTTTCATATATTTTTATATTGGTTCTTATTGTATCGAAACTAATAAAATGCAACATTTTTCTGTAAGTATGATTGGTACTATACGCATAAAACGTTTGTCCGTTAACGGGACACGTATAGCCCAGAATAAATTATCCCTTATTTTTATCCCGATTGTTATAAAATGGGTTTTGCGTCCCTATTCAAAGAGCTTTTCCTTATAACATCTTGAATGTAAATTTAAGGGTTGACCAGTGCGGCAGTGACTTGGAAATTGTTTAAATAGAATCTAAGGCTATACTGAATTGATTATATCGTTATCTCCACTGAGATATATAGAATCGTATTTAACTAAAATAATAAAAAAATCCATATAATATCACATATTTTTTTATAATATTATATGAAAATTTAATCATCATGTAATAAAACTCAATTGCTGTAAAAACGTTAAAAAAATAATGATTCGCTGATTTTACTTAGGCAAAAGTGGCATTTGGCTGTCTCACTCATGGTTGTCTTTGATCTGACAAAAAGTGAAGAACGAAATTATAATAATTAAAATATTTAACTATCCATAGATTCCATATACTTTTAACTTAAAACAATGCAGTTCAATAATATCAATACTTTTTTTAAGTAAATGAACTCTTGAGCAATTGAGTGGTGCCAAAGACAAATGTAGATAATACTGTCATATTTTACACTTCGCCTAAACTATATATACCTATATATATATACGTTTGCATTTGAAATACTACCACAGTTTATTTGTATTAGATTACGAGACAATAAAACTAGTTTTATCATAAATAAGAAGTACTGTAATAAAATAAATGTAGAAAATAACTAATGCAGATATTATATATATATATATATATATATATATATATATATATATATATATATATATATATATATATATAGAAAAAATTCTCTAGAATAAAGCAACAATGCAAGAAAGAAAATAAAATATTCTCATATGTAATATAGGTACTATTTGCACCAAAATTCCCTCATTTGTTCACTTAGGACCCGCTTCTTGGGAACCACTGGACTCGTTTCCACTATTAGATAAGAGAAAATATGTAAAGCTACAAAATATTGAACATATAAAAATCCATATTTTGGATCCTAAATGTGCGGCAAACATATTATGTTATTTTGCGAAGTAATATTTTTATTACACCGTTCTCGTTCTCGGTGAGCTAGAAAAAAACATTATTGATGTCAATCGTAGGATGCTTTGGGTTTTCCTCAAAGCAATGCCTGAACTGACTGACTGACTCTTTCTCCTTACTCTACATTCTCTCTGTCAATCATCTACACTGCGTTAAATTTAGAATTATATAGAAAATATACATAATTTTTTAAAACACCACATGTTAGTAGGCCACAAACCTTAGGCAAGGTGTTAGCATAGGTTTTATTTCGCTCGGGAAAAGTGGAAAGTATGGAAATAGCCACTTGCACTCAATCTACATAATAAGGCGGTAACGCGTTCCCGGAATGATAAATTGTAGCGGTTTTATTCATAGACGTCTCACTGGGAACTTTTTATCATTAAATTTAAAGACATTTCTACATACAAGTCCGTATAAGTTGCATTATTGATTATATTATTGACCCAAATTTACGTACAAAAATATAAAAAATTATAATAACTCTCCTAAGGCGGTCTTGGTTGCGTAGGGCGCGTAATTAGCTACGCTTATGTCACTTTCCTTAAAAGTGTATGATAAAAACATGCTATTATGTGTAATTCTTCTTTTATTACATTAATATATTTTTGTAATAATATTGGTAAGAAATGTATATTTCCGGTCTGGTGAGATGAGTTAAACAAGACCTGAGAACTCTAGGCGTAACATACTGGAACAGGCAAGCCAGGTATACGGCTGAATGAAGGAATATTCTGGACCAGGCCAAGACCCACCCTCGGCTGTAACGCCTTTGATGATCATGATGATGGATATCTTTAGACGTATAAATAACTACAAATAATTTGTCTCAATTTATTATGGGATGAATTCCGTACCAAATAAATGTCTACAGTACAAATTTGAAAAATAGTTTCACAATATTGTTATTTTGTTAGCACCGTTTCGAATATGAGAAAACCACAGTACATGAAAAATCTTTAGAATTAACATCACGTATCGACAAGTTGATTCACGTTTGAAAAATATTTGCGAGTTTACTAAATCTACAAAACGTATATTGGTACAAATGTAAAAAAAAATTTAGCTTTTATACATTATAGTTTATAACATAAATTTGGAAAGTGTAGGACGGAGTGTTTTGACATTAGGTTCTCATTTGACAATGATGCCTAATAAATCTGTAAATTGTTATATTGGAAAAAAAATTTTTTGGAATTTATTTAAGGGTTTCTTGCGCCGGTTCTGGTCTGAGGTATTAACTGTAGTGAATCGGTGGTAAATTGTTTGACGTTCAAATAATGAAGCATGTAACTAATTTTGAATAAAAATATTTTACTTTTTAGACTTTTGGTGTGATGATTTTGGGCGGATACGGACAACAGAGCACTATTGAAATTATGGTAAAAAGTATCGTTTTAAAAAAGTTACGTAAAATAAATATAAGATTTTAATATTTTTTTAGTGTTATTTGCACACTTAGAATATGAAATTTTTTTGAAAACCTATAAAACTTAGAACGCAGCGGAACTCGACACGCTTAGAATATTATCTCTTTCATATCCTAAATTTGCGAATAACACTTTAAAAATAATTAATATTTAATAATTAAGCTTTCTCTCTTGCGATTACGATTGTTCGTTAAAAAAAAATTTGGGTGACAGAAATTTGTAAAAATATATAGAGATGCTAACAACAAAAATAAATGTAATAAGCGTATAAGAATTTCGATGAAGCCGGACGTAGAATTGACGCTTTCGAGAGACTCGTGCTCGAGTCCCGCTACGTTCAAATTTGTATACGTTTTCTAAAAATAGTTTATAAATATAAAGATTTTAACAAATCATATTATAATATCAGCCAATTATATTTTGCATCCTGCAGAGCTGAGAAACCCGCATCGAGAACCTAGGGCCAATACATGCCGTTCTCCCTTTTCTGCTGCGTTTTAGAGTGACTGAGCTCAACGCTGCGCTTTCTCTATCAGAGGGAGAAAAAAAGTAATAAAAATACATTCCTTTGACTTGAGGGTCGAAACCCACGACCATAGCGTTTACAGCCAATCATCTCACTATATATACTATAGCGTTTCTTTTCCTTAAATTCGTAATATTGCAGTGATGATGCAATTGAGGATTTTACTTTAACTAAGCTGAAATAGTGTCTGGTTAAAGGTTTAATTTCGATGTTCTCAAGTAAGAGTTAAATTCTCAACTTCTAATTTTAAAAATGTGCTTTTACCTCAATATATCTATTATTTTTCATTAAATTACAAATCAAACGACGTTGTGGGCTTACGTATTACTTACGAAATATTTACTTCTAATAAAGACCCGCAATTACGTTCGAGTATATGATATGATATTTGCCATTCCATTGGTATTATCTATAGTATAGATTAGATAGATTCTATACCAATCGAACGTAAAATTCTGCTATTTGACACTTACTTAAGAATTTCTTTAGAAAATCTTATCTTGTACCTCTTAGACATTTTCCAATCAACCTTTACCTAAACCACTTTGTAAGACAATGAAAATAAGTGGCCGCGATTACGTCACAGACAGACAGAGTTCTACATTTATAATATATATATATATATATATATATAAATGAATAATACAGATTTATGTACTCTTAGCTTAGTTTTAGATTAATCTTTTGGAATAAAGTTTTACATTTTAGGTAAGTACTTCTAATTCTAAATAAAGTATTATAAGTTTGTTTATATTCGACTCGTTACGCTTCATGGACTCTCTCACACAGCCACAATGACAGCTGTAATTTTATTTAATAGCTGATATATTTAAATTACCGTTTATGCCCATACAAAATTATTGTTTATTAGTCATTACGACGAAGCGGATATTACGATATGTGGCTTTTTATAGGTCATGTCTATATGAGATGAGATGAATTAATACAATCCTTAATATTATATACACATTTTTGTTAAAACGATTATGTAAATTAGTTTTTCTTTATTTCTTGATGTCAGTCAAGTCGATATGTTCTCTTGAATACTTTTGACTGCTCAAAATATTGCTATATCGGCTTAAAGGCGACACTGATTCTTTTTTCTTTTTTGTCTCCATATATGCCCCGAACTTAGCTGGACAGATAAAAATTATCTAGTATTATTTATTTTATTATTGTATTATACTTTCGCGCTTTATCAAGATGGTCGTCTACTGAAAATGTCTTTTACGGCTATTTTACAGAAATTGCGTTTTAAATCTTAACACGCAACGATTTGTTAACTCTTAGTTTATTTTATTATTTAACAAAAATAATTTAGTAAGATTAATGTATTGTAAGAATAATGTAAATTTTAAGTTATATATTAATAATAGCGACCCGCTCGCGACTTCACCCGTAGCTGTTTTATATTTTCAGCGGCATTTTCTGCTATTTTTTACATTACATTACTGAAAAACTTAAAAAAGTGGATGAAAAAATGCCTATGTGAAACCTAAGAACTCTAAATATCTTAATATAAAATCATCATATCGGTTCAGTGGCTTGGCCATTATGACAGATCTATTTTCGCATTTAAAAAATTAGTATGATTTTTTTAACATTTTTTAAAGTGTTATTCGCACACTAAGGAAATTTAAAAAGACACTTAGAAAACGTATAAAAGTTTGAACGCAGTGGGATTTGAACCAGCGTCTCTTGAAAACCGTGGTAGCAGAAATTTGTAAACATCTCTTTACAAAGATGCGAACAACAAAACGCTCTTGAACGCGCGAGATTCAAGAGGCGCGGCTTCAAATCCCGCTGCGTTCAAATTTTTATACGTTTTCTAAATATGTCTTTTTTAAGATTAGTATGAATTTTATATATATTTGAAACATAAAATCTAAATACAGGCGAAACGTATCCACTTACGCTATTCAACTTTTACAGAATACATTTGTACAGAATAAATGATTGTGTTCCAAGCCTAATTATTACTGGCCGCTTGGGCACTGATCTATAAAATTGTTAGTTATTCGGCGTCATTTATCATGACAATCCAGACCGGAGCTACATCCATTAACGCTCGGTTAACCATCTCATTAGCGTCGTTAGATTTTGAGTTGTGGACTGAAAAGGATATGCTAACACTAGATGTAACGAAAAATATTTTTAGAAAACGTATAATAAATTGAACACAGCGGGAATCAAACCCGCGACTCTTGGAAACCGTTCAAGCTCGTTTTCTTGCAAAGACTAATTCTACGAACAATCGTGTAGAAAGAGAGAATTCTATGTATTAAATATTTAACATTTGTAAGCGCTTGGGTAATTAAAAATTTTATACGTTTTCTAAAAAATATTCGTCAATAAAAACCTAGGTGTGTAAATAACACTTTAAAAATGTTTAAAAAGTATATGAAATGATTTTAAATACTAGGATACTTAGGATAAGTAAATATATTATGTACAAATGCAAAAATATAATATCATATTTAAAAAAATAGGTTTTGTTTTAAGTATGTACGTGATATAAAAATATAAAGTGTTGTCAGTAAGGGCGAGTGCCTCGTGATATGTACAACAGGTATTTGTATACCCTGTACGGACACCAGTCTCTTACAATAGCTTTTTTTTTGTCAGCCATTGGTCGACACATTATGTTAAATAAATTATTAAGAATAAACATTGTGAAAAGATTATTAATATTATTTTTCGGTTTTAAGCTTTTTCCCGTATAGCAAGGCAAAAATCTCGTTTCCAGTTACTCTGCCCTCCATTTCAACGAATTCCAGACATTGTGTGTTGAATGGCAGAACTAAACGCCGCGCTGTTTTTTATTAGAGTACAAAATCGAAAACAATTTAAGTATAATCATTCCGAGTGGGAATCGAACCCACAGTCAATAGTGTTTTTATCAATATTGTTTCATCACAAAGGCCTCTTATTAGTATTTCTTGAATTTAATATTATTTCTATATAGCATAGCTCTTAGTAGTTTTTTTTTATTCCATAGGCAAGGCAAACGAGCGTTCGGGTCACCTGATGGTAAGTGAGGACCTACAGGAATGTTGCCGGCCTTTAAGGTAGAAAAAGACGCGCTTTTTAAAAGAATAATTTAAATATAATTTAACGTTTAGTTGTTTTTTGTTATTGTGTTGCTTTTAATTAGAGTTTATAATAAATGCACATGTATGTATACATGGTATATATACCAAAATAACATCTTTTACAATTTTTGTCTGTCTATCTGTCAGTTTGTTCCGGCTAATCTCTGAGACGGCTGGGCCTATTTTGACGGGACTTTCACTAGTAGATAGCTGATGTAATAAGTAATAACTTTAGCTACTTTTATTTTACAATTCCACGCGGGCTAAATTGTGGGCCCAGCTTGTATAATATTAATAAAGCAAAATGTAAGAGTTCTATTTATTAATATATAAAAAAAAAAATTCGAAATATTCAAAAAAATAAATGGCCGACCGAGTATGAAACTCGCCAAAGTTTTTTTTTTTATGGAGAAGTAGCGCAGAAATTTAACGTATTATTAAATTTATACAATACACACTACTATTTAATAAGTACTTTGATTTTCACGATTATTACACATTTTGAAATGAAACTACTACGTGTGTGTGTGTGTGATAAAGGTATACCTGTGACCGCGGACTACTGTAGTGTTCGAAACGTCGGGTTCTAAAATGTATTTTTGAATACCAATATTATACGCTATTAATCCGGTTAAAAATAGTCTCATTTCAAAACACTACTATGTGTTTGACATAAATGTTTGAAGAAAGTACAAAGGACGTTGTCATAGCAATGCGTATTTTATAACTTAACGGGTTTACTTGTTAATAATGAAGCAATATGTAACTTAAAAGTAAGTTTAAGAGAGAATCTAGTATTTAGTTACATATTCCTTAATTATATATAAATAACTAATAAAATCGATAACCAATTATGTATACATAGAGCAATCGTAGCGCAGTGGCTTTTAACTGTAATCGTGATTGGTCGATGGTTCGATTATATTTAAATAATTTTAATTCCTCCGTCCTGGTGAACAAGATAATGCATGGCGTTGAGTTTAGCCATCAACACGCATTGCCTCGAAATCGGCGGAGATATTTAATGGTTTTCAATCAAGTACAATGAGAAGAGAGCGGTAAATTATCCTTCTAGAAACATCGCTTCTAGAATGCCTAAGTCTAACATTTAACACTATAAGCATATCAAGAGATTATAACCTATTTTCGCGATGATTAATTGACATTTCAGTCAGCGGACACCTGTCTCGAAGGCGGCGATTGTGCCCTGATGACGTAATTAACTAAGTCGTTCCAAGTAAATCACGTTAATGTATCGAGAATATAGTCACTTATAGGTACATATATATAAATGTAAAGCTAAATCTTTAAATCTACGAAGGAAATATAAAACAATATTTTTTTATGTCATATGTTTCAAATGTAATTTTAGTTCAGACTATTGTAACGCAGTGTCTTATTATAAATCAATTAGTTGTAGGTTCGATCCGCTAATGTGTTCCGCCACGCAATACAACAAAATTGGACGGAAAACGAAGTGACTGGGAACTTTGAAAATAATACTTAAAAAAAAGTTAAGCAGCTTTTTTAAAAGTTTATATGATTATAAGCATAAAGCAGGTAGAGTATCTGATGTATAAACAATTATGTATGACACTGATTATATACGGCTGTAATTTGACTCAATAAACATGGTTCACGCTTTTTACCTCATATCACTAGAGATAATCTAGTATTAAAACACTCCGTTCTCCACATTCCGCTTGAATTCGAAATATTGCGTATTTAGTGGCGGAACTCAACTAGACACCAGAGCGGAGAAATGAGAATAATTTAAATATAATCATTCTTCCGAGTGGGGAATGAACCCACAACTGGCCTTAAATAAATTTGCGATATTTTTAAAAATATTTGTAAACTAGAGACCAATGAAAAGCCACTGTTTATTCTACAAAATGCAGATGATGAACGTGCGCTGAAATATAAGATTAAATAAAATTGCTTGACGTAAATCATACAGAACTGCCTCAGTGTCACAAAATGAAATGTTAACCTAGAGCTTGGTGAAATTTTCAAATTACGTACCTCTTAGTATAAATAAAAGGGATGTCTTTATGTGCTAGGAAATGGTTTAACTAAATTCGTTTCTATAAAGGACTAAGTATAGCAGAATTTTTAATATGGAATGTAAATATTGAATGCGTTCAGTCAAAGTCATGTCGGATTAAAAATAAGTCCATTTTAGAGTAAGGAAACAACTATGAGTTAGTATATTCATTTTTCTAATTGAGAATCTACTTTGTAATGTTTTATTCTAAAAATAAAAGTAAATTGAAATCCATAAGTAAAATTAATACAAAGTGAACTTATTTCTGAAAGCGACCTCTTCCAGCCAACCTGTAGAAATGAGTAAAAGTAACGTACAGCGGGATAATAGTTGTATGTGAAACACATTTTTAGAAAACATATAAAAATTTTAACGCAGCGGAATTCGAACCCGCGCCTCTTTGGAAAACGTCCAAGGTATTTTTATACGTGTGTGTATATCATTTACTAAGTGTGTGGTTAACGCTTACTGACTTTATTTATCTTTATTGCGTATCTAATATATATATATATTTTAGTTTCATTTTTTATACCGTACAGCAAGGGTACAGAGAATCTAGTGCCATGCCACTTCGTTTTCCGATTTTCGCCCGAAATCTAAACATTGAGTCAACAGTGACAAAAGTCAACGTCGTGTTTTGTCTTACCACAGCAAGGAAATGAAAATAATATAAATGATTACATTCTCCGAAACGGAATCGAACCCACAACCGTAGCCTCTACGGTTAGTTTCTATTCTATGGCGCCACGATGACCTATAATAGACTACAATAATAAGATAGTTTATAAAAAAAGTTAATCTGTTTTTTAAATTAAGGGTAAAAGGAAATGCAGAGCAGTTGAAACTTCAGTGTGCCGTCACCATTTATTGTACTTTTTGTGCAAATGCTTGAAAATGCATTTAAAGTGAAAAGTTTGTTTGTCACAAACAGTTCCAATGAGTTATTTTACTTTTTCAGAATATTTTGGAACTCTTGTGTTCTACAATACTCTATACATTTTCCAAAAACGTTTTTCTTTTACTAAGTGTGAAGAATACTTCAAAAATGTTAATATATTGATAATTTAATATAGTTATAATTAAAAGATTAGAAAATTGTAAAATCTTTTTACGGAGATGGTAACAACACAAATAATAAGTGTATAAGAGTAGTGAGGAGTAGCCGGATATAGAACGTTTGGCGCATAGACGGTTTTTAAAAGGCACAGTTTCGAGTCCTGATACATTCAAATTATTACACATTTTCAAAAAAATTACAAAATAGAACCACAATAAAAAAAAACAAGAACTTTTCTTAAATATAATAAACCTTTGCCTTTGGAACGCATGGCTTATCACTCACGTTACACGTTTGGACGGTTTTCAAGAGGCGCGAGTTTGAATCTCGCTGATATAATTTTATACGTTTTATAAAAATGTTTCTCAATTTACTAAGTTTATTTTATGAAAACTCTTTAAAATGTAAAAAATACGACAAGCTGTTTTTTCGCTATAAGAAAGATTAACCGCATAGAGAAAAAATTATAATCAGATTTAAATCGGAATGTTTACATCTAACATTTACATTAATAAATAAAGCTCAGTTAGAAGAATATTTAAAACATAAAAATGTGTGGTAGTATCACCTGAGTTTGGTACAGGTTAGCTGTATGCTGCTGAATTAAATGATAAAATTATAACTTTTGTATTTGAAAAGCGCCACTGCTGAATTTCTCGCCGGATCTTCTCGCAGAACTGCCTTCCGAGCCGGTGGTAGCTTTATGTTCCTTCGAAGATTCAACACTGCTTGCAAAAGTCTATTTGAATAAAGGATGTTTTGAATTGAATAAGCATATTTCAGGTATAGTTTTATGTAAAAAAATATTTTTTATTATACTTAAGTTATTTTTAGCTTTACGGTTTTTCCTATATAGCTGGGTAGACAAGATAACCTAGTGTTGAGAGACTCCGATCACCAATTTTCTCCTGAATTCAAGGCATAGTGTATTAAGTGGTGGAATTCAACACCGTGCTCTATCTTACCAAGCGCTGTCCTAATGTGCCACAAACACCTCTTAAATTAAACCAACCCTTTTTAAAAAAATAACAAATTCTTTGAATGCCTATATCTTTTAAATGTGTTTAAAACTTTTTATTTACTTTTTCTAATTCGTCAAATTATGATCAAGTAGCATTTAAAATTAGTCGAGAAATCGAAACATAGCGGCTAGCTTTTTTTAACCATAGCAGAGACATGAAAATAATTTATATATAAGTACATTGCTAAGAAGTTATAATAAAGCAATATATAACCTTTTGAAGTTTACTCCCGACCGTTCAAAGAAAGAACAATAATTATGATAAGCTTATCTGTAAACCTGACAAAGGATAGGAAGAAAGGGAAAATAGAAGTGGCAAGGCTATCCGCTTTAATTTGAGAACTTTTTACTTTTTAAAACTCTTTACTTTTCAGAGAAATCATAATTTGCCTTGAACGTACGACTTTTTATTTATGGCTAATACGATGGATACAATCGGAAAATTTGATTCTTATTTTGTTAAAGTCTTGGCTTTATTTCAAAATTAAATGGGTTTTGGGATTAGATGGAGATAGAAGAAAATATATTTAAATTATTTCCATGATCTCGCTCTTGTAAGACTAAGCGCGGCGTGGAGTTCCGCCAAACGTATCGTCTTGATTTCTGAAAATAAAGAACACAGTGCCAGAAATAACAAACCATAGAATAAACTTTTGTGATAAATAAGCATTTTGTTTAATGTTAGCTTTACAGTTTCAGCCGATTTTCATATTAAAGGAACCTAAAATAATATTTAAAACGAATCATTAAATTCTATTAATTAACTAATTTTGTTTTATATCTTGGGCACGTTATGTTAATGTGAAGTGGACAATAACGGCCAAGTTATAAATTTCAACGTTTTCTAAAAAATATTTTCATTCATCTCACTCAATATTTTCAAGTAAAGAGATATTTATCAAAAGGCGCGGGTTTTCTTAAATTTATAATTTAAATTGTTGTAACTTGTTTATTTATGAACCGATTGAAATGAAATAATTACTATACGTTAAGGGCTTACCAAAATACAATAGTCAAAACTGCATTTAAATCGGTTGAACCGTTTCTAAGATTATTGTATAAAAACGCACAGAGAAAAAGAATAAAAAATAAAAAATTATAGTTTTGCGAACTATTACATTGATAAATGCCCTCAATAATAATATTTTTTTCATATATCATTCATGTACAGACAAACTACTCACCATGTATCTTTTTATTATATGAATAGATATAAATAAACCCAAAAGCTATTACATCTTCCCAAAATATATCCAAAACCACACTTGTTTTTTAACAAGGCTGTATTTGTTAGTTACTGTTTTCTAATAATGACGAATTTATCATTGAGATAAATGCCATTGATAAAAATGAGCGGCCTTTAAAATTACAAGATAGCTCTTAAATTATACCAAATCATTAATTTTAAGGGAAGACATTTGTTTCATTTGTTTCAAGATCCGCTTGAGCAAAAAATATTCGGTAATGTTCAAAAAGAAATTCATTTATCTGTCTCCTGACTTCTCCTGACAACGCCTACGTTGCTACGTAATGTAGTAGACATTGCTTTGTTGCTGCATAATTAAACGATATATAATAATTTATGCTTATGATATTAATAGTTTTATCGGTCATTTTATCTTTAAATTAATATTTGTCACACTGCACTACGAGGGACTCATCCATCCGTGGATATAAAAATATTAAATTTTATTTGTTACTCTTTGCTTCCATTACATTTCACATAAGATCGTCGTAAGCAAATTACATGAGTGCCCACTTATAAAACTTTATGAGAGCAAGAACAAAAGGCCACTAAGGAATCAAAGAAACGTAAAGCAATATAAAAACAAAATGAGATATTTAAATTCTAACATTCCAAGCAAAAAATTTTTAATATTGACAAAACATCTTTTATATCTCCTCAATTTGTGGGAGTAATTTTGCCTTTTAAAGGGGCCTTTTGTACCTGTATTGAAAATGAAGGTTAGAATTATTTTCAACGTTCCAATAAGCGGCAGCCGAATGGCTCCTTGTATTCACCATTATATTTATACCATTCATGACAAATAGCTGTGGTTGACTAAATAAATAAATAAAACATTGACTTCATAATCCATGGCAAAATTGAAATAATCTTATTTAAATATTTTTATGGTGTTATTAATACATTCAACGTAGCTGAATTTGAACCCGGGCCTCGCATCTTGGTAACCGTCCAAGTGCTTTGACCGCTAATCCATATGTTGATACATACGTGGCGGGCTAGTGCGAAGGGCTTTCAAGAGGCACATCCGAGAAATACGTTGATATTTTATACGTTTCTAAACATATTTTCGGAGATAATCTTTCATCAAGGTATATTTTTAAATATATGAAACACTAATTGAGAAGAGGATATTGAAATGTTAGTGACTCAACTCATCGCGCACGTTTTTAGCATTTGACATTCTTTTTTCCTAAAACGGTGGCACTATATAAAAACAAGTAATTTGTAAATATTTTTAACATATAGAATGAGACTATCATGGCGCAGTGAGACAGCGTCAGACTGCAAACGCGGTTGGTTGTGAGTTCGGTTCCCGATTCCCGGTTTTTATTGCTCCGCTCTGGTCAACAAGACAAAATCACGGTTGAGCTTTGCTAATCAATACGCAATGTCTCAAACTCTAGGCTCTCTCTGACTCATTAATATACTTTGTAATAACTCAGAATCTTGTTTAATGTTAGCTTAAAAGTTTCAGCCGATTTTCATATTTAAGGAACCTAAAATAATATTTAAAACGAATTATACAATTCTATTAATTAACTAATTCTGTTTACTATCTAGGGCACGTTATGTTAATGTGAAGTGGACAATAAGGGCTTAGTGATAAATCACTACGTTTTTTATCCGACTTTTAAGTGATATTGCGTGTTGAAAGGAGGATTTAGTTTAAGAAAAAATAATATGTATGTAGTGTAATATTTTTTCAATATTAGCTGCCCTTCTCGGTTTCAAAAGACGAGAATAAATTTAAATAAATTACATGTTGGCATACCGCATTGACAATCTCAGTTATTGCAAGCGTCTCGTGCATGTAACGTTGCCTCAAAATCCAATTATAAAACCATTTCCATAAAAATGAACTCTGTCACAGATATTTTCATTTTAAAATTGTTTTATTTTGTTTTGTTTTTGTTAAAAGGCGTTATACGTGTATGTGGAATATTTGTACGTATTACACATACTTATTAAAAAAATACTGTTAAACATGTATTATATACTAGCGAACCGCTCGTGAGTTTGCCTGCGTAAACTACACGACTTAATTATTTTTTTCGCCCGCGTTCTCACTTTAAACACAAACTTTGCTTAAATTTATCAATTGTGTAAACCTTTTTATTTATTCTATTAAAAACTAATAGACTCTCTAATTTGTCCACGCGTAATTCTTAAATAAAAGTACATTAAATTACTCCGTAATACATCAGTTACCTGCCAGTGAAGGTTTCGTCGAAATCGGTCCAGCCGTTCCAAAGATTAGCCGGAACAAACAGACAGACAAAATATGTAATTTGTAATTTTTATTTGCTAACATAATGTTCTAATTTAAGTATGGTCAGTTGTTGCATATTTAGTAGAAGCTTTGTTGTTTCAACATTCGCATAATCATGCATATGTATGTATGTTATTCGACTATTCTAACTGGGCAACTGAGTGTAAGTGTGTATTTTTTCAATATTCCACTCAGTTGCTAAGTAGCTCAGCAGCTCTGTATACCTGTAATAAATGTATGAACTCCGTTAAATAAATAAAGCTTAGTTGACTCACGTGAAATGTTTAGCAGTTTTAAACGTGATTTAAGTATGATTATCATGTAAACATGTACAGGTGAACAAAAGTTTACATTATTATAAGGCCATATACTACATATGAGGGCACGGTGGCGCAGTGGAACAGTGTTTGACTGTAAACGCGACTGGTTGTGGGTTCTATTCCCAATGATAAAACATGTATTATTATCTCTTCGTGTCTCTGGTAACATAAGATGCGGCGTTGAAAATTGGAGAACGTAGTGTATTGACACTAGGTTCTCTTTGACTACCCTGCTATGCGGGAAAAGGCGTCAAGCTGAAGGTTTTTAAAAATGAATATAAACCTATTATTATATTTCTATATTATTATTTCTTTCAGAATTTTATTATTTTCCTTTTGTATCTAATTTTCAACTCCGTTCAATGAAAATTATTATTAGCCAGTGCTTATATAAGATATATCAAATACTATTCACGTAAATTCTATAGCTATATGAAACCGAGTATATTGCTAACCATATTCAATTTCTATGTCACACTACGCATTATACTATCTCATATAATTCAATACCGCTTTGTCACTTGTACTGGCCCCACAATTCATATGCGAATGGTGTTACTATGGATACTTATTTTGTAGGTTACTATTACTATAAACACTGTAGTGCAATCAAACTATTGAAGTTAAAATTCGATAGTTATGAATTTGAGGTACGTATTGAAATTGTTACGAGTTTAACCTTAAGCCTGTAAAAGTTTTTGGCTTTTGTAATATCATGCAAAAATTAAGAATGGAATGTGGAATGAGATATTTTCCATATAAATCTGTACTTTGGTGTCTTAAAAAGATTGGTTTTTTATTGATATACTAGTTTTTTAAATGTTATTACCTATTTTAAATCTAAAAACATTTTATCAAAACGTATACAAATTTAATAATGTTTTTCAATTTCGTCATTAAGTGTGTAAATAACACTTTGTAAGTGTATAAATAACACAATGAATTGTGTGTAGAGTGTTGTGCGATATCCAGTGAGGTCTGTTTCGCATTTTGTGACTGTGTAGTAGCAGCGGAGTAAGTGTTGGTTGATTTGATGATTCCATTTCATCCGCTGCCGTTATTTGCCAGCTAGGGTAGTTGCAGGGCGAAAATCCTGCAAAACACTTCTTGCTGTTTCATGTGGAATGTCTGGTGAAGGTGTGTTTGTTCTTTCGGCTGTAGCATCTTTGTTGGCCGTGACCCGCCTGTTCAATCTACGAGCACTGACGGCCCGCATGCTGCCACGTCCAGCGCCAACTCCAGAAGTGCCCCGGCGGTCCTCAAGTAGCGGCCCTATACGTGTACCATTATTAAAATTCTCAATTTTGATGGGTTGCCATTGCCATGTTAGCCGCGCCAGTAACTATATTATCGCGTGTACCGCCCCCCCACGTAAGTCTGATGTTCGACTTGGACGTATGCTTGTATTGGGGGGCAATATTAAATAGAATAAGCATTTAAATATGTATCTTTATTAGGACTCAAGCATAAATCTTTTAAAAAATATGTAATATAGAGTATATTTAATTAATAAAGTTAATTCATTATTTAATATATTTAAAAAAAATGAATAATTTACTATATATAAAGTTTAATATAAAGTTAAAGTTATATAAATAGTATTTTTCTATTTCAATTCTAGCTTACAGGCAAATATCGTGCGTTCCAAAAGCACGCCATCACTCATATTTTTATCGTTAAATTACGAGTTTCAAACGTGGTGGTAACAGTTTACACTACACGGTAGTAGATAAAGTATAACGGCGTAGCCTTATGAGAATCATGGTATAGTAAATCTCTCTAAACAAGGTAGAATTGACTTTGCATGCATTATTATTACCATAAACGGGAAACATTGTTAAGCTTTGTGGCTTGGGGTTTGAAGATATTATTATTGACTACGAATAGAGGAGTATGGAGCTTAGGGTATTTAAAGTTTATATGGTAAAGAAGTGCAGAAAGTTAATATTTATGTAAAATAATTAAGAAATACATAAAAATATTAAAATAAATATTACTTGGCTAAGGCAATACACACATAGCACACGCGTCATCGGATTTACTAGTTTACTTATAAATCTATATATAAATTAAAAATGTAACTGATTGCTGTCTTTATTTGGAAGATATATGAAAAAAATGAATAGAATCCAAAAAAATTGATAGAATTTTTTTATTTTCTGCTAAACTCAGAAACGGCTTAACGGATTGATTTTAATGCACAATAATAATGTATTGTGGTGTGCTTTTCTTAACATTTAGAGTTTATTTATAAAATAAGCAAAGTTTATTATTTAAGTGAGAACGTGGCGTGCAAAAACACTAAATAGCTTAGCCGTGTAGTTTACGCAGGCAAAGCAGCGAGGAAGTCACTAGTATAGAATATAATATGGACGATTAAGATATTGTTGACTTAATACGATAGTTTTATATTCATATTATATTAGTCATCTATACTACCCATATTTAAATACAGACGATTGCAATTGTCAAGTTAGAAAATACCCAGCAATCTATTTAAAAATAACGGTTTGAATAAAGCAAAGTGATTTTGTAATGATTTAATAATTTAATATTTATAATTTAATATTAATTAATAATTTAATAATTTAATAATATTAATAATTTGCTAATGCTGTATTGTGGAAAATATTTGAAAAAAAAAGAAAACCCTCTATACTCTTTTAATTAATCAAGAAAATAGGAATCAATTTTCAAGATCTTTTTGTTTGCTCGATGTTTTTCATGAAATTAAACGTGTAGCAACCGCAACCAAATAAAATTTTCATAAAAAAGATAAGATAAGATAAAAAAAATATGTGACAAAAATTTGCATTTTATTTGCATATGCAAAATAACAACTCTTCAAAACTGTTTTTTTATTATTATTAATAATATACTACTATTAGCATTATTTAATATATTCTTACGTTGCTAAAATCTAATAAGGATTAAATAATGTATATATTTAGGTTATTAAGGGTTCCATAATAAAAATAAAGGGAAATAGGTTCAAATTTCAGTGTTCACAATTTTCTTTTATAATAAGGTTTTTAGCTTTTTCTCGCATAGCAGCATAGTCAGAGAGAACTAAATATCAAAACAGACCGTTCATCATTTTCTGCCTGAATTCGAGACATTGCGTGTCGTGTATTGAAACTCATCGCAGCCGTTTTGTAATCATTCCTTCGAGTGTGAATCAAACCCACAACTAATCGCTGAATAATTCAATTTTATTTTGGGATATGGCATGGGACTTAGGAATGGTGATAGAATATAAATGAAAACAAAAAAAAGTATTTACTATATTTATTTGTCAAAGTTACCTTAAAACTAACTTTGTTACAGAACCCTTCTTTTTCTCTACAATAATAATTTCGTTATTTAAAACATCCCATAGAATTTTGACACCTTATAAAATAATTTTGTCATTGAAATGTTTTATATAAAAGAATAAACATTCCTTGTTTGTATCAATATTTTTAAATAGTCAAAGAATTTTAAAATTAAAGTAACTTTTATCTATAATATCTTTTTATCAAAGATCCTTAATTATTCCAATCCAACAAAAAAGGGTCAATTGCTTTCTATATAGGTATCTGTATAAAATAGAAACTAAATAAAGCAAAGGCAGCTTTACGTTTTTCCCGTCTCCACTGTCCGCCCGAATCCTATACATTACATGTTAAATGGCAAAACTCAGTGCCGCGACTTATGAAAACATTTATAACAAAACAACTTTATAAGGCGTAAGTGAAAAAAACAATATTGCCATTTGGAAATGTATTATACATTTAAAATTTAATATTTACAATATATTTACAATTCTTATTTTATCAAATAATCATTTGATTAATCTAAACGCCTAGCAAATGAACTACAATTAATATATTGGTGCTATGTCGAACAGTGACGCTGTGTTATATTTTTTTAGAACAAACAGACAGGCGTATATGTACAGAAAGTGAAATATATAAAAATTGAAAATTCTCCCCTTCGTAGTTACTTTTGTATAATAACTTTTTATCAGCTTTACCTTTTTTAGCACACAGTAGTCATATAGCATCTAGTGTCAAGACGCTTCATTTCCCTCTTTCAGTCTGAAATCGAGATATTAGAGCAGAGAAATGATAATTATGAAAAACCTCCGAGTGGGGATCGAACCCACAACCAATCCCACAGTTACTGTGGCAAGATAATTATTATTTAAGCATTTTAGGCCCGTCCCTTTTTAATTAACATATATAAAAGATTAAAACGAAGTGTTTTTTTCATGTTGGGTTGGAAATTGCAAGTTAGAATGTAATGAAAATCACACACGGCTGTTTTTAGAGTAATTAAATGTGCTTTACACTTCGGACCGATTTTTTTTTTACCTAAAATAATAGAATGGTGGTATACATAATCTAAAAATAAGGAAAGGTATTTATGGCTACCTACATTTAGTTCAACCAATATGTCCGCACTTTTTACTGCATGGTTCCCTCTGAAAACCCTTTTCAGAGAGAACCAAGCTGTCAAGACATTCTTCTTTCTCCATTTACCGCCTGAAACCGATCCATTGCGTGGAGTGGTGGACCTCAACGTCGCGCTTTGTTTTCAATCATATCATATCCTTACATTTTTTTGGTTTTTTAAGTTTCGGTATTATGAATTTATAGCATTTAATTTGTCCCTCTTGTACATTTTCAGCATCTGATTTTCAGCTGATTTGCATTTGGAGCTTTATTTGTATAATAAAATATTATTAAAAATTAGTAAAAAGCAAATACAGTAAAGTACGTTTCTTTTAAGTTATTAAGAGTTACAAAACTTACTCTGATTTTATTTATTAAACCGTATGGATAAAATAAAATACTTGTAGAATTTAAAATATTTTCTTATTGAAATTCATAGCCTTTTATTGAATACGTTTGATAAATCTTTTTAAAAAGCGATGCCATTTTTAAAAGTGATTATAAAAAAAAGATATATTATATCAAAACGAAAATGATTATAAATGTTCGATAACGGATAAGGTATCCCATTATTTCGTTTATTTCTACAAGGATATCGAAATTCCGTCCAAAATAATACAAGTTAAGTTAAAAATTGTGATTTATATACATTCCCAAAGAAATGTGTTTTCATTTTGAATTTTTCTACGAATATTGCTTTCCATATAAAAAAAAACAAACAAGAATAAAAGGTTATTTTCATGTTTGTAAATTTTCTTGCTCAAGTAAGTTTTAATAAAATGAACGGAGTAAAGAAGGGTCTTAGGTTCCCTCTGATTACCAAAAAGGAATAAAATATAAAATAAAACATTTAGTAAAAAAGTTATGTAAAGTTATCAGTCTGGAGGAATTTAAAGTGAAAGTAAAATGTGATAATAACGATTTAAAAAAAAAGAGAAACTAAATAAAGAGACCACCTTTTCTTAGTGGAAGTGAATCTTGACAAATCTACTTACAAATATTATAAAAAAAATATATAATCATTTTTATTTTACATATCTTTTAAGTTTCAATTTTACCCAAGTAGGTGTTAATATTCGAATTCTGTGAAACAAACTAAAGTAAATAAATATTTTTGTATTATAAGATGTTTGTAAGTTATATTTTGAATAGACACACAAATTATATACCTAAATACACACAATAAGTATTATTATTAATATTATTTTGAATTACATTCGCTAAAGGAATTTCAAATGTGCCCAAATTTTATAGCACAAAAATTGCAGATCAATATATAATATATTAGGGATATGGAAAAAGAAATCAATTAATCTCAACGTACGCTCCTATGTGATGATTTTTATATTATATATAAAGTGAAAAAATCTTTACAATATATCTATATAATTTACATATTCTTATAAGGTTTTGTGTAACTTTCATCTCAACCCATCAATGGTGCTAGTGTAGACAGTTGCGAGGGTGCAGTAGAGGGAAATGAAAAGGTTGACTGATAATGCACACGGCGATGCCGTGTTGGCGTTGCCGTGTTGCATGGCTGCTGGATGTTCCCCTAGAAAAAGATTAAGTTTAATATAAAAATTCATTAACTCAAGTCTTCCTTTTTCTTCTTTCGGTCTCATAGATAAATTCTACTAATAAAGTTATATTACAATGCTGCATGCAATTATACTAAAGTTATAAAACAAATCTATACATTATAAATAAATTAGTGGCCCCGTTGACGCGTAAAATACACGTTGCCATAGCAACGTGTGTGTCATTTTATATGAAAGCGTATTTTAAATACATGATTGTATGTTTTTAGCATTTCTTATCAATATAAACTTGATGCGCCAAATTTTGTACTCTTCCGTCCATATAAATTTCGTGAAAAGAAGTCGAAACTTGTACGTATTAATATGTAGATTACTGTGACGTCTGGCTCAGTCAGACCCAAAAGTATTTATTGGGTCACTTGAAAATTTCTTGAATTTGAACTCCGATCCATCGAGATCGATGGCGTCAAATAAATAAACATTATACTTAAATTATAAAATTTGCAAAACGGACATGTGAATGGCTATAGCGTATTAGTGCCGTGTACCCTAAAGGTTTAAGCAATAAAATATACGGCATTTTCATTATAAGCTCTTAGAATGTTTAATCGCTTGCAATTATGTAGCATCGTTATATAAAATGAAACCCGACTCATTCGTAATGGGCTCATCTTCATTCGTTATCTTAAAAGTAGCAAAATAAAGCTAGCTAATGCTGTTTGGTTTAATGAACATAAAGGAGTTGAGATACGCGATTAATTTTGACAGTGTTTTAAAATTTTAATTCAATTTTGTTATTGGGGACGTCTGTAGATTTTAAATCTTTTATGAGAAAGATTTAAGTATATAAATTGTTGACAAATCTCTTCTTTCTACGCTTTTCGTCGATAAATTAACTGATATATTTGGTAATATTCTTTTCCGATATATATATAGCATTTTAAACAATAAATAATTTGATCTCAAGTGGGTTTTTTACCCACACCCTAGGTGATACTTGGATGTCAGATTATTTACATTTTTAATCTCAAACAAATTTTTAATAATTCAGTTTTATTTAAGTTTCTTGGTTAAAGTTCTTTTATTTCTCTTGTAATGCACCACAATGCTTTTTTATGAATTGTATATTATACTAGTTGATGCCCGGAACTCCGTTTACGGTGGCTTTAAGATTTTAAGACATACTTGTCCGTTTACTATCTGTTGACATTAAAACTTTGAGCCACAATTACAATAACTTCTTTAAGGTGGTAAACAATTAAACATAACCATTCTTTCAAGTGGGAATCAAACACACTGCCATCGCATTTACATTCAGACGCTATCTCACAGCGCCACGGCGGATGCACAGTTCAATGATTTTTATTTGTAAACGGAAACTGCTCCACAACACCTTGGACAACTTTGACTAATGCAGTATTTACTTATTTTTATAGTTTAGCTGGTCTATTATAAGTCTATTAATGGACTGTTTCGTTCTTCGAAATTAATTATACCCTAGGTCCTGCCGAGGGTTAAGGCACAAGAAAAAAGTTACATTCAAATCCGTCTTGTAGTTCCAAAGATGTGAAGCGCGTAGAAACAGAAAAATAAGCGAAAGTCATAGGTTCTCATATTGGGTTACTTTTAAACCCCCCGACCCCATCCCCTTTATTTTCACGTTCAATTACTGTTTTATTATATGAATATAGATTATATGTTATATATGTACACATATGGATATCAATGTGTTATGCCTATAAGTTATTAATTAACGTAGGAAAAAATAGATTATTACGGTATTACAATCAATATTCACAGAGATAAATATTCTAAAAAAAACATTAATGCTTTTATTTACAACAATTCCTGCCTTTTAAGCGTACGTGTATTTTCAACATATTTTGTTTAAACCAAAAACAAATATCCAAATCGTTACTCTGTAAAATTCTTTGTATAAACAAAACAGCTTTACGCTTTTTTCCACATAACAGGGTAGTAAAAGAAAACCTAGTGTCGAGACACTCCATTCTCAACTGTAACCTGAAATTCGAAATATTACATATCAACTGTTGAGAGACAGACCTCAACGCTATGAATATTTAAATTCAAATTATGTCATATAAGTATTTAAACTATAATAATTCCTCCGAGCGGGAATCAAGCCCACAACCATTCGCGATTACAGTCAGACGGTGTCCCACTGAGCCACAATTGTCTCAAATTATTTGTAAAATTGCCGAATTTACGTATATACTATGATTAGTATATATATAAACTGTATTATGTATACAGATTTAGAATAAATAAAAAAAACGTTTTTGGTAATAAAATATTATAATATTATTATGTGAACCAAAGCTTAGCAAGTATTCATATTTTTTTCCATACAAAATAATAGTAAAATATGTTTCCCTTAACATCCTTACTATGAAACTTTTACCGAGTCCCGCAGAAGTACGTAAGTCTATTTCGCAAGTTCTGTCACTCCACTGGCTTTGTGCGATGTAACTTTTATGTACTTATTCCTTATAAAAGGCATCGAAGATATTATACCAAAAGTAGTTTATTTATCAGATACGTATTTTGCGAACAAACAGGGATAAGCTAAGACCCCTCAATTGTGAAAGGATAAGGGAATTTTCATATTGTTTTATTTTTTTTAGTAATTACAATTATTTTTTAAAGTGTTATTTGCACACTTCTAATATGAATTAACCATTTTTCAAAAAAATATTTTCCTTTTCCAATGTTATATTTTTTTTATCATATAGCATTCTCTTTTACCAAACAATTGTTCGTAGAAATAATATTTGGGTGGCAGAAATTTTGTAAAAATCACTCTACAGAGACGTAAGCCACAAAAATTTGTTGTAACAAGCGTATAAGAATTTCGATGAATGTGGAACTCATGGTGTAGCTGTCAGAGCGCTTGGACGGTTTCCAAGATGCGAGTTTCCGAGAGACAAGTTCAAGTCCCCGCTACGTTAAATATTTTATAGTTTCTAAAAATGTTTCAAATCCTTAAAAATGTCAATTAGTTAATATTATTTTAGTACAATTTTTAAAATTACTATTTCCTTTTCAAAATAAAGGTTTTTTTTTACATTTTCAGTTCTTAAAACTAGGCTTATAAAATACAAAGAGAGCTAAGTGACTCTATGTATATCCTAAGGGAATCTCGATTTTGTAATTAGTTGCCCTCGCTTAAATTTTATAAAATTAACCTAAATTTATTATATAAATTACCCTATAACTTATATTAACGTATAATACGTTGTAATTAACAGTACTGACGATTTCGTATTTTTCATGCGATGTTATGAAAATTATGGTATGCAGGTACCATCTAGACAGGAACTTCGCAGAAACGTATTAGATTAGTATAGGATATAGGTCCAATAACTATTTTGGAAACTATTAAAGCCGTTATGATAATGTATAAATTGGGAAAAAAACTAAATATAAAGTTCTTCACAAGAAAATTTAAATTAAAAACAGAAAATATTTATAATATGAGAAAAAAGAAATCTTGATCATTCGTTTTACTTCTTACATTCGTATTTTAAATAAGTTACGCTATTCTCCTTAAACAAAACAAGGCACATTAAGTTAATACTTAAACCAATATTACACTTGACATTATACACTTCTGTATAAAAGGCATGCCACTTTATATATACGTTGCTAAGGCAACGCGTAGTTTACACATCAACGGGCCGTTAATATATTATATCTTTTAAATATTTATCTAAGTAAACTTACCATTAATAACGTGAACGGTCACAGATGCAGCTTCAGCCATCGTCGGCACACAGCTGTAGTTCCCACTGTCAGCTGGGATTAGTTTCTCGATCATCAAACGAGACGTTAGTTGCTCAGTCCATTCTGTTTTAAGCCTTAGTCTTGGCTCTTCGACAACTTCATTTGCGTCTACGTCCTTATATTCTATTAGTTTTGACCCTGAAATTACATCAACACAGTAGCTTGTAACAAAATGCGGCTTATTTTAAGAGCAAATTGTTGTTTTTATATGAATAAAATCAAAAAAAAATTGCATGTGCTATAACAAAGATTATTTTTCCTTCAATTGCAATATTTGCTATAGAAATATCCAATTCTGTAAGCGTTATGATTCATAATAAAACCGAATCGCAGAATGAAAGCGGAAATATTGCAGACAATTGAAAAATTGTCCGTCTGGTTAAAACGTAATAGAGCAAGAATAAAAAATGAATGTACGAGAAAAGGAGAACATTTTGTAGATGGTAACAAATAGGCAATTTGCCAGAAGATACGTGTTACCGTTCATTTAACGGTCAAGAAGAAGCATTTCTGTTATTAAAGTGTAAAATGGATTAAAGTGCAATGGCAAGGTACAATTAAAAGGAAATCATACCAGTTTTTAAATAGAAATTAGGTTAGCATTTAGGATCTGATCATTTTTGGATTAATTGCAAGGTTCACAATGGATTTTGCTTAATTTATATGAAGTATGAAGGTTATGGATATAGTAAATAATAAAAATTAAATATTCTGGTGGTTAAATCTTTCATAATGTTTTTTTTCTTTTACTCACCCTTGTACCAAAATATGGTTCCCAAATCATGTGGACCCTGACTCAGGATGCATGTTAGTGATAGTAAGCTGCCAGTTTTCACATATAAATCCGCTGGACCGAGGACCTTGGCTTTCGCTTCTGGGAGAAAAAATATCTATTACATAAAACCCATTTCTTAATATGTTAAATAATGGAAAAAGAGAGATATTTTTCAGACAATGTAACTTATGGAAAGTTTTTTAAAAAAAGTCATTCTTTGCAGTTACTGTAAATCCAATATTATTTTTCTATTTTTGAGTAAATTGTTGACATAAATGTTGGTAATTTTTATAAGCGGTCCTTATACGGTAATAAACTTCAATAAATTTTATTAATTATTTTTAGACACACTTCTTGCCATCCGATTTATTGTAAAATTTGCCGGATTCGATAAAAATATCACATTTTCATAGCATTAACATTGTCAAGCCAACCAGAATAATAAGAACTTGGATTTAAATGTGTTCCTTGCACTTTTATACATTACTTCTTAAAATAATTATAGAAATCGAATACCAAATACAACCCTAAACCACAGAAATTTCATAAGCAACACAGTATATATAACGTTAATCTAGTGGGTCCATATTATATATCACAAGGATTAATCGATTCCTAAATCCTAGCTATAACCTAAAGGATTTATTGCCCGCTATAAATATTTCTAATTAATCTTTCGTCCAGAATTAATGTCCTCGCTGTACAATAACCTTAAGAAAAGAAGTACTTTATTACATTGAAGCTTGCTTAATACAATTTGAGATCCCTTTAACAGTACGCATTTAATAAAGAAGAATGTTATTAAAATCGTTGTTTAATATCGTAAAGCACGTAAGAGATGGAAGGTAAATAATTCCCTAAACAAATTTCGGATTAAATGAAAATATACAACGGCCTCCAACATTTTTATTCGGAGATCTAATCTTCTCAGTGCCTCCAAGAATGTTTTTGTGCGACTTTTGTAATACTTTTAAGTTGATAGCTAGCCAGTGAAAGTGTCATTGGACAATCTAACTTAACAAAAACGAAATTGGTTTTTTCGTATATCAGCTAGCGTCATCATATTTTGACGCCAATGTGGCATAGATGTCAGGTGGCTGATAAAACGTAACGATTTTAGATTCAAATATCAAATGGGGCAAATAGTCTTGTATTTTCAAACTTATTATACAAAATTTAATTTGTAGTCATTTCTAAACTTCAAAAAAATAATTACGGCTGGGGTCTCTGTACGTAATTAAAAAAAAAACATCTAATAGAAAAGAAAATGGCAGACATAGGGACTGCCTATGAAAGTAAAAACTTATTACTTTTAGTATTCAAATAAGAAATTTAATAATATTGAAATTAAAACGTCCATTTACATCTATTGTCACTCAGACCAACAATTCTATACATGTTTATATGATTTATTTATTATTGAAATAAATAAATTTATAATATATATACTTATATACACATACAAATGAGCAATTTAGGTAATAATCAACTATTGGGACAATCTACAGTACGAGTATATACACAATAAGGTTCAATCCATTCCGCCTTCACAAAATATACACAGCACTAATGTCACACAATACGTCACTATACTTATAGCAAGTTCCACGATTTCCGTTCAACCAAAAAGTGCTCAACGCGTCTAAAGAAGTTTTCACTTCATATTTTTAGAAAACGTATAAATGTTTGAACGCTGCGGAATTTGAATCCATGCTAACACATGGCATAGTGGTCAAAGCGCTTGGACCGTTTCCAAAATGCGCGGGTTCAAATCCCGCTGTGTTCAAATTTTTATACGTTTTCTTAAAATATGTCTTTTAATTCACTAACTGTGTGAATAACACTTTAAAACGTTAAAAAAGTTTTCACTTAAATTATTTTAAATATAAAACTATGATAAAATACCGTAGCGAAAATCTTCTTTTAGTATTAAAAGCATTTATTTACCAGATATCGTAAAGATTGCACAGATACAGCGATAACACTAGCATCACTACACGTTTAGTTTTTATTGCAATATAATATTATACCACGGACCATTTTATTCTCAACATACTTTAGATTTTCATGAGATGGTTTTCGTTGTTCAAAGGTCATACGAAATGTATGTCTATAGAATTTTGAATGGAACATTTCTTAATGTACTATTACGAAATGTTCCGTCTGGCTTGGTGCCATCGAAGTAAGGAATTGAGGAACTGTAAGCCTAATGGTTATTGTGGGATCGATTTTCAATTAAGAGAATTTATATTTAGAAAAAAAGTTGTGATATTTTTTTCCTATTAATAGATATAATAATATAATAAGAATAATAATATAATTATATATATTTAATATAATAATATAATTAGATTTGCGGTGTTTCTTTCCATCAACCAACTCGAAATTCCTATAACTTGGATGAAGAAATTAGTATCTAAATGCGGAAGATATGGTGGTGGAAGATAAAATTTATGTAAGGTTAGGATTTTTCCATTAATTATAATACTCTTAAATAAAACGTTTAAGCTTGGAAAATAAACAAAATTCAAAGCGGATGTAAATAGTGAACTGTCATTTATTTTTAAGCTTCACGTGATATCGGGGTAGCTAGCGGGGTAGTCAGAGAGAACGGAGCGCCAAACGCACATCCACATAGACCACAGTCATCAACCTCTCCATACACCCTCCCTGGGGGTCTCTCCTGGGCCCTTCGGGGGGTCCTCGTGGTTTTTACGTTATTTAATTGTCTATTTACATAAAGAAAACTACATTTAATTATCGAAATAAATATTAATATAAGAGCCAAATACAATGCATATTATAGTTTTGAAAACATTATTCATTTCGTACAAAAGACTAGCGCCAAGTAAGGAAGCTGGTAAATTGCAAGTAAAGACGGTAGACTGCAATTATGGAGTTTGCGTCCTCTACACAATGAGGCTTAAGATTTAGTCCAAAAGTTTTAATGGTTAGAAAATTTTCGTTATAATTTATTTTAATATTCTTGTTAAGTATTCAGATAATAAAATTTTACCGTTAACATTTGGTAAAGACTATTTTTTTACGTAAACTTCAGTTCGTTTAAGACTGGTGTTTTGAAAAAGTAATAAATTAAGATTGAATTGGGTTAGTTACAAAATATTCTACAAAACATATATTTTTTATTTTTACTTTTTTTTTTAATTAAGTAAAAGCAAAAATTTAACGTATTCATTTCCCTTTCCCATTAAATAAATCTCCCATGATACTAATCTTATATTATAAATGCGAAAGTAACTGTCTGTCTGTGACGTCATGGCCGTGATGACGCTGAACTGCTGAACCAATTGTGATGAATCAAATCAATTGTGGTCGCAGTAAGAATATCGTAT